>OY754344.1:3326596-3926596 GCA_963572235.1 Caenorhabditis japonica | reverse complement strand
AAATCCGACAGGCTTGTATTCCTGTACAAATGTGCAAATAATTTCTTTTTTTCAATGCACAAGATAACAATAAAAAACAGCTTTGAAAAGCGTCCAATGCATCATATGGAGAATGTGCTTCAAATACGGACACTATATGCATCCATCGAACTTAATTTGTCTTATTGACCCAAATTTGGCATTTTTGGACCCTAAACTTGAAAATTTTGGTGTTTTACACGTGAAGGAGTCTTGATACGATTTTTAAAGTAGTCTGATGGTGGCATCGCGGTGTTTGCGGACTAGATTTTAAAAGTGTCAAAAAAGCGGTTGAAAATGCGATTTTTGTGCACATTTTGCTGTCCCTGGGGTACGCAAACACCAATTGCTCAGAATATTCCGTTTTATTGAATTTACAAACAAAAACCCCCGAAAAATCGATGAAAAAAACTGCAAAAAAATTGCACATTGTTGTCAAATATGATGCATGCAGACTGACAACGTTTCTAGCTACAGTAGGAACAAAACTACTCAGAAAGTTTTGGCTAATAGCCATTGGGGCATGTGCCACATGAATTTGGCGCATGGCTCGGCTATTAGCCATTTTCCATGGCTATTAGCCATATAGCTGCCTATACCCGCCATATACGTGCCGAAAAATCCCTGAGAATGCCTAAAATCAAAAATAATGCAAGAAAAATCATCGAAAACGGCTAATAGACATCCAAATCGGGACATGTTCCTAATGCACCAAATGCAGAAACCGGCCGGAATCGCGCCGATTAGGTGCCAACTGCGCCAAAAATTCCCCATGAAGCTCCGCCCACTTGAAAAGCAACAAAAACACCCAGCAAAAAAAATTGCTGCCTGCTGGGTTCGAACCCGGGACCTTGAGATTCAAAGTCAGCACTGCTATCCACTAGGCCAGCGCGTAGAGAAATGCGGCGGTGAGCACTTTCACTGCGCGCTGGCCTGGTGGTTAGCGATGCTGCCTTCGAATCTCAAGGTCACGGGTTCAATCCCGCCTTCCACTAAAATTTTTTTGCCGAGTAACGCTGTCATGCAGATATGGTATACTCGGTATAAAACGCTGAAAATTCGATTCAATCGAACAAGAAATGCACTTGAATAGAGGTTTAGAGAAATCAGAGCGAAACATGCCAACGTGGCCGCGTCTTTCACTGTGCAAAGGGAGCGGGTTTGCAGCGCTCTCCGCTCCAAAATCCGTATTTTACATTTCAGGTCAACGGAGCTGCGAATTCAAGTTGGAAGAACTTGTAGAACAAATAAATATTGAAGCACCCAAAAAATGGCTGGTAACGAGTAAAATATGAGCCACATGAAGCGCTGACAAGATTTATTCGGCAGCGCGGATAAGGTCAGAAGTTGGCGCGATTTATGGTGACGTGGACGCGCAAAACGCAAAAAAAAATCTTCTGCTTGTTCCTTATTACCTAATTTTCCGGGCACACACGAGGGGAAAATGACGTTGAAGCAATGAATTGAGCTTATTTCCAACATTGTTTGACACCCATTCGCGTCATGCTTCTTCTTCTTTTTTCTCTCTTTTTTTTAAGGCAAATTATGCATTGCGAGGGTGGTAGCGGCGTTGAAACGGATAGATAGATAGAATGTTCAATTAGCGATGGGGGGGGGGGGGCACGTGAACAAGTAGAAGCAGACCGGAAGCACCGGAAACCCAGGCCACACCACACCAAAAGTCGAACGGAAACGAAGGGAATGAGGTAAACGAGATGTACCCATTTACATCTTTTCCTACCCATCCAGGGTGCCAGTGAAACAACAGAGGCCGGATCCATGGAACTGGGAAACGAGAGGAAAATCGTGAGAGACGCAGAGAGAAATTTTCTGGAAAACGATTTCCCAGTTCCATCCGTCCTCAGGTAGTAAATGAGTATTTTTCACAATAGTAAACACAACTTCCCACTTGACATTCTTTGAAGGACCACAGAGCAGTGCTCACCTTGTTTGTGCGTGGCGTAAACGGCAAGCCGGATAATCGGGTGACAACGGTGCTTATCAGCTTGACCAAGTTCTGATGAAATATTGCCTTTTAATTTGATGTGTTCCCCCCACGGGATACCCCTGATTATTGATGATTGACGTCACAGGCACATGCGCACTTTTTTCAAACGCATTTTTTGCCGCCGAGGCCACGCGCTGCGGTTGCGTCGCGTGGCATCTCTGCGTCTCATCGCCTACATGTTCTGAGAGGGCAGTCGCCGGCCCCGATAAGTCGTTGGTGCTGGCAGGGTGGGCGCCTAATGAGGAAGTGACGAATGGGCAGTGTGGCTCAGCTGTTCTGTCGGTGACCCTCGCGTCAAGCACGTACAGCTCATTACGTGAACTTGGCGATGCGATAATAGGTGTCAAAGAGGGTGTAGTTTGAATGAAAAGTGACGAGAGGGTGTCTGTCTGCGAGTGCCAGTTCCTGTATTCCAGAATTTCAGAGGCCGAAAGCACGGTCATCGGGCCTGGAAAGAAGTCACCGTCAAGCCCTTTGGAGGTGAGACCGTGCGCATGGGTCTGACTGGGCTTTGTCTGTTGGCCATCTTTGCATGACTTACCAACCTACAGTTACCCGATACGGAACCTTCTGGCAGAGGTCCACAAACCCTGCCCGCCCGACAAAACAAACCCAGTGCCCTCACTTCCGCATACTAACTACCCGACCCACAAGTTGATCTGTTACCAATTTGAAATTGACCTGCCTGCCGACTTCCTCATTTTTTTCACTGACATCATTATGTCCACACGCTTGGCGATCCAACAC
Source organism: Caenorhabditis japonica (assembly GCA_963572235.1). Classification (NCBI taxonomy): domain Eukaryota; kingdom Metazoa; phylum Nematoda; class Chromadorea; order Rhabditida; family Rhabditidae; genus Caenorhabditis; species Caenorhabditis japonica. Next base: position 3,923,823 of record OY754344.1, on the reverse strand, counting down.
GACCCAAATTAATGGTCCGTTGTAGCGTATCCGTTTTTTTTTTATTCTCTTCCTTCTTCCTCCCTCACTTTTTGTCTTCATCTTCTTCCTCCTCACCCTCTGGGTTTCATCTCCACACACTGACGTTGTCGACAACGTCATAAGAGTCGACAATTTCTTATGTTTTATTCGCAGCCTATTCAATTAGCCGACAAATGAAAATGAACAACGGAGTTGATATGGGTGTAGGCAAAGCTCAAAGAAGACTCGCGACGTGTCCGCCCGGAAATGTCGAATTAGACCACCCGCGTCACCTTTAAGGTGTGGAATCATCGGGAAAAAAAGTCCACGTGTGTTGTTTTTTCTTCCAATTTCCTTGTTTCTCGGCAATTCGAAGCACTTTAAACTCTGGGATTGCAAAAAGTCTGGAAAGTCACGTAGGCGGCTACTGGGAGGAAGAAGGGATGCGCTGGACAATTCTGTATACTGGTAGGTCTAATAACACCGTTCCTTCAAAACCCTGTTGAAATGAGCAAAGGTCTTGGCTTGTCTTAGCCAAAGAGCCCGTGACCGGCAAACTAAAGGTTAGCGGACCCGACTATCACTAAAGGCTTGCTTAGAAACCCTGAAAGAGAACGATGCTAGACTCGATGACCGCTTCATTAAGTAACGCGGTCATCGAGTCTAGTTCATAAAGTAAGTAAGTAGAGCTTGATGACCGCTTTCAAAGATCTACAAGCCCCGTTGTCGTACCAAATAGGCCTTGAGCAAGAACTTCTTCGAGAAAAAATGTGGTTTGAACTGTAGCAGTAAATGTGTTGGGAATGTGTTACCCTAAGGTACTAAAGGACTGACGAACTGATTGGTAGACAACGGAGAAGTGCTGATCAAGCTTCCGACGACATGTTTGAGAGCCTACCAATGCTATCATCACTCGGTGAACCCAACCGTGTAGTCCGTTTTCCTCCTCACTTTTAGTTTCTTAGGCAAGAGCACAGTTAGAATAGAAAGAGAAGATGCCAGTGATGGCGAACACCATACCCAATCGAAAACACAGACGAACTTGTGGAAAAAGGACGGGTGAGTAATGAGCAAACTCCTAACAACACAATGTATCTGTATAGAGAGGAAAACCCGGACTGATTCGGTTGAAAATTTTGGTGTGGCGGCGTCTGAAGAGGTGAAAACGTGCCAATACCATCGTTATTTCAAAACCCAATCACATGCTATTCTTGAAGGCCAGTTCCTTGAGGAAAATAAAAGTTAGAACTAGTAGCAGTAGGCGTGGTGAGAGGTACGATACCATATCACATGGAATATACCGATGAACTGACAGGTAGACACTGAACAAATGATTAGCAAGTTACCAAAACTGTATTATGTGGAATGGCCGGACGGGAGTGGCTGAAAAAAGCTTTTCTGGTGACGTGACTTCAAGTTCAAAAACCTATTAATGCCAGCATCAATCTGGCGCCTGACTGTTCAGTGCGTTTCGCTTTTAACGAAGAGTTTATTGGCGAATATAACACTTAAAATAGTAGCAGTCAACCTCAGTGACGGTGAGGACGTCCCACTACCATATCACATCGAATACCTTGGCGAACTGGTAAAAAGATGACGGGCAAGCAATAATTGAGCTTTCGACAGCACAAAACAACAGTATTAGAAAAAAGAGCCGGATGGGTGTAGCTGAAAAAGGCTCTGATGGCGACATGACTATAAGTTCAAAAACCTACCAATGCCATCATCATTCTGAAACTCAACTGTGCAGAGCGTTACGCTCATTTTAATAAATCTCTCAGTGAAGATAACAGTCAGAATAGTATCAGTATACCCCAGTGGCTGTGAGGACGGCTCAAGACCATATCACGTCAAATACCCTGACGAACTGGCAGAAAGATGACCAGCAAACGATAAGTAAGCTCTCGACGAAGCGGCGCAATTGTATTTGGAAAAATGGCGGGACGGAAGTAGCTGGAAAAGTTCCCTAATGGCAACGATACTTCAAGTTAGAACACCTACCAATGCTAGCAACCCTCTGGAGCCCAACTGTTCAGTACATTTCACTTTTGATAGACAGTTCCTTTGAAACCGACGTATGCAAATCGTTTCGCTCCTGGTAAGAAATACCTTAACGAAGATAACAGTTAGAATAGTAGCAGTCGACCTCAGTGACGGTGAGGACGTCCCAATACCATATCACATCGAATACTCTGACGAACTGGTTAAAAAACTGACGGGCAAGCAATGATTGAACTTTTGACAGCACGACACAACTGTATTAGCAGGAGTGACGGGACGGGTGTGGCTGAAAACAAGCTCTTTTGGCGTCTATTGGAGTCTCAACCTACTTTTGGACCCTGGAAGGAAGTTCTTCCCAAAGAAAACGAATAGAAAAGTAGCAGAATACGTGAAAACGACTGTGATGCCGTGATGTGCTATGATATACTGTGATACACATTGAAAACACTGACGAACCGACGGGTGGACAACGGTGGTGTTCCGACAACACGACTCAACTATAATATGTGGAAAACACGGACTGATGCGGCTGAAAAAAACCTCTCACCATGTCACACGCAACCCCAACCTACGTTTTGCTTCTCCTTTATCGAAAATAACAGAATAGCTGCAGAAGACCAAAGTGACGGTGAGGACGCCCCTACCTTGGCGAAGTGATGGAAAGATGACGGGCAAGCAATGATTGAGTTTTCGACAACACGGTGCGAAACCATAACCATCGAATACAGTCAGAGAGACGACCAGTGAGCTTACTGCGATTGATCGGAACCCCAAAATCAGGCTGGCCTAAAATGATATTCGGGACGCAGCGGGTGCAGTGAGGTGTCCCGACAGGGGGGAGTGTGGGAACCTCTCGGGCGCGGCCGCTTGGCGCCATATTCAAATCTTTCTTTGCGCAGTCCAGGTAACAGATCGAAAGTTCGTAGATCTATTCTGACACTTTCTGACCTCTCGGATTCCCGGAATTGTCTCCGTCATTTTTCTTCCTCTTCCTTCTGCGGGGGAGTGGGTTCTCCCACTTGTTTTCAATTGTCGCCGGGGTGTGCAATGAAGCGCGCCGAGCACAAATTTCTGCTCGTCTTAAACATTCATGATCTAGTGGGTCGTTTATCGCCTTGGCTTACATTGGATTAACAAAAAATAGAAATTTTTGAGAAAGAAAAATGTTTTGAATCAGTGTTACAAATAATCTGGATTGAGGGTTTGATTTCTGCATGTTTAGCTGGTAGAGCTACCGGATCAGATCAGATCAACAATAAGTATGTAGATCGCATCGCATCGCGTCGAAAAGCGGATACCATGAAGCTCAAATATTTGGTAGGGAGTAGGGGAAAACTATTAAAAAAAAAGGAAAAATTTAGATTAATTACACGTCCGTCCGCAACCGCAACCGCATCAGCCGAAGGTGAGGTGAGATGAGGTGCGAGAAACCATTGAGCCAAACATATGGTGAGCATTTTTTGTCAAACGGGTGGTTGGTTGGCCGAAGAAAATTGTAACATTCATCGGATATAACAAAAACGCCTTTTCATTCGTCCCATCCAAATCCACATTACCACCAACTTCTCAAGCCCACTGAGTCTGATACTGCTGGAAATAGTGCTCCTTGGCCTTCTCAACGCACACAATGTTCACGCCGAGCACATTTCGAGTCTGCAAGACAAACAATATGTTCAAGTTTTCAGTTCAATTCAAGAATAACTCACATTTCCCACCCCGCCACGTTTCCCCTTCAAAAATGTACTCCTCCGGTTTGTATAAATGACGAGCAGAGGAGCTGCTGTGTTGAAGAACGTCGTCTGCTAAAAATAAGCGGATTGTCGTCATAAGGGTGACAGAAAAAAACGCACGACAAGAGTGATAAAAAATACTGGAAGATATGAGGGGACTGTCTGGCATTTTCTGAAGTTGAATTCGGTGTTCACGTCGAAAAAGAAAATGGCGATGGAGAGGAAGACGGCGTTTACAGATATAGCAATGACAAATGGGAGAAGGAGTCTGAAAAATGATAAAAATTGATGATAAAATCAGAAAAACAGCCGCGCAAAAAATTTTGGTCGCATGCTGGGTTCGAACCCGTGACCTGGAGATTGAAAGGCAGCGATGCTAGCCACTAGGCCAGCGCGCCGGGAGCGAGAGCGCTCTTGTTTCGGTTCATCTAGCCTAGTGGATAACATTGCTGCCTTTCATTCTCAAGGTCACGGGTTCGATCCCGCCTTCGTCCAAAACTTTTTTGCTGAATTTTTGAACATTGGGGGTTCGAAAATGAATACATCACTGGCATTAAAACTAAGGATTGCCATACTACGGGTGTTCCACTGAAAATTACATTTTTTGGAAAGTTTTCGCTCACTTTTTAGCAACGATTTTTAGGAAAAAAATCACCAAAATTGTAAGATGAGAAAACGACGGCGCTTCTAGGTCAAAAATGGCATTTACAAGCCAAAAATAAAATTTCCAGACCAAATGAGCATTTCCAGGCCAAAAAGAACGTTTCCAGGCCAAAAACAGCATTTCCAGGCCAAAAAGGACGTTTCCAGGCCAAAATGACGTTTCCTGACCAAAATAGCATTTCCAGGCCAAAAAGGACGTTTCCAGGCCAAAATGACGTTTCCAGGCCAAAAATTGAATTCCCAGACCAAAATGAAATTTCCAGGCCAAACAAGCATTTCCAGGACAAAAAAGCATTTCAAGGCCAAAAAAACGTTTTCAGACCAAAAAAATCATTTCCAGGCCAAAAATGCATTTCCACACCAAAAATAACGTTTCCAGGCCAAAAAAGCATTTCCAGGCCAAAAAGGACGTTTCCAGGCCAAAAGTAACGTTTCCAGGCCAAAAAAAGTATTTCCAGAACAAAAATTGAATTTCCAGGCCAAAAAAGTATTTCCAGAACAAATATTGAATTTCCAGGCCAAAAAAAGCATTCCCAGGCCAAAAAAAAATGAAATTTCCACTTTTTTGGCCTGGTAGTGCTATTTTGGCCTGGAAATGTTATTATTGGCCTGGAAATTCCATTTTTGGCCTGGAAATTCAATTTTTGGTCTGGAATTGTCATTTTTGGCCTGGAAATGCTTTTTTGACCTAGAATTTCCATTTTTGACCTGGAAATTCCATTTTTGGCCTGGAAATGATATTTTTGACCTGGGAATGATATTTTTGGCATGGAATTGCCATTTCGGGTTGGGAATTCTTTTTTGGCCTATGCAAACTCCAAGCAAAAATTTTGATCTACGCGGGGTTCGAACCTGCGGCCTTGAGATTTGCAGGCAGAACTTCTAGCCACTACACAGGTAGTGCGCGTTCAGCTTATAATAGGTTGCGCGCAAGGCCTATCGAGTACACGCGAAGGGCAGCGAAGTAAGCCTGTAACAGGCTGATCGCGGCTCGACGCCTGTAATTGGCCTAGAATAAGCTTATCGCGGGTGATTTTCGCTTACAATTTGCTTATCGCGGTCATTAGAAAGTCATTTTAAAGCTTATAATAGGCTTTTCGCGGCTATTGCAAGTTCGAACGTGGGCTTACCGCGACATATTAAAACGGAAATATGCTCTTAAAAAAATTGAAATCAACGATTTATTTAAGTATCAATTTATTTACAAATCATTAAGATAATATATAAATACAATTTTACAAGAGAAAAAAATATAAAGAAATCATGTAAAATAACAAAAGAGCATCACGGAGAAAAATAAGACGATTAGGGAAAATTTTGGCTGCCTGGAGAATGTTTTACTTTTAAAAAACATTCGAATTTTCAAATCCAAATAACATTTTGTTATCAGGTATTTACAAAAATCGATACCTGAGTTTACTGTTTTTTTCGAAACTGTCATTCCGTCACAAATCCATAATGGGGTTTCTCACGAAATGGCAAAAAACTGCGAGAAAACTGGGAGTGCTCCGATTAACCTGAAATTTAGGGAAATAAGGGAAACCACCCCGGACATTCTCACAAAATTTTGGACCGAAAAATCGATTTTTAAAAAAAATTGCTATTTTCTGAAATTTTTTAAAAAGATATTTTGGTCTGAAATTTTGTGAGAATGTCCGGGAGTATTTTTTCCTTTATTTTCCAAAATTTCACATCAACCGGAACATTTTCCGAGTTTTTGCACAGGTTTTTCCTTTTTTCGCCATTTCGTGAATAACGGTAATGAATTCGTGGCGGAGTAAAATTTCCCGTCAAACTGGGAGACGGAAAATATCTCAATTTCTTTGGGCATTTCTTTATTTTTTTCGACGAATACAATATATAATGGATTCGTGGCGGAGTGACAATTTTTTCACGCATTTATTCAAAAAAATGAAGAAATCAAGAGATTTTTCGTCTCCCAGTTTTACGTGAAATGTCACTCCACGAATCCATTATAGTGAAAATTTTTTGTCAATTTCAAAATAAAATTGATTTGCCCCAGGCAGCCGGTTAAAAAAAAACAACTTATAATTTCGCTCCTGTCCAAGTGGCGATCGTGTCCAAGTGGCCATCGTTCGGCTGTGCTCCAGTGCTCCAGACTGTCGGCAGGCGCATGCACAACCTGAAAATTATAGTTATTACTTGAGTTGCTGAACCTTCAAAGAAAACTTCAACCGAGAAGCAACAAGCACGATTTTTTCAACATTTATTGTTAGATCACTACCTTGAACGGAATTACTAATAGATTATTACTATGCGGTTTTGAAGTTATGATATCATCAAAAACGCGCGGAGACAAAATTTTCGGGATTGGAATAAGAATAATTATTTTTTTTTATTCACGTGTGGCAAGATTCTTCCCGAAAAATTTCCTAATAGCTCACAAAATAGAATTTTCGGCAATTCGCTCTTGATTATTAATGCAGGACTCGAACGGAAACTCGGATAACCATCGTGGATTTGCCGAAAACTCTCTTTTTTTACTACATCAACGAAAAACTCACATTTTGCAGTCGGGTAGTCGGGCAGCGTCAGTTGAGCTGTTGGCGTCGGGCAGTCTGAAAGTAAAAATTAATTTTCGAAGGAAAAAACGGCGCGATACGGGTGAGTGAAGGCCACCCAAAAAAGTGTTGCATATTTTTTGTCGTTCTCGATTTGAATATACCTTTGAAACAATTGTTTGAGTCCCTCCCCCCTCACAAAATGACGCGAATGTGCTTTTTGAAAAAATCGATAAATGCCGATTAAAAAATTATTGTGATTTAAATGGAGTTGCATCAACAAAAAATTAAACACCGTCCATTTTTTTACACGCAAACTTATAAATTTTAGTTTATTTCGAATTTTTGCATGAAAAATGGACATTGTTTAAGTTTTTGATGATGGAAATCTATTTATAAATTTATAAATCACATCAGATTAATTTAAAGATAATAATTTGCAAAAAAAATAAATTAAAAACAGCAAATTACTTCAAAAAAGCGACGGAGTAAGGCAAAAAGGCCCAAAAAAATTAGGCAGCTCAAAAATGTCTCTGCGTACGCTGCGTCTCGTCTCATAGCCGTCGAGCGCGCTTGCATCGTACAGCCGGCGTGGCGGCGCCTCTTGTAATAGGCCTTACGCGGTCGCCGCACACACCGCGTGCGCGATAAGTCTGTTGCAGGAGGCTCGCCGCTGCCACCCGCGATAGACTTATTTTAAGCCCAGAACAGGCCTATATATGGCTTACACCTATTATAAGTTGGACGCGCTTTACCTGTGTAGGCCATTGCTGCCACTGGGTGGAAGTGGGTTCCACCGTTCTCTGGCTGCGCTTTCGGACGGTCTAGCCTAGTGGATAGCTTTGCTGCCTTTCAATATCAAGGCCACAGGTTCGATCCCACCTTTGGCCAAATTTTTTTGCCGTGCACCGATGTCATGAAGATATGATAATTTGTGCAATCGCTGTCTGTTCTCTGGTTTTCGCGCACTTTTTTTCGCGAATTTTACTTATACATCTTTGACTGGACTATGGCTGGTAGGTACGCTAATCTATTGCTGTAATAGACCCACCTGATTCGAAAAAATGGCCAGCAAAAAAACATGGTGCATACGGAGTTTGAACCCGTGACCTTGAGATTCAACGGCAGCACTGTTAGCCACTAGGCCTGCGCGAAGAGTGCTTCCCCTTCTCGCTGCCTCCGATCGTCTAGCCTAGTGGATAGCATTGCTGCCTTTCAATCTCAAGGCCACGGTTCAATCCCGCCTTCGACCAAAAATTTTTTGCGACACCGAAAATTACATTTTTTTTTTGAATTTTTTTACCAGAAACATAATTAATATTTACCGTAACGCTTTCACATTCTCCGCCAACTGGTATCGTTTTGACAAATTGGCAGGGCAATTTGGCTTGGATTTGGCCACTAGTTTTCGATTTATCAGCATCAGTATAAATGTTGCCTGGAATAGTATTTTTTGTTGAAATTTTTGTTCCCTTGACCAACCACAGCAATAAAAGCACCGCAACTCGCCGCGTTCATCTTGCGCCCTACTTCACCGACGCTTTCGAAAAACGCTAATCCACAGGAGATTGTCTTAAAATATACAGTTGGGTGCATTAAAAAAAGGGAAACTTACGCTAACAATCGCGCAAATTAGAATCAGGGAGCCTCGTCGTGAATTCTCGTAAATCGTGGCGTATAACGTGGCATAGCCTCGTTCTATGAGACATGCAAGAGCTGAAAAGAAAGAAGGTTTTTGCATCTGGCTAATAGCCGTCGGAAACCAAGCCATATAGAAAATGGCAGCTCACCTGTCGCCTCTGTCGAAAACTTTGCCACCCACAGTGCATCATCGATGGCTCGCGGAACTTTTCCTTGCGTCAAAATAAGCAAATAACCCGTGCATTTTAAACTGGCGGAGAGCAAACGGGTCGTCACCATCATGGTGTAGAAGATTCTGCAAATTCTCAGATCATAAAGGGGCCGGTCGGCGTCTCCTCGTTTTCCACAGTGTCTCTAAACCCCAAAATGTACAAAAATCGTCGACAAAAAAATTGAACCCGGGATTGAACCCGTGACCTTGAGATCCATAGGCAGCACTGCTATCCGCTAGGCCAGACGCAGCGGAAGGGAGAGCACCCTCCTCGCGCACAGGCCGAGTGGATAGCAATGCTGTCTTCGAATCTCAAGGCCACGGGATCGAACCCCGTACGCGGAAAATTTTTTTTGCTGGGCGGTTTTCTGATTGTTTTTTGTATAGACCACCGTTTTTCCTATCTGTCTAACTTCTTTTATCGCTATCGGTGAAGCGCCAAATAGATTTCCACCGCTATTTGAAGACAAAAAGCAAAATCAACTCACATGAAAAACAAGTGATAGTTTTTGAAAATTCGCATAATAAATGCCAAAACTGACAAATGAGAAATTGCTCCGATTAGCCATAGAATCAAGGATGAAAGTCGGAATAAAAAACCAAGAGTTTCGGTGCAAAACATTCTGTTTTTGGGTCTGAAAACAAGCTAGGGTAAAGTTTGAACCGAAATGATTCCTATCCCAAAAGATACCGCAAAAACAATTATTTATTTTCACTCATCCACATAATTTTGTGCTTTGATGAATTATTAATGAACACCGTAAACATCGAGTTCTTGGAATTTTCGTGGTTAAAACCGAAAGGTGAAAACAATTGGGAATCAGGGCAGTGGGGAAATGAAAACCGGGAATGTGCCTTGTAGCGGTGGTTGTGACAGGGAGAAAAACATTTTTTGACAGGCTCTGAACTTAAAATATTAGTTTTAACAATCCTTACAAAATGAGCTCACACAACCTAAAATTTGGACCTTTTCGGTTAATCGCTAATAACTATCTTCTTTTTTAACCGATATTTTTTCGTAAGCTCTTAAAATGTTGATAATTTTAGTTTTAACAACTTGTAGTATTCATAAAAAAATCCTTTAAAAGTCCACAAAAAGTTGGTTTTTTGCAGCTTTTTGATCTAATGAGACAATTTTTTGATTTTATCTTGTCTAGAAATTTTAAAGACAAACATTATCGATATTTTAAGACCACGGGCGGTCAAATCGGCTAATAAAGAAAAAAGATATTAGCGATTAACTGAAAATTCCAACTAGCATTGTTGTTATAGCATACTCTTAATCACCAGGAAATTGAAAATGGTTCTGTTTTCGTAGTTGTCAAAAATTCACCTTTTTGGACCTGTTCACTAAAAAAACAGAGTCTCGATTTATCACCTGTCTGTGTAGGTGGCCGGCGATAAACTATGTACTTTTGCTTTCAAAAAATCTCTATTTTTCCCCGATTTGGCCTATTTTTGAAGTAAAACAGTCGTTGTCTAGTACGCAGACACCCAAAAATGCATACTAAATCCTAATGAACAAAATAGGTTGGCAAAAAAATTTTTTACCACAGGCGGGATTGAACCCGTGACCTTGAGATCCATAGGCAGCACTGCTAACCACTAAGCCAAATAGCGCGGACAGCCAGAAAGTGCTCTCTACCGCCCGCCACCCACGCTTTCGCGTTCTGTTGGCCTAGTGGCTAGCAGTGCTGCCTTTGAATCTCAAGGCCACAGGTTCGAACCCCCGCTCGGACCAAATTTTTTTGCTGGGCGGTTTTCTGATATTTTTCGAGTTTGTAGAGATTAGAGAGTGTAACATCTCTCTAAAACTTTCTCTGTTGATTTCTCTGTCATTGTCAAACATTTTTCACCGGTTTTAGGCTTAAAATAATGTTTTAAACCATGTTTACAAAGGTTTCTATAACACAGATGTCCGCAAAAAAATTTTGCCACAGGCGGGGTTGAACCAGTTGCCTTGAGATTCGAAGGCAGCATTTCTAACCACTAGGCCAAGCAGCGCGAACAGCCAGAAAGTGCTCTTTCCCGCCCGCCGCCCTCGCTTTGGCCTAGAGGCTAGCATTGCTGTCTATGAATCTCAAGGTCACGGGTTCGAACCCCGCTCGGACCAAATTTTTTTGCTGGATGTTTTTCTGATTTTTTTTTAAAGAAATGCAATATTTAGTTAAAAACGCTTCAAATCATTGACACAAGTCCCCTTTTAACGTCACAACGATGTTTATCACTTTCCGAGCCCGAATGTCGTTTAAAATGTACCAAAACAATCTGCAAAAATATACTAATGGAAGGGGGGATTGAACCCGTGACCTTGAGATTCATAGGCAGCACTGCTATCCACTAGACTAGACGATGTGAAATCGCAGAACGACGGCGAGGAACACGCTGACCTAGTGGCTAGCAGTGCTGCCTTGGACCATCAAGGTCGCAGGTTCGAACCCCACATGCAACAATTTTTTTTTGCTAGGTGTTTTTCTGATATTTTTCGAGTTTGTAGAGATTAGAGAGTGTGACATCTCTCTAAAACTTTCTCTGTTGATTTCTCTGTCATTGTCAAACAATTTTCACTGGTTTTAGGCTTAAAATAATGTTTTAAACCATGTTCACAAACTTTGCTATAACACAGGTGTCCGCAAAAAAAATTTTGCCACAGGCGGGGTTGAACCAGTGACCTTGTGGTTCGAAGGCAGCATTGCTAACCACTAGGCCAAGCAGCGCGAACAGCCAGAAAGTGCTCTCTCCCGCCCGCCGCCCTCGCTTTGGCCTAGTGGCTAGCATTGCTGTCTATGAATCTCAAGGTCACGGGTTCGAACCCCGCTCGGACCAAATTTTTTTGCTGGATGTTTTTCTGATGTTTTTTTTACTGAAATGTATTTTTCTGAAGAAATTTCATGTCAGTGAGCTAATTATCACTTTCCGAGCCCACAATTTGTTTAAAATGTACCAAAACAATCGGCAAAAATTTATTAATGGAAGGGGGATTGACCCGTGACCTTGAGATTCTTAGGTAGCACTGCTATACACTCCATGCAAAAGACTTTCTCTGCTTTATTCTCTTTCATTTTCAAACATTTTCGATCGATTTTGCACTTAAAATTATCGTTATGACCATGGTTACACATTTCTCTCTAACACAGGTGTCCGCAAAAAATTTTGCCACTGGCGGGATTGAACTTGGGACGATGAGATTTATAGGCAGCTTGGCTAACCGCTAGGCCAAGTAGCGCGAACGGTCAGAATGTGCTCTCTTCACGCTTTCGCTGTCTGTTGGCCTAGTGGCTAGCGTTGCTGTCTATGAATCTCAAGGTCACGGGTTCGAACTCCGCGCACAGAAAATTTTTTTTGCTGGTCATTTTTTTCAAAGCAATGAGTCCACAAACACCGAGATGTCTCTTCTTGCACTTTTTTTTGCACTCTTTTCTCGTAAAAACCACGTTTCCCCTATTGTTTATGTGCCTCATTAATGTATCAATAACCCGGCGGGTCGGCCCGTCGGGAGGTCGGTCCGCAAAGTTTAACAATTCAATCCGAACAGCCAATAAAGAGCCGTTACACTGGGGCTCAGCTGACTTCTCTAAACGTTTCTTTCTTTGGGTTTCCACTCCCTACCAGGTTCACCTTAACCTCGTGGGGTAGGGGGGACAAAAACATTAAATAATTAATGCCCCTAATAATAATAATAATAATAACGAAGCTCCCCCTCCTCCCTGCCGGCTTCTCCTTTTCCATATGGTGTAGCGGGCCGTGTCCAACTGTTCGTCGCCCTCTGACCTCTTGTCTCTGCGTCTCCTCTTCTCTGATGCTCTCTCGCCTCTCGATCCGTCAAATGTTGCGAGAGGGGAGGAAAGAACGATGATCGGCGGGCCGGAGGAAGGAGGAGGAGAGGGTATAACGCGTTTTGATTTGCGTTCGTTCGATACCTCACTATTGTTTTTATTGTTTGTATTATTATTTGACACGTTTTTCATCATTTTTGCTAAAACTTGAAACTCCGCCCACTTTTTAAAATGGGTTTTTTTTCTTTATTTATCTGATGAGACATTTCCAACCGTTTCGCCTTTTTGCATCGTTTTTTCTTGCCTTTTTTTCTGTATATTCCACGTCGTGCTAGACACTATGCGAAGGCATCGCAAAAATGAAACTCCGCCCATTTTTTTTTGAATTTTAATTTTTGCTCACGACTTTCTCACAAACATCATTCAAATCACGGGTGCAGACTCTAAAACATGAACGTTTTCATGATATTTTTTGCTGCAACCAATTCTTAACCCAATTGATGCGCGTCAATTCACGTGTTTGCGTACCTACCCCTCCCCTCTGCTCTGTACCCTGGAGAACAATTTTTTGATCATTTTTTCTTTTTTTTTACACCGGTTAACAGTTTTATAGCGTCCCAGAGCAAAAAATTCAACACCACGGTGTTTGCGTACCCATGCACCATATTTGACGACATTTACTGTTTTTTAAATATTTGTTTTTGTTTGGGATCATTTTTTTGTTCTGTTTTAATTTCTTTATAAAATTGCAAAAAAAAAACTCAAAAAACTTGCGTTCATCTGGAATACTGTAGTAGTAAAGTCAGAATGCATCATATTTGACGAAATTTACTTTTTTTTGCATTTTGGAATTTTCGGGCAGAATTTCTGACTAATTTTATGTTGAAAAAGATACAATTGAGCGCCTAAAATTTTGTCAAATCTCAAGGTTTTTGAAACCAAGTCCGCAAACACCGACATGTCCTGATTTTTTGATTGAAGATGTATTTTTGAGTCCAAAAAGTCCCAAAATAGTTTTTCCATTCAATTTCTGACATTTTGAACCCCTATATTTCAGTTTTTCGTTAATTCCGGTGTTTGCGTACCCATGCATCATATTTTACGACATTTACTATTTTTTTGAGTTTTTTTTCCATTTCGGAACAATTTTTGGTTCTAATAATGATATTGCAATCAAAAAACTTAAAACATTTGCGTCTATCTAGGTTACTGTAGACGTTAAGTCACAATGCATCACATTTGACGACATTTTTTAAAAATGCCTTTTTTTTGCTAATTGAGCGTTTTGCGTTATTTTTCAATTTTTTAAACCTAATTTCAAAGCAAAAACGTGATAAAAAAAAAGTTTTGAAGGAAAAATTCTGTAAAATCGAGAAATCAGTGTTTGCGTACCTGGCCCATAAAAATCGAGGAAAATTGTAAAATTTGCAGGTTTTTCTTTGGAAAAATTGTAAGAGATATGTTAATAAACCACATTCAAAAAAATATTTCCTCAATTACGCTATTTTGAAAAAAGTCCGCAAACACCGTGAAATCACTATTTTTGAATAGCACGAATTTTCGAGTTCCAACTAGTTCCAATCCTTTTTCTTATCGGTTTCTGACATTTTTAGACCTGTATTTCGGGCTTTTCGCAGCTTTTCCCCATTTGCGCGTCATTTCACGTGTATACGTACTTTTGTCTAACTGTCTAACTTCTCTTTCTCTTCGATAGCCTCACTGGAGCGCGAAACCAATTTCTGGGCTGTTTTTTGATCAACTTCAGGCCGGTTTCGGAACTTTTCTCCTGACACGGCTACAGATCCATAAATCAAACAAAAAATAAGCCAAGCAACGAGAAAAGAGAGTGCAGACATGTTAAACACGAGAGTACCCACCCATTATTTGTCTGATAAGTAAGGTCGTTTCCTGATTGCGCAACCCAACCCAACCCAACCTTCAATAGCCCTCCTCTATATGCTCACCGGAAGTGGCTGGTTGTCCTCTCGCTCGCCGATAAATCACCCTCTATCCTGGTGTCATTAAAATGTTCTCTTTTCTCCCCCACCCCCCTCTCCTGAACCTTTTCTTCAGCATGTGCTCAAAGGAGCAACTTTATCCGAAGCCAACGCCCGTTGTCGTTGATCAATTCGAAGCGCCCGCGTTTTTATTACTCAAAGTCTCGTTTTACACTTTCTCTTGCTCGGCGACGACGACGACCCACCCCACCCCATCCCTCCCAATCCATTCGTTTTTCATTTTTCATTTTTCATTTTTTTTGTTTGCAAGCAAGGTGGTAGCTTACTCATTTGTGAAAAAATTCACCTTATCCGTGAAATCCGCGCCAATCGCCGATTAAGTGCCAACTGGGCGCCTAACAGGACCCAAACATTTTTTCTCCAAAGTTACTCATCACTAGTCTCATTCGACGCAGAATTTTTTGCTGATCAAGAATATCTATAAATGTTTGGGTATACGGCTTAAAAAACCCATTCGCCGATCAGGTGCCAACTGGGCGCCTAACAGGACCCAAAATTTTTTTCTCCAAAGTTACCCATCACTAGTCTCATTCGACGCAGAATTTTTTGCTGATCAAGAATATCTAAAGATGTTTGGGTATACGGCTTAAAAAACCCAATCGCCGATTACCTGCCAACTGAGCGCCGAAAAGCTAAAAATTTTTTTTCCAAAGTTAGGCATCATTAGTCTCGTTCCACGCAGAATTTTTTGCTGATTCAAAAAATTAAAAAATCTTAAGGCCTACGCATTGAAAAAGGATAATCGCCGATTAGATGCCAACTGGGCGCGTAATTAAAGAGGACCCAAAATTTTTTTCTTGAAAGTTGCTCATTATTAGTCTCAATTAACGCAGAATTTTACGCTTATCAAAAATATATAAAAGTTTGGGTTTACGTTTGCCTAAAAAGCCAATTGCCGATTAGAAGCCAGTTTGACGCCGAAAAGGTCAAAATTGTTTTTTTTTGAAGGTCAGTCATCATTAGTCTTATTTGACGCAGAACTGTTTGCTGGGCACAATTATTTTAGTTGAACTAAGTTTACAGCTTCACAAACAACTAAAATTCACTAAAAACGCTGATAGCCGATTAGGTGCCAACTTGACGCCGAAAGGGTCAACAATTATTTTCTCCAAAGTGGTTCATGATTAGTCTTATTCGACGCAGAATTTTTTGCTGATTAGGAAACTACGTAAATACTTGAGTCTATAACTAATATGCTAAAATTCCATCAAAAACCCGTCTGAAATTTATCAAAAACGTCGAAAAGCCTCAAAAATGTTTTCTTTATTAAACTGTTCATCATTAGTCTTATTCGACGCAGAGTATTGTTCTGATTATGAACATTACGAGTTATTTGAGTTTTAGTCGTCAAAATATATATCAAAAAATATATCAAAAACGCTGATCGCCGATTAGACGCCAACTTGACGCCGAGAAGGTCAACAAATATTTTTTCCAAAGTGGTTCATGATTAGTCTCATTTCACGTAGAATTTTTTGCTGATCACGATTATGCTAGTTTTTCTTTATTATCGGCTCATAGCCGTTTGAGCGCCAATCTCACCCCGATCGCTGACTAGGCCTTAACAGCCATTTTCAGCAGCTAAAATCCATAAATTTAACTGTTTTCTAGTGAAATAAAATCCAGAATCACCGTCAATAACCATAGAATCCCATTCTGCATAAAAAAAAGAAGAATGGGGAGGAGGAAACCGACGTTCATTGTGTAATGGTTTTGTCGCGTATGTATGTAATTGTTAAAGCAATGATGATGATGATGCTAATTCGATTTGATGTTTTATACCTAGTTTTAAACTTCACAACTTTTCCGTCCAACTATTTGTTACACTGGATTTTGCAGTTTCATGCAGTGCATGTATATAGTGTCCCACGTGGTGTCCCACGTGGACGCTATATGCATGCATCACAGCGGCGCTATTTTTTTTGGCTATTTTCCGTTTTTAATGGCTAAATACCATTTGTGTGCATTTAGGTTATAAATATACACCATTTCCAACGGCTAATAGCCACTAGTTGTTAGAAATGGCTGATAGCCATATAGCTGCCTAGTACCAATCGTTTTGGGATTACCAAAACTTTTAAATGTTCGTCATTTCCCCTTATTTTTTTCCCCGAATATTTTCATCCATTTTAACGACTTGTATCATTTGTCTCTCTCTCTCTATGCGTCCCAGAAAAACCCAAAACCGATTCATCACGTCTTCTGATCCCCGAAGGGATTCATTCAAAAAGAAAAAGAAGAGAAGCGAAAAGTGAAAAAGGACGAAGAGCACAAGAAAACTCGGGTTCATTTCATATGCACAATTTCGGCCCCGACTGACCCCTGAGAGTGCGAAAAGTATCCCTTCTTCTTTTGACCACCATGTCATTCTTTTTTGCTTTGATTCTTTCTTTTTTTTTTGACCCAGAAATTTTAGAATTGAAACGATATTAGTCATCAGCACCCGAACATTACTCATTTTCTCCAAAAACTTTCGCTTCTAATTTCTCCTTTATTTTTCAACTTTTTCCACATGTTTTGCTCTCACAATAATTTTTTTAACCATGGCTACACATTTCTCTACAACACGGGTGTCCGCAAAAAAATTTTGCCACAGGCGGGATTGAACCGTGACCTTGCGATTCACAGGTAGCATTGCTACCCGCTAGGCCAGATGGGAGCGAAAATGTGCGCTGCATGGACGGCGCTCTTTCTCTCCCCATGGCCTAGGGGTTAGCAGTGCTGTCTTTGAATCTCAAGGTCGCGGGTTCGAACCCCACCAGGGGCAAAAAATTTTTGCCAGACTGAATGTCAAGCCCAATTTTGCTCGCTCTTGTGTCATTCAATTATATCATAAGCATCGTGCTCTTTCTTCTTAATTTCTAATCCGCTTTTCCCTCTCTCTCTCTCTTTCTTTCTTTCTTTTTGGGTGCGAGTGCTTGCTCCCCGCCCCACCAATAATTGCCTTCAATCCGTTTGGGCCTTTTAGCGACTTGCTCAGAAAACCTTTTTCCACTTTCTCTCTCTCTCTCTCTCTTTTCTTATTTTTTTTCTTCTTCTTCCACTTCATAATGTGTTGCACCGGGGGCTCTCGAAGACGAAGACGACGACGAAGAGGCGGAGGAGGAGGAGCATTTTTCTCATTTGCTCCATCTGTTTCCTTCCCTCTTTTTTTCGTGTTTTTTTTGTTGTCTTTTGTCGGTGGCTCCGTGGATTTCGTAATAATCATAATAATAGGCATATTTAATCCCCGCTAATCTTATCAATACATGTTCGTTGCACCCACCCTTTTCCGCCTCAATTGGCGCTTTTTTCTTTCTCTTTTTCTTTTTTTCTTGTCTCGACGACGAGCAGATGTGCCACGTCATCATTTGTCATTTTGAATGGGTGGGTGGCGTCGCCATGGGGTCGCCTCGCATTTTTCCTTATTTCCCGTTTTTGAAATGCTTTTTCCATTTCATTGTCTGACTGTCCAACTGGCTAACCGTCTAACTCTTTAGATCTCTAGTTCTCTAGATCTCTAACTGTCTAACTGTCTCATTGTATGATTGTCTCACTGCCTGACTGTCTAACTCTCTAGCTTACTAAATCTCTAACTGTATAGTTCTCTAACTGTCTAACTATCTACATGTCTAGTTTTCTAACTGTCCAGTTCACTAGCTGTTTAACGGTCTAATTCTCTAACTGTATAACGTCTAGCTCTTTAAATCTCTAACTGTCTAACTGTTTCTCTGTCTGACGGTCTAACTGTCTGACTGTCCGACTGTCTAACTGTCTAGCCGTCTAACGGTCTAACTCTCTAGCCTTCGAACTTTCTAACTGTCTGACTCTCAGATTGTCTCATTTTCTAACTGTCTAACCGTTTAGCCGTCTAACGGTCTAGCTCTCTAGGTGTCTAACTTTTTCATTATCCAACTCTCTAACTTTTTAATTCTTTAAATCTCTAACTGTCTACCTTCCCAACTCTCAAGCCTTCAAACTTTCTAACCGTCTAACTCTCTAACTGTATAACCGTCTAGCTCTCCAATTTTCTAGATTAGACGCCAACTTGGCGCCTAAAAGGTCAAAAATTTTTCATTTAAAGTTGCTCATGATTAGTCTTATTCGACGCAGATTTTTTTGCTAATCAAGAATATACAAAAATATTTGGGTCTCCGCTTTCAGAAAAACCTGGAATTCGCTGAAAACCAATAACTCCGATTAGATGCAAAAAAAGGTCTAAAAAAAATTTTATCGAAAGTTGCTCATGATTAGTCTCATTCGACGCAGAATTTTTTGCTGATTACGAATAGTCTTGTCACTTGTGGACTAAGCCTCCAAATCATAAAACGTATCATTGAAAAAAAGCGTGTTGGCTAATAGCCACCTTCCCCGGCTAATAGAGGGACATTTTGCACTGCGTTCAACGTTCTTCAAAGAAAAAAAAAGAAGCAAATTGCATTTTGGCTCACTTGGCCTCTCGCCAAACACTATCTCCTCTATTGTTTTGGTGTCCCGCCCGTCCCGTCCCATCCGCGACGACGACGTCTTTTTTCCTCCTTCCACCCCACCGCAACTCATCATCTCTCGTATTGTTTTTTTGTTTGCAGCCGGCCGCGTCGCCTCCAGAATGAGCTAAACACGAGTCAGGAATGCGTCTCGGCTCGAACAGTTACGACGTACAACGTACGGAGGCCATCGGTCAGACGCCCGCCAAATCGCCACTTGCCAATCAGATTACGTGTACCGTAACGTTTTTGGATAGCACTTCGTTTCATTTTGATATTGAGGTTGGTTTTGGGTAGCTAGTAGCCATAGATGCGCTGATTTGCAATGGCTAGTAGCCTTATTGACGCCAAAATCGCGCCAATTTGGGATTTTGGTCATTTTCAACGGCTAATAGCCTTATATCTGGGAAAATTGGCACTAGCTGCCAAATTCGCGCCAAATCAGCGACAATATGGTCTATCTGCCATCTTTCAACGGCTATTAGCCACGATTTTTTGCCAATTGCGCCAAACAGATGCCAAATGGGCGCCAAAATGAGCTGCCAGACATTAAAAACAGCTAATAGCCTCATAGCCGCCAAAACCACGTTAAAAACAGAAAAAAATCCTCCAAAAGGAGTACACGAGGGGTGGCCTAGAAAACCGGAGGTCATCAATTCAAATTTGACGGAAATCCGATTTTTACCGATTTTTTCGTTTTCCTCATTAATTTTCTCATTGTTTTGCCGACCGCCGGTCGAATTCCGTGTACTCCTTTTGGAAAACAATCGATTTTTTGGCAATGTGAGAAATTGCAAGTCGTGTACTCCTTTTGGAGGATGAATTTGGGCTATTTGAATGGGATTTTAAATAGCTTCGGCCACGCGCTGTTTCTCGGCCGTGGTCATGTTTAACAGAGGAGACGCAGAGAAACTCAAGAAATAAACTTTTTCCAGAAAAACTCGCTGGGTATTGTGCTTCTCGAAAAAGTGTTCACCTACCTGGAAATTATCGAAAAGGACTACTTTGGCCTCATATTCATTGCAGTCGACAGCTCCAGCACGCAGCAAAAGGTAAGTGCGCTCCATTGCTAACTGTCTAACTGTCTAACTCGGTGGAGGACAGGATGATTTTCCACGCCCCGTACATCTTGAAAAGCATGATTTTTTGTTTGTTCAGAAATGGCTAGACCCGTCAAAATGCCTCCGCAAACAGATGGTCTGCCCACCCTACCACCTCTTCTTCCGCGTCAAATTCTACGTCCGTGACCCGAATCGTCTTCGCGACGAGTTTACACGATTTCAGTTCTACCAACAAGTACGGCAGAACCTGGAAGAAGGACGGTTGCCGTGCAATGAAGGATCCTTGGCGTTGCTGGCTAGTTATGTGGTGCAAGGTGAGATTTCTTAAAAATGAAAACATACAAGTTTATGAGTTTGGTATCAAAAAATAGAGAACTTTTTGGAGAACTTTATGGTAGAGTTTCAGGAAATTCTAGGAGTTAGTTTTTGAGAAAAAAATTATTTTCTGAATTTTTTACACTAATTTTCGATTTTTTGGAATATTTCTTAAAAATAAAAACATACAAGTTTCTGAATTTAGTATAAAAAAATAGAAAACTTTCTGGAAAATTTTATAATAAAGTTTCAGAAAATTCTAGGAGTTAGTTTTTGAGAAAAAATTATATTCTGAATTTTTTACACTATTTTTCGATTTTTTGGATTTTTTCTTAAAAATAAAAACATACAAGTCTATGATTTTTATATCAAAAAATAGAAAAATTTTTGAAAAACGTTGTGGCAAATTTTCAGGGAATTCTAAGAGTTAGTTTTTCAGAAAAACTTTTTTTTTCAGATTTTTTACATAAATTTTCAATATTTTTGAATTTTTCTCAAGAATGAAAACATACAAGTTCAGGAAATTAGTATTAAAAAATAGCAAATTTTTGGGAGAACGTTGTGGCAAGGTTTCAAAAAATTCCAAGAGCTAGTTTTTGAGAAAAATTTTTTTTTTCAGAATTTTTAAACAATAATTCAACTTTTTTAAATTTGTCTCAAAAATGAAAACATACAAGTTAATGAATTTAGTATTAAAAAATAGAGAACTTTTTGGAGAACTTTATGGTAAAGTTTCAAAAAATTCCAAGAGCTAGTTTTTGAGAAAAAATTTTTTTTTTCAGAATTTTTTACACAATAATTCAACTTTTTTAAATTTGTCTCAAAAATATAAACATACAAGTTTATGATTTTTATATCAAAAAATTGAGCATTTTCTGGAAAGCATTGTGGTAAAGTTTCAAAAAATTCTAAGAGCTAGTTTTGGAGAAAAAATTATTATTCTTTTAAATTTTTTGCACTAATTTTCGATTTTTTGGAATTTTTCTTAAAAATAAAAACATACACGTTTATGAATTTAGTATCAAAAAACAAAACATCTTCTGTAAAACATTGTGGAAAAGTTTAAGAAAATTCTAAGAGCTAGTTTTTGAGAAAAATTATTTTTTTTTCACACAATTTTTCAATTTTTTGAATTTTTCTCAAAAATGAAAACATACAAGTTTATGAATTTAGTATCAAAAAATAGAGAACTTTTTGGAGAACTTTATGGTAAAGTTTCAGGAAATTCTAAGAACTAGTTTTCGAGAAAAAAATTTGTTTTTCAGAATTTTTTACACTATTTTTCAATTTTTTTTAAATTTTTCTCAAAAATGAAAACATACAAGTATATGATTTTTATATCAAAAAATAGAGACATTTCTGGACAACGTTGTTGCAAAGTTTCAGAGAGTTCTAAGAGCTAGTTTTTGAGAAAAACAATTTTTTTTTTCAAAATTTTTACACTTTTTTTGAATTTTTCTCAAAAATGAAAACATACAAGTTTATAAATTAGGAATCAAAAGCAAGCTAATATTTGAGAGAATGTTGTGGCAAAGTTTCAGAAAACTCTAAGAGTTAGTTTTTGAAAAAAACTTTTTTTTTTGAATTTTTTACACTATTTTTCGATTTTTTGGAATTTTTCTCAAAAATAAAAACATGCAAGTTTATGAATTTAGTATCAAAAAACAGAGAATTTTCTGAAAAACTTTGTGGCAAAGTTTCAGAAACTTCTCAGAGCTAATTTTCAAAAGAAAACCTTTTTTTTCAGCCGAAGTCGGAGACTTTGACGAAAAAACGCACGGGATTGCAAGGACGTGTCTGTGTTTTAAAATTCAATTTGCCACGTTGCCAGACGATTTTTCGGATCGAGTTGCCGAGCTGCATCAGTTGCATGTGTAAGTTTAGCTTAATTTAGCTTAATTTCTTTGAGAACTTTCGGGTAAAATAGAAAGGAAAATGAAGAAATCGAGTCGGCGCCAAATTTTTCTCGTGTACTCTTTTTGGATTCTCGGGTTTTAATGATAAAAATAATTTTTCCAGCGGCCAAACCCCCGACATTGCCGAGCAAAACTTTCTGGAGCACGCCCGCCGCCTCGAAATGTACGGAATGGACGTCTACGACGGTCGAGACGCCAACCACCTGCCAATCGAGATTGGCGTAGGCGCCATCGGTATCAAAGTCTTTCACGACGGCATCAAAATGAACGAATACGTGTGGTCGAGAATCCGAAAGCTCAGCTTCAAAAAGAAGCAATTTCAAGTGCTCGTGGCAAATGAAGACGGTCCAGACGAGACGATCATGATTTTCAACACATTGTCCGCGAAAATTTGCAAACTTTTGTGGAAGTGCTGTATTGAGCAGCACACGTTTTTCCGGTTAAAAAGCCCGCCGAAAACGCCGCAGAGGAAGGTGTTTAACTTTGGGTCAAAGTTTCGGTATAGTGGCAGGACTGAGTATCAAACGCTGGAGGAGAATGAGCATCGGAAGGCGGCTGGGCATCGGAATTTTCATAGGTGGGTACATATTTGCTGTTGTTTATTCTCAGTAAGAAGCGCTGCGAAATCGCTCCCTTGACACTGGACGGCCACGTTGGCGACGAGAGAGTGCAGAAAATTGAGAGAGCGTGGCTGATGTTTTGCTCTGATTTCTCTGAATCTCACCCCCCCCCCCAATGTTGAATTGGAGCGAGTTTGCACATCATATAGAGACTGTTTGGTTTTGTCTAACTGTCTGAACCCTCTCTTTGTTTCGTAATTTGCGCCACTGCATTGACGCTCTAACGTTCTAATTTTTTAATCGCTCATAAATTCCTTCTTTCTCAACCGATTTGACCGCGTGAACTCTTAAAATGCCGGTAATTTTTTGTCTTAAAAGTTTCTAGAAAGGATTAAGCTAAATAATTACTTAATTAGACTGAAAATCTGCAAAACCCTGAATTTTAGCGAATTTTTCAAGTTTTTATGAATTTTTGCAAAACTTTTTGGCAACTTTTGCTTAATCGGTAATGGCAAATTGTTCAAACAAAACATATGGACATTTTTAGAGCTTGCGGAGCCAAACCGGTTAAAAAAGAAAAGAGTTATTAGGGATTGACTGAAACTGTCAAAACTTTAAGCTCCGTTATAAACAGCACATTTTGAAATGAAAGCTGGGTTAAAAAAAAACTATTTTAAGCCCGAAACCGGTCCATAATATTTTAAATTGTTGCATCCAATCGGCCTAGAAGTTTCATGGCCCTGGTCTAGTTTTTGCAGACCTAAAAACGCCAGTTTTCGTGATTTTGCGTACTTTTACCCTTAATTCACGTTATTTCCGAATTCAATTTTGCCAAAACTCAAAGAGTGGATTTCAACAAAATCCTTTTAGAATCTTTTTAGCGTCTTTTTGGAATTTTTGGTGCAAAAGAGAGCTGAAGAAGAGTCTATTTAGGACCCATAAATTTGTTTCGCGCCACACCGATAACACCACGTCTTTCTCTGTCTGCGCGACTTCTTTTACCCTTATAGTTCCCTCTGTCTAACTGTCTAACTGTCTAACTGTTTCGTATCTCTTTCCTTTCCCGCTCTCTCTCTCCTCTTCTTTTTAATTCGCATCGCTTTATGGGATAAAGAGAAGTGATTAGACAGTTAGACAGTTAGACAAAACGAGACACTAGGTACAGTAACGATGCGCAGACAGTGGCGCGTCAAGAGAGCCGAGAACGTTAGACAAAGCGTGACACAAAGAAACAGAAACCTGAAGATGCGCAGGCAGACAGCGAGTCATCGGTGGCGGCTGCGCCAAGAGAACCCAGACAGTTAGACAGAACGAGGCACAGAGAAACATGAAGATGCGCAGGCGGACAACTAGGCACCGGTGAAAAACGCGCCAAGAGAACTTAGACATTTAGACAAAACGAGACACTGGGAACAGCAAGGATGCGCAGACATTGACGCGCTTAGAGAACTCAGACAGTTAGACAAAACGAGACACAGAGAAACATGAAGATGCGCGCGCAGACAACGAGGCATCGGTGGCGCGCGCCAAGAGACTCTAGACAGCCAGACAAAATGAGGCATAAGCAAAATGGAGATGCGCAGATACCGCGCTATGACTTCCACGCCCCATTTTACACCTTTTTTCACCCAGATCTCTCTCCAAAAACTCGTTCCTCCGCTCCACCTTCTCTGGCAACACCCAATCGATCGACTCGTCACGCTACACCAACACCACCACCAACGACTCGCCAGAACTCCCTTCCAGGTAACTAGACACTTATTTATTCACGTACAATGCATGCTTCTCGCACAGTGGTCAACTGTTGGCACGTCGTCTTCTGAGTGCCGCCCGTCACGACACTGACTCGTCGGACACGCTCGGCTACGCGTCGGACGGCGCAGTCGTGTGTGCGCCACTCGTCACACCACTATCACCGCGGAGGGAGTATGTGACGGATAGGTAGGGCTGGGGGTTTTGTTTTGTCCTCTTTTTACTCTCAGAGGCCCAAAAGAGCGTAAAAAGATCAAGAAAAGAATGTGAAAAAAATGCATGCATATAGCGTCGCACGTGACTTTGCATTATATATTTAGAACGGCTATTTGCCGCTAATATCCGAAAAACTTGCGCCAATTCACAACAAGCTAGGGACTTAATGACTAAATAGCCATGGAGGCATCCATATAGGATGCACGGATTATCCGAAATCCCCCCACGCGCGTGAATGCTTGAAATCTGGATGCATATAGCATTTTTATTTAAACAAATTTGTTGTGGACTTTTTTTTGGCTTTTTTTACACAGTTTGGTCGGTAAAAGGAGCTTAGGAAGAGGCTAAAACGAGCGGATTTCAACCAATTCTTTTCTGGCTCTTTCTAGACTTTTTTCACCCTCTTTTTGACACTCTTTTCATTGTTTATCTATCCGTGTCATTAAAAGCGCGCATAAAACAAACAAAATTAAAACTTGAGATTGTCCAAAAAGAGTACACAGCCTAACCGCCATTTCGTTGCACTTTTTTCGCAACCTCGTGTACTCCTTTTGGAGGACTTGGAGAACACGATATTCTGAATTTTCGGAGCAATTTTCATGTAGTTTTTTTGTGAATTTATTGATTTTGAAGCTCTTTGTACATGTAAAGCACGTAGAGGCCAAAAATAGCCTAAAAAGAGTCTGAAAAAAGTGAAAAAAGAGTCTAAAAAGAATTTGCTGAAATCGGCTCCTTTTTGGCACTTTTTGGACCGTAAAACCCACAGATTCTTTTTGCGCTCTTTTCACACTCTTTTTACACTTTTTTCACGCTCTACCGCCCTTTCTTCATGTGTGTATGCCTCTGTTTTTCCATGTTGTCTAGTTGTGATAAGAATTGCATGGCAGTTAAACTGTCACCACGGAAACTAATCAATCTGCGGAAAAGAAGAAGAAAAAAGAAGAAAACGCGAACGGCAGGAAACGCCCGGGCTTTGTAATCATTTGTTATCTACACGTTTCTCCTAACCATCTTACCAACAAAAAAAAACGGTTTTTGGCTAATAGCCAGAGACTAGGCTTCATTTGAGCGCCAAATACCCGCAAACTACCCGCCAATTGCCGAATAGAAGCCAACTATGCGCAAGTATTATTACTTATCTGTCATCTAGCAGTCATATCCGCGCCAAAAATAGCCCGAAATGACCCCTAAAAGCTGCTGAAGGCGCTGAAAGAGTCTAAAAAGAATGAAAAAAGAGCGAAAAAAGAATTTTTTGAAAATCACTTTGGGTTGGGATCTTTTCGAGCGCTTTTTGAACTGGAAAACTTTAAAATTGTGCACAAAAATTTCCGGTACTTAAAAACCCTATTTTAAAAGAGTTTAGACCCTGAAAAACCTCTTCCACGGCCATCATTTCGGAATTGTTGGTTTTTAGCGAATTTTTTGGTTTTTTCACCATTTTTGACAGTTTTGCCGCATTTTTGCTACATATTTTTTATTCAAAATTCGCCCAGGGTATTTTGCTGGAAGAGTTTTGACTTGCAGAAAAGTTAGGCCATGCGAAACGGCCACTATTTCGAAATTATTAATTTTAGCGGTTTTTTTTTTCGTTTTTCACCATTTTTTGACAGTTTTGCCGCATTTTTACTACATATTTTCCAATCAAAAATCGCCCAGGATATTTTGCTGGAAGAGTTTTGACTTGCGCAAAAGTTAGGCCATGCACAAGCTCTTCCACGGCCACCATTTCGAAATTATAGATTTTAGCGATTTTTTGGTTTTTTCACCATTTTTTGACAGTTTTTGGGCTTCTTTTTAATTACGTACTTACAAGCCTGGCTAAGACGGTCGTTTGCCAAGTTTTTGACAGAAAAAAATGGGGAAAATGAGTGAAAAAGGGCAAAAATTGACAGGAGTCTTTTCTCGCTCTTTTTAGGCTCTTTTGACACTTTTTGGGTGGAAAAGAGTTTGAAAAGAGTTTAAAATTTTTTTTTCGTTTTTTAGACTCTTTCTACGCTCTTTCTAATTGTAAGCTCTTTAGCGCTTAAAAAGCCAATTTCAACCAAATTCTTTTTACACTCTTTTTTCACTCCTTTGACACTCTTTTTGCGCCTCCCTCTGTACTTGACCGCACAGTGCCTACTTAAATTTAACCGGAAGAAAAGACGCATGGAATTTTCGCCGATTCGGGTGTGTATTTACATGTGTCTCTCTCTCTCCAAATACGTCCATACATATGTACATAATATACCTCGCAAACACGCCAAATTTTTTGTGATTGTGATATAGATACATACAACAGGATCAAAATTAAATTGATCACAATCGCGACCGAGCCGGTCGGCCTCTCGGCTCACTTATTATTTATCCGCGCCGCGCCGCCTGTCATTAATATCCGCGGCGCGGGCGGGTTGGCTGTCACATTTTTCGTGAACCGGAAACATCTGGTCGGCGCGATTTTCTTTTGGGTTTTCCTTTGTGTTTTCGTCTTTTTTGATAATTTATGGCTACTAGCCTTTTTCTACCACTTGTGGTATATTTGTCACGACTATTAGCCAGTTTCCAGCAGCTAATAGCCATTTTTCACGGCTAAGAGCCACCTAGCTGCCAAACTTGCCCCGATTGCTTAATTTTAGCGGCTAATAGCCGTTTGTTTGCCAAAGTTGTCCCAATCATCAATTTCCACGGCTATTAGCCATTTTTAACGGCTAATAGCCATTTCCAGCCCTTTAGCCGCCAAACTCCTCCCGATCGCCAATTTTTCATGGTTAATAGCCATAAATCCGCCAAACCCACGCCAAACTTGCCACGATTGCCGATTAACAGCCAACGATTTGCTAGTAATGGCTAATAGCCATTTTTAACTCCTAAATGTAATTTCCAACGGCTAATAGCCACCTAGCTGCCTAAATCGGTCAAATCTGTTCCGATCGCCAATTTGCCGCCAAATTCGCGATAATCGCCAACTTTCAACGGCTCATAGCCATCTAACCGCCAAACTCGTCCCAATTCCAGATTTTTTACGGCTATCAGCAATTTATTCACCATATTTTTCCCAATCGCCGATTTTCAACGGCTAATAGCCATCTTGCCGCCCATATAGACTGGGTGCCAAAATCCCACGGCTAATAGCTATTTTTAACGGCCACTTGCCATTTTTAGCCATATAGACGCCAAACTACCGCCTATACTCGCCAATCGCCAATTTTGCACGGTTAATAGCCATTTTTTAGGTATTTATCCGCCAAACACGTCTCGATCATCAATTCACAACGGCTATTAGCCATTTTTAGCTTTATATCCACCAAGCTCGTCCCGATCACCGATTTTCATCGGCTAATAGCCATCTGTGTGCCAAAACCCCACGGCTAATAGCCATTTTCAGCCTAGTAGCCGCCAAACTCGTGCCAAACACAGCGTTTTCACGGCTATTAGCCATTTTTTAGCGGCTAATAGCGATACACCCGCCAATCGCCCCCATAGCAGCGCCAGTAATGACTAACAGCTGTATCCGCGTCAAAAACACCCTAAAAAGGGTAGTTCTATGTACGCCACTATTTACATTTATACCGCCGCCACTTTCTATTCATTTGTACTCCCTCCTCGCAGTTTTGTGTCGCGCTGTGTGTGTGAAAAGAAAAAATCGCCGACCATTTTCGGCGGCTTTTCCCCTCAAAATGACACGCCCCTTCTTCAGCTAGCAGGCCGCAATTAGTCTATAAGTCGCCTTTCGATTCCAGTTGATGAAATTCTGACGAATAGTACGGCTTTTGTTGTCCGCGCATCCTCATTTTGTTCGGTGTATTGTTTTGTCTAACTGTCTGGGTCTCTACAACCGATAGCGTGAGGCGACGAGACGCGACGCGATGTGACAGACGCGTGGTGCGTTGTGCATTGTGTTGCGTTGAAAAGAACTTAGACAGTTAGACAAAATGAGAGGTTGTCGATGTCTGGGTCTCTTCAGCTGATAGCATAACACTTTGCTGAAGAGCGAGCTCAGACAGCATCCTTGTTTTGCCCAGTGTCTCGATGTGTCTAACTGTCTGGTTCTCTTCTAGCGATGACACAAGCCCCTTGCCTGCGCATCCTCGTTTCGCTCAGTGTCTCATTCTGTCTGACTGCCTGCCGTCTCTTCTAGCGATAGCACGACGCGTGTTAGACAAAATGAGGCGCTGGGAAGAGGTGTTGCCTGTGCATCCTCGTTTCGCCTAGTGTCTCGTTTTGTCTAACTGCCTGCCGTCTCTTCTAGCGATGACGCAGGCCACCTTGCCTTCGCATCCTCGTTTCGCTCAGTGTCTCATTCTGTCTGACTGTCTGCCGTCTCTTCTAGAGATAGCGCGACATTAGACGTGTTAGACAAAATGAGGAACTGGGAAAATCGAGGATACGCAGACATGGAAAGCTTCTATTAGTGTATTGGCCTAAATTTTCAGAAAAATCCACATTATTTTCTCTCATCGACCTCATAAAAATGCGCGCGCCCACCCGTCCGCCTAATGACCGTTGCCTTGACGTTTTTTTTTTGCTGTCATGTTCTTTCTTTCTGTCTTTCTTTTTTTCTTTTTATTCGATCAGGCCAATGACCCTGAACAGTATGGGGACAATGTATGCGCGAAAACAATTACGAGACAGGTATTCTCATTTTTGTGTGCGTCGAGAAATCTGCGGATTTGTGTTAGTTTAGGTTCGCTTAAATATAGAATATTTTATTGATTATTTATTTATCGTGGCGTTTCACAGTTCTAATGTTTAACTGTTATTTAGTTGCCATATCCGCGCCGAAAACACCCCGAAAAGAACTCCTTGAGCCACAAAAAGTTGCAAAAGAGTCTAAAAAGAGCGAAAAAAGAAATTAGTGAAAAACACGTTTTTTAGACTCTTTTGACACTGTTTTTGAGCTGGAAAACTTGAAAATTGTGCGCGAAAATTGAAAACATTGTCTTGGAAGAGTTTGGACCCTGTGAAACCTCTTCCACGGCCATCATTTTGAAATGTCGATTTTTAGCGATTTTTTCGTTTTTTGACCAGTTTTTTTAATGTTAAATTGCTATTTTCCATTCAAAAAGAGCGCAAAAAACTATTGTGGAAGAGTTTTCGTCAAAAACAGGCCATGCAAAACCTCTTCCACGGCCATCATTTTTGAATAACCGATTTTTAGCGATTTTTTCGTTTTTTCACCAAGTTTTGCACAATTTTAGCTCATTTTTCATTTTAAATTTCTATTTTTATTCAAAAAAAGCACAAAAAACTAGTCTGGAAGAGTTTTTGTCAAAATAGACCATGCAAAACCTTTTCCACGGCCATCATTTTTGAAAACCCGATTTTTAGCGATTTTTTCGTTTTTTGACCAACTTTTGCACACAATTTTAACTCATTTTTCATTTTAAATTTCTATTTTTATTCAAAAAAAGCACAAAAACTGGTCTGGAAAAGTTTTCGTCAAAAATAGGCCATGCAAAACCTCTTCCACGTCCATCATTTTGAGATTCCGGTTTTTAGCGATTTTTTCCTTTTTTGGCCACGTTTTGCACAATTTTCGCGCATTTTTCATGTTAAATTGCTTTTTTACATTCAAAAAAGGCGCAAAAAACTATTCTGAAAGAGGTTTTGTCAAAAATAGACCACGGAAAACCTCTTCCACGGCCATCATTTTGAAATGTCGATTTTTAGCGATTTTTTCTTTTTTTGACCAGTTTTTGCACAATTTTGACGGACTTTTTATGTGAAATTTATATTTTTAATTAAAAAAAACGCAAAAAACTACTTTGGAAGAGTTTTCGACAAAACTAGGCCATGTAAAACCTCTTCCACGGCCATCATTTTGAAATGTCGATTTTTAGCGATTTTTTCGTTTTTTGACCAACTTTTGCACTTTTTTCATGTTGAATTGCTATTTTCCATTCAAAAAGAGTGCAAAAAACTAGTCTGGAAGAGTTTTCGTCAAAAATAGACCATGCAAAACCTCTTCCACGGCCATCATTTTGAATCACCGATTTTTAGCGATTTTTTCGTTTTTTGACCAACTTTTGCACAATTTTGATGAACTTTTCATGTAAAATTGCTAATTTTCATTAAAAAAAAGGACGAATACCGACTCTGGCAGAGTGTTTGTCAAAAATAGGCCATGCAAAACCTCTTCCACGGCCATCATTTTGAAATGTCGATTTTTAGCGATTTTTTCGATTTTCCCCAACTTTTTGCAAAATTTTCGCGCATTGTTCATGTTAAATTGCTTTTTCCATTCAAAAAAGGCGCAAAAAACTATTCTGAAAGAGGTTTTGTCAAAAATAGGCCACGCAAAACCTCTTCCACAGCCATCATTTTTGAATCACCGATTTTTAGCGATTTTTCGATTTTCACCAACTTTTTGCAAAATTTTCGCGCATTTTTCATGTTAAATTGCTATTTTTAATTGCAAAAAAGCACAAAAAACTGGTCTAGAACAGTTTTCGTTAAAATAGACCATGCAAAACCTCTTCCACGGCCAACATTTTTGAAAAACCGATTTTTAGCGATTTTTTCGTTTTTTGACCAATTTTCGCGCATTTTTCATGTTAAATGTATATTTTTAATTGAAAAAAAGCACAAAAAAATAGTCTGGAAGAGTTTTCGACAAAACTAGGCCATGCAAAACCTCTTCCACGGCCGTCATTTTCAAGTTGATTTTCAAGCGATTTTTTCGTTTTTTCACCATTTTTGGCAATATTCTTCCGATTTTTCTCGAAAGCGATCGTTCACGTGGCATTTCTGGCCTCTCTGCGTCTCCATTTTTGAATTTTGATGTGGCATTTCTCCCCTCTCTGCGTCTCCATTTTTGAACGCTTTTAGCTGTGGAGACGCAGAGAAAGCGCTGGGGTGGAGCCATAGAGCTCGTTAGACGCTAAACTGAGGGAAGACGAGTCCGCAAACACCGAGGGTCAACAAGTGATAATCAGGCCAGATTTTTCATAGTTTGTTACAAAACGGGTCAAATCGAAAATAAATCAGTCGGCTTCCCGCCGGCATAAAAGTGATTCTTTTTTCTTCCTCAATTTTTTGTCCCTCTTTTCTTTCCGATTATTATCTCCACCCTCTCTTCTTCGCATCTCATTTCATTTCACTTCTTTTCCATTTACGCCTCCTCACCACTCTACCCTCTACCTTCAGCCAAACCCGAACGAAACGCGCCCGCCTCATGTCCGAATTCGAAAATCGATACGCCTAAACTGAGAAAGTCGATAAAATGGAAGTGCCGTCGTTTGTCGGCAAAGCGTGTCTAAAACTGAAAGGACTTTGTGTCGAAGTGTGGTCCGCCACACTTGCCACGTGTCACGATCGCGAGCGGTACGAGGAGAAGGCGTTTCGGTGAGTATGTAGTTTTTTTTTCTGTGTTTTTTTTTGTTGTACAAAATCGTACAGTCCATGCATCGTATACATTTTCCTTTTCGGGTGGTCATTTTCTTGTCTTTTTTCCTCTTTTCTTTCTTTTCTTCTCTCCTCCAACGTGTAAATGCATGTAAGTATGTACATGCGTCCCATAGGAATTCGAGGGTTGTCATTTTTTGATAAACTTGCACCCCCCTCCCCACCGGCCTCCCACCCAAGCCAACGCAACGAAAATTTGGCATAAACCTATATCGCGCCCCAGCGAAAGGCACGTCATGTCTGCGCCTCTTCTAGGCAGAGCGCCGCTGCTGACATCGGCAGAAGAGACGCCAGACAGGTAGACAAAATGGTGCAGTGGGCGCAGTGTGGATGGGCAGGCACCGTGCATTGTGTCATCGCTAGATGAGACGCCAGACAGGTAGACAAAACGGTTCAGTAGGCGCAGCGTGGATGCGCAGGCAAGGTGGCTTGTGTTATCGCTAGAAGAGACGCCAGACAGTTAGACAAAAGGAGACAATGGGCGCAGTGAGGATGAGCAGGCATTGGAGCGTGCGTCTTTGCTAGAAGAGACGCCAGGCACTTACAGTTAGACAAAACGGTTCAGCGGGCGCAGCGTGGATGCGAAGGCACGAAGGCTTGTGTCATCGCTAAAAGAGACGCCAGACTGTTAAACAGAATGAGGCAGTGGGCGCAGGGTGGATGCGCAGGCATGGGGGCAAGCGTCATCGTTAGAAGAGGCGCTAGACAGTGTGACAGAAGGAAAAAACACCCTTTTCCACAGCTGTTAGCCATATGGCTGCCTGACATTGCCAAACTAGCGCCAATCGCCTATTAAGTGCTGGCTATATGGCTAATAGCCTATTTAAACGGCGATTAGCCATATATCAACCCATTCCGACCCCGAAAAAGTCCCGGAATTTTTCTATCAAAAAGACATGCGAAAACTAGCGAGTGTGAACACCATTCGGCTGTGTAAAGTACGCCCCACCCCACCACTCGACGCGCCGAACAACAGCGCGTATCACGAGGGTCCTAGGGGTTTAGTGGTTGCGGGAAACGAGGAAACAAAAAAAAACAGAGAAAAACGGAGAGTAAAGTCATGAAATCTCACCTTTAAAACACAAAAAACAGCGTCGCGTCAGTTCACGTGTCTGCGTACTTGGCATTAAACTTTACGACACTTTCTTTATTTTTGCCAATTTTTCACGGAGCATTCCTAAAAATGCTAACGCGCCAAATGACCGAAAAAAATGTCGTAAAATCTAATGCCGCATCCGCAGACACGTGAATTGACGCACCTATTTGAATATTTACTTTAAAGCGTCGCACGTGCTGTATGTATTTTTTGTTTTTCTTGTTTTTATAGAAGCTGGGAAAAATTCTGAAATCTGATACATTGACTCGCTGAAAATGAGACGACGAAAAAAAAAAGAAAGAAAATGGAAGAAAGCACAAAAAATTCGTTATTTCTACAACTTTGAGGCTTTAAAATCTAAAACGTGCTCCACCGTAGCGCGCGCGCCTGTCTGCGCCTCGCATCCTCGCTGCGCCAACTGATTCATTCTGTCTAACTGACTGGCGTCTCTTCTAGCGATGACATAAGCCTTGATGTCTGCGCATCCTCACTGCGACCACTGCCTCATTTTATCTAGCTGTCTGGCTTCTCTTCTAGTGATGTTGCATGCAAGCCATCATGTCTATGTATTCACGCTGCGCCCACTGCCTCATTTTGTCTAACTGTCTGGCGTCTCTTCTAGCTATAACGCAAGCCCCGATGCCTGTGCATCCTCGCTGCTGCCGCTTTCTTATTTTGTCTAACTGCCTAGCGTCTCGGGGCGCGGCCGATGCGCGGCCGATGCGCGCTGCATTTTTGGTTGAAGAGACGCCAGACAGTTAGACAAAACGAGACATTGGGCACAGCGAGGACACGCAGACATGTAGCGCGCTTCGGTGGAGCGCGATATAGTTTTTTGACTGTTTTTGTGTCACTTTTGGCGATTTTTTGCATTTTCACCCCGTTTTTCCTTGTTTTTTGTCTGATTTTTGGCCACCCTAATTGTGTAAAAGCACACACATTTTCAATCTTCCTGGGACCACTCTCTCTCTCTTGCTCAGCGACTGAGATATTCAATTTCATTTGCCTCTAATCGCCATCCGCCATTCCAAAAAGGCAACATAATCCGTCGGCCGGGTGGTTGGTGTGGGGTGTAGGGTGTAGGGTGTAGGGGGTGGCAAAACAGGTAAACAACCGGTATAGAGATTATTAGAATTAGGAGGACCATTCAAGGGGTATTGCTCTGCGGGTAATTGCGTTGCGGGGGCTGAGAGCCGCCTATTTTTGGTTTGGCAATTTGCCAAGAATGGCTATTAGCCGTGGACATGGCGAGTAAATGGCTATTAGCCATTTCGGCGCGGGTTCGGAGCCAATCAAGTGGCCTTATGGCTATTAGCCATTGGCATTAGCCGATCAAATGGCTAATAGCCATTTCGGCGCGGGTTCGGGCCGAATATGGCGGCTATGTGGCTATTAGCCATATCGGCGTGGGCTTGGCGTGGATATGGCGTCTACGTGGCTATTAGCCATTTTTAGCACCTATTTGGCACCTATTCGGCACCTTATCGGCACATTTGGGATCTCTGATCTTTCTACCGCCCAAAACATGTTTTCCTGGCCGCCAATCAACCTGCAAAAACACAAGGATCCCGGCGCCCGCCGCAGTAACCATCACTATACAGAATTGAAAAAGCAACAACAGCTGACGCCTTCTTCTTCTTCTTTCCCCTTTTATCTCTCTCTCTCCCTCCCTCCCTCCCTCGCAGTGTCAAACAACAATCAGTTTTTGTCTCCCCCTCCCCCCTCTTCGTTTCCTCCTCCTCCCACCCGCCCATCTGATAGACTCTAGGCCACGCCCCTTTTCCCCCCGGCTCCTCTCTCGCCTCGCCGTCATCTCTCGTAAACGCATGTGCAACATCAGCTGTAAATTCGAAAAGCGCGGGCTCACTAAAGCTATATTTCCTGCTGTCGAGAAATGCTCAAATTTGCCGTCGGCCCGTGGGTGGCCGATAAATATGGCACCACTAGTGTGGTGCGTAATGTGAGGAGTGGACCCGAGAGGAGATTACGGTAGGTAACTTTTTTGGTGTAAAGGGGGACGTTTTGGGGGTTCAGAAAGTGTATCGCGCTCTAGGGAAGCGCGCGCCCGCTGTCTAACTGTCTAGCGTCTCTTCTAGCAATGACAGAGGCCGCGATGTCTGCGCATCCTCGCCGCGCCCGCTGCCTCGTACTGTCTAACCGCCTGACGTCTCTTCAAGCGATGGCGGAAGTCACTATGTCTGCGCATCCACCCTGTGCGCGCTGAACCGCTTTGTCTGATTGTCTGGCGTCTCTCCAGCCGATAACGCAGGCCATATGTCTGTGCATCATCGCCGCGCCCACTGCCTCATTTTGTCTAACTGTCTGGCGTCTCTTCAAGCGATGGCACAAGCCACATGTCTGCGTACCCTCACCGCGCCCACTGCTCCGTTTTGTCTAACTGTCTAGTGTCTCTTCAAGTGATGACGCAAACTCCATGTCTGCGCATCCACCCTGGGCGCGCTGCCGCATTTTGTCTAACTCTTTGCCGTCTCTTCAAGCGATAACACAAGCCACATATCTGCGCATCTTCGCCGCGCACGCTCCCTCGCTTTTCCAACCGTCTGGCGTCTCTTCTAGCGCGAGCAGCGAGAAGGCGCAGACGTGGTGCGCTTAAAGAGACGCTAGACAGTTAGACAAAGCAATTTTATTGGACACTATATGCATCCACGTTTCAATCACGGATGCACGTAGACTATACATGCATATTATACGAATGCATATAGTGTACTAACGCGTTTTAAAAGTACACAATTCCCTCCCACTTTTCCCGTCCATTTTTTTATGTTTTCCCCCATTTTTTATACTCCAATGTTCCTCTATGTACACAATTATTACGCATACAGATACATACATTGCAAAACGCACTGTATATAGATGGGCGGTGCGGACACAATAGTGGGAGGAGGAAATGGGTGCAATTATCTCTGGATTAGGGTAATTATTGCTTTTGGTGGCCAAAATGCTTTGCAAATCACGCAAAATGTGAAAGCGAATGCGAAACCCGATAAGTTTGTCAGGTGTCATGTTAAGGTCGTCAAAATGACGAAATGACGAGCTGTGGGCGCCAGAAGCGTTTTTTGTCTGCGTTTTTTATTTCACGCTTTGTCTAACTGTCTAATGTCTCTTGGAACACCGAAGCTGTCTTTCTGGGTCCAAAAATCTAAATCGCGCTCCATCGAAGCGCGTGCCATGGCCGCGCATCCTTGTCGCGCCCGCTGCCTCGTTTTGTCTAACTGTCTGGTGTCTCTTCAAGCGATGACGCAAGCCGCAATGTCTGCGCATCCTCGTCGCGCCCGCTGCCTCGATTTGTCTGACTGTCTGGGGTCTCTTCAAGCGATGACGCAAGACGCAATGTCTGCGCGTTCTCGTCGCGCGCACTGTCTCATTTTTCCTGACTGTCTGAATTCTCTTGGCGCTCCACTGCGCCACCGATGCCTCTAGCTGTCTGCCCCTCTCCGCTTTCCACACTGTTCGGACTTGTCTAACTGTCTGGGCTCTCTGGACTCACCACAGCCGTCTAGCCGTCTGCGTATCTCTTTTTTCCTAGTGCTTGGTTTTGTCTAACTGTCTGCGCCCTCTGGACATGCCAATGCGCCACCAACGTCTCTAGTTGTCTGTGCCTCTTCATTTTTTTCTATGGGCCGATTCGTCTAACTGTCTAGCGTCTCTTGGCGCGTCATCGTGCAACCGATGCCTCTAGCTGTCTGCGCCTCACGACTTTTCTCAATGTGCCGGTGTGTCTAACTGACTGGGCTCTCTTGGCGTCACTGCGCCACAGACCCCTCTAGCTGTCTGTGCATACTTATTTTGCACAATGTGCCGATTTGTCTGACTGTCTAGCGTTTCTTGGCGCGATACCGATGCCTCTAGTTGTCTGCGCATCCACTTTTTCACAATGTGTCGATTTTTCTTACTGTCTACATCTCTTGGTGTGTCACCGCACCACCGATGTCTCTAGCTATCTGCGCATCCATATTTTACACAATGTGCCGATTTGTCTGACTGTCTAGCATCTCTTTTGGCTCGTGCGTTGCAATGCCCTGCTTAGAAGAGACGTAGAGAAAACAACACATTTAGAAAAGTCATGAAGCGCAGACAGCAAAACCTCGGTGGCGCACCGAGAGAAAATAGACGGTTAGACAAAACGAGAATCGCAGACAGTTGGACGCTATATGCATCCATTCATCCACGTTTTTTAGATGGAGCGCATTATGCACACTATATGCATACTATATACTCTTGGTTTGGCCTCCCTGCTTCCCTTGACACTTGTGAGCCTGCTTGCCACCGTAATTCGATACTCTCAAGCGGCGCATAGGGGTGTCCAGAGTTGCCGCAAAACCGGTCGCCTGACGGATTGTTACTGAGCCGCCTCACGCACACACACACGTGCCGCCGCCGCCGCCACGCCATTTTTTGGATTAATAGGCGCCTTGCGTACGGTATGCGTAAACTTTTTAATATGTATGTATATTGGTGGCAATTGTACGGTATAGGCAAAACCATTATGTTGTCAAGCCCCCATTCTGTCATTGTTTGTTTGTCCGAAGACGATGGCGACGTCTTCTTTTTCTTTCCTTCCAACGTCTTCGCGTTGCGCAGGCCTAGTACTAGTAGTGAAGGAGGGCATACAAATATATTGATCCATTCATAAATCTTCTCATTTTCAGCGAATCCTCAGCCCCTTCACTCCGCCAGCAACGTCTTAGCAAAGACGCGATTTACTACGGTACACAGGAGAGCTGCGACGAGAAGAGCTGGACGCCGAGTATGGTAAGAGAAGTTTGAATTTCCTGGGGGTTTTTACTGTTCAAATTTGCATTTTACCACCCAATTTTTGAAAATTTTTCTCCAAATTTCGTAAAGTTTGATGTCGAGTACGCAGACACGTGAACTGACGCGCAAAAGCGTACAAATGACAAAAAAAATGTCGTCAAGTTTAATGCCGAGTACGCAGGACGCGCATTTTGAAGATTTTTTTTTGTTAATTGACGCCCAATTGCTAAATGCACGCAGTGTCATCTCGGTGTTTGCGGACTTATATTCACTACAGTTTTTTTTTCATGACATTGCTCATTTTCTTCACCTTTAATCCAGTTTTAATAGACCATGTACGCAAACTGATTAATCGATTTTTATTGTTTTCAATCGAGTTGCATCATCAAAAAATGAAACCCCGCCCACTTATTTGTGTGCGACCTTGTATTAGGGTCCAAAATGACGCAATTTTATCAACAAAAAAGTCGTAAAATATGCTGCATGAAAACTTTACGTGTTTGCGTACCCGGTGGCTAACTTTGAGACGCTTGCTCGTTTAATTTTTCCATTTTTTTTTCTCGGATTTTTTTAAAATGAGTTTGCGCATCGCGTCGTTTCACGTGTTTTCGTATTCGGCATCTAACACACTTTCTTGCAAATATTTTTCAAAAAGTGAGTTTGTACGTCATTTCAAGTACCTGCGTACCTCTCATTTAACTTTTTGGAATTAAAAAAAAATCTACAATTATTTCGAAAAAAAATAAAATATGAAATTTCGTGTACAAACACGCGATCTGACGCGCAATTTTACAATTATTGCCAAAAAATACGGAAAAAATGATGAAATGTCGTAAGATTCAACGCCGAGTACGCAGCACGTGTAACGACGCGCAAATACATACAATGTCTAATTCTTATCTAGTTGCGCGTCGATTAACGTGTTTGCGTATTCAGCATACCACACTTTGAAAACATTGCTTGTAAAATTCTACGCCGAATACGCAAACACGTGAACTGACGCGCAATTTCACATTTAATTCCCTATTATGTGTTCACGAACGAGGTTTGCAAACGACGCTCCGATGTTCCGCAGTTTATCACTGAGGTCTCGCAGCGAATGCTGCGGAACAGTGGAAAAATTGCGGAACATCGGAGCGTCGTTTGCAAACCTCGTTCGTGAACACATAATAAAAATTCCCAAAAATTGATGAAATGTCGTAAGATTCAACACCGAGCACGCAAACACGTGAACCGACGCGCAAAAACATAAAAATTCAAATTTTTATGTAATTGCGCGTCGAATCACGTGTGTACGTATTCAAAAGAAATATATATATAAAGTGTCGTGTACGCAAACACGCGATCTGACGCGCAAAACTTCACATTTAATTCCCGAAAAATTGCAACAAGTTTTTTTTAGGTGATTTCGCGTCGATTCACGTGTTTGCGTACTCGGCATTTAACTTTACGACTCGTTGTTTTTCAAATTTGTTTTTTGGTAGTAAAATTGAGTGTCATGCATACAAACACGTGAATCGACGGGCAAATACACACTTATTGCCAAAAAAAAATTTTAAAATCTTGTGTACGTAAACACGCGATCTGACGCGCAATTTCACAATTATTGCCAAAAAATACGGAAAAAAATGATGAAATGTCGTAAGATTCAACGCCGAGTACGCAAACACGTGAACCGACGCGCAAAAACATAAAAATTCGAATTTTTATGTAATTGCGCGTCTATTCACGTGTTTGCGTACTCGGCATTTAACTTTACGACTCTTTGTTTTTCAACTTTTTTTTGGTTGTAAAATTGAATGCCATGCATGCAAACACGTGAAATGACGCGCAAATTCATACCCATGCTAATTCCGAGAAAAATCCCTCAAAATGGAAAATAATTCGTAAAGTTCAACCCTGAGTACGCAAACACGCAAAACGACGCGCAAGTGAAAATATCGGCAATTTTTAGCAAAATTTTAAAGATTTTTGGATAAAATTGCCCTATTTTTCCGAAAAAATTAGGGAATAATTGAAAAAATTGTTTTAAAAAAATTGTTTTTTTATGGTGGCCCCAAAAGTATTGACTTCGTGCTCCACCGATAACACTAGTTGTACCGATTTTTTTCAAACTGTCTAGCGTCTCTATAGAGCGATGTTCTAACAGATTGGAGCTTTAATTTAGCTATTTATTGATTGGCAAATTTGAAAAGTTAAAAAAAAGTGTTTATCGATTTTTCTGCCAAAAAAAAAGGTGTCCGGAACTACTTTTTTGACCTGTTTTTTGAAAGCGAATTTTCGCAGGCTATTTCTCGCGTCTCTGCGTCTCTGTTGTGGCAGAACATCACTATGGAGACGCAGAGAGTGAGATAGGGCGCGTTTGCCTTTACGTAGGGTCTCGCACGCTGTGGGACGTCACTGTGGAGACGCAGAGAAATGCGTTTGCTTTGCCTAGTTTTGTCTAACTGTCTAACGTCTCTTTTTAATCAGCGGTTCGGTAGAGCGTAGGGGGCAATCGAGTTTAAACCCCGCCCACTTTTTTTGGCGGGCAGAAACGTGGGGGTGGAGTCTTGGTCTTGGTATGATAACCGTATTCAAAAAACAATTGCGAAATGTAGAAAAATGGGTTTTACCCCATAAGGGCGGCGCAGTTTCACCCTTTTTGTACTATTGGCATTATAAAAAACCAATTATCTAGTAACTATAAGGGTCTCTTATCGCAAAAACAAGACACACACACACACACTTACTGCCAAGTGTACCGTCTCCCTCTCTCTCTTTCTCTCTCTCTCTCTCACTCTCGATCACTTCCGCCTGGTTCGGTCCGGTTTCCTCCCCCTCTCTCTCTCTCTCTCTCTCGTCGCCACGATCTGTGTGGATTAGAAAGGGAGAGAGGTGGAAAAGACGGTTAAGCATACATTGGTCGAGACTTGGTTGGCAGTGCGCGCTAGATTCAGCCCCTCACCACGCAAATCTCTCTCTGTGAACTTTTATGCCCGTCGGTACGTCGGCGTCGTTTCGCGTCAACGCCAACGCGTCGTCGGGTGGCGGCGGCCGCGGCGGAAAAATCGATATCGCCGAGACGATTCGGCGATTCAATCGGCAGGTAATTTGTGTCTAACTGTCTAACTTTTTTTTGCCACGTTTTCTGTGGGGAACTTCATTGAATT
The DNA here is from genome assembly GCA_963572235.1 of Caenorhabditis japonica. Classification (NCBI taxonomy): domain Eukaryota; kingdom Metazoa; phylum Nematoda; class Chromadorea; order Rhabditida; family Rhabditidae; genus Caenorhabditis; species Caenorhabditis japonica. The sequence continues at coordinate 3,882,568 of OY754344.1, read as the reverse complement.
TAACACTAATTTTTTTCTGTCTGCGTCTCCACTGGCGAGAGCACAAATCCTGGCTTGCTTGGCTCTAACTGTCTAACTTTTTGCCACGTTATCTGTGGAACGCGACTACCTTAAAGTTACACTCTCTTTTTCTCTGCGTCCGTCTCCTCTATCGCTAAAAAAGGCAAGTGATCCCTCTCGCTTTCTCTGCGTCTCCACAGTGGAGAGCGCTCGTTCTGCCAAGTTTAGCGAGACGCAGAGACGCGAGACGAATTGCAGCATTTAAAAATCGATAATTCCCCAAAAAAATGTGTCAATTAGTTGTCTCGTCGAGCAAAAAGCAACAAGAAAAGAGCAACGAGCAGCGAAAAAAAAAATCCTGCGCTACCACGCAAACACACACACAATTCACAAGAGCATGCGCTGCTCTTCACACCACACCACGCAACCAAAAAAAAAAAACGATTTTATCTTTTTTCTTTTCCAGGCATGCACCTCAACGTCACCCGGCATCCACGCCACCACCACCACATCTGTCCGCCCCGGTGCCACGCCAAACGGCCGACGAGCCACCAACGGATATGGCTACAACTCGGCTAAAAGCCAGCAGAGCGCAACGACGACAACGACAAATGCGAATTATTCGCCGTATTTAAGTGAGTTTAGGGGATTTTAGAGTCTAATTAGACTTTTTTGAGGTCTAATGAGACATTTTCGATCCTAATTTGACTGTTTTAAGCCTAATAAGACCTTTTGGGGAATTTGGGGAATTTTTAGGTCTAATTAGACATTTTGAAAATTTTTTACTATCTTAGAGTCTAATTAGCCTTTTTTGAGGTCTAATGAGAGATTTTTAAGCCTAATTAGACTTTTTGAGGATTTTTAAGTCTAATTAGACTTTTTGGGGATTTTTGAGTCTAATTAGACTGTTTTGAGCCTAATTAGACATTTTGGAGATTTTTGAGTCTAATTAGACTTTTTTTGGGTCTAATGAGACATTTTTAAGCCTAATTAGACTTTTTGAGGATTTTTAAGTCTAATTAGACCTTTTGGGGTTTTTTGAGATTTTTCAATCTAATTTGACTTTTTTGGGGTCTAATTAGACTGTTTTGACCCTAATTAGACCTGTTGGGGATTTTTGAGTTTTTTGAGTCTAATTAGATCTTTTGAGGATTTTTGAGTCTAATTAGACATTTTCAGGGTCTAATTAGATTCTTTTGAGCCTAATTAGACATCTTGGGGATTTTTGAGTATTTTTGAGTCAAATTTGACTTTTTTCGGCTCTAATTAGACATTTTGAAATTTTTTTACTATCTTAGAGTCTAATTAGCCTTTTTTGAGATCTAATTAGACATTTTTGAGCCTAATTAGACCTGTCGTAGATTATTGAGTCTAATTAGACTTTTTTTAGGTCTAATTAGACTGTTTTGAGCCTAATTAGACTTTTTGAGGAGTTTTGAGTTTAATTAGATTTTTTTGGGGTCAAATAAGACTATTTTGAGCCCAATTAGACTTTTTTGAGCCTAATTAGACCTTTTGGGGTTTTTTGAGTTTTTGGAGTCTAATTAGACTTTTTTGGGGTCTAATTTGACTGTTTTGAGCCTAATTAGACCTGTTGGGGATTTTTGCGTCTAATTAGAAGTTTTTGAAGTTTGATGAGAAATTTGTGTCTAATTAGACTGTTTTGAGTCTAATTAGACTGTTTTGAGTTCAATTAGACCTGTTGGGTATTTTTGAGTATTTTTGAGTCTAATTAAACTTTTTTTTAGGTCTGATAAGACCTGTTGAAGATTTTTGAGTATTTTTGAGTCTAATTAGAAGTTTTTGAAGTCTAATGAGACATTTTTGAGCCGATTTTTCGCTCTGCTTTCTCTGAGTCTCACTGTTCGATTGGAGTGAGTTTGCAGAGCTTTATACCGAGTGTATCGCGTCTCTGCGTCTCTATTCTTGCACGCGTTTAGCTAGCTAAACGTGGCGCACGCCACTGTGGAGACGCAGACAGCGAGAGAGAGACACAGGCACACGCCACTGTAGAGACGCCGAGAAATAGGCGTGTTTGCCTTCACGTAGGCACGCCGTGCAACGCCACTACACGCCGTGCAACGCCACTATGGAGACGCAGAGAAATGTGACAGGGGGTCTAGCGTCTAACTGTCTGCTTCATTTTCATGATCCTTTTTGTTTTTCAGACGGAACAATATCCAGGTCTTCTGGAGTAGCCGTGGCAAAAGCGGCAGCGAACCGGGGGCTCCCGCCCACCCAGCACAACACGTCCAGCCCACGGAATTCGGTGGCCAGTTACTCGTCCTTTGCCTCGGCGGGTATTGGCGGGAGCCCGCCAAGATCGAGGAGGTCACCGCAGAGTAATAAGGTGAGTTATTGGCAATGCGATCCGCTGAGTGGGAGGGTGAGTGTCTGCGTCTCTTCTCGGCGAGAGTCAACAATATCCACACACACTCTCCTTCTCTGCGTCTCATCTTCGTATCATTTTAACGCAGATGAGTGGCTGTGCAGCGTTTTCCCTCACTCAGGGTCTAGAACCCACGTTCACATCATTTCTTTCAGTCGAGCAGCCCAGTCGGTGAGGATCAAGTGGTCACCATCAAAATGCGTCCGGACCGACACGGACGGTTTGGTTTCAACGTGAAGGGCGGTGCCGATCAAAACTACCCGGTAATCGTGTCCCGAGTGGCACCCGGAAGCTCTGCGGACAAGTGTCAGCCACGGCTCAACGAGGGCGATCAAGTGCTGTTCATCGATGGACGTGACGTGGCGACGATGTCGCACGATCACGTCGTTCAGTTCATCAGATCGGCCAGGACGGGCGCCAATGGCGGGGAACTTCATCTGACGATTCGGCCGAATGGTGGGTGTGATTTGTGATTGTCGCCTTCTTCTCGAAATGCGGTGGATGCATATAGTGTCCGTATTTAGTCATTGGACGCTATTTTCACGATGTAATTCAAATACGGACACTATATGCATCCATGGATATTCATTTCATTTCATTTGTGCCGTGGTCGTTGCCGTCGCCGACATAAATTGGCACTCTGCCAAGTGGCTTTATGTGTAATGCCCCTCCCTCAAAAAGGGCAATAGCGATGCGATGATGATGAGTCATCCGTCATCCAAAAAAATAATCATCATCATCTTCTACCACTTTCATATAAAGTCTCGATGCCTGTCCTCCCGCGCGCCATGACTCATCCTTCTTTTTTTTTTTACTAGCCTAGCACTCTGTACGTTTTATGGCCATTTTGCTAGCTCATTTTAGCCTATTTTTGCGCAAAAGTGTGATGCTTGTTGTCTGCGTCTCCTCTCTGTCTCTAGGGAGGAGACGCCGTTTTGTCTAACTGTCTAAACTCTCTCGTGCGCCGAAATTGTATCGATGGAGCGCAAGAGAGTAGAAAAGTAGAAAATTGAAAAGTTGAAGAAAAAATTATTGCCATTGGCAATAAAAAATGGCTAATAGCCATTTTCTACGGCTAATAGCCATTTCCCACGGCTATTAGCCATTTAAATGCCAAAACCCGTCAAATCGGCTCTTAAAACGAATTTATCCAATCGTTTTCGCATTGAAAAGTTGTTTCGCGCTCCACCGATGACGCGAGCCTTTTGTTGTCTGCGTCTCTTTTGTCTAACCGCCTAAGCTCTCTCGTTCACCGAAACGGCATCAATAGAGCGCGGAATAGTAGATAAATACCAAAATCCGCTAAAATGCAGGGAAAATGAGCGGGGCTAGTCATTTTCAAAGGCTATTAGCCAGTTTCATCGAAATTATCGATTTTTCATCGATTTTTTTGCAAAAACCTGTGATTTTGACGATTTATAGTGTGGAAAAATCATTTTCCAGGGCTAATAGCCATTGACGTGCCAATTATACCGAAATTATCGATTTTTCAGATTTTTGAATGCGAAATTCTGCAATTTCGTTGGTTTTCAGTGTAAAAAAAATCAATAATTTTGGGGCAAAAATCCCTCTCTTTCTCTGCCACACTCTCAGTCTAACACACTTTTTTTTTCTTGGCAAAAATTCGGCCAAGCGCTTTTTGCAAATGGCTAATAGCCGCTAGCGCACCGATCGCCGATCAGGAGCCATTTATGCGCCGGCTACCTGCCATATTCGCGCCAAAAATTGCAAAACACTGAAATTATCGATTTTTTTTTTGAGTTTTTGAATGAGAAAATAGGCAATTTTGGCGATTTTTAATGAAAAAATCGATAATTTCAACTCAGAAATTATTAGGCTAATAGCCGTTTTTAATGACTAGCGCACCGATCGATGATTATGAGCTAGAAGGAAGGATACAAACACGGCGTTCTAGACCCTACGTAAAAGAAAAAGAAAAAGCTCGCTATTGCATGTCTGCGTCTCCACAGTGGAGGGCGTTTGTTTTGCCAAGTTTAGCAAAATAAGCGCGTGCAAAATAGAGAAACGACGATGCGCTCCGCTGAGTGCCTGCGTCTCTCCGGCGATAGTTTGCTACAAAAACAACACTCTGCTTCTCTGCGTCTCATCTTCGTAACATTTGACGCAGAAAAGTGGCAGCTCAGCTAAATACACGCCGTTTAATTAGACAATGCCCAATCATTCTCAACATTCACCTCATTTCAGTCTACCGCCTCGGTGAAGAGCTCGACGAACCGGACAGCACAATGGTCCCCGAGCCAGCCCGTGTCGCTGACTCTGTCCCCCGATCCGACAAGCTCTCCCAATCACTCCGCCTGCTCGCCGACGCGCTCAACTCTGGCAAAGTGGTCGATCAGTTTGAGATGCTCTATCGAAAAAAGCCGGGAATGTTGATGAACGTGTGTCGACAGAGCGCCAATTTGAACAAGAATCGCTACCGAGACGTGTGTCCGTACGATGAGACTCGTGTCGCCTTACAGACGTCCACTTCTGGCGATTATATTAATGCGAATTATGTTAATGTAGGTATTTTATTGGGTTTTTAGAGGGATTGTAGCGAGTCAAGTTATGCGCCAGCAATCGTCGGGTCTCGCCACGATTCAGCTCTTGGCCGCAAGAGAGAAAACAATTTTTTGCAATTTTTTTTTCATTTTGCTGGCGCACAACTTGCAGAAACGTGTCGCTACGTCACGAATCCATAATATTGTGATTTCCATCGAGTTGCATCATGAAAATATGAGTCTGCAAACACTTTTCTATCTGCGTCTCTTTCTCTCTCTCTCTCTTTCTCTCTTTGTTGTGCGTGGTCGCCGGTGGGCGGGGTTTCATTTTTTGATGATGCAACTCGATTGAAAACACTATACCATATTGTAAAAAATGAATGGCGGTAAGTTCAAAATGCAAAAAACAAATAAAAATACGGAAAAAACGATGAAAAAAATTTTTTTTTTTTTTTTTTTTTTTTAATTTGAATTTCCCGCCACCCCGTGTACTCCTTTTGGACAATTTCAATTTTTCGTCTCAATTTCCTCAAAAAATTGGGAAAATCACGTTTTAAACCAATTTTTTTTTCAAAGCTTCAATGCTGATCATCGATTTTTGCATTTGCGCGTTAAGTCAGCTGTTTGCGTACTCGGCATTATATTCTACGACAATTTTAATTTTGACCGATTTTTTCAGGAAATTTCACTTTGTCGATATCTGCGTCGAATTTTTGAAAAAAAAGCGTGGTTTAAAATGCGCCAATCTGTCATTAAATCACAATTATTTCCACTTTTTTTGATTTTTAAAAATAACAAAATCAAAAGTTGTCCAAAAGGACTACACGAGTTCAAAAGTAATTATTTTTGTCAGTTGATCAAATTTTATGCTATTTATGCAAAAAATAAGACAAAATTTGCCTGAAAAGCAAAGAAAAAACAAAAAAACAAAAAAAAATTTTTTTTTGGAATTTTTGAATTTCCCGCCACCTCGTGTACTCCTTGTGGACAATTTATATTTTTGCCTAGAGAATGGGAAAAATTGCGTTTTTAAACCACTTTTTCTCAAAAATTTGATTCTGATTATCAATTTTTGCATTTGCGCGTCAAATCAGGTGTTTGCGTACGCGGCATTATATTCTACGACAATTGACCTTTTAAAAAAACTTAGCGGATTTTTTCCATGAATTTTCATGTCGATTCCCGTGTACCTGTACGCAAAAACTGAAAATGTCGTAAAATACAGCGCCGCGTACACAAACACCTGATTTGACGCTCAAATTTGAAAATTGCGATTTTTTACCAAATATTGGGACAAAAATGGTTTAAAATGCGCATATTTGCTTCAAAATCACCATTTTTCCTGCTTTCTCAGATTTTTGAAATTAACAAAAATCAAAAGTTGTCCAAAAGGAGTACACGAGTTCAAAAGTAATTATTTTTGTCAGTTGATCAATTTTATGCTCTTTATGAAAAAAACAACAAGCAATTTTCATGAAAAACAAAAGAAAAATGCCAAAAACAAATAAAAAAAACGGAAAAACAATGAAAAACAATTTTTTGTTTTTTTTTTTTGAAAAAAATTTGAATTTCCCGTCACCTCGTGTACTCCTTTTGGATAATTTCTATTTTTGTCTCAAGTTCTTCAAAAAATGTGTAAACCTGCGTGTTTAAACCACTTTTTCTCGACAATTCGATGATGATTATCAATTTTTTCATTTCCGCGTCAAGTCAGGTGTTTGCGTACTCGGCCTCATATTCTACGACAATTGACCTTTTTTTCTAATTTTTGTGGATTTTTTTCATGAATTTTCATTATTTCGCGTCGGTTTTGTGTCCCTGTGCGCAACAACTGAAAATGTCGTAAAATACAACGCCGCGTACGCAAACACCTGATTTGACGCGCAATTGGAAAATCGATATTCTGCGTCGAATTTTTGAGGAAAAGTGGTTCAAAATGCATAGTTTAAATCGATTTTCTCCCAATTTTTATGACTTTGAAGATTAACAAAATTCAAAAGTTGTCCAAAAGGAGTACACGATATCAATTTTTATGCTATTTATTGACTTTTTTGACAATAATTTCTAGAAAAGATCCGCCAAACGACAAAAATTGTCGTAAAACAAAGTGCCGAGTACGCAGACACAGAAAACGACGCGCATGGGCTCAAAACTTATTGAAAATATGAACTTGCAGATGGAAATTCCCTCGTCTGGAATTATCAACCGCTACATTGCCTGCCAGGGACCCCTGGCGCACACATCTGCCGACTTTTGGCTCATGGTCTGGGAGCAACTGTGCGCCACCATAGTGATGCTCACCACAATCACAGAACGAGGAAGAGTCAAGTGTCATCAGTATTGGCCACGCCTTTTCGAGACGCAAGAGTACGGAAAATTGATGGTCAAATGCATCAAGGACCGGCAGACGACCAATTGTTGTTATAGAGAATTTAGCATCAGGGATAGAATGGTAAGGTTTTGTGGGTGTTTGGGGAGGGGGGGGGGGGGGGGAGAATTCGCCTAACAATAAAATGAACAACGTCTCCTCTTCTTCTTCCAGACAAACGAAGAACGCCGAGTGACCCAAATGCAGTACATTGCATGGCCCGATCACGGTGTGCCGGACGATCCGAAACACTTTATCCAGTTTGTCGACGAGGTTCGCAAGGCCCGAATGGGCTCTGTCGACCCTATTGTAGTGCACTGCTCTGCTGGCATTGGAAGAACCGGTGTGCTCATTTTGATGGAGACGGCGGCGTGCCTGGTCGAGTCGAATGAGCCCGTCTATCCGCTGGATATTGTGAGGACGATGAGAGATCAACGAGCGATGCTTATTCAGACGCCGGTGAGTTTTTGGGGTTTTTTTTTGGTTTTTATTTGTTCGATAATTTCCTATTCTGTGCACCCCCGTCGACGCGACACGCGTTTTTCGGCGTTTTTTAATCGATGAACGAGAAGTTAGACAGTTAGACAAAAGGAGACATTGTGAAACACGAGAATGCGCAGACAACGAAGCTAAAATCGCGTCATTCATAATCGAGACGCGTCATTCATCAGTGGAGCGCCAAGTGAATTTCGGCGATATTTTTTCGAGCGATTTGGCTAACTGCCATTTCTTTGCCAAAATTGCACTTTTCAAATTCAATTGAAAAATCGATAATTTCGTTGTTTTTCAAGTTTAAAATGATCAAATTTTTCATGTCGAATGTTTCATGGAAGCATGAAAATGAACATTTTTCGGGGCGTGAATCGTGTTTTTCGGGTAACTGTAGGTCCGCAATTGCGCGTCAGTTCATAAGTCTGTGTACGCGGCATTTAAACTATTTGTAACTCGCCAAACGCCGTTTAGCTGCCAAATACGCCCCAATAACTTTTTTTAACGGCTAATAGCCATCCAGCTGTCGCTCGATATTTCGGGAAAAAAAATAATTTTTTCAATGAAAATTTCATGGCCGTGGACTAGGCTTTTCTCTTCCAAAAAATTGAATTTCAGCCCTTTTTTTTTTTGAAAAAAAAAATTGTTTTTGTACTTTTTGAAGCCAAAAAATAATAATATTGCGACGAAATTTCGAAGAAAAAAAGACAAGAAAAAACCCCAAAATCAAATTGTTTGGCTAATAGCCATTTTCCCGCCAAATTAGCGCCAAATGGCCTCGAAATGGGCGCCAATTGCCGATCAGGCGCCAACATTGAGCGAAAAATGGCTATTAGCCGTATATCCGCCAAATTCGTGCCACGCAAATCGCCAAAAGGGCGCCAATAATAAGAAAAAGACGCCAATAATTTTTAACGGCTAATAGCCATCTAGCCGCTATATCCGCGCTAAACACCGGCAATCCCCGATTTGGTGCCAAAATTGAACGAAAAATGGCTAATAGTTGTATCACCGCCAAATTCGTGCCACTCAAATCTCCAATAATAATTTTCAACGGCTAATAGCCATCTAGATGGCTAAGAGCCATATTCCCGCCAAATTTGTGCCGAATGAGGCCAAACTCGCGCCAATAGCCGATCAGGCGGCATCCATTCCCCAAAAAGAGCTAAAATGCCATCTAGCCGCCATATCTGCGCCGAGTACCGCCAAGCACTTGCCAAACGCCGATTAGAGGCCAACTAGGTGCCAATCACTATTTTTAACGGCTTATAGCCCTTTAGACGCCATATCTGCGCTGAGCATCGACAAACCACCGTCAACCGCCAATTAGATGCCAAATATACGCTGAAAATGGCTAATAGCCATCCAGATGCCTATATTCGGCATAACCATGCCAATCCTACGCCAATCCCCAAATAGCTGCCAAGTTTGCGCCAGACATGGCTAATAGCCATCTAGCTGCCTATATTCGCGCCAATCACCCCCAAACCCCTGCCAATCACCTTTTCCAATGGCTAATAGCCCAATTTTCAACATTTTCTTCTTTCAGGGCCAATACACGTTTGTGTGCGAATCCATTCTACGCGCCTACGACGACGGAACGATCAAACCGCTGGCCGAGTACCAGAAACGTTGATTATTGATTTTTTTTATCGATTGCTTTTTGTGTATATTCTCTCTCCACTCTCTCTCTCTCATCTTCTGAAACGGATCCCGCGAGGTGCTAGCTCTATTGCCTTTCCTTTTTTTTGCATTTTTTTCAAATTTCCCGCCCAAATATCTGCACCCTTCCCAGTACATAGTTAGAACAAGTACAGTAGTCGCCGCCGCCGCCAAAAAACTAGTCACATAATATGTATTTTTTTCATAATATTTTTCATGTCCATGGGTCACCAATTTGTGAGTGTTTTCAATCAATTCATTTCATAAAATGTTACAGTTTTGTCACTTTTTGACACACCACGAGGAAGAGCATATGCTACAAAAAAAATCACCGATTGCTAGGGGCGGGGTTTAGAGTTTCAGGGGCCGGCCAGCGACCGCACAGAGAAACTTGGGGTGAGGAACAACAAAAAAAAATTAGTCTTGGAACGGGACGGGGGGTGTCAAACTTTTTACACAAATTCATCAAAAAAAAAAACGGTACATAATCAAAGAAATTGGTGCTAAGGCTCCGCCCACCAGGAAGAAAAAAAAATATGGAACAGACTAGACGGTAAAGCTCGGGGGGAGGGCAAGAGGGGAGAATCATGGTACGGGACGAGGCTTTTGCTCAGTTCATATTAGCAAATGCGGGCATGTACGCCTGATGGTGCATGTGCATTTGGGGCGGGTAGGTGGTGGCTCCGCCCCCGCCACCACCAGTTGGCATACCGTAACCCATCATTTGGTGTTGTTGGTGTGGGTGTTGTTGTTGCTGCTGCTGATGGTGTTGTTGCTGCTGTTGTTGTTGCTGCTGGTATCTGAAAATGAGAGGATTTGATGGGGTATGCGCCACATTTGACGACTTTTGGCACAAAAAATTTGCAGAGCTCCGCCCCCTTTTCAAATCAACTTGCGTCGCAAAAAAGTGGGCGGGGTTTCATTTTTTGATTTTGATGCTCCGCCCATTTTCTCCCCATTTCGTTCCTCCGTTTTGTGACAATTTTCCCCGATTTTGTCAGACTCTGAAAAAATCGTGGAACATTTTTTTAATTCAAGGAAGTAGCTCCGCCCATTTTGCAAGAAAAACTGTGCCACACACTTGCAAAAGGGGGCGGAGCTTATTCCTCGATTTTTGACAAAATATTTTCCTGTTTCCCTGGGAACTTTCGTTGCCCGGGAATTTTTTTATATCCGAGAAACAAGCCCCGCCCATTTTGCAAGTCTGCGGCACGTTTTTTCCTGTTCAAAACTCGTGCCACACAACTGGAAAAGGGCGGGGCTTAATTTCCGGTTTTCTTCATTTTTTTTTTCTGTTTTTTTCTTCACAATCTCCTGCTTTTCCAGTTTTTGGAGACCCCGACAAATCCGGGAAATTTTTTTTGTTATCCAAGGAAAAAGCCCCGCCCATTTTGCAAGTCTGTGGCACGGTTTTCCCTGCATTTTATAGCACTTCCTGTTCAAAACTCGTGCCACACACTTTCAAAAAGGGGCGGAGCTTCTTCCTCAATTTTTGACAAAAATTTTAACCATGTTTGCCCGGGAATTTTTTTTAATCCGAGAAAGAAGCCCTGCCCATTTTGCAAGTCTGCGGCAACGTTTTTCATGCATTCTATAGCACTTCCTATTCAAAAACTGCGCCGCAAACTTGCAAAAGGGCGGGACTTATTCCCCGATTTTGTCCTCGCCATTTTTCAATTTTCCACCAATTTTATCAAGCACTCATGAATTTTCGTCCCGGGATACGGTACGCAATGACATGCACAATGGTGTTTGCACACTTGACGGTGTTTGCACACTTTTTGGTTTTGTTGAAATTTTTTTCATTTTTGGGCCTACTTTTCATTTTTTCACGTTTTTTTGAGAAATTTCTGATGATTCTGGAATATTTTGCGGCGAATGGAGTGAAAATGTGTGTTTTTTGAAAAAAATGATGTACAGGTAAATTTCTCGTCATTTTTTTGTTTAAAAAACGTATTTTCATTTCTAGCAAAGTGTCAATCCGCGCCGAACACGTAATAACCTTATTGAATAAACTTATAGAGCCAAAAACATTTTAAAAAAGGCTAATTTTGGTGTCACTTTCCTCCATTTTTAGGCCATTTTTTCATGGTTTTCTGTTTTTTTTTCCACGGTCTCTGGCTTTCAGGTGTCGCCACGATTTGTGGCCGGTAACGATTGGTGGAAAACCCATTTTCCTCGTTTTTGTGACGATTCAAAATTTGTTTTTCCTCGTTTTTGGAGCAAATAATGATTTTTTTTTTCAATATTTTCTTGAGAAACGCCGAGAAATCCTTGTGTTTTTCAATAATTTCAATGAACATTAATTTTGTTTTGATCGTATTGCGGTCACACTCCTTTCAGCTATTTTTTTGTTCCTAGAGCCCACCAAAATCTTCTGGGAAGAAAATCGATTCGAGGGACCAAAATCTGTGAAGATGGGCGGAGCATCTAAACCGAACCGCAGTTGCCAAAATTATTCAATTTCTCTGTTGCTCCGCCCCTGTTCCCAGGTTTCGAGGTTTTCGTTCCTGGATTCGACTTGCTTTCCAGATTTTGACGTGGTCTCGTTTTTTCAGGGTTTTTTTTTAGCGTTTTAATTTTTAACATTTTCTCGGTCCCCGTGAATATTTGGCAAAGAAAATCTCACCTCATTTGCTGCATTCTCATCTGCTGAATGTACGCGGCTTGTTGTTGTTGTTGTTGCTGTTGCTGCTGCTGATTCGGCGACGGAAACTGTCCGTTCATCTGCTGCTGCTGCTGCATCTGTTGCCGCTGCATAATCATTCGTTGCTGATGCTGTTGCTGTTGGATCTGACGTTGTCGCTGCTCCTCCATCGCCTGCATTTGTTGTTGTTGTTGGAGCATTCGGAGCTTGTTCTGCTCTTGTTGTTGCTGCTGAAGTTGTAGCTGTTGTTGTTGGGTGGACGATGGTGGCGGTGGTGCCGATGGTAGACGATCCGGGAAGGCGGGCGATTTGACATCGGTACAGTCGAGCTCGCTGAGCACGTCGTACGTGTCCGGGCCGAGCACAGTGTCCACGTTGTATTGTTCCTAGAAATTGTATAGTTTTTGATGGGGTTTTAATTGTTTTTTTCCATCGGGTCTCGCCACGATTTGTCTCCAAGTGTGTACCGTAATTTCCACTTTTTTCTCGAATTTCAGTCAGATAAGGTAGTTTATCACGGACTTTGTCAAGTTTGGCAGAATTTTGTTCGAGTTCGAAGACGTTTTAGAGCTCATTTGTAGAAAAATTGACAGAATTCGTGGCGAGACCCATCGGAAAAATTTTGACCGCCAAAATTCCAATTTCCGGTAAACAACTATTCTGTTTTTTCGTTTTTCTCGTCAATTTAATGTCGAGGCCAGAATTTTTAAAAATTCGAAAATCCGATTTTTCAGGGCAAAGTTCCACAAAAACTTCCCAGAAAAATTCGCTGCGAGACCAATTATGGCCCTGAAAATTTGGAAAATTTTTCAGCGCGGATATGGCAGCTATATGGCTATTAATAATGGGAAAAATTGTTAATACAGCGGAAGTTTGCACTGGAAAACATGGCTAATAGCCGAAAATTCCCCAGCTTTAGTAGTTTCGCTGCGAGAGAAACTAGAGGAATTTTCGTGACAGCTATTAGCCATTTTGTTAACTCCAGCTTTCGCGCCAATTTCCACGGCTAATAGCCATATAGCTGTCATATCTTTTCCAAGAATTTCATGGTGTTTTTCTGGAATTTTTGTGGAATTTTGGACACCACTACTATTATGTATTCGCCACAGAGTGACACGTTGCGGTAAGTTCTCTTACTCAGTGTATAAATAGGACCGAAATTCATTTTTCTCATTAGCCTAACCTTTTGTGTATAGGACTGTTTTCATGTCTGTGGCCAAACACACCGCAAAGTGTCACCCATGACGAATACGTAATAGACGAAGAAAAACCGGAAAAATTCATTTTTTACACGTGCTGATAATAAAATTATTAGGAATCAAAAACGAACCGCCACAGCCATCGCCAATTTGTCGAACCACTCGCCTTCGGGCACCGACAGGTTCTCCTCGTTCATCACACGGTAGTCCATCGAAGAGGGGTTCATTCCGGGGCTCGTCTGGTTTATCGAAGCGGGTGTGGGTACCGAGTGGATCGAGTGAACCGAGTCTGCAGATGACGTGGATGGCATTTGGTGGTTCGGGTGTAGTTGCATGGCGAATTGTTGTTGTTGCTGCTGCTGCATCATCATATATTGTTGGTGGTGTTGAAATTGTTGTTGTTGCTGTTGCTGTTGCACCCTAAACCCGTGCTGCTGTCCCATCCAACTTCTCTTCCACTCTTCCTCGCTTGTTAACGTCGGCACCGCCTCATTTCTTCGTTTCCTATTATCGGTGACCTGTCCGTTTCGAGAAACCGGTGTCGTCGCATTGATAGCTTCCTTGTTCTTCTGCTGCTCGATACGTTTTCGCTCCTCCTCCTCAGAGTATCTGTGGAATAGTTGGGCGGTCACGATCCTCTGGTCGGCAATCATTTCCGGTTGTGTTTTTACAAACTTTGCGTAGGCCAGCTGCGATTTTTGGCGGTGAATTTCGTCGCTGGAGAGCACGCCTTGCATGTCGCTGAGCATTCTGAGAATGGATAAGTCATTTGGATACAGAAAATGGGATCCTATCCATGAAACAGGAAAACGGCATTTTCCGGAAAATGGGTTTGCCTGTTTCTCTGCGTTTCTCACTAACTACCATTATAAAAAATTCATCCATTTCCAAATTTCGTTTTCCGGAAAACGGATTTCCTGTCGTTTTCCAGTTTCATGGATCCGGTCTCAGAGGACATATGCATGAACCTCTTTTGCCGGGAAAAGTGTTTTGTCGGTCTTTGTCAGAGACTCGTTGTTTGTAGTTCCTTGGGTTTCGAACAATTGTCTGATGGTGTTTTTCGTGATTGCAACTGTCAGTTTACCAGCCCCGGCCGTCCGACAAAAACCGACAAACCCGTTTGCCCGGTAAACGAGTTTCATACGTACGGTAGAACTGTCCAGAATCAGAACTGTCCGAAATCAGAACCGTCCCAAATCAAAACTGTCTCAAATCAAAACTGTCTCAAATCAGAACTGTCCCGAAGCAGAACTGTCTCAAATCAAAACTGTCTCAAATCAGAACTGCCCGGAATCAGAACTGTCCCGAATTAGAACTGCCCCGAATCAAAACTGTACCGAATCAAAACTGTCTCAAATCAAAACGGGTATGTTCTGATTGGAGACAGTTTTAACTTGGGACGGTTCTAATTCGAGACAGTTCTCATTCGAGACAGTTCTAATTCGGGACGGTTCTGCTTCGAGGCATAACAGTTCTGATTCGAGGCAGAACAGTTCTGATTCTTGACAGTTCTGATTCGGTAAAGTTCTGATTCTGGACAGGTCTGATTCGAGGCAAAACAGTTCTCATTCGAGACAGCAGTTCTAATTCGAGACAGCAGTTCTAATTCAAGACAGTTCTGATTCGGCACAGGTATGATTCGAGGAATAACAGTTCTGCTTCGAGACATTTCGGCACAGTTCTACCTTCTCTTTTTAACAAGACACTTACGGCTCATCATCCGGATTCGGCAAGTCATTGTTCACGTACGGTTCTTCGGGCGGCGGAGAGCTCGTCGTCGTCGTCGTCTTGCTCGTCGACGGCTTCATTCTGACGTTCAGCTCGGGCGTTCTACAAGAAAAACAAATGAATAAGGATTCACGACAAGACGAAACGAAACAAAAGAGAGAATAACGACGAAAACGAAAAGAAAACATCTGATGCGATGCGATGTGCCGCTTCTTGTTATTAGGGGGTTGTTGTGCATGTGGAGGCGAGGAGCAAGAGCAAGAGCACAAAATCTCTAGTGAGTGTGAGCACAAGAGTGAGAGCACGAAATGAATGAGGAGGAGAATGGGGCGGGAGAGGCGGCCACAACGAGGACGACGAATTGGGCGAGTGCTGGGGCAGAAGAAAAGTATCTTGAATTTCTAAGCACGATGAAGAAGAAAAGAGCAAAGAGAGCACCGCGCGCAGAGAGCACTTTTAGGAGAAGTCACACCACAAGTGCCACGCCAATTGTGCAAAAGCGTAGAATTAATTTCGTCTAGACCTGAGCAATTACAGGTATTGTTCAAAGATGAGCGAACGTTCTTAACCAATCTGGTGGACAAAGTACCAGAAAAGAGGCGTGGCCTAAATTAGCCCGTAAATCGGCGCAAATGCGTACTCATTTTAATTCCGGGGAACAAGCTCCGCCCCTTTTACAAATCAAGTGTGTGCCTAGTTTTCTGGAGGACGAAAAAAATGGTGCTGCAAACTTCCACAAGGGGGGGGGCGGAGCTTGATGTCCGCAGACACGTGACCCGACGTGCAAGGTCAAAAACCGTGAATCTTACGGTAGCCTAGTTTTCAAGCCTGCCAAAAGTCTGCAAACTGTTGCGTACAACACAGACATCAGTCCATGCCCCTTAACTTTCCGCAGACTGTTGCTAGAAAGTCAGTAGACAGTTTAACCTCATTTTAACTTCTCGCACTGTTTTATTAGCTCCAACTTTCAATAGACTGTCTATAAAAAGTTGGAACTAATACAAGAGTCTGTGGGCAGTCAAAATGAGGTCAAAACGTCTAATGACTTTCTAGCAACAGTCTACGAGAAGTTAAAGGGCATGGACTGTTGGCTGAGTTGTGCGCAACAGTTTGCAGACTTTTAGCAGACTTTCCGATGTATTCCACAAGTTGACGACTAAACTACCGTAAGAATCGCAATGATTGCATTTGCGCGTCGTTTCACGTGTCTGCGTACACGGCATTCAACTTTACGACCATTGCAACAAAAAGTTTGTTATTGCAAGTCTCGTAGAGTCAAACGCCGTGTACGCAGACACGTGAATCGACGTGCAAATCACGGCTCTTGGAGGTTTGAAAAGTTGTTCTGCATTTTTTCGTCGCGGTGTTCGCACACAATGATTTTTAAAATCTTTTAAAAATGACTGCGTGCAAACACCGCGACGACAAAATGCAGAAAAAACTTTCAAAACGTCCGGGAGCCAAAATCGCGAATACGTGAACCGACGCCAAGGTGAAAAAAGCTACAGTAACCCAATGAGCTAGAAACTAGAGCAAAGAATGATGCCGGAAAGCAAAACTATAGTGCTAGACGGTCTGGCTGTCTGGCAATACGTCGAGCAGTGTATCGATGAACACAAAAACGTTCGTTCGCGTTGAAAGGAAGTGAGAGAGCAAGAGAGGGAGAGAGAAAGAGAGAGCGAAAGAAAGGAAATGCAGCCAAGTCAGTCAGAAAGAAAAAAGAAACAAAAAAGGCAAGAAGAAAAAATTCCTGCTTTTCCTGAAGCGAAACGAAGCGACGAGAAGAGAAAAGAAGAGAAGAGCCCATCGAGAGCACAGGGGGGCCATTCTCAGTGAGCACATACACACACCGAGATACGCACAAAAATATACATGCCCATGCCCGCACACACACACATGCAAGCTTCGTTTTTCTCGACGCCAGGCGCCTAAAAGAGAAACGAACACATAACGAGAGAGTGTGTGCGAGACGGAGAGACGCAGAGTGACATATTAAAGTACACCCCATCCATGTATAATAGGCGACAAAAAAGAGGAGATGATCTCGTGAGCGGTCACAAACGCGTCGCACATTTTCACGTACATACATCGTCTATTTTCGGAGTGGATAGAGTATGTATGTACGAGATGTGGTTAGTGTGCATGTATGCGTACATGCATAGTCTCGTCAATCAAAAAAGTGCACATGAGATGAGATGGTAGCCCTATTTTTCTAGATTCGACTACTGTCAGGGTCGAATTTTTCGTTCCCGGATTACGGTGCGCAACTTATTATGATTGCGGACTTGACGGAGTTTGCACAGTTTGCCCACTATTCCTACTTTTTCATTGGTTTTCGAGAAATTTGAATGATTCTGGATAGTTCGGTTCCATGCCGCTGACTTGCCAAGGGGCGGAGCCTATTCCCCGGTTTTGACTTTTCCCGGTTTTGCATTTTTCGCTGCTTCTGTACTACGTATTCCTCTATTTGAGCAACCTCGTCAAATGGTGCGCATGTGGGTCTTGTCACGACAGTGTATGCAAAACTTTGGGGTTTACGCGCAAGTTTGAATTTTTTCAAACTTGCGCACGAAACCGGAAAAATAAAAACCGGGGAATAAGCTCCGCCCCTTTTCAAGTCTGCGGCACTTCTCAAAAAAACAATGAAAAGTAGAAAGTGTGAAAACTGTGCAAACACCGTCAAGTCCGCAAACAGGATGCATTGCGTACCGTAATCCGAAAATAAAAAATCGTAGAGAACCCAACCGAAAATCGGCGAAAATCACACGATCAAACTACAAATGTGGCAGGAGAGCCAGAAAAAACCGATGAATAAGCTCCGCCCCTTTGCAAGTTTGGGGCACAGAATATTCCAGAATCGTCAGAAATTTCTCAAACTGTGCAAACACCGTCAAGTCCGCAAACATCATGTATTGCGTACCGTAATCCGAGAATAAAAAATTCTAGAGACCCTGACATAACCGAGGAAGAGAACACCGGGGAACAAGCTCCGCCCCTTTGCAAGTCTGCGGCACGGAACCGAACATTCCAGAATCATCAGAAATTTCTCAAAAAAAAAACAATGAAAAAGTAGAAAGTGTGCAAACACCGTCAAGTCCGCAAACACCATGAACTACGTACCGTAATCCGGGCTCAAAAAAAATCATGAACCGCAGAGAAAATGCCAAAATCGACGCAGAATATTCCAGAATCATCAGAAATTTCTCGAAAAAACCGCCCAAAAAGCCGCACTTGCAAAAAGGGGCCGGGCCTATATCCCCGTTTTTGCGTTTTTACCCTACCTGTCAAATCCAAGCAACAAGCCACGCCCCTAAGTTGCCAAAGAGGCGGAGCTTGTTACTCAGTTTTGACGCAAGAAAAACGGACGTATATTGTAGATAGATTGTCGACAAAAAGGACACCAAAAGAGGGCATGCACGGGCGGCACGATGAGAGGACCCTAATCCGCACAAAGGAGAAAAACGGGGCAAACATCGAGTTCTGTCGTGTCTGTAGACACGTGAAACGACGCGCGACTTCCCTTACCAAAATGGAGAATGGCTTTTCTTGGATTCTTTGCTCGCCTTTTCTGTAGGGATTACGATAGCGGTTGGATTGGTGTCGTACATGGAATGTAGCGTGACAGGAAAAGCTGAAAACGTGTCAGCTGTTCCTATCACGCCAAACTCCACGTACAACGCAACGTCACCTTTACCTATCGTAATCCCTTCAGAAACTAGAGTGACGAGCAAAGAACCCGAGAAAAGCCATATCGCCATTTTGGTAAGAAAGACAGCCTGGCCAAGATGAAATATGGACACATACACACACTCACACTACCAAGTGCGCACACTCCGAGACACAGAAAGCGGTGAAAAGAGAGAGAGGGGGGCATACGCCGCCCCCGTCGACCACCCAAACGGCCCGTACTACGCGCATCAACATTCGACGACGACCAGTGTTTCTCTCGCCTCTAAGTCTCACAAAGAAGCCGTGCAGGGTAATGCGGCCGGTTGGGCGAGCGAGCGAGAAAGTAGAATAAGAAGCTGTCCTATTTGACCCTCTTGCTGCCCTTTTGCCCTTTCGACTCTTTCTCGAACCTCGTTTGTCGGGAAATCCGACAAACCCCTTTGCCCGGCAAACGATCAAAAGCGGAGAGAACGAACGCGTCAAAACACCATCATCATTATCATGACAATAATTTCGCCGAAAACTGGCTGATAGCGAGGCACGAGACCACCATCGATTCGAGTGACAAAACCGACCCAAAAAGCCACCGTTTAGCCCCCGGAATAAAACCAACGAAATGGCGGTCAACAGGAACGCTTTCGCGAGTTTCCGACACCGCCCGATTGATGGCGGAGGAGGAGGAGGAGGAGCGGATGATGTGATGGAGAAGAAAAAGAGTAAAAGAGAAAGAGGAGAAGGCCGAGGCGCCACCGTCCGTCCGCGCGCGCACACACACACCTTTCCTACTTCTTCTTCTTCGTATTCTCTTTCAAAATGCATTTGTTTCCGTTTCTTAGATGTCGCCGCGTGGCGTTGCGTTGTGACGCGACGCGTCGCGTCGCGGCGACATGGATAGAGACAAAAAAAAAACAAAAAGTATTTATCCGCATCCGCAAGTGTTCTTCGTACTTCGCTCGCCGATAGGCACGTGAACAACTTCAGGGACATGGCTATTAGCCGTTTTTGAAAATAGCTATTAGCCCCAGAGCTCGCGCCAAATCGGCAAACAATCGTGAGTTAGGTTAGCCACTCAAAATGGCTAATAGCCCCCAAACCCAAAATCCATGGCTAATCGCCAAAAACCCCCTCATTCACATTATTCCCGATGCAAGTGCGCTCCACCGCGCTCAGCACTTTCCAGATTTTATATCCGCACACAAAATCTCAATTTTTGCCTTTTTTTTCTCACAAAAATCGTTTCAATCGCTAAAAATTCAATTTTTTCGTCATTACAACACAGTAATCAAAAATTCAACCAGCGATTCACTGCTTTTGCTCAAAAAAATGAAAAATCCTTGAAAAATCGATATTTTGAAAATCTTTAACTTTCAAAATATCGATATATCCAGAATCTTCCATTTTCTGAGCAAAATCAGTGAGCAACTGGTTGAATTTTTGAGTACTGTGTTGAAATAGCGAAAAAATCGATTTTCGAACATTTTTCTGTGCGGCAATTCGAGAAAATCGAGTTTTTAGCGATCGAAACGATTTTTTGGAAGAGAAAAAGGGTAAAAACAGAGGTTCTGTGCGTCGATGAAATCTGTGAAGGTCTGAGTGCGGTGGAGCGCACGTGCATCGAGAATACTGTTAATGGAGTATTTTTGGCTATTAGCCATCGAAGTTAGGTACATGGCAAGTGCATGTGTCAGGGGCGCCAAACTTGAAGGCTACTAGCCATTTTTGAGGACTAACTCGGGTTTGTCCGCCAAGTACCGCTGATCACCGATCAGGCTGATAGCCATTTTCAAAGGAAAATTGCTGATTGCAACGGCTAATAGCCATCGATTCAGCCAATTCGACGGCTATTTGCAATGGCTGATAGCCATTTTTAACGGAAAACTGCTGATTGCAACGGCTAATAGCCATCCATTCATTCAATTCGACGGCTATTTTCGATGGCTAATAGCCATTTTCCACGGCTAATAGCCATTTAGAAAATTCGACCAAAATTTTCGATGGCTGAGAGCCATTTTCCACGGAAATTTGCTATTTGCAACGGCTAATAGCCATGCAGCAAATTCGACGGCAATTTTCAATGGCTGATAGCCATTTTCCACGGAAATTTGCTATTTGTAACGGCTAATAGCCATGCAGCGAATTCGACGGCAATTTTCAATGGCTGATAGCCATTTTCCACGGAATATTGCTATTTGCAACGGCTAATAGCCATCCATTAGGCCAATTCGACGGAAATTTTCGATGGCTGATAGCCATTTTCCACGGAAAACTGCTATTTGCAACGGCTAATAGCCATGTAGCAAATTCGACGAAAATTTTCGATGGCTGATAGCCAACTTCAACGGAAAACTGCTATTTGCAACGGCTAATAGCTACCTTCGACGGCCTACTCTCCGATAACAGAGGTTCTGAGAGGTACCGAGTGCGATGGAGCGCAGTTTCTTCGTCAGTGGACAACAACAGATGGAGAATCCGGTAAGATTAGTTTCGCCGACAAACAAATGACCAAAAGGAGAGAAAACAAACTAGGAAGAACCGAAAAAAAAAAACGAGGCGAGAGAAAGCAAAGCAATCAGATCTCGGAATCTATGTGTCTATATATTCCATTCTCGCTTGTTGTCGACGTTTTGCGAACGAACGAGCGAACGAGCGAACGTCGTGCCTGCTAGACAAGAAGACCCGGTTCTAGAAGACACGCGCCTCTCCTCTCCATCAACAAATGACGTGACAATAACACCGACAAAACCGCCTAATCCCCGAAGAGTGGGGCTCTTAAAAATCAACTACTAGTCGTCTTTCGAGAAACCGTCGACTATATAGCGAGCTAGAGTTATTAGAGAACTCTGTTAACTCCATAGTGGGAAGAACCGATGGAGAAGCCGACTAAGAATAGGATGAAACCGCAAAGGGGAGAAAACGAAAAACGAAAAAGCCGACGACGACGAAGAAGAAGAAGAAGAAGAAGCATATTTCCTACTTGATGTGTGTGTGTGTGTATAAACGCACACGCAATCTCCCGTTGTTTCTGTCTCGTGGCGCCTCGCCTCGCCTCGTTGCGGCTAACCGCCAACCAACCACCCGGTCACCCACTTTTCTGTGTCTGTGTTCCCCATACGATTGTTTTTTTTCCTCTTCGTCGTCCTTCTTTCCCCTCCTCGTTCTACTAGCAGCGAGCAATGATTAATTGGTACAGAGGAGCGGCGGCGGCGCCGCTCGCCGAGCCATTAGTATTGAGAAGAAATGTTCAGAATTTCATAGAAATGCTCTGAGTTGTTCGGAAAAGCTCAAAATTACTCAAAAAATAGCCAAAATTCCAGGAAAACGCTCTAAATTCCCTAAAATCCTCAAAATGCCAGAAAGAGGCTCAAAATGTCAAAAATTCTAGAAAAGGGTCCAAAATTCTAGAAAAGGGTCCAAAATTCCGGAAAAAAATTCTCGAAAAACCAAAAGAACGTTCAAAATTCCAGAAAAATGCTCGAAACCTCAGAAAAACGCTCAATATTCCAGAAAACGGTCCAAAATTGCAGAAAAACGTTGAAAATTGCCCAAAACGCTCAAAATTACCCCAAAAATGTGAAAATTGCAGAAAAATGTTCGAAAATGCACTAAAATTCGGTCCAAAATTACTTTAAAATGCTAAAAAAAATTTCAAAACATAAATTCGCGGAATCCATAATTTTTTATAGCGAAAGAGGGAAAAAAAAATATTTTGACAAAGCAGGAAAAACACTTTCCGGCAGAATACGGAAGGCGGAATAAGGGGAAGACGGAATAAATACGTTTCTAGCGGACCACAGAAGGCGGAAAGCACCTTTCTGACGGAAGGCGAAGGGCGGAGGAATTCGGAAAGTGGAAAAGGGAAAGAAAAATTTCTGGCAGAACGGCAAGCGGAAAACAACGGCAGAATTCGGAATAACAGTATGCAAAAATTTTCAAAGTGGAAGCCGGGAAGTGAAAAGAATCCATTTCCAGTGGAATACGGAAGACGGAATGAACACCTTTCTAGTGGATTACGGAAGGCGGAAAGCAAAAACGCTGATTTTTGCATGGAAGGGGTGAGAGACGCAGAGAAACATAATTTGGAAAACGATTTCCCGTAGGCCCGCCAAAATGGTCAAATTCCGTTTTCCGCTTTAAACACCTTAATTCCGTCTTCCGCTAAAAAGTTTTGTTCCGCCATTCCGCTTTTCGCATTCCATCATTTTTTTTTCCGTCTTCCGTTTTCCGTGCTCCGCTATTGCCGGCCCGTCAAAATGGTCAAACGCGCCCTGCTGAACTCAACGCTATGTGATTTTCATTTTGGTCTCCAAATTATTTCATTTTACGTATAAATTCAACGTGAAATGATATAATTTGGAAACCAAAATTAAACCGCATAGCGTTGAGTTCAGCGGAGCGCGTTTGACCATTTCGGCGGACCGGCAATAGCGGAGCACGGAAAACGGAAGACGGAAAAAAGGATGGAATGCGAAAAGCGGAATGGCGGAACAAAAGTTTTTAGCGGAAAACGAAAAGTGGAAAGAAAGTTTCTTTACGGAAGGCGGAAGACCAAAACGGCAGAATGCGTAAAGCGGAAAAACACATCTAGCAGAATAGGGAAGGCGGAGAGCGGGAACAAATAATTTCCACCAGAAGACGGAAAATAGAAAGCGGAAGATCAAAACGACATTATGGAACAAGCGGAAAGCGGAAAGAAAACAATTTCTGGCAGAAAGCGGAACACGGAAGACGGAAGAAAAAAACGACGGTATGCGGATAGCTTAAGATGGAAGGAGGGAAGCGGAAGGCTTTGCCAGAATACAGAAGGAAAAAGGCAGAAAATGGAAGACGGAATTGCGCTTATATCTGCTATACAAAAATGCTCGAAACTGCCTAAAAAATCCCCCAAAACAATCAATAATCCTCAAAATGCCAAAACACCTCAGAAAAACGCTCAAAACTCCGTAAAAGGCCCGGAATTCCTCTAAACCGCCCAAAATGCTCAAAAATCCTCTATTTCCATAGAAATTCCATTAAAAAATGCCTAGATCAACGCGAGAAACGAGAAACGAGGAAAAACGCAATTTCACGTAACTCCCGAAGACACATCTGCGGTGCACAACATGTGTCTCTATGAATCTATTCCTCTTATTCCAACGGTTTTTTTTGTTCGCCAGCGTCTCGCCTCGCCTCGTTTCGCATCGAATCGCGGCGTGTTGTTGACGGCGTCAAAACGATAACAAACATAAACAAGCAAGACAACGGCCAAGAGGACGGACGGAGCGGTGCGGTTTAGAGGCGAAAAGAAGAAGGGGGTCATAATCGTGCCAACCCACTGTATGCCCACACACAGGCTATATACAATAACAAACTGTGAGCGAGGAGGGAAGAGAAAAAGAGACCGAAGAATATCGAGGGCATGTACGGAAGGAGGACGGACCGTGTGCGGCGAGCTGATGGCGGCGAGAAAGTGAGGAAATGGTGGAGGGCGGAGGGCGATGGGGGTGAGGTGATGTGAGCAACAACCGGTCAATGACGACGACGATCATAGGCAGAGAGAGGGTCACTAGGCAAAAGCAAAAGCAACAACAATTCATCAATCCATCCACCCGTCCGTCTAGACCAGAACACTAAAACCCAAACTAAAACAGAGCAGAGTTGTCACTTGATATCACCGTTCGCTGATTCGATTGCCTACAAACTAATAAACATTTCCCCCAAGTCCACCACAACTATCCCAGGAGCTGTACGTTATGCTATGACTCAGTTTTGTTTGAACGGTACCAGGGCAGGGCGCACAGGTGTCTTGTACAGGTGCTGGACGGGTATCGCAAAAAAGTTTCTTTTTTGTACGTGCGCGAAATGGCCATTTTTTGCACCTGTCACATTGTGACGACACCGTGTCCACCGATGCCTCTAATTACGGAACAGGGGACGATAAAATCTAGCGGATCATTGATGTTTTAAGAAAGGGTTTTTTAATTTCACTTTTCGAGAAAAACACACAGAGAACAATGTCCGTGATATCTTGTGTATAGGACGGTTTTCATGGGGTTGCTACGGTATAGAACTCGAACGGAATAGAACTCGCACGGAATAGAACCGGCTGAAATGAAACTGTACTAAAAAAAACAACTGCACGAATTAGAACTCAGGACCTCATAATGAACCGCGAAATTCTGGGCCGGTACAGCTTAATTTCATGCGGTTCTGTTCCGCGCAGTTCTATTCCGTAGCAGTTCTATTCCGCGCAGTTCTATTCCGTAGCAGCCTCGTTTTCATACCTACGCACTTCTCTTTAGGGTATTCATATGTGTAGAGGCTAAAAACGGTTCTGGGACGTTTCGAAACCTGTCACTTCGAAACTTTAGTGCATTTTTCCGGTAAAAAATTCAACATCACTGATATCTTTTCCCGAATTTTATCAGATGTGCAAACACCGCGACGCAGAAATGCACCAAAGTTTCAAATCGTCTTAGTTTCAAAACGTCCCAGAGTTCTAAAAATGCGGTTTTTTCATAATGGACCTATTCACAAAACCGGAAAAAAAGGAAGAAAACAGCAAAAAATTCAGGTAAAATTCTGAGAATGCTCCGATTGACCTGAAATTTTGGGAAAAATTCTCCTGTACACGCTCAAAAAAATTTGGACCAAAATATCGATTTCAAAAATTATCGATTTTTTTCTGAAAATTTTTAAAATCGATATTTTGGTCCAAATTTTTTGAGCGTGTACAGGAGTATTTTTTCCAATATTTCCCAAAATTTCAGGTCAATCGGAGCATTCTCAGATTTTTACCGCAATTTTGTTCCGGTTTTTTGAATAGGTCCATTATGAAATCTATCACTTCAAAACTAGGACGTTTCGGAACTAAGACATATCGAAACTTTACTGCTTTTTGAGCGCTAAATTTTCCGACAAATTTCTGCCAGTTCTTCTAATTTCTGTTTTGCACAGGCCCTGGGGGAATTTCGCTATAAAAATCCATTGAGAACTGAACTTCGAAAAAATGAAGTTAGAATTAATCCTAAAATATATAGAACTGTGTAGAACAGAACTGCTACATAATGCCGCGTCCAAAGCTCAAAAAATACCTGAAATCAGGAGTTTTTGCAGTCCAAAGTTCCGAAAAAAAAAATCCCAGAAGAAAAACAGGCAGCCACAGTTGACACCGTTGTTACCATAGTTGCTTCGCTGCGAGACCTTTTATGTTTATAATTGAATTTGTCGGAAAATTCAACTTTAAACATAAAAGGTCTCGCAGCGAAGCAACTACGGTAACGTCGGTTTCAACTGTGATCGCCTGTTATTTCTGGGATTTTTCGTGGTACTTTGGACTGCAAAAAACTCCTGATTTTTTTGAACTTTGGACGCGGAATTATGTAACCGTTCTATTCTGCGCAGTTCTATATATATTTTAGACCCTGACAAAACCGGAGAAAAGTTCCAAGTCTGCGGCGCACTTTTTCCTGTTTTTCAACACTTCCCGTACAAAACATCGTGCAGCCGGTTTCGTGGTTTCCCCCGTTTTGTCAGGTTCTCATATATTTTGGGATTAATTCAAACTTCATTTTGTTGAAGTCAGGTTCCTCATAGTTTTTTGAAGCGAAATACCCCTAGCCAGTGAAAAACAGTAAGAAATCAAAATTTTTATTCTATAATTTAAAAAAATCGTTTTATTTCGTCGATTCTCGATTTCTTTGATCCTTGATGTGCCGGTGGAACTAGAAGAGCTAAATTTGACATTTCCATGAAAGTCATAAAAACGGTACATAGAAAAACGAAAAAATGGTCAAACCAGACTTGAAAATCGCTAGGACGTCAAAAAAAAGACAAAAAGAAAATGATCACACGCAATTTTCGCCAGCGATTCGATTCGATTCTCTCCCACACCGTCAAATCAAAAAGTGCGGACAAGTTGGTTGGCGAAAGGACGAACTGAGAATAAGAGAGGTGCGTGCGCATTTTAATTGGTTCCGTTGCGTCGATTGACACCACCAACAGCAGCAGTAGCAGTAGCAGAAATATATAAGTGCATAGCGGCCAAAAAGAAAGAGAAAGACGGGCCGAGAAATTCGGGGGCGGTTACATTTGAAATTCCTATAAAATACCCTTAAAATGCTGGAAATTCCTCTAAAGTGCTCAAAAGACCCTCAAAATCTTTAAACTTCTACTGTCGGCCCGCCAAAACAGTCAAACGCGCTCCACTGAACTCGACGCTATGCGATTTTCATTTTGGTTTCCAAATTATTTAATTTCACGTTAAATTTATAATTTACACGTGAAATGAAATAATTTACAGACCAAAATGAAAATCGCATAGCGTCGAGTTCAGCGGAGCGCGTTTCACCATTTTAGCGGGCCGACAATAAAAAAATGCTCATAATTCCACAAAATCGCTGAAAATCCTCCACACAAATCCAAAAGTCTAGGAATTGCAGAAAAATGTTCAGAATCTCATAAAACAGCTTAAAATGCCTTTCAAATGTTTGAATTTTTTTTTAACATGCTCTATATTCCAGAAAATCGCTCAAAATTCCCAAAAACCCCCGAAATTTCTCAAAATGCCTCTAAACTCCGCTAAAATGCTCAATAATAATGTAAAATCCACAAAAAAACGCTTAAAATTCCCGTAAAACGCACAAAAATCAAGAAAAATGCTCAAAATCTCTCTAGCATGTCCATAATTTCCCCAGAATGCTCCAACTTCCTTAAAAATGATCCCAGATCCATAAAAACGCTCAAAACTCCAGAAAATCGCTTAAAAATACCCCTAATTTGCTCAAATGGCTCTAAAATGCTCCAAATTACCCTAAAACTCTCAAAATCCCTCCAAAACGCTCCAAATATAAAGAAAATCGCTTGAAATCCCACTGAAACGCTCAAAAATCCTCCAAAATTCCCGAAAATGCTCAAAATATTCAGAAAATTTATAAAAACACTCAAAAATCCTTAAAAATGCTCGAAATTCCACAAAAAAGCTCAAAACTCCAGACAGTCGCTCAAAATACCCCGAAAATCCAAAAAACCCTTCAAATGCTCAAAATCCTCCCAATTTGCCCAAAATTCCAGAAAATCGCTCAAAATGGCCCGAAAATACACAAAATACCCCAAAAAAGCTCAAAAGCTCATTGGTCTCCAGAGTGGAAAAAAAATTTCGACTTTTTTCAGGTAAAAAATTGTACCCGTACCCAAATTGTGGCGTGACCTAATTTTGTGCCGATTTCCGGAAACTTTTCGACAAAAGTAGGTCTCACCACGATTTGGGTACGGTTACACTCTTTTATGTGTAAAAATATAGAAACTTTCTCTTCATTTTGAACGCCTAATAAAATTCCCTAATACCTCTAAATTCATCAAAAATACCCATAAATGATTTAAAAATTCCCTAAAAATGCTCAAATCTCCCCAAAACTGCTCAAAATTCCTCCGAAATTATCGAGATCCCCCAAAACTGGCCAAAAATTCTAGAAGTTCCCTAAAATGCTCAAATATCCACCAAAATTACAGAAAATTCCTCAAAAAACCCTTAAAATGCCCACTAAATAAAAAAATACCACGAAATGCAGAAAAATGTCCCTAAAATGCTCAAAAACCCACCAAACGGCACAGAACTCCACCAAAATTTTTGAAACCCGACAAGAATGCTGAATATGCCCAAAATTCCAGAAAATCGCTTGAAATCCCAGTAAAACGCTCAAAAATCCTCAAAAAAAATTGCAAAAATGGTCAAAAACTCCTTAAACTTCTGCGAATTAACAAAAAGTCATGAAAATGTTTATAAAAATGACCGAAACTTACCTAAATGCTCGAAAATCCACAAAAAAGTTCAAAAATCGTCTAAAAATGCTCATCAATTCTCCAAAACTGTTCAAACAGGAGTCGCTCAAATTCACAGAAATTCGCCGAATTCCCCCATTTCCCTAAATTGCTCAAAATGCTCTCGAATCCAAGAAATCGCTAAAAATGCCTATGAGATGCTCAAAAATACTGGGAATGCCTCAAAAATGCTGAAAATCCTCTAAATATCAAGAAAATCGCTTAAAATCCCAGTGAAACGCTCAAAAATCCCTTAAAATACTCAAAATTTCATGAAAACGCTTAAAAATGCATTAAAATTCTCAGTATTTTCTAAAAATGATCAAAATATCATAACATTGCTCCAACTTCCTCTAAAGCAGTCAAAAATCAATAAAAATGATCAAAATTCCATAAAAACGCTCAAAACATCCCTAAACAGCTCAAAAACCCTCCAAAAATCAAGAATATCGGTTGAAATTCCCAAAAATGCTCCAATCACCACCAAAATTCTCGAAATTTCACGAAAATCCTCTGAAATGCTCACGATTCCTCCAATATTCCAGAAAATGCTTAAAATGTCCAAAAAACGCGCAAAACTCCAGAAAATCGCTCAAAATACCCCGCAAATGCTTAAAAATCCCACCACAATGCTCACAAATCCATGAAAATTGCCGAAAATTCCCTAAAAATGATTAAAAACCCACCAAAACGCTAAAAATTCCAGAAAATCGCTCAAACCACTCTAAAATACTCAAATCTCCCCAAAAACTGCTCGAAACGCCTCTGAAATGATCAACATTCCCCCAAATGTTCTATATTTCCCAAAACTGGCCAAAAATTGTCGAAATTCCCTAAAATGCTCAAAAATCCTCCAAAAATACAGAAAATCTCTCAAAATTCCTCAAAAAATGCATAAAATGCCCAATAAATAAAAAAAATACCAGGAAATGCAGAAAAATGCACAAAATTCCAGAAAATTGCTCAAAATATCCAGAAAATCGCTCAAAAACTCCCAAAACAGGTCAAATGGCTCAAAAATACCCTAAAACTCACAAAACCCCTCCAAAACGCTGAAAATGCTCCAAATATCGAGAAAATCATAAAATTGATCCAACTTCCTCTAAAGCAGTCAAAAATCAACCAAAATGCTCAAAATTCCTCCAAAATTCCATAAAATGCTCAAAATATCCAGAAAATCTATAAAAACACTCAAAAATCCGTAAAAAGGCTTAAAAATCCCACCAAAATGCTCACAAATCCACTAAAACGATGAAAATTCCAGAAAATCGCTCAAAAACACTCTAAAATGCTCAAATCTCCCCAAAACTGCTCGAAACGCCTCTAAATTCGCACCGAATGTCCCTCAAAATGCTGACTGTCTCAAGAATTCCTGAAATTCCACTGAAAAACTCAATTTCCATAAAAGTGCCTCCACGATGCTCAAAATTCCCCTTGAATTCTCTAAATTAAATACACACGCTGAAAATGTTTAAAAATTCCCTTAAAAATTCACAAAAATTCATAAAACGCTCTAAATCCCACCAAAATGCGCAAGTCCCCCAAAAAGAAAAAACATGCATATAAGGTGCACAGAAATCCATAAAAACGCTCAAAATTCCTCTAAAATGCTGAAAACCCTTAAAATGTTCCAAAAATGCTGAAAATCCTCCAAAAATCAAGAAAAACGCTTAAAAATCCTCAAAATGTACAAAAATTCATGTAAAATACACGGAAATCCATAAAAACGCTCAAAATGACTCTAAAATGCTCAAAAATCCTCCAAAAATCCAAAAAATCGCTCAAAATTCCACCCACCGTCTCTCCATCACGTACGTCTTCTTCTTGTCCATGGCGACTTTCTCCACAACAAAAAATTGTGCCAAGTGTCCGTCCTCTTCCATCGGTTCACCCATCTACAATAAGTTCCTCAAAAATTCAATCAAATTTTTCGTAGCCTCATATATTTTTTCTCGGGTTTTCAGGGCTCACCGAGTTTTTAACATGGACTGAAGTGGAAGTTTTGTGGTATGTAATTTTATATAACACATTTTAAACAATGAAAAAAAAAAGAAAAACAAACAAATAATAATAATGATAATAATAAACTAAATTCTAAACTAAAAAAGTTCTAAAGAGCATTCTGAGCAGCAATTTGCTCTTGCTCGTGCAATTTGTGCACCAATTTCTGCTTCTCCGTGTTGAAATAATCGGCAAACCATGTCAAATGCTCCCGTTTTTTAGCAGCCGTCATGTATGGATTTTTTGAGAGACCCACGCACACCTAAAGTTGCATACATACGTATTTTGAGGGAGGTACATAAAAATTGCCAAAAAAAAAACCCACCAAATGCATAAAATGAGCAATTGGACCCGTTTTGGGGATTCCTAAAGATGGAAGATGTCTCTCCAAGAATACGTGATCAATGAAGGAAATATTTGACTCTTCGCCCATTCGGAACTCATTGTCAATCGGATATTCCCACTGTTTTCCATCACTTGTCCACTTAATTTGCTCTTCGAACGCGTTTGTGGGACCGAAGGATTTGTTTGTGATTCTGGAATTTTCAGAATAGAGGTTGGAATAAGTTTAGTGTGCATGTATTTTGGGATCTACCAGAATCCAAACCGCCCGAGTCAAAACGTTCACCAATCGGAACTGGTACAAATCTGATACATCGATTTTTCTCAAAATTTTTAGGGGTAATTTTGCCCATATTTCCCAAAATTTCAGGCCATTCAGACCATTTTCCGAATTTTCGTTGAATGTTTTGCTGATTTTCGCTATTTTTTTTAAACTATTTTCTATTTATTTATTTTATTATTGTCGAACCGCAAACGCGCTCCGCTGAACTCGACGCTATGCGATTTTCATTTTGGTTTCGTTCAGCGGAGCGCGTTTGACCATTTTGGCGGGCCGAAAATACGTTTATAAAATACGTGAAAAAAAAAGATTTAAATTAATATTTCGTGAATAATCCCATTAAAGTTGTGCACTAGTTCGGATTAGAGCGGTTATGACTCGGATTGGTTTGGATTTGGGTGGCACTGTATTTTAAATCTGTTTCGGTCAATTTTTCAATAAATTTGTGATTATTATCTATTGTCGGCCCGCCAAAAAGGTCAAACGCGCTCCGCTGAACTCAACGCTATGCGATTTTTATTTTGGTTTCCAAATTATTTAATTTCACGTCGAATTTATACGTGAAATGAAATAATTTGGAGACCAAAATGAAAATCGCAAAGCATTCAGTTCAGCGGAGCGCGTTTGACCATTTTGGTGGGACGACAATAAAAAATGCTCATAATCCCGCAAAATCGCTGAAAATCCTCCATACAAATCCAAAAGTCTAGGAATTGCAGAAAAATGTTCAGAATCCCATAAAACAGCTTAAAATGCATTTCAAATGTTCAAAATTAACCATTTTGGTGGGCCGACATCTCGATATTTGTCTACATTTTTGACGGTCCTCGATAATTTCGAGCGTAAACTATTCGTTTATGTTCTATCACATATTTAGTTTTTTTGCATCAACACGATGGGTCTCACCACGAAACAATTTTTTCCGATTTTTGTGTTAAATTGTGCAAACGTTTCGTACATCACCATAATATCGTGGCGAGACCCACGGAGTTGTTGACTACAATATCGTGAACCGAGTTGCAAAATGAAAACTTGACACTCAGTCAACTTACTAGGATTCTTTCTGGTACGTTTTGGAAAATTTTGAAAAAAAATATCAGGGTGATACTAGAGTTTTTGATGAATTTTTTAGGATCTTGTGGGGTTATTCACAAAACCGGAAAAAAAAACTTCGGGAAAAATCGGAGAATACTCCGATTGATCTGAATATTTGGGAAAATTCTCATGTACCTGCTCAAAAATTTTTGGACCATGTTGTGTTGTCAAAAGTATAACTACAGTTACTACTTTAACACAATTTATTATAAGCTCAGTGCCGGTATTAACCTGGGCGCACTTCGCTACAATAAGGGCTACAGGAAAGTGTATTGGGGGAATAAGGGGATAATAGCAATAAGATCTACTCGCCGATCGAGTAGTAGTAATAGTGGGTAAGAGTTACAATAATAACATAATGAATAGGAGTTGATCACTAGCGAGAGACGCAGACAACGAGAGACAAAATAGTTCGCGCTGCCGCTTGAAACTAAGATCAAAAATAATAATATCTTTGTGTGATCTAACAACACACAACACCTCCCTATGTTAGAATTAAACTTGGGTCAGATAAAGCAATGAGGGTTCAATTATCCACGATATCAATTCGACGGATCATATCGGTTGACTGGCTTACGAACACGATTCCCTCTTCTGACTGGCACTACTCCTGGTGACTGATGTTGCTGCGACCTTTGACTGAACTGAGCTGATGATGGCATCCTAGCTTGTGCACGAGATTGATGTCCTTGCTGCATTGACAATCCTTGCTGTTGTTGCTCACGAGATGGAGTAGCAAATGTAGGCGTTGTAACTGACATAGGTGTAGACGTCTCCTGTGGCAATGGCACTTCGAAAATATCAAACATTGTCGTTGTCCACAACTCATCCTTGCATTCGTCCGTTTGCTCCACTCGCAGCTTCAGCTGGTTTGCATGAACCACTCGTTCACGACCATCATTCAAGCGTACCATGTACACTACGCGACCTTGTCTTTGGACAACCGTTGCAGGTTTCCACGACCAAGCGTTTCTTTCGAAAACTTTAGCGTATACACTCTCATTAATAGAAAAGTGTTTTGGCTTCGTACCGTGATGCTTATCGAACTGATCTTTCATCAACGAAGACTTCTGACTTCCTGTGTTAAGCTTTAACTTCGGAATCATCAGAGACATTTTAGTTCTGAGACGTCGTCCCAAATGAACTTCAGCCGGTGTCAAACCTCCAAGAGCATTAGACGGTGTTGACCGGTAATAGAGTAGGAATTTCGACATTATTTCTGTGTCTACACTTCCCTCCCCTTTTAACTTTTTCAATCCTCTTTTTAACGTGTCAACGAATCTCTCGGCTTGACCGTTTGACTGTGGATGAAAAGCGGGCGAGCGAATGTGCTCAATTCCATACTCCTCACACATGGATGCAAATTCTCTTGAAACAAACTGCGTTCCGTTGTCAGAAACCAGTGTTTCGGGATAACCATGGGTACTGAAAATACTTTTCAGTGTTCGTACCGTAGAGACACTCGATATCGACTTAACTATCGTTACTTCCGCCCATTTGGATTTGGCATCAACAACGACTAGATAATACTGTCCGTTATCCGGCCCAGCATAGTCAATATGGATTCTCTGCCACACTCGATCTGGTGTCGTCCACGGCTCCAACGGAACTTTCCGTGTAGTCCTTCCGTGAATTTGACACGTGGTGCAAGCTGCCACCAACTTTTCAATGTCACTATCCATTCTTGGCCAGTAGACAAATGATCGAGCTAGTTGTTTCATCCTTACTATTCCTGGATGTCCTTCATGCAACTGCCTAAGCGTAGCTTTCTGCAGTGCTTCTGGAATAACAACTCTTTCCTTGAACATTAAACAGTTCTGAACAACTGAAAGTACAGATCTTATGTCAAAGAACTGCTTCAACTTTCCTTCTGGTTTCTTCGGCCAACTATTCCGAGAAACACAATTAATTACTTCCTTCGGAGTACTACTTTTCCAAGTCTCCTCCTGAATATCCTTCACACGGATTGGAAGTTTCCGGACGGCTGCATACAGCACCTCTTCTACATCTTCCTCAACCTGAGCAATGACAATATCTTCATTCTCAAGTGGCGTTTTCTGAATCATCCGCGACAAAGCGTCAGCTTGTCCGAATTCATCAGTTTTGACGTACTCTATGTCAAAATCATAAGCCAGAAGAATCGTAGACCACCTAACCAAACGGTTTTGCGAATGCACCGGGATTCCCTTCTTGCTTCCAAAAATGGACAGCAGTGGCTTGTGGTCAGTTCTTAGCAAGAACTTCCGACCAAACAAGTACTTATGGAACCTTTTAACAGCAAAAATCAACCCCAAACCCTCCTTCTCAATCTGCGAATAATTCTTTTCAGCAGAATTCAGAGAACGGGCTGCATGGGCAATTGGTTTTTCTGTACCGTCTGCGAATCGGTGACTAATAACCGCGCCAATTCCATAGTCACACGCGTCTGCTGCAACTACTATCGGAATCTTTGGCATGTAGTGGGTGAGATTTAAGTCTGAAGACAACACGTCCTTCAACTTCTGAAATGACTCCGCCTCCACTTTAGTCCACCTCCATTCCGCATCTTTCATTAGGAGCTTGTCTAAAGGTCCTCTCAAAGTTTTCATTTTAGGAATGAACGCACTGTAATACGTTACCATCCCCATAAAACTTCTCAGAGTTTTCTGGTCCTTTGGCTCACACATGTTCTTGATCACCTGAACTTTCTCTTCGTCAGGTCTACGACCACTTCGGTCGATTATAAACCCAAGGAACTTTATCCTTCTCTCAAGAAACCTGCACTTTTCGAGCTTCACCCGGAATCCATACTCAGCGATTCGTTGAAACAACTCGAACAAGTTTTCATTGTGTTCTTTCTCGTCACGACCTACGATGATCACATCGTCTAGGTACGCAGTAACTCCAGACAATCCAGTTATCATTTTATCCATGATCCGCTGGAATACCATTGGTGCCGTCTTGGCTCCGAACGGAAGTCTTTGGTATTGGTATAAGCCTCTGTGGGTGTTTACCGTCAGCAACGGCTTGGATTTTTCAGCCAATTCAATTTGAAAGTAAGCATCTTTCAGATCTACTGTCGAGAAAACAGTTCCACCATTCAGTGTCGCGAACACATCTTCCGGTGTTGGAATTGGGTGATCTTCATCTTCCAGTGCCGCGTTTAGCCCTGTTTTGAAGTCAGCACAAATTCTTAATGCACCAGTGTCTTTCTTTTTCACACACACTAACGGCGCTGCCCACGAACTGTGATTAACCTTCTTGAGGACGCCTAGACTTTCCAGTCTATCCAGCTCCTGCTCAACCGTTTCTAAAGCTCCATATGGCACTGGACGCTTTCCAATAAAAACCGGTGAAGATTTATCTTTCACAGTCAGTACCGCCTTCTCTTTTGTACACGTACCCAGACCTTCTAGGAAAACTTCCGGAAATTTTTCCTTCAGTTCCTTTCTAATTGACTCAGTGTCAGAACTTTTCAGCTCATTGACCATCATGTTCATGTGGTAGGTCATTTCGGATGACTTTGATATCCAGTCAAGGCCTAACAAATTTCCGTGTTCTCGTACGTGAACAAAAGCGGATGCCGCAGATCCTTTCAGCATGAAGTCCACTTTGGCTCTACCCAACAGCTTAACCTCATTTCCACTTGCAGATTTCACCTTCATTGGACATTTCTCCAATTCTGGTTCACCAACCTTCATCCAGTCCTTCCGACTGATGAGTGTGATATCCGATCCAGTATCGAGTTGAAACTCAATCAACTGATCGTTCACTTCCACCATAACGTATTGCCTCACCGCATTAACTTCAACGTCTTCTGCAGCAGCACTTTCAATGACTACCATACTCTGCGCCTTCTTGGAACCTTTAGATTTGCAGTATTTGGACAAGTGTCCGGTTTTCTGGCATTTTAAGCACTTTGTCAGTCTTTGCACGCAGTCGGGTTTTCTATGCCCTACCTTGCCGCAATTCCAACATTCGTCAACTTTGCCATTTGACTGCTCACGGTTCCACAATTTCTTATGGTTCCGATTAAAATCTTTCTTGGTGTGTAAAGCTCTAACGGCTTTGTCCACCTGTTCCATTTCTTGAACGACGCTATTCTGCCGAAGCAACTTTTTCCATTCTTCGCAGAGGTCATTAACGTTAACGGGCTCTTTCTTTTCCCATTTCTGCTCAACATATCTGATAAAATATGTGCGGGCTGATTTGTCTCGCGACGCATCCAAGCCTTTGAGCCAGAAAAACACTTTCCACCCTTCAGCATCAATGTCCTGCAACATTGCTGACTCACACATGGAATTGACTTTGGTCGTGTATTCCACAGGTGTTTCATCATCTCGAGCAATGTTGATGCACGCGAAACGGTGCGAAAACAAGCTCTTCTTGATGTCAAACATCTGTTCTAGTGTTTTGACTGTCTCATCAAATTCCACTTCAGTGTGCTTTCGCGGGCAAATTCTTTTAGAATATTGCTCGTAAACTTCATCTGACATTTTGCTCATCAGCAACGAGACTTTGCTCTTGTCCTCGAGATCTTTCCCTTCCACCGTGAACGCCGCCTCGTGACGAGCGTACCACTTTGAGAAAGTCTTTTCTGTTTCAAGATCAAACTGAAACATCGCCACACGACTACCGATGTCATTCATGAGCTGTGTCTGAGACACACCCGAAGTTGTCGGTGTCATATCTGCTCGACTTTCGTCGTTTGACTTGCTTGTCATCGCCTGGACGAGAGCAGTCATCGCTGCCTGATGCTGTTCGATTTGCTTTTCGAACATTCGCATCATTCTGAGCATGAACTCTTCGTTTTCTTTGCTCATTTTTAAATTTCTCGATTGCGTTCGGCAAATACAGAGAAAAAAAAGAAGAAAAAACGAAAGAATTCAAAACAAAACGCAGAAGCTTTCTGGTTTGCTTGAAGTTCGGAAAATACAAAATAAAATTTTGTATTACTTTATCCTGATCGCCAATGTTGTGTTGTCAAAAGTATAACTACAGTTACTACTTTAACACAATTTATTATAAGCTCAGTGCCGGTATTAACCTGGGCGCACTTCGCTACAATAAGGGCTACAGGAAAGTGTATTGGGGGAATAAGGGGATAATAGCAATAAGATCTACTCGCCGATCGAGTAGTAGTAATAGTGGGTAAGAGTTACAATAATAACATAATGAATAGGAGTTGATCACTAGCGAGAGACGCAGACAACGAGAGACAAAATAGTTCGCGCTGCCGCTTGAAACTAAGATCAAAAATAATAATATCTTTGTGTGATCTAACAACACACAACAGACCAAAATATCGATTTTAAAAATTTTCAGAAAAAATCGATATTTTGGTCCAAAAGTTGTGAGCATGTACAGGAGAATTTTTCCTAATATTTCCCAAAATTTCAGGTCAATCGGAGCATTATCAGATTTTTTCCGCAATTTTTTTCCTTTTTTCCCGTTTTTTGAATATATTTCGGCTGGTGTAGCAAAGGCGATCGTGTGGAATGTAGTATTTTGCAGGAAAATTTACCAAAAATTCTAGTATCACCCTGATTTTTTTCCAGAACGTTCCAAAACGTATCAGAAAGTACTTTCCTAGTTACGTCAAGTTTTCATGTCTCAAATCTTTTTTTTTCGACTTTTCCTATTATTTTCCGATAAAAATTTCGGCTCTCGGACGTTTCGAAAGTAGACGTTCCGAAAGTGGACTTTTCGAAGGTTTTTCTGGATTTTGTTTCACACAACAATTTTAAAAAGCTTTTTAAGGAAAATTCCTCAAACACCGCGAAGACAAAATCCAGAAAAACCTTTGAAAAGTCCACTTTCGAAACGTCCGAGAGCCGAAATTCCAATTTTTAAACAAGTTTTTAACCTTTTTTCACCACTTTTCAAATCAATTATACTCGGCGAATGCATCATCAGCCTCGCCCTACGGCACTTTTCAATTTTCAACAGTGTAGTGCGCCTTTTTGAAGCGAAGAATCAAATTTTAACTGCAACTCGTCGTGGATACGTTATTTTTCGTTGAAAATACATGTAAAACTATAACTCAAGTTAATCTTGCAAGTGCAACACTGTTTTACAGGAATTTTGGCAGTAGAGCGAGGTTGATGATGTATTCACCGACTATAAAAAACCCAAAAATCAATCATTTATTCAAAAAAATCAATAAAAATATAAAAATTATGAACCAAAGTCGAAATTTTTGCTGGTTTCTGAGATTCTCGTTGTTTAGAAGCTTTGAGTTATCCGTATCCGAAATCTGTTTTCAAATACATGAATCTGGAATAAATATGAATTAATTAGAGCGTTAAAGTTAATAAAACGAACAAAAAATAACGAAAAATAGCCAAAAATGCACAAAAAAAAATAGAAAAACAGCGAGAAATTGCAAATAAAAAACGAATTGCATATCTCCAATAATTAAATCGTCGGCGCAGCGAAAAATAGTCGTGCGCCTTTAATTTTTCGAAAAATTTCTAATTTCAAAGCTAAAAATCCCTCAAAACTCACGCCGCGGCTCTCTGATCCCACTGATTCCAGAAACCCAGCGAAAGTTCTTCATATTTTTCAGCCTTCTTCCAGATTCCCAACGGCCTCTGATCGAACAATTTTACAGCATTTGGATCCACATTTACAGGCTTTCGGGTATCACTATCCATCAAATCGTCCTTGTAAATTTTCTCCAAAAATTCCAACGCCATCGTGAACAGCTTCTGCTCTCGCTCACTTCTCTCAGCCTGCTCAGCCTCCTCTCGCTCTGATTTCTCTTGCACATCTCCCAAAAGTGCCTTTCTTTGCTGCTGGAGTTTCAGTTGGGCCTCATCGACAATCGCCTCGGATTTCAGACGGGCTTCTTCGGTGGTGAAACCGCTTTGGACCGCCTGATAGAAAATTTCTTTGCGGAGAAGCACCAGGCCTCGTTTTTCCTGTCGCAGTTGGGCGGACCTATAGGGAAAAAGCTGATTTTATGAACTTAGGTGTTAAAAACTCACTTTGGCGGCAATTTCTTCTCAATTTTCGCATCTCCAGCCACATCGGCTAATAGCCCGATGAGCGCCTGATCGTCGAGCATCTCGCTGCTCGCCGAGGCAGCCGCCGTGTCAAAACTGGCCTTTTCATTGGCCACTAATCGGTTGATCAGTGTGTTTTTTAGTCTGCATACAAAGTACGTGTTCTACTTTGATTTTAAGCACACAAAAATAGGTAAACTTACGATTTCATCCCGGTGGTGCTCTCCGGATGAATATTCTCCGCCACACCGTCAATCGCTTTCAGCAAATCCTCATCCAGCACGTCCTTGGCTTTCGGAGCAGGTTTCTAAAGGGATTCAATACAGAAAAATGGAAAATAGAAAGACTTACTCCATCATCACCCTCGTTTGACAAATAGCGTGGTTTTCCGGCTCGGCCCAGGCGAATCGCTGTCGAGCATAGATTTCGGAGCATCTTAATCGGCGTTTTTTGAATTTTTAAAAGAAAATTTGAAGAAAAATGCAAAAAATTATGGAAAAAAGTGAAAAATAAATGAAAAATAAATCCGGCTAAACAACGGGCGGTGGCGTTATTTCGGAGTCTCGTTGCACAAATCGAAGTGTGCTTTTTTTGTGACAGCTGGCTGCCTTTTCGGTGCATTTTCAGTCCTTTTTTCTCCATTTTTTGCGTTTTATTGGTGTTTGAACTTGTAATTTTGGTGTATCAATGCATAAATCGAAACAAAATAACCGAGGAAAATTGTTTTTAAAAAAATAATTTTTTTTAACCCCTTCCTTTTTTTCTCACGATTTCATTTTTTTCTCCTTTTTTTCCTTCCATACCCATTTATTCCACAAAATTGAAAAAAAAAAACGACGAAAAATCGAATTTTTGCAAAAAAAAAAACCGTAGTCTATTTAAAGGCGCATACCGAAAATTGTACAACGGGTTTTGCAGCGAAATGTTTTTTTTTCATTGTTTTGCTAATTTTTTGTTGTTTTTGAGCAATTTAAAACCGTGTTGCTCAAAAGAACAAAAAAAAATGTGAAATAATGAGTATTTTCCGTTTTTTTCCAGAAAAAACTCTGAAAATTTCGAAAATTAAAAAAAATACCGTAATCTCTTTAAAGGCGCATACCGGAAATTTTTCGGTGGGTCTTACAGCGAAGTTCTGTTTTTTTTTTTCAGTTTTTTTTGCTAATTATTAAATGTTTTGTTGTTTTTGAGCAATTAAACATTTTTTTTCCTCGAAATATTGTAAAATTTGCAATACTGGGAAAATTCCTTGTTTTTTCAGTTAAAAAAATCCAAAAATTCCCAAAATTTTTGGAAAAAATACCGTATTCCCTTTAAAGGCGCAGAACGGAAATTGTTTGGAGATTCAGGTCTCGAAGCGAAAATTTGGTTTTTCGAGTTTTTTCCTTTTTTTCACCGATTTTTTGGTAAATTTTCTGTAAAATCCTGACAAAATTGTGCTATATTTCCATTTTTCCGGCCCAAAATTCCTAAAATTTTTCCTTTTTTCAAAAAAATTTAATTTTAATTTTTAAAGGCGCGTAGCAAAAATTGTTGGAGACTGGGGTCTTGCAGCGAACTTTAAAAAAATATTTTTGAACTTTTTAAAAGCCATTTTTTCTCGATATTTTCAATTTTTTTACCACTTTTTATAAATGTGTTCAAATTTTTAATTTCCCGTGTAATCCTTTTGGATGTCATATTTTCGTTCCATTTTAATGTGATAGTGGTTAATACATAGTGGTTAATATTGTGTTTTCTATCGAGTTGTTACATTAAAATATGAAACCCCGCACTTTTCTTGCGTTGTCAGGCGCAAAAATATGGAACACAATATTTAACAGAAAGACTTTGAAATTTCATGGATTAATTTTTTGCAGGAGCGACAAACGTCATTTCTTCCATTTTCTTCCAGATAATCCACAAAATCTTAAACCAACTCGATGAGCCGGGAAGTAAAACGCCAACGAGCCGTATAGAAATATATATATACTCGTGATAATGGCCTTCTCAAAACAACATGAAATGTTCTTTTCCTTCTTCTTCTTCTTCTGCTTCTCCATCCTCTCGAACAACAGCCTCGCCAGCCAACAGACCTCATCATGACGGGCGGTGCCTTTGCAAAGAGAAGTGTACGAATTACGCAACGAGCAGCTCGACACGCCTTCCTTTCTCGTCCAAGAGCTCTTAATTTTTTCTTTTTTTTTTTGCAATGTCTTTATTTTTGCTTAAAAACGTGCATATTGAAGAAAAATAAATGCGAAAAAATTTCTTCCTCTTCTTCTAAATGGCTCATATTTCTGCTCATCTCAAAATAGACAAACGACGGCGTTTGTGCGCGCGCGTATGAAAAGGTCGAGGGATAGGAGATGACGGGGACAGGCAGCGTTGAGCAGATACATAATTAGATTTTGTGTTCGCTTTTTTTTCCCGCAATTCTGCCGTTTTACGCGCTCTGTTTTATGGGTTGCCATAGAATACTCAAAATTCCGCGGAATTGCTGAAAATCTCATGAAAATGCTCAAAACTGCCGTTTTAGTAAAAATTTGAGCATTTTGCTGGAATTTAGAAATGTTTTGCGAATTCGGAGCATTTTGGAGGGATTTGCGCTTTTTTTGTGGAAATTTGAGCGTTTCGAAGGGATTTAAGGATTTTTCGGAAAAATTTGAGCCTTTTAGTAGAATTCTGAGCATTTTCATGGAATTTCTAGCTTTTTGTTGGATTTTGAGCGGTTTAGTGGAATTTTGAGCATTAGAATGGAATTTTGAGCATTTTTCGGAAGTTCTTGGCAGTTTTACTGGGTTTTGAGTGTTTTCGTAGATTTTTAAGTATTCTAGGGGAATTTTCACCATTTTATTAGGTTTTCGAGGGTTTAAATGGGGTTTAGAACATTTTTGTAAAATTTTGAGAATTTGAGCATTCTAGTGTGACTTTGGGCATTTCGGAGGGATTTGGAGCATTTTTGTGGATTTTTGAGCATTTTAGGAGAATTTTGAGCATTTTAAGGGAATTTTGAGCATTTTTGTGGATTTATGAGCATTTTGAAAAGAATTTAAGCATTTTGGATGAATTTCGAGACTTTTAGTGGATTTTGAGGCTTTTGGTGGATTTTTGAGGTTTTTTTTCTGGGTTTTGGGCATTTTTGTGGAAATTTGAGCGTTTTGGAGGGATTTAAGGATTTTTAGGAAGAATTTGAGCCTTATAGTAGAATTTTGAGCATTTTCATGGAATTCCTAGCCGTTTGGTGGATTTTGAGCGGTTTAGTGGAATCTTGAGCATTTTGGAAGAATTTTGAGCTTATTTGTGGATTTATGAGCATTTTGAAAAGATTTTAAGAATTTTGGATGAATTTCGAGAATTTTTGGGAAATTTTGAGCCTGTTAGTGGAATTTTGAGCCTTTTGGGAAGTTTTGATGCTTTTAATGAAGTTTTAAGCATTTTTGGAAAATTTTGAGCTTTTAGCGAAATTTTGATCATTTTTTGGGTATTTTTGAGCATTTTAGTGCAATTTTGAGCTTTTTAGTTGAACTTTGAGCAATTCTGAAGAATTTTGAGATTTTAAATTGATTTTTAAGCTTTTCAGTGGACTTAAGAGAATTTTAGGGGAATTTTGAGAATTTTTAAGAAATTTTGAGCATTTTTGAAAAATTTTGAGCATTTTGGTGGATTTAAGAGAATTTTGGGGGAATCAAAATTTAGGATTTCTAAAGTTAGGAATTCTGAAAATGTGGAAAAAATGTTTACAAAAATTTTAGAAGGCTGTTCACTTCGAATTATATCATAAATTCTGTAAAAAACGCAAAAAAAAATGTTTGGAGCCTTTCCTGACTCTTGTGCCTC
This sequence comes from Caenorhabditis japonica, assembly GCA_963572235.1. Classification (NCBI taxonomy): domain Eukaryota; kingdom Metazoa; phylum Nematoda; class Chromadorea; order Rhabditida; family Rhabditidae; genus Caenorhabditis; species Caenorhabditis japonica. The sequence continues at coordinate 3,839,601 of OY754344.1, read as the reverse complement.
TAAAATGCTCGAAATTCCATTTTTGGTCATTTCTATGGATTATGAGCTAGCGAAAAAATTTAAGGCTTCATCTGATTTCCACAATTTCTTTCAATTCCCCCCCCCCCCACAACAATGCCATCCGTCGTCCATTTTGATACCCCCTAAAAGTTGTAATGCGAGAACAGTAATCCCCCACTAATCCCCCGAACATTTGCCAACACAATCTCCAGAATCCCTCCACTCGTGTTATCTCGTCTTGCATCTCTTGTAGGCTCCAGAATACGAATAAGAGTCTTCAAAATCTCCTCAATTATTCGAGAAGACATGTGCTCGATTAGTGCGCGCCAATTAGACGAACGGGCGGTTTCTTTGGGGGGAGAAATTGTTTCGCTCCGCCATTCTTTGTTGATTCTCTGAATTTTTTTTTGCTCATTCATGAATGAGCAAAAAGCTGGCTTTGTCAGTCGTCACTCCCAAAAAATGTTCGGCACCCCAGCACACAGGGCCGTGAAACCCTCGTGGGAATGTTCCCCCTCTGCTTGAAGAAGAGCCATCTCTCCTCGCCTTTTCTCCCTCCACGAGCTACATTTGCTTAGCTTAGATTGCGATAAAATGCTCCAAAATTCCTCTAAAATGCTTTTAATTCCACTAAAAATGCTTAAAATTCCCATAAAATACACAAAATTTAACAGTTCTGGGACGTTTCGAAACTATAGTGTTATTTTTCGTCGCGGTGTTCCCACGCTGAAATACACAAAAGTTTCGTAACGTCCCAACTCCCCTAAAGTGTTGTTAACATGACCAGATTGTACAGGACAACTGTGGAAGAAAAATATTTTTAAAAAATCTTCACAAGTTGAGCAAATACTAGTGAGTCAGACGACTTGTTCAAAAATTGTGGCTTCCAAACCAACAAGCAGTTTATTAGTGTCTCCATCGATTTTCTTGTGCTCAGAGCGTAGGGATGGCTGAAAAATGAGTTAAAAAGCGAAAATTGGTCTTAAACATTCAAAATTCCTCAAAAACTCAAGCAATGCCCGAAATTGTATTAAAATACTCAAAATCCAACTAAAATGCTTAAAATTCCATTTATACGCTCAAAATTTTCCAAAAATGCACGAAATTCTCGAAATTCTCAATTTTAAGCGATTTAAAGGCAGTTTGAGTATTTTAAGATAATTCTGAACATTTTAGTGAATTTTTGAGCATTCTAGTAGAATTTTGACAATTTTAGAGACATTTTGAGCGTTTTAGAGACATTTTCTGGAGTTTTGAGGATTTTTGTAGAATTCCTAGCGGTTTAGCGAAGTACTGAGCATTTTAGAGGCATTTCGAGCATTTTCTGGAATTTCGACAATTTGAGTGTAATTTTGAGCGTTTTCGTGGAATTTTGGCTATTTTTGAGTAATTTAGAGCATTTTAGAGGAATTCTGAGCATTTCAAGAGAATTTCGAGCAATTTTCTGGAATTTTGAGCAATTTAGAGACATTTTAGGGGAATTTTCAGCATGGTTGTTAAAAATTGGAGCAAAATAGCGAAAGAGCAGAAATTGGGCCTGAAACTTTGAAATTAGCGTCAAAATGCTCCCCGGCATTAAATTCCCAGATACCGTAAAACCTGTAATTGAAGTACATGTACTTCTATTTTTCAAACCCCCCAAATGGGTGTACTTCTATTACAGGTGTACTTCAATTAGAGGGTGTACTTCTATTTTTCAAAGGCCTTCCAAAAAAAATAACAAAAAAGAAAGATGATTCGAGACCCAGACAAAACCGGGGAAAAACGGGAAAGCAGGAAAACAAACCCGAGGAAGACAAAAACCGGGAAATTTCAAAACCGAGGAAACAGCCCCACCCATTGCAAATGTGCGGCACGAGTGTTGCACTGAAAAGGTTATACAATTCTAGAAAAACTGCGCCGCAAACATGCAAATTTTTTCCGGTTTTGGTAATTTTTTTCCCTGTCAGCTCCCTCAGCTACTGGCATTTTTACCATAGACCATTTTCTCGGGAGGTGGTGCTCAAAATCCCAACTCGGCCAGTTTTCAAAGTTTCCTAATTCTGTCTTTTTTTGAACAGTTTCTATTATCGGCCCGCCAAAATGGTCAAACGCGCTCCTCTGAACTCAACACTATGCGATTTTCATTTTGGTTTTCAAATTATTTCATTTCACGTATAAGTTCGACGTGAAATGAAATAATTTGAAAATCAAAATGAAAATCGCATAGCGTTGAGCTCTAGTTCAGCGGAAGGCGTTTGACCATTTTGGCGGGCCAAAAATAACTGTTGAGATAAGCTTAATAATCGTCTGTCAGATGCTCTAAAACGATGTTTTGGTCGATAGACCATCCGCAGAAAATCTTGGACCATCCGCTGGGAGACGCCATTTCCATTGCGCTGAAGGGGCTGTTCCCCGGTTTTGTCAAAATCTCGAAAATTTTAAATCTGCGCTCGTCAATTAAAATGTTGCAAGTGTGTTCTCCATGAACGTGTTTGGACACTAGTGTCGCGGGCATTCAAATGATTTTCAATTCAAAAATTCTGTGAACCAATGAAAAACGGAAAAAAAAGGTTCAAAAATGGAATAAAAATGTTTTTTATAATAATTCGCCCGATGATGTACCTCTATTAGAGGGTGTACTTCAATTAGAGGGTGTACTTCTATTTTTCAAAGGCCTCTTGGAGGTGTACTTCTATTAGAGGTGTACTTCTAATACAGGTGTACTTCAATTACAGGTTTTACGGTATTTTGCACTGAAATTTTGAATTTGGAATCGATTTTCAAATTTTTGTGTCAAATTCAAACTGACAGTGCAAAAATTTTCAGAATTTTCTGTCCGGGACCATTTTTGACGCTATTTTTCAAGTTTTAGGCCAATTTTCGGATTTTTCTTCATTTTTTGACATTTCTGACATTCAGTAACTTAATTTCTGGGGTTGTTGTGTTTTCAATCGACTTGCGACATGAGAACGCGAGGCTCCGCCCACTTATTTGTGCGCGACCACGCGAACACAGTGATATTTGAAGAGACGCAGACAGAACGGTAAATACAGACTTGCGTTTCATGTCGCAAGTCGATTGAAAACACAATACTAATAGAAATATTGAAAAATTGGGTTAAAATGCAGAAATTGGTGTGAAATTTTGGGAAATAGCGTCAAAAATGCTATTTGATGATTTTTTCAATATCGTAGGCCAATTTAAAGGGATTATTGGGAAATTTTGAGCATTTTAGTGTAATTTTAAGAATTCTCATGGAATTTTAAGAGTTTGACGCTATTTTTCGAAGTTCAGACTAGTTTTTGCAGTTCCGTCCACTTTTTCAGCCATTTTAGTGTAATTTTAAGCATTTTCATGGAATTTTAAGAGTTTGACGCTATTTTTCGAAGTTCAGACTAGTTTTTGCAGTTCCGTCAACTTTTCCGGTCATTTTAGTGCAATTCTAAGCATTTCTCTGGAATTTTAAGAATTTTATGCCCGGGATAATTTTTGACGCTCATTTTCAAAGTTTAGGTTTATTTACCCAGCTCTGTCCACTTTTCCGGTCAATTTAGTGCAATTTCAAGCATTTCCCTGGAATTTTAAGCCTATCATGCCCGAGTCATATTTTGACGCTCTTTTTCAAAGTTTAGACTAGTTTTTTTTTTTTGCAGTTCCGTCCACTTTTTTGACCATTCCCCTAGTTAAGCACCTTTTCGCATATCCATATCAAATTCAGCCTCTTCATGCTCATTCCCAACCCACTCGAGTTCTTTGCTTATCATCTATGATCGGCGCGAAATTTGACCAACTTGAGAGACTCAATTAGCCTATCATATCATTGCATTGTAATGCACCGCCCGTTCCATCCAGTTTACTCACAAGTGGTCGGGCACTTATCGGATCGGCGAAAACTGATAAGGGTCGGTGCACTCTCTCTCTCTCGCTGTGTTGACTTTTGGTGATAAGAAAACGGAGCGATCCAATTAGTGGGTGGGAGGGTTTGCTGGGCAAATACTCACTTGCTTGAGGATCATTTGCTATTTTTACCATTTGCTATTTTGGATCATTTGCTATTTTGGATCATTTGCTATATTGGATCATTTGCTATATCTCATTTGCTATATTTGTCTCATTTGCTATTTCTCATTTGCTATTTTTGTCTCATTTGCTATGGATTGGCTCATTAGCTATGGGTTGGATCAATTGCTATTTTGGATCATATGCTATTTCTCACTTGTTTTACTTGTCTTATTGGCATTGATAGCCCGAAATAGAGTGAAAACAAATTTCGGCAACTGGCCGATGACGACGCATAACCTTGCCGTCCGCTTGCCGATTTTGTAGATTTTTCCCTTCAATTCGAATTATTGTTATAATTTTATTGTAAAATTGTAAATTAAATATAATGAAAATTGTAATGGGGTTATTCTCGGAACCAGCAAAAAAAAGCAAAAAATAGAAAAAAAACAGCAAAAAATTCAGCCAAAATTCGGAGTATGTACCGATTGATCTGAAACTTTGGTAAATTATTTAAAAAGTAATTCCGGTCATTCCCTGAAAATTTCAGACCAAAATATCGATTTTGAAAAGTTTCAGAAAGAAAATTGATATTTTTTAAAATCAATATTTCGATCTGAAATTTTCAGGGAATGTCCGAAAGTATTTTTTAAATGATCTCTCATAGTTTCAGACCGATCAGAGCAGTCTCCGAATTTTCGCTGAATTTTTTGCTGGTTTTTTCTATTATTTGCTTTTTTTTTTGCTGGTTCCGAGAATAACCTCATAAGTACAATAGAAAAGTTTGAAAAAGAGAAAATTATACAAAAGAACAAATTGAAGAAAATGGCACGAGAAAAAATTGGAAAAGACTGAATTTCTAAAAAATGAAGAACAACCATTAGCTTCGTTTCGTTTCATCCGTTTTTGAATTGGCTTTTGGCTTGTCACGCTGAAAAATAAGTGTTTTATCTGATTTTTTGTTTTCCCCCTTTTAGTAAATTTTTGTAAATAACGGAAATCATTTATTATCTCGGTTAGGGTAGGCCACTGCTTAATTTTTCGGAAATTTTCTTAAATGTCAAGCTATTTGTTTACAGAGGTGTTACTTAACAAGCCTGAGCTGGCGCCTATCGGCACTGGGGTATCAGGAGGGAGTGAGTAAACGCGCCCGGACGCACATACGCAACGAATCCAATTGAGGCCCAAAAAAATAAAAAGTCGCGCAAAAAATTTCGCATTATCGGAGAGAAAAATCAACGCGCGCGAAATAATTTTGGATAGGATTTCGTAATTTTCACGATTTTGCGTTGGTTTTTCTCTCCGATAATGCAAAATTTTTCGCGCGCTTTTTTTATTTTTTGGGACTCATCTGGATGCGTTGCGTGTGTGCGTTCGGGCGCGTTTACTCACTCCCTCCTCAGACCGTATCGGCGACAGAAAAAAAAAATTAAACGTGAAAACCAATTGAACTTGACCATGACCTTTTAAAGTGAACAGACGGACATGTTGACTAGCGTAATATATATGAGAAAGATTTTATATGCTTTATTAGTTTTTTTTTCTAAAAATAGTTCAAATCGGTAAGTTTGTCACATTTATACACAATCACTGCCATTTTTGGGAACTAGAACGAGAACAAATTAGGCTAGATAAATGCGACAGGGCGCGTTTGCCGTTTCGTAGGTTCTAACACGCCGATTTTTAAGATGTTTTGTTGTTATCTTGTTGTTGTAAAAAGGAATAAGTAACTGACAAGAAGGAAATAAAGAATTGTTTTGTCATTCAATTTGGCGTGAAATGTCACTTACAGTCTGAAGATGCACGAAATTCACAGAAAAACTATGATTTTTCATGTATTTTGAGTTTTTTTTTTTGCAAAGAAAATTTTGAGTCGTTTTCAAAGTGTTGGTATTTTTCAGGCCACGTAACATTTTTGGATAGAATATATATCTTTTAAACAATTTTTATTTGAAAAAACTCACTATCAATATTTTTACTTGACAGTTGACAAAACTCTTCTAAAACGTTCTCTTCGTATTTGGAAGTTGTTGCCATCGGAGTCTCGTCATCGTCCTCTGAGTGGAACATTTCTAAAAAATTATATTTTTTTTTTGAATAATTTTTACTGCAAAATAATTCAATATGTACTCTTTACCCACGTTTTTTTAGATGAGAATTGCCAGTATTGGGAGAAATGCACCGCGGGTGAACCAATCGTCCAAAATCCTTCAGCAAAATTGATTTTTGATGCACCACAGGTGTCAGACTGCAATAAATATTTATTATAATACCAATGTAGCGATTAAATGCTAACAAAAAATACGAAATTAGCAAAAAAAACAGCAGAAACCCGATAGGAAACCAAGAAAATTAATTCAAAGCACATATTTTTTTGGGCAATTTGGCTGCCAATGCTTTAACGTTGGATACTCAGCCAACGACGGGCCTAACTTTTTCGCGCGTTTCCCAAATTTTCGCGTTTTTTTCACAGCTTTTTAAAAAAGCCTTTTCGTTTAATACTTTCTGCTGCTTTTTGGCTGATTTCTTCTTTTTTTAAACATTTAATCGCTACTTTGGTCTTATAATTGATATGTATTGTAGTCTGACACCTGCGGTGCAACAAAAATCAATTTACCTGGAGGATTTTGGGCGATTGGTTCACCTGCTGTTCATTTCTCCCTATTTTGGAAATTCTCATTAAAAAAGTGCGTATGGAGTACATATTGTTTTATTTTAAAAAAATATATTTTTTTTTAGAAATTGTTCACTCAGAGGACGATGACGAGACTCCGATGGCAACAATTTCCGAACACGAAGAGAACGTTTTAGAAGAGTTTTTTCAACTGTCAAGTAAAAGGATTGATAGTGAGTTTTTTCAAATAAAAATTGTTAAAAAAATATATTCTATCCAAAAATGTTACGTGGCCTGAAAAATACCAACACTTTGAAAACGACTCAAAAATTTCTTTGCAAAAAAAAAAATGAAAATACATGAAAAATCGTAGTTTTTTTGTGAATTTCGTGTATCTTCAGACTGTAAGTGACATTTCACGCTAAATTGAATGACGAAAACATTCTTTATTTCCTCCTTGTCAGTTACTTATTCCTTTTTACAACAACAAGATAACACCAAAACATCTTAAAAATCATTAAAAATTATCAAAATATTTGTTTGAAATCGCCGTGATTTATCACTTTTTGTTCAAAAAATTACGATTCACGGCGTGTTAGAACCTACGAAACGGCAAACGCGCCCTGTCGCATTTATCTGCGTCTCAAGTGGCATTATGCCACGTTTAGCTAAATGCGAAAGAGATGACCTCCGAAAATTCATTTCCAAAAATAGCACACCGTGCTTACTGATGTCAAGTTGTTATTCCAAAATTTTCCGTTATTTGAACACAAAAAAACTTTAAATTCAACGAGGTTCTCGCTGAGTTTTGGCAAAAAAAAATTAAAGATTCGGGAAAAAAATATCTTTCTTATATATAAAAACCCAGATCGGGATGTCTGTGCGCATCCTAATGTGTCCGCACTTGCCTTTTTGCAAGAAAATGCAGTCGACAAAACACGAACCCGTGACATTAAGATTTGTATTCACGCGCACCACCGACTGAGCCACAGAGGACATAAATGTTCTTAGAACAGAGTGCATATAAATAAATGAGGAAGAGTGGAACGTAAAAAAATAGAATGTGGCGACGAAGTCGCCAATAGGCTGCGTCAGCAGCCGCGCAGGACTGCGCAGCAGGCTTGTATTTTAATAATTTTCTTGCCGTTTTAGCCTAATTTGTTCTCGTTCTAGTTCCCAAAACTGGCAGTGATTGTGAATAAATGTGACAAACTTACCGATTTGAATTATTTTTAGAAAAAAAAAACTAATAAAGCATATAAAATCTTTCTCATATATATTACGCTAGTCAACATGTCCATCTGTTCACTTTAAAAGGTCATGGTCAAGTTCAATTGGTTTTCACGTTTAAGTTTTTTTTTCTGTCGCCGATAGGCGCCAGCTCAGGCTTGTTAAGTAACACCTCTGTAAACAAATAGCTTGACATTTAAGAAAATTTCCAAAAAATTAAGCAGTGGCCTACCCTAACCGAGATAATAAATGATTTCCGTTATTTACAAAAATTTACTAAAAGGGGGAAAACAAAAAATCAGATAAAACACTTATTTTTCAGCGTGACAAGCCAAAAGCCAATTCAAAAACGGATGAAACGAAACGAAGCTAATGGTTGTTCTTCATTTTTTTAGAAATTCAGTTTTTTCCAATTTTTTCTCGTGCCATTTTCTTTAATTTCTTCTTTTGTATAATTTTCTCTTTTTCAAACTTTTCTATTGTACTTATGTGGTTATTCTCGGAACCAGCAAAAAAAAGCAAATGATAGAAAAAACCAGTAAAAAATTCAGCGAAAATTCGGAGACTGCTCTGATCGGTCTGAAAATTTGAGAGATCATTCAAAAAAATACTTTCGGACATTCCCTGAAAATTTCAGATCGAAATATTGATTTTAAAAAATCTCAATTTTCTTTCTGAAACTTTTCAAAATCGATATTTTGGTCTGAAATTTTCAGGGAATGACCGGAATTACTTTTTAAATAATTTACCAAAGTTTCAGATCAATCGGTACATTCTCCGAATTTTGGCTGAATTTTTTGCTGTTTTTTTTTTCTATTTTTTGCTTTTTTTTGCTGGTTCCGAGAATAACCCCATTACAATTTTCATTATATTTAATTTACAATTTTACAATAAAATTATAACAATAATTCGAATTGAAGGGAAAAATCTACAAAATCGGCAAGCGGACGGCAAGGTTATGCGTCGTCATCGGCCAGTTGCCGAAATTTGTTTTCAATCTATTTCGGGCTATCAACGCCAATAAGACAAGTAAAACAAGTGAGAAATAGCATATGATCCAAAATAGCAATTGATCCAACCCATAGCTAATGAGCCAATCCATAGCAAATGAGACAAAAATAGCAAATGAGAAATAGCAAATGAGACAAATATAGCAAATGAGATATAGCAAATGATCCAATATAGCAAATGATCCAAAATAGCAAATGATCCAAAATAGCAAATGGTAAAATAGCAAATGATCCTCAAGCAAGTGAGTATTTGCCGGTTTGCTGATTAGGTCCCATGGGGTGCGGTGCGGTGCGTGCTCGGCTCGAAAGTGCATTCTCTCCATTTGCATAACTCCTCTTGCGTTCATTTGGTTCCTCCTTGAAATAGCTCATAGAGTCCAGGAAGAGGCCACGCCCCCTAGACTCTATTCTTTTGAGTACGAGTAATTTTCTCGTCACTTTTGTTGGGGGTTTTTGGCGCGTAGAAACTTGATATCCCATACGGCTCTGTTTCCCCTCTCTTTATTCTGATTGGCATTGCGAATTGGGCTAATCAAATTAAGTAGATCACAAAAAACTAGAAATAGGGTCTAATTAGCGACTTTTTGTCTTTTCTCCTCTTTCTCTCGTCTCAGAAAACGAAAGAAAACTGTAAATGCAGCAAGATTGGGGCTTTCTTTAAGAAAAACCCCACACTTATTGTGAAAACAAAAAAATTGCAACGCGGTGTGTGCGTACTTTTGAAATTCAAATGAAAATGGGAACAAATTTCTTCATTTGTTATGCTATTTCTCTCATAGTCGTTTGAAATTCAAAAGTACGCAAACACCGCGTTGCAATTTTTTGTTTCCACAATACTTACTTACGAAGTCAAAATTCTTAATGGACGGACGATTACAGTCACACTCATTTAAGCTGTGCCCTGCCTTGCCGAAATTTCAGTTTTCTTCCATTTTCTGAAACGAGAGTAATAGTTTAAAAAATGAAAAAGTCGTCAATAAGAAGAGATAGAGTTTCTAGAAATTTGTAGTTCTATTTTGGGAGTACTTGGTTGCGAAAACAGTCGCGGGCGGCAAAGTGCAAAACAAAAACAACTGAAAATTAGTCACCAACTGGAAATAGTTGTGTTTTTGAAGAGATGACGTGGCACGGACAAAAACACCATGTTTTGCTGACCCTACCCATACTCTTGTTGATTCACACCAATTGCCCAGATATCGGGTTTCCACGTGGCGATGCATGTGCTCATTGAAAAATTTGGTGAAACGCGCGAAAAATGTCAAAAATTGGAGAAAATGACTAAATTTCAGCCCTAGCTGAGCATGTTCTCCAATTTTTGATATTTTTGCCACTTTTTCGAGTTTTTCACCTCATGTTTCAATGAGCACATGCACCGCCACGTGGAAACCCGATATCTGGGCGATTGGCGTGAATCAACAAGAGCGGTGGTGGGGTCAGCAAAACTTGGTGTTTTGGTCTATGTCACGTCATCTTGGAATTGCGAATTGCTGCCCAAAAAAAAAGTGGAAATTATATACTCGGTATAAAACGCTGAAAACTCGCTCCAATCGAACAAAAAATTTCGCACGCATTTGGAGTGAGGTTTAGAGAGATCAGCAAAATATCGGCCACGGCGCTCTCAATTTTCTGCACTATCTCGTCGCCAACGTGGCCGCGTCCACCACTGTGCGAAGGGAGCGCGTTTGCAGTGCTCCGTACTGAGAATAACAACAAATTTTGGTATTTTTATTCATAACAATGAAAACAACAGAAAAATAACATTGAGAAACAATTGTTAGCCATTACGCGTTCGCCACGGAGTAACACTTTAGGGAACAAGCCCCGCCCCTTTTTGCTAGACAAGACTTGCAAAAAGGGGCGGTGCTAGAGCTTGTTACCGCAAAGTGTCACCCCGTGGCGAGTACGTATGAATAAATATATTCAAGTTCCCCGGTCTTGTCAAGATCTTGAAAGTTTAGCGCAGTGTCACTTTGTGGCGAATGCGAACACTGGTATGAATAACGTGATTACCAAGAAAAATTTATTTGCACTGCTCTGCGAAAAAACACGCCAATCAGATTTGGTGCCACTGCGCCCCCTCGGCTTCTTTTTGTTCTCTTTTTCCTTTTTCGTTATTTCGTTTCAAACTGGCCACGCCCCTTTCTCCTTCTCCTCTCCCTTTTTCTCTCCCTTCCGGCCGTTTGTCGTTTTTCGACGTCTCCTCGTTCGGCACGCCACGCCACGCCACGCCACGTCAAACTGTCATTTATCGCCCCCCACCACCACCACCACACCGAACGCTCGAAGACGCCGCTAGTCCATGAGCAAGGTGTCTTTGAGCAAACATCTATTATTATTGTTGTTGTTTGATCCGTGTGTGTGTGTGCGCGCGGAAGAAATAACGCACGCGTAATCCCCGCGTATTGTCTCTGCTCATGGCGTCGTCCGATCTGCTCGTGAACCGTCGCTTCGACGATGTTGAGTTTGTACTCGAATGTTCAGAACGACCGTGTGGCTCAGGCTCAAGCTCAGTCCATATTCGTCCTCGAAAAAAGAAGATTTCCGCGTTTGTGAACGCGATGGCCACCGCAAGAGCATCGACACCACAGAGTCCGAGCAAGCAGATTACTGTGAGTTGCTTTTTGTGTCACACGCAAACCGGGGAATGAACTGCAAAGGGGCGGGACTTGTTCCTCTTTTGTGGGTCTAAAAAATTGAAAAAATACGCCGTCAAAAAAATTACACAGGGTCTCGACACGATTATTTTTGCCCAAGACAGTGAATTAGCTATTTTTCAAAAAACGCTTTTTCTATAGTTTTTCGAGGAGAAAATGAAAAATGCTGAAAAAAAACCATCTAGCTTGACGGCGTATTCCCCAGGGGTAGCAAAAAAAAAAACATTTTCTCCTCGAAAAACTAAAACTATAGAAAAAGCGATAATTATCCCTGAAAAATAGCTATTTCACTGCCATAAACTGAAATAATCGTGTCGAGACCCCTCTATGCCAAAATTTAGGATTTCTCCTCGAAAAACTATAGAAAAATCAATTAAATCCTTGAAAAATAGAAAATTCACTATCTTGGGCTGAAATAATCGTGTAATCGCGAGACCCATTTACAGCAAAATTCATAATTTTACGGGTCTCGTCACGATGAGAGCTGAATTTTTGATTTTTGTCTCTAAAATTCAAGAAAATGATTTTTAAAAATATAAAAAAGCGAAATAGTCGTGCCGAGACCAAAATTATTAATTTTTACGGGTCTCACCACGATCGGAGCTGGATTTTTGGTTTTTTTCTTCCAAAATCCAAAAAAATTAGAAAAGAAAAACTATAGAAAAAGCGAAATTTCCCCGAAAATTTTGAAAAAATCTAATAACACCCACAAAATCGTGTCGAGACCCACTCACTAAATGAATTTACGACAAAACTGGGGAACACTGACACCCTCACGCGCATTTCCGGACCATGCAAGTTTTCCGGAATTTTGAATTTTTTTCGCTTAAAAAAATTCAAAAATTCTGAATTTTTGCACGGTCCGCAATTGTGCGTAAGCGTGTCAGTTTTCACCGATTTTTTGGATTTCTCGTGCGCATTCGGTACGTGATCGGGTCTCGTCACGATTAGAGATTGGCAGAATCGGGGGAAACTGACACCCACACGCACAATTGCGGATCATGCAAGTTTTCCGAATTTTTGAATTTTTTTTAATTATAAAATTCAAAAATTCTGAAAACTTGCACGGTCCGCAATTGCGCGTGGGCGTGTTACCGATTTTGCCACGCTCTCAATGGATCGTGGTGAGACCCAATTGGGATTTGGAAATAATTAATTTTAAAAAAAGTCTAAAATTCGTTCAAATCGGTTTTTTTTTTTTGCTTTTCGCCTTTAAAAGACTTAAAAGTGACAAAAACTAGAGAAAATTCGAAAAATCCTTGAAAAATTGCCAAAAATTCGTGGTGAGACCCAAACCAATGCTCAAGAATTCAAAAATTTCGCCATAATTGAGACTCTGAAAAAACCGGGGAATAAGCTCCGCCCCCAAGGCACGGAACTGGACAGTTAATTCAAGAAAAAACGTGCCGCACACTTGCAAAAGGGGCGGAGCTTGTTCCCGGTTTTACACGGTGTTGCATACTTTTGAAAATTAAAAAATTTTTCAGTTATTGTCCATTCGCGAAGAAAGCAAGTGCGCTCCACAAAATTTAGTACTACGTGGATTCCATTTTCGTCGCCAAATGTTTTCATTTCACGTGTAAATTCAACGCGAAATGAAATAATTTGGCGACGAAAATGAAATCCACGTAGTACTAAGTTTCGTGGAGCGCACTTGCTTTCTTCGCGAATGGACAATATTGGGTTTTCAATCGACTTGCGACATGAGAACGCGAGACTCCGCCCACTTATTTGTGCGCTACCTATCTGCGCCTCTTCAAATATCACTGTGTTCGCGTGGTCGCGCACAAAAAAGTGGGCGGAGTCTCGCGTTCTCATGTCGCAAGTCGATTGAAAACACAATAATTAAAAAAAAATGGGCAAAAAACCAGAATTATCATTTAAAATATAGGTAAAGTCATAAATCGGCAATTTGAAAAAATAATTCATTGGCCACCATTAAAGTTACATTGGATAATAAATGTACAGAGATATAAAATAAGGGTGCCTAATTTATAACACGAATCCTACCCTGTCGGCGTTCTACGGAAACCAGAAGAAACGTCACATTTCTCCATTAATAGCCGCCCGATCGATTTCGATCATCACTTTTCTTTTTTCTGTCGCAAAAACGAAGAGACGGCAGACATGAAAAGAATATACATTCTTCCTATGGGGCGTGATTTTTTTTTCCTCCCTCTCTCTCTCGCGGGCGAATAGGCTAGCGGCGGGCGGTGGGCGCCGGAAGCAAACACAGTGCCAAAACACACCTGTCTCGGTCAGTTAGCCAAAGCTGTTGAGCTCACTGATCGAATTGACGCCTTATCACGGCATGATTCTTCGCCCCTTATCACTTATCAGTTGACTGAAAATTATTCTCTGCGACCCCCGTCGAAAAATGCCCATCAAAAATTGCAAGGTTCGTGGACTTATTGTCGGCCCGCCAAAATGGTCAAACGCGCTCCGCTGAACTCAACGCTATTCGATTTTCATGTTGGTTTCCAAATTATTTTATTTCACGTAAAGATTCAACGTGAAATAAAATAATTTGGAAACCAAAATGAAAATCGCATAGCGTTGAGTTCAGCGGAGCGCGTTTGACCATTTTGGCGGTTCGACAATACTTGATTTGAGATAGCTCGTCAAATGACGCGCATTCGGGTCTCGCCACGACGGTGTCACGATACACTACATACTTGTCGATTTACGCGAAAACGCTTTTTCGTTTTGAATTTTCGTAAATCCATGCATTTACTGAAATTCAAAACGAAAAAGCGTTTTCGCGTAAAGCGACAAGTGTGTATGTATGTGTATACACCGTCGTCGTGGCGAGACCAGAATGCGCGTAATTTGACGAGCTATCTCAAATCGAGGAATACGAAACGCTGAGAGCTTGCCGCTTTGTTCGGCTCTCAAAAATGAGAAATAGGAGCGCGAGTGTTTCGAAAATTTATGAGCCGTAGTATAGGTGCATGACGTACTAAAAGTGAGCAAAATGATGAATGTCTGTACGCCTTTTTTTGGTTTTCAGGTCGTCGACGTGTACGACTTGGCCGCCTCGATTGGCAACGACTTTGAGAAGCTCATCGACAATTATGGCAACGAGTGTGTTCGGGGAATTATGCCAAAGGTGAGAAATTGGTGCCTTTTTCTGCATTTTGTCGTCGCGGTGTTTGCATTGTGTGCAAACACCGCGACGAACTTGAGCGGTTCCTCGGCCGCGGCCATATGTGGTCTCGCAGCGATAACGGAGGCGCGGAGAGTCAACACTGTTCAAATGAGTAATACCCAAAGTAAATAGAATGGATCATTAAAAAAGGGTGTGTCAGCGTTTTTTTCTTCTCTGTTCCGGGAATTTCGAAATTTACAGTACACCTGACACTTTTGAGGCTGAAATTGGCTCTGAGACGTTTCGAAATAGGGACGAATCGAAACTGGGACGTTTCGAAACCCGCCACTTCGAAACTGAGACATTTCGAAACCTGCCACTTTGAAACTGTGACGTTTTGAAACATGCCACTTTGAAACTGAGAGGTTTCGAAACTTGCCATTTCGAAACTGTGGCGTTTCGAAGCCTGCCATTTCGAAACTGAGACGTTTCGAAACTTTAGTGCAATTTTTTGGCGCAATGTTCAAAATTCGGCCAAGGATAATTGATTTGTCAAGTATGTCAAAATTCGCCACAAAATTCACTAAAGTTTCGAAACTTCCTAGTTTCGTAACGTCCTAGTTTCGTAACGTCTTAGTTTCGTAACAGCAGGTTTCGAAACGTCCCAGAGCCTTCAAAACGTCCCAGTTTCGAATTGTCCCAGTTTCAAAACGTCCCAGTTTCGAAACGTCCCAGTTTCGAATTGTCTCATTTTCAAAATGCCCCAGTTCCGAATTGTCTCAGTTTCGAAACGTCCCAGTTTCGAATTGTCTCAGTTTCGAAATGTCTCAGTTTCAAAACGTCTCAGTTCCAAATCTTCTCAGTTTCGAAACGCCCCAGTTTCAAAACGGCCCAGTTCCGAATAGTCTCATTTTCGAAACGTCCAAGTTTCGAATTGTCCCAGTTTTGAAACGCCCCAGTTTCAAAACTTCTCAGTTTCAAATCGTCTCAGTTTCGAAACGTCGCAGTTTCTAAACGTCTCAGTTTCGAAACGTCCCAGTTTCGAATTGTCTCAGTTTCGAACCGTCCCAGTTTCGAAACATCTTAGTTTCGAAACGTCTCAGTTTCAAAACGTCTCAGTTTCGAATCGTCTCAGTTTCGAAACGTCCCAGTTCCGAATTGTCTCAGTTTCGAAACGTCTCAATTTCGAATCGTCTCAGTTTCGAATTTTCTCCATTTCGAATCGTCCTAGTTTTGAATTGTCCTAGTTTCGAAACGTCTCAGTTTCGAATTGCCTCAGTTTCGAAACGCCCCAG
Organism: Caenorhabditis japonica; assembly: GCA_963572235.1. Classification (NCBI taxonomy): domain Eukaryota; kingdom Metazoa; phylum Nematoda; class Chromadorea; order Rhabditida; family Rhabditidae; genus Caenorhabditis; species Caenorhabditis japonica. The sequence continues at coordinate 3,823,729 of OY754344.1, read as the reverse complement.
TTTCGAATCGTCCTAGTTTCGAAACCTCCCAGCTATTAGCCGTTTACTGGAAAACTCGCGCCGATCACAGATGAGGTGCCGGTTAACTGCCATTCTAAACGGCTATTAGCCATATAGCTACTAATTTTTGCGCTGAGCCAGCGCCAAATGCCGGTTAGGTGCCAATTACTCGCCAGAATTTAAAAGGCTATTAGCCATTTAGCTGCCTATCCGCGCCAAAAATTTGCTGGGAAAAAATACGAAAAATAGAAAATTTTTTTGCCGAAAATTTCCAGAAAAAATATCGATTTTAAAATTTACGAGGAAAAAATTCCCCAAGACGCAAACATCAGACACTGAAAAAACCGAGGAATAAGCCCCGCCCCCTTTTGCAAGTTTCCTTGCCAAATTGCAGTGCCGCAGACTTGAAAAAGGGCGGGTTTTTTTTGGCGTCACTGTGTTTGCACACAATCATTTAAAAAATCTTTTTAAGGAAAAAAAAATCATTGTTGTGCAAACACGGCGACGACAAAATGCAGAAAAAAAAACAAATCATCATTTGCAGGTCATATCCGCGCTGGAAACGCTGGAAGCGCTAGCCGCCGGAAACGATCGTGAAAATGAGGAAATCCTGAGGTTATCCAAAGCGGTCGAGCGCCTCGAACACGAAAAACACAAGCGCAATCAGCAACACTTGAAGTTTGAAGAAGAGCTGGAACAAGTCGAGAAGACGTACCGCAAAGATATCGACGATTTGCAGCAAATGGTGAAAAGTTTGGTGAACGAGAATAGGAACCTGTCGACGACAGTCTCCTCCCTTCCGGCGCACAATGATAGTCCGGTTAGCAGTTCTAGTGAGTTTTTTCTTCTTTTTACATGAGATTCGGGTCTAGGACGTTTCGAAACGTGTCATTTTGAAATTTTGAAAACTATTCTATTTTCAATTGAGTCCGCCCATTTTTTCACGCAAAAATTCAAAATGCACTAAAAGTGGGCGGAGTTTCACTTTTTTTGATGTCGCAACTTGATTGAAAATACAATGGTAGGCATCAAAAATGCACAAACGTTTCGATGAACATTTTCAGTGCGAGAAGCGGATCTGAAAATGCTCTTGGAGCTGAAAGAGATGTCATCGCAGCAAAAAGACGAGATTAAAGCGCTTCAAAAGGACGTGGACACTTATCAGTGTCAGGTGGAGAATGTGAGTTTTTTGATGGCTAAAAGCCGTTAGAGCGCCGCATCTCGATTAGGTGCCAAATACCTGCCATTTCCGCGCCAAAAATTTCCTCACTCTGCCGCTAGCGTGCTGAACTCGCACCGAATAGAAAGCCAATAGCCATTTAGCTGCCATTCCCGCGCCAAAAGTCCCCCGGCAAAAAAATGAGGAACGCATTTTCAGTGGCTAATAGCCATTTCGCTGCCATTTCCGCGCCAAAAAATTTGTTTAAAAAATAATTTTCAACGGCTAATAGCCATTTTGCTGCCATTCTCGCGCCAAAAAAATGAGGAACGCATTTTCAACGGCTAATAGCCATGTAACTGCCATTTCCGCGCCAAAATTTTCCTGGCAAAAAAAATGAGGAACGCATTTTCAGTGGCTAATAGCCATGTAACTGCCGTCCCCGCGCCAAAAAATTCGTTAAAAAAATAGTTTTCAACGGCTAATAGCCATATAGCTGCCATTCCCGCGCCAAAAAATTTGTTTAAAAAATAATTTTCAACGGCTAATAGCCATTTCGCTGCCATTCTCGCGCCAAAAGTCCCCCGGCAAAAAAATGAGGAACGCATTTTCAGTGGCTAATAGCCATTTCGCTGCCATTCCCGTGGCAAAAAAAATCGTTAAAAAATAATTTTCAACGGCTAATAGCCATTTAGCTGCCATTCTCGCGCCAAAAGTCCCCCGGCAAAAAAATGAGGAACGCATTTTCAGTGCCTAATAGCCATTTCGCTGCCATTCCCGTGGCAAAAAAAAAATCGTTAAAAAAATAATTTTCAACGGCTAATAGCCATTTAGCTGCCATTCTCGCGCCAAAATTCCCCCGGCGAAAAAAAAAGAGGAACGCATTTTCAGTGGCTAATAGCCATGTATCTGCCATTTCCGCGCCAAAAAATTCGTTAAAAAAATAATTTTCAACGGCTAATAGCCATTTAACTGCCATTCCCGTGGCAAAAAAATTCGTTAAAAAATAATTTTCAACGGCTAATAGCCATTTAGCTGCCATTCCCGCGCTAAAAGTTCCCCGGCAAAAAAATGAAGAACGCGTTTTCAGTGGCTAATAGCCATGTAAGTGCCATTCCCGTGGCAAAAAATTCGTTAAAAAATAATTTTCAACGGCTAATAGCTAGGGACCGCAACGATTTTGAAAAACCTCAAAATCTCGGGAAACCGTTGGTTTCATCGTGTTCTACGCCTCAATATTAGTACATTCCCAAATTTTCTCATCGAATTTCCCGCTAGTTCTCGAGTTTCAGACATTTAAAGTCGCGATTTCGAAGTACTGAATTTCTCTTGACTGTGGGGGTGGAGCTTGTTTGCGGCCGCGCGGCGCGCATTTTCTGGTGGCCCCTGCAGAAGATTGCATGGCATTAATCCGTTGAAAATAGTGTGGATTATCGAAAACATTTTTTCGATAATCGACCAATTCGTCAAATTTTTCGATAATTTTCGATAATAAAATATCGAAAATTATCGAAAATATTTTCGATAATTATCGATAATGTCGAAAATTATCGAAATTAGTTTCGATAAATTCCTCGATAATTTTAGACATTATCGATAATTATCGACAATTATCGAAAATGGAATTCATTATTTTGGCAAGGGCAGTTCTATTCCGGGCAGTTCTATTCCGGACAGTTCTATTCCGGACAGTTCTATTTCCGGACAGTTCTATTCCGCACAGTTCTATTCCGGACAGTTCTATTCCGGACAGTTCTATTCCGCGCAGTTCTATTCCGCGCAAATAGCCGCCAAATAGCCTCCAAAAAGCTTCCAAATAGCTGCCAAATAGCCTCCAAATAGCTGCCAAATAGCTGCCAAATCATGGTGATCAGGTTCCCCAGGGAGGCTATACATATTTTCAATAGCCGACACCTCACGGGTTCCGACGTTCGCTATGCTTTGCAGAAGAGAGGCGGGCCGTCTAACTGTATTATCGAAAATTTTCGATAATGTCGAAAATTATCGAGGAATTTATCGAAACTGGTTTCGATAAAATTTCGATATTTTATTATCGAAAATTATCGAAAATGTTTCGATAATACTATCGCAAATAATTTCGATAATTTTCGATATTTTTTCGACATAAAATTTTCGATAATTTTTCGATAATTCCTCGATAATTTTATCGAAAAATTTATCGAAGAATTTATCGAAACTGCTTCGATAATCCACACTGGTTGAAAATAGTAATTTTTGTCGGCTAAGCAGATAAATAGTGAATAGCAAATTTAAAAATGTTTTTTCCAATTATGAAATTGCCAACATTTTCGTAAATCTGTCCATTAACGAAAGAAATATGTCAGATCCATTGAAAAATCTAAAAAATAATGGATTTGAAGGATTGCTGGATTTTATTAATAATTAAGAAAAATTGTGACTTTTTTCAAAAATTTTCTCTATTAAAATATGTATTTTTCAAGAAAAAAAACCTTGAAAAAAAAATTATTATTCGACAAAACTCGAACCTGCGGCATCAAGATCACCAAACCGGCGCTCTACCACTGCGCAACCACGCCACATTTTGTGAGCTCGCTCGAATCCGTATACAAATGCGCGTATGCCTAGACTATAAATACAATCCACCACAATGCTGGTTTGTATATAGAAATTCCAAAAAAGAGGTGATTTTGAGTTTTCGACACGATTTTCTGCCCCTTTACAGTCCCTACTGTAAAAAGTGTTAATGTGGATTTGATAGTAAATTTAACGTAGAATACGATTATCCAATAAAAACATGCGTGTTCGACTGGGAAAAGAGGGAAACCCGCAAAAAACCATGTTTTTCCCAAAACATGTCACTTTCTATCTTCACTTTTTGTGCTTTAAAGTTATCCGATTGATCTAAAAATTGTTTTAGGAAATGTCAGAGAGTTAATAAACATATTTAAAAAATAAAAAATGGGAGTCATCGCTGAAAAATTTACGCAATTTTTCATGCAAGTTTGAAGGCGTGCAGAAAAATTTCTCAGCATGATGGAGAAAAATGAGCTGAAAAATTAAATTCTACGTATCAAAATGTACCGGAATCACAAAAAAAATGATGCGTGTTCGACCTACAACCTTTCGAAAATCTCTATTTTCCGAAAGTGATTTCACTTTTTTGCGATTTTCAGCTTCAAAAACTGATTTTAAATAAAATCAGATGTCACCAATCGATTCCTTGGGGTTGATTACGTATAGAAATGTTTTAACATATAAGGATATGCCGTTAGTATTGGTGCAGTTGAGTCGCAAAGTGCCAAAATCAAACCCAAGAGAAAAAATGAGCGACTCCGCCCCCCTCCTTTTGCTGTCCCTACTAATAGCCATTTAACTGCCATTTCCGCGCCAAAAATTCCCCGGAAAAAAATGAGGAACGCATTTTCAACGGCTAATAGCCATATGGATGCCATTAACGTAGCAAAAAATGCGTGCGAAAAATAATTTTCAAAGGCTAATAGCCATTTAACTGCCATTTCCGCGCCAAAAAATTTGTTTAAAAAATAATTTTCAACGGCTAATAGCCATATGGATGCCATTAACGTAGCAAAAAATGCGTGCGAAAAATAATTTTCAAAGGCTAATAGCCATTTAACTGCCATTTCCGCGCCAAAAAATTTGTTTAAAAAATAATTTTCAACGGCTAATAGCCATTTAGCTGCCATTCTCGTGCCAAAAAATTTGTTTAAAAAATAATTTTCAACGGCTAATAGCCATTTTGCTGCCATTCTCGCGCCAAATAAATGAGGAACGCATTTTCAACGGCTAATAGCCATATAGCTGCCATTCCCGCGCCAAAATTTTCCTGGAAAAAATGAGGAACGCATTTTCAATGGCTAATAGCCATTTAGCTGCCATTCCCGCGCCAAAAAATTCGTAAAAAATAATTTCCAACGGCTAAAAGCCATTTAACTGCCATTCCCGCGCCAAAAATTCCCCGGGAAAAAAATGTGGAACGCATTTTCAACGGCTAATAGCCATGTAACTGCCGTCCCCGCGCCAAAAAATTCGTTTAAAAAAATAGTTTTCAACGGCTAATAGCCATATAGCTGTCATTCCCGCGCCAAAATTTTCCTGGAAAAAATGAGGAACGCATTTTCAATGGCTAATAGCCATTTAGCTGCCATTCCCGCGCCAAAAAATTCGTAAAAAATAATTTTCAACGGCTAAAAGCCATTTAACTGCCATTCCCGCGCCAAAAATTCCCCGGGAAAAAATGTGGAACGCATTTTCAACGGCTAATAGCCATATAGCTGCCATTCCCGCGCCAAAATTTTCCTGGCAAAAAATGAGGAACGCATTTTCAATGGCTAATAGCCATTTTGCTGCCATTCTCGCGCCAAAAAAATGAGGAACGCATTTTCAGTGGCTAATAGCCATGTAACAGCCGTCCCCGCGCCAAAAAATTCATGAAAAAAATAATTTTCAACGGCTAATAGCCATTTAGCTGCCATTCCCGCGCTAAAAGTTCCCCGGCAAAAAAATGAAGAACGCGTTTTCAGTGGCTAATAGCCATGTAACTGCCATTCCCGTGGCAAAAAATTCGTTAAAAAAATAAGTTTAAACGGCTGATAGCCATTTAGCTGCCATTCCCGTGGCAAAAAATTTGTTAAAAATATAAGTTTTAGTTGCCATTCCCGCGCAGAAAAATTCGTTAAAAAAAAAGAATTTTCAACGGCTAATAGCCATGTAACTGCCGTCCTCGCGCCAAAAAATTCGTTAAAAAATAATTTTCAACGGCTAATAGCCATTTAGCTGGCATTCCCGTGGCAAAAAATTCGTTTAAAAAAATAATTTTCAACGGCTAATAGCCATATAGCTGCCTTTATTCGCCAGTACCCCATGTTCTCTTATAATAGAGTAAAAACGCACATGAGCTGGGAGTCCGCAAACGCGCCCCGACGCACAACTACAATCGCTCTCAATTTAAGCCCAATGACTCCACCAATTCCAGCTACAACACACACACATTTTCAGCTGCAAAACTCGATAGAAAAGCTGATCCGACAAAACGAAGAGCTCCTGCGAAAAAACGCATCACTCCAAAAACAAGGACGAGTAATTGTCGAGGAGAAGATGGAGGTCCTGAAACGATTGGAAAAGACTGAAGAGTCGAACATTGAGCTGAAAAAGTTGGTGAAAGAGACGGACAGAGCGTGCAAAGACATGCAAATCGCCAATCAGGACAACAATGAGCCACGTTTCACGCTGAGTGAGCTTCGAGAAGTGATCAAGGAGAAGAATATTCTGAAAGGGCGAGTGATGGAGTTGGAGGAGGAGTTGGAGGCGTTCAAACCGGGAGCCAAGCGGGAGATTATGCGGTTGGATGATGAGGAGGATGAACAGGCTGATCGGTTGGCGGCGTGAGTGTTTTTGTATTGGTTTTTGCGTTTCTGACGTTGCCGATTTTTAAGTAAAGTTGGAATTTTTGGTAAATTTCGAATCGTGCAATTTTCAATTTGAATTTTGGAAAATTAGCCGATCCGGCAAGTGCCAAACTTGCATTTAAAAAGGCCGGCAATCCTCGAAAATTGCCGATTTGTAATTTTTACAACCCGGCAATTCCTAATTCAAAAAATTTGGCAGTTTCAAAATTGCCGAATTTTAATTATATAGCAATTCAAACTTTGGCAATTCAGAAATCCGGCAATTTTTAAGTCAAAGTTGAAATTTTGGCCAATTATGAAATTTCGGCAATTTTGACCCCTTTGGAAATTGCGTGAAAATAGAAATCCACGAAATAGAAATGTAATAAACCAGAAACGTAACAAAATAAAAACGCGTGAAAATAGAAACGTAGCAGAGCAGAAATGTGTCGAATTGGAAGTAAAATGGCAATGGAGCGCGTTTGCGAGATTTATTTTTTAAAACGACTTTTTCAATATTTTTCACGTATTTTTGGATTTTTTGACGTTTTTTTTTTCGATTTAAATAAAACAATTTTCCAAGTATCGAAATCGAAAAAAAAAACCTGAAAAAAATCCAAAAATACGTGAAAAATATCGAAAAAGTCGTTTTGAAAAATGAATCTCGCAAACGCGCTCCATTGCCATTTTACTTCCAATTCGACACATTTCTGCTCTGCTACATTTCTGTTTTCACACGTTTTCATTTTGTTACGTTTCTGATTTATTACATATCTATTTTCACGCAATTTCCAAAACGTCACATTTCAATTTTTTGCCGAATTAAAGTTTTCTCTTATTGCCTAGCCGATTCTGACACTTTGCCACATGCGAGTTGCATAATTTTGGCGATTTGGCAATCCGGCAATCCAGAAATTGCCGATTGGAATTTTTATACATTTTCGGAAATTCAATATTTTTCAACATTGAATTAAACGGTAATTGTCGATTTTTGGCAATCTCGCAATTTTTAGTATTGTCGGCCCATCAAAATGGTCAAACGCGCTCCGCTGAACTCAACGCTATTCGATTTTCATTTTGGAATCCAAATTATTTAATTTCACGTTGAATTCATACGTGACATGAAATAATTTGGAAACCAAAATGAAAATTGCATAGCGTTGAGTTCAGCGGACCGAGTTTGACCATTTCGGCGGACAGACGGTAGAAATTTTGTTTGTTTCGACATTTTCGAACAGGGATCTTGCCGATTTCCGGTAATCCGCCGCTCAGTTTTTCACGATTCTGAAATTGCCAATAGGGAAATGGTGATAATATTACGTATTCCCGAGTACGTGAGATGTCGTAAAATGGGTCTCGCCACGATCGGTGTATGCATACTTGTAAACAATCTACAGTACTTGGGATAGTGTAGATTGTTTACATTTTTCGACATGCGTGAAGTGGAAAAATCATGTTATTTTTTACATGAATGACCAGGGGTGGGAAAAAAAAATTTTCCTCAAAAAAAAAAACTTTTTTTGTCCTCAAAAAAATTACCGAAAAAAACTTTTTTTGTACCCCAAAAAAAAAATTTTTTTTTGCTCTCAAAAAAATTTTAAAAAAATTTTTTTCCTCAAAAAATTTACCAAAAAAAAGTACGTATTTCTGCCAGTTAAAAATAAAATTTCCAAGTTTTTGTTGAAAATTTGAGGTTTTTGTCAATTCGGAGCATATACTGAATAAGTTTTTGCCCAAAAACCGGAACTTCTTTTCGCCTCCGTGGCTCTAAAAAAAAATTTTTTTTGCCTGTGGCGCATCATCAAAAAAAAAAAAAAAAATTTTGTCTCACTCAGGGAATTTTCGGCAAGTTGCCGTGAAAATCGGCAAGTTGCCGCGAAAATCGGCAAGAGTGCCGATGCCAGTCGGCACCCTTGCCGTTATTCCCGGCAACTTGCCGTTTTTCGCGGCAACTTGCCGATGACGAGGCATACCCTTGCCGTTCGCATCTGAATTACTAACGAATGAAGAATCACTGTTAAAGAACTATTTCCACAGATGCTGATCGTCTCTGCTCGGCTTCATCCGTTTTTGAATTGACGTTTGTCTTGTCACACTGAAAACCAATTTTTTAATACGCTTTTTTCGATTTCCCTTTAAAAATTTTAGTAAATATTGTCCATTCGCGAAAAAAGCAAGTGCGCTCCACAAAACTTAGTACATCGTGGATTTCATTTTCGTCGCCAAATTATTTAATTTCACGTTGAATTTACACGTGAAATGAAATAATTTGGCGACAAAAATGAAATCCACGAAGTACTAAGTTTTGTGGAGCTCACTTGCTTTTTTCGCGAATGAACAATAGCGACAATCATTTCTTTACTCTAACTCCTTTAAATTCTAGTAACCAAGGTGTTCAGTCATTAGGAAAATATGTCATATTATTGTGTTTTCAATCGACTTGCGGCATGAGAACGCTAGACTCCGCCCACTTTTTTGTGGGCGACCACGCCAACACAGTGATATTTGAAGAGACGCAGACAGGTAGCGCACAAATAAGTGGGCGGAGTCTCGCGTTCTCATGTCGCAAGTCGATTGAAAACACAATACTAAAAAATTAATATTAATGAGAGAACTCCCTTGAAATAATAGGAAGTTCCGAACTTTCTGATAAAAAACCGCACCTGTCACTGGCTAACGGACCAACTTAACAAACTTAGCAATTATTTACTGAAAAAACTGATAATCAAACAGAAATACTGAGGGAATTGAGCAATTTTCGACCAATATGAACAAATGTAAATTTAACGTGAAATTAAATAATTTGGCAACGAAAATGAAATCCACGAATAAAAACTCATGAAGGTATTGCCGGTCCGCCAAAATTGTCAAACGCGCTCCTCTGTACACAACGCTATGCGATTTTCATTTTGGTCTCCAAATTATTTCATTTCACGTATAAATTCAACGTGAAATGAAAATATTTGGAAAACAAAATGAAAATCGCAGAGCATTGAGTTCAGCGGAGCGCGTTTGAACATTTTGGCGGTTCGACAATAATGATTTTTAAAGATTTTTTGATGTTTTCTTGTATTACTGCGTCACAAAAACCAGTCAGAGCGCTCGTGTCTTGCGGCTGTGGTCTCGCCGCGACCAGCGCGTGTACGGTAGTTTGTTTAAATTATTTTTTGAATAGTTTTTCTGTTTTTGCATGGTTTTCGTTTTTTTTTGTAAACAAACTACCGTATACGCGCTGGTCGCGACGAAACCACAGCCACAAGGCACGAGCGGCTCTGCCTGGTTTTGGCGACGCAGTAATATTCGCAAGAAGCGACACTCAAATTCACGTTTTTATTCGAAAAAAGAAGAGTTTTCTGTCTCTCAATTTACCTTGAAGTGTCACTCCTCTCGAATACGTGATATAATGGATTCGTGGCGGAGTGACAATTTTTTTTTCACGTTTTTATTCGAAAAAATAAAGAAATAACTGAAGAAATGAAGAGAGTTTTGTCTCCCAGTTTCACGTTAATTGTCACTCCGTCACGAATCCATTATATGCTGTCTAAAGAAAACATTTCATGGAATCGCGTAATTTTACAGTTCAATGACGTACAAAATTTACAGAAAAACTACGATTTTTCCTGTATTTTCTGATTTTTTTTCCAATTGGGGTTATTCACAGAACCGGCAAAAAAGCAGCTAAAAATTCAGCAAAAATTTGGAGCTCCGATTGATCTTACTATTAAACTTCGGGAAATCATTTAAAAAAATCCCCGTCATTCCCTGAAAATTTCAGACTAAAATATTGATTTTCGAAAATTTGCAGAAATAAAAATCGATATTTTTTTAAATCAATATTTCTGATATCTTCTGGGAAAGTCCGGGAGTATTTTTTAAATTATTTATCAAAGTTTCAGACCGATCAGAGCATTCTCCGATTTTTCGATGAATTGTTTGCTGGTTTTTTTTTTTGCATGTTTTGCTGGTTCTGTTAATATCTCCAAAAGAAAAATTTGAGTCGTTTTCAACCGTTCGCGTTTGTCTCACTGGGGTATCAGGAGGGAGTGATTAAACGCGCCCGGACGCACATACGCAACGCATCCAATTGAGGCCCAAAAAATAAAAAATCGCGCGAAAAATTTCGCATTATCGGAGAGAAAAATCAACGCGCGCGAAATAATTTTGGATAGGATTTCGTAATTTTCACGATTTTGCGTTGGTTTTTCTCTCCGATAATGCGAAATTTTTCGCGCGCCTTTTTTATTTTTTGGGCCTCATTTGGATGCGTTGCGTGTGTCCGTCCGGGCGCGTTTACTCACTCCCTTCTCAGACCCCAGTGTTGTCTTTTCAGACGAAGCATATTTTTTGAAGAATAATTTTTAATTTTTATGACAACTTTTACTTTAAAAAAAACTCACCATCAGTCCTTTTACTTCATAATTGACAAACATTCTCTTCTAAACCGTTATCTTCGTCTTCTGAACATGTTGCCATCGAGTTTCGTAATTGTCCCTTGCTTTGCGAATTCCACGAGCATTCTTATCTAAAAATTATTATTAATTTTTCAATAAAATACTGTAAAATAAATAAATAAATACTTACAATTGAATAGAGAATGACGCGGAGTCACAATTCACTTCGAAAATATAGAAACATATGAAAGTAGGATTGAAAAATAATAAATAAATAAATGAAAAATATGCGCAAAGCGCATGCTGACGCATCTGTAAAGCTATCCTTGCCGTGTCAGTGCCGTTCGCTTGCCGGTCTCGTGCATATCCTTGCCGGTATCTGGCGCATATTTGCGTGGGACTCCTTTGCCGACGCCTTGCCGTAACCTTGCGGCTACTACTCATTTTGCTTGCCGTCCTCTTGCCACCACATCAAATATCGGCAACTTGCCGGTTTCGACGGCAACGTGCCGCTTGAATAGCTAACCCTTGCCGTAGCCTTGCGGAAAATTCCCTGAGCACTCTTACCATCGAAAAAAAAATCAAAACATTTTTTGTCTCATCCAAAAAAAACACGAAAAAACAAAAAAAAATCTAAAAAAAAACATTTTTTTTGGTCCCACCCCTGAGTATAAAATATAAGTTTTAGAAAACAAAACAAAAAAAAATTACAAGAAAAATTAAGAAAAATTAAAAAACAAATATTCAAATTCATAAGTGTGCAAACACCAATCGTGGCAAGACTCATTTTACGACATCTCACGTACTCGGGAATACGTAAAACTACAAAAATCTCCGAAACCACCTATCCTTTTCCAGATTCCCCGACCAGGCGTCCACCGCAGACACGTACAACGAAGACGACCTTCCCGTGTACGGACCAATGCCAAAGGAGCCGGACGAGAAGCTGCACCCGTGGAAGTACGAGCGAAAAGACTCTGGCGTTCGTAAATTGTGAGTTCTGTTAAATAGACGATGAAAATGAGAAAGAAAAGAGAAAAAGTGTTCAGCTTCCGCTTCTTCAAAGAGTTTGGCGTGACGGCGTCCCCGCGCCGCGGCTCGTCTGCCAACGCGTCGCCACGACTTCCGGCTCGTGCCATCCCACCATCCCTGAACTGATGATGTTGGCGCCAATGCTGCCGGTGCACATTATGTTCAACTCTCTTGTCTATATGTTTCAATGTCTGTGAGGCTCTTTTTTGACCCTTTTTTGCTCTCAAACTCACCGATCTCACTCACACTAGTCCCCATTCTGCTGCTTCTAGTATGTATTACTGTATATTTTGCTCTATTACGCGTTCGCCGCGCGGTTTTTTTCGTCAGAAAAAAACAACGAAATCACGTGGCAAATGCGTAATATGGGCTATTTTGATTATGATTATTAATTTACTATCATTGTTTCAATTTTTCTCATGCCGACTACATTATCCTTGTCATCTGATGATTAAATCTGCTTTTGCTACCACCTTTCTGAAAAACTGGGGAATAGACCACGCCCCCTTTTTTCCAACTAAAGAAACTGAAACATTTTCCCAACAGGGGGCGGAGCCAATTCCCCGGTTTGTTTCTGGGTTCTCCCTCTTTTTTTTGTACCCATCCCCGTGCACGACCTGTTCCTTTTTCTCTCTCTTTCTTTTTCTTTCTCTCTCTCTTTCTGTTCTTGTAGCATTTATATTTAAAATGTTCATTCATTTCTTTGTTGTCTACAGAAAATAAAAACCAATGATCTTCCCAAAAATTTTCGATTTTTCAGCGATTTTTCTCATGAGCGCGTCGTTTCACGTGTCTGCGTACCCGGTGTTTGATTTTACGACATTTACATTTACATTCACGGTGATTCTTTCACTACCGAGCACACAATTCTAGTCCACCGATTTGTTTTTTCTGTCGCGATTTTCTAAATGATTTCGGATCGAGAAGTTTTTGTCACTTTACTTCCTCTCATTATGGCGCATATTTAAAACCGTAATTGGTCTGATTTTTCACGTACAATTTCAAATTCTACGTGATTCTTTTACTGCCGGCCACGCATTTCTAGTCCCCCGATTAGGTTTTTCCTGTCGGAATTTTGTAATGCGGTTTTTCACGCCGTGAAAAAAAAATGTTTTTTACATTTTGTTCACAGCGTGAATAACCCCATAAATGACGTCTGATCAAAAAGTTGTCTGTCACGTTACTAGCTCTCATTAGGGCGCATTTTTCAAACCTGAATTCGCTCTTTTTTATACGTACAATTTCAAATAAAACTGGTTTTCCGTGGTGGCAGAACTAATTTCCGTAAACTTTATTGCCGCATTTTGCAAAAAAGGGTGGGAACTCCGCCCACTCCATGTGAAGAGAGAGTGAGAGAATGCGAGGTGGAGAGGGGAAATACTTGCGATCGGGGGACTAGAAATGCGTGGCCGGTAGTAGTAAAAGAATCAACGTGAGTGTGGCCTCCCATTTTTCCTCTTGGGTTTTGTTTTTTGGAGTTTGCGCTCATATTTCTCGGATACTGTTATCAAATCTAGTAATGTTTTTTTTAAATCAACCTATACGGAATCGGCTACGAGAAATCAATCGGTGAAATCGAATCTAACTATTAAAAAATGACTATATTTTGCTGAAATTGTCGAAAAAGTGAAATGGGATGAGATGGATGTGATGCATGTCGATTGCGCTAGATTTTATGATTGTTCCTGATAGATTTTGACACGTAGAATTCGATTTTTTTCAACAGAATTAAAATTCAACCGCGCACATTTTTGTTATTGTCCATTCGCGAAGAAAGCAAGTGCGCTCCACAAAACTTAGTACTTCGTGGATTTTCTTTTCGTCACCAAATTATTTCATTTCACGTTGAATTTGCACGTGAATTGAAAGAATTTGGCGATGAAAATGAAATCCACGAAGTACTAAGTTTCGTGGAGCGCACTTGCATTTTTCGCGAATGGACAATATATAGCTATTGTGTTTTCAATCGAGTTGCGACTTCAAGAGGTCAAACTCCGCCCACTTTTTTCACGCTAACATTAAATTTTAGTGCATTTTGAATTTTTTGCGTGAAAAAAGTGGGCGGAGTTTTACCTCTTGACGTCGCAACTCGATTGAAAACACAATAGGGACCGCAAAAGGACGGGGGCGGGATCGCTCATTTTTTCTCTTGGGTTTGATTTTGGCCAGCCCCCTCAGCTAACGCCATTTTTTCCATAGACCATCTTCTCGCGAGGGGGTGCTTAAAATTCCAACTCGTCCAGTTTTCAAAATTTCCCAATTCCTACTTTTTCAAACAGTTTCTAACTGTTGAGGTAAACTAAATAACCGTTTGTCAGCTATTCTGAAACGATTATTTGGTAAATAGACCATCTGCAAAACTCCTTGGACCATTCGCTGGGAGACGCCATTTCCATTGCGTTAAGGGGGCTGAAAATGATTTTGGCACTTTGCGTCTCAACTGCACGAATACTAACGGCATATCTTTATGAGGTTATTCACGAAACGGCAAAAAAACTGCGCGAAAACTCGGAAAATGCTCCGATTTACCTGCAAGGTTGGTACTATGAAAAATGGATAATCCGTGTTCGAAACTACCTCCTCCTAAATTTTAAGAAAATTCTCAACCGGTCGGTAAACGGACCTTCCTTGTTAGGCGAGAATATTTTTTTTCGAGAAAAAAGCCGCGCATTTTAAATTTTATTTTCCAACGTTTCGTCCAACCCGCTGTGGAAAGCATGTAATTGACGAGAAGCCAAGGAGAGCAAGCTTTGCCACGAGTCAAAAACTCAGAGCGTTGGATTTTGACGTGAAAAATTGAAAATACGGAGTGGCCAGCACCCTTTAACCTGAACATTTCTTAAAAATTTATTTCATTTCAACTAGGAGCCAAGTCTCTTTTGTTCTTCGTATTTTTCCCATCCTTCCTTGATCCAGCTTATTACGATGCCCAGAATCGTCGAAGCGACAATCGCAACCACACACAAAATTAACCAAAAGACTGCCGACACTACAAACCACACGATATCAACCCTAAAAAAATAAGATGAAAATATAAAACTCTATTTCAGTAATATAAACCGTACCATGACGGGCTCAACGTCACCGCTTTACCGAACAAGTTACGGAGAGCTTTTTCGGTCTTGACTAGCTTTTCAGTAATATGTTCGTCTAGAGGCTGGGAAGAGTATTGTAACAACGATAATCCTTCAAGGCTTTCTTCGGCGTTGTTTAACTCGTCGGACAGTCCAAACGATGAACATTTTAGACTCTCAATGATCGAAGTCAGCCCCACAAAATCTAAAGGTATAGCGGGAACCTTTTTCAACTTGGTAAATTCATCGCCAATATCCTTGAATCTGTTTGCTTTTGTGGCAAATTGCGTTGGCAGCTCTTCAACTTCTAATAGAAATTGTGATACATTTTTAATGAACACATTAGAGGTACTCCAGTCAAATAAATAGTTTTCCAATTCGGGAAAATCTTGGGTTCTCGTTTTAAGAGCCATTCCGCTGCGAACATGTTTTTCAAACAACTGTCCCAGATTCGGTTTCTGGTAAAAATACAAGGAACGCTGAATAGTAGATAACTCTATTGCCAATTCGTAAGGGAATGGAAAATATGTAAGACGGCGATAATTGTCAGTTTCTTTAATTTGTTTTAGTAGAGACTTTTCTGTCTTACTCCAATTTTCTGATTGATTTTTAGCAGAATATAAGAAGCTCGGTAAATTATTCATTTTTATTGTTTCTCGTTTTTTCAACTTTGGAAGTGAGCTCAGAAGTTGAACAAAATCTATTATTTTCGTTAAATGTAATTTGTTATTACGTGAAAGTTGTGCAACATTCCGAATATTGGCAAACAATGAGCTCGTGTAAACTCCACTGGAAACAGAAATTTGAGTCAAGAATTTAGTAACAATGTTTGTTTGATTTTCGAGCAAATCAACTTCAAAAACAATTTGTTCAACAAGCGAAAAACTTTCTTCTGTGAAATTTACTGTATGAGACCGATTAAATGTCGAATTGCTCTTTTTTTGGTTTTTAATAGCTTTTAAATCGTTCATAATTGATCTAGCGGCGTTGGACAAATTACTAACTGCTTTTAGCTCAGAACTGATACTTTTGAACAAATTTGAAGAATTAAGAACATTTTTCAATTCTTCCAATAATGAATTGTTTGCAGGACCCATTGTTGTTAGTGTTTCTAAAGTTGAACTCACATTTGACAATGAACTCGAGATTAGCATTAGATTTGTTTTACGTATCTTTTTCACGGTATTCGAATAATGACGAATAATATTCGAATAGCTCTTCCTAGTACGTTCATTCCATGTCTTCTCTGCTTCAGCTAATGAGGTACTCAAGTTAGAGACTGGCCCTAAAAGACTTTTCAACTCATCCAATGAATTGCCCCGATTAAAAATTTGTTTGAACCACTCGCTTTCAAGGTCTTTCAGTAGTAACTTCAAATCTTCTGAGCCTTGAGGAAAATCTACAAGTGTGTGCTTGTCCATAATACTCACAGTCGAAGTAATCAATTTACATATAAACGTTAATTGATCAATAATTTCTTTGGGTCTAGCGTTTATTAAAGATTCCATAGTCTGAGAACTTTGAAATAATATTGTTATACTAGCCTTCAAATTTTTCAAATACGACTGATCAAGCAGTTCCTGGTAGTGCTTGATCACGTGGATATGCGGACTAAAACTTTCCAAGCAATCGATATATGCTTTCGTGTTGTTGTAGAGGGATGAAATAGACGACTCTTTGGATATTTGTGAAAAGACATTATCCAAATTATCTAGTAAGTCAAAATCATAGGTGGCATTTTCAGTTGTTGACTTCACTTTCTCAACAAATGAGCGCAAGTCAGAAGCTGCTGAAAACACCATAGACGGTATTTCACCAAGATCGAGTTTTGAACTGTTCAAAAAGATCAAAGTGTCACAGGTTGAAAACGCCAACCACTTTTCATTTATCAGCTTTAGTTTATTGAAGTTACTGGTTCCTTTATTAGCCACTTTCAATCCATTTTCACTTAAGACATCCATTTGTTTCATACTGTGAACAATGTAAGATAAGTTAGTTTGATTGATCAATGACAATGAAGAAAAATTGTTCACTTTCAGTGCGTTTTTAAACAATGGCATTATTGAAACATTTTCGCTGTATATTCCAATTTGTAAGACTATGGCATTCAGCAAACGCGCTAGACTTGCCGTCTTTTCCACCAGATCGTTGTAATTTCCAAAAGTGTTTTCACGTTTTGTCACTTTTTTAATTCCATCATTGTCAGGATAACCATATGACAACATTTGTCCAAGTAAAATCATTCCAATAAATGAAAGTATAAATAGCGCTGTACAAATTTTGTACTTTTTAAACGAAACACCAAAAAAGTGTCTGGATAACGGTAGTTCTTTCCCTTTTTTGTAGTTCTCCTTAGCAATTATGCATTTCACTGAAATTCGTATGGGGTTATTATTATTTTTCCATTTAAGTTGTCGCGCGGTGTTTGCGTACTCGCGTTGCAATCCGATTTACAAGGCTCCGCCACTGCCCTGCTATTTTTTGCTGTGATTTTTCCTTTTTTTCACAATTTTTTTCTGATGTTGCAGTTTTTTCCCGTTTTTTTTTTAAATATATCATATTTCAGATCGATAAATGGCGTATACAAATTAATATTGTACAAGAAAATTCTAGAAAAAGAGAAACAATGGCGGATGATGCAAAAATCGATAAAAAACTTTGTTCATCTTTTCTTGGTAATTTTCGCATTCTTTCCTCATTTTTTTTTGGAAATATTTGGTTGGCAAGAAAGTTTTTGGTGTGTTTTGTTTTTGTCCATAACTCGTGACAGAGCGCGACAAAAACAAAAAAGTCATTTTACTGGATATATAATGCCGCGTCCGAAGTCAAAAAATTCCTGGAATCACGTTTTTTCTGCAGTCCAAAGTTGCACAAAAAATCCCAGATATAACAGGTACCACTGAATTTTGTTATTTCTGGGATTTTTTGTGCAACTTTGGACTGCAGAAAAACCGTGATTCCAGGAATTTTTTTGACTTTGGACGCGGCATAAGAGACACCTACCTTGTTGACAATAACCTCCACTTTCCCCTACTGTTTCTCTCTCAAACCCCATGGACCATATCCGTCATGACCGAAGTCACCTACGACATATCATTCTCTTTTTGTTTCTATCCAACTTGAAAGTGCCGGAGGTTCATCGCCGTCTGGTGCAAGTTTATAAGATCGAGGCCCCTCATGAAATACCACGGGGTAATGGCGAGTGCCCTGGTGAAAACGTGCTCCATTGATAACACGCGCACTCCGCACGCGCCGCATTTGGCGGCAAAAATTTTGAGGCTACCCCGAATCAGAACGTTCCCGAATCAGAACTGTCCCGAATCAGAACTCTGTCCTGAATCAGAACTGTTCGTATCAGAACTGTCCTAAATCAGAACTGTCCGGAATCAGAACTGTCCCGAGGCAGAACTGTTCGTATCAGAACTGCCCTGAATCAGAACTGTCCTGTATCAGAACTGTCCCGAATCAGAACTGTCCCGAAGCAGAACTGTTCGTATCAGAACTGTCCCGAATCAGAACTGCCCCAAATCAGAACTATCCTGTATAAGTTTTAAATAAAATTTGTTTTATTATGAAAAAACAACATATTAGGCCGTAAGCAGGCATATTGAATAGTTCTGATTTGGGGCAGTTCTGATACGAACAGTTCTGATTCGGGACAGTTCTGATTCCGGACAGTTCTGATTTAGGACAGTTCTGATACGAACAGTTCTGATTCAGGACAGAGTTCTGATACGAACAGTTCTGAATTGGGGCAGATCTGATTTGGGACAGTTCTGATTCGGGACAGTTCTGCTTTGGGGCAGTTCTGATAAAGGACAGTTCTTATACAGGACAGTTCTGATTCGAACAGTTCTGATTCAGGACAGTTCTGATTTAGGACAGTTCTGATACGAACAGTTCTGATTCAGGACACGGTTCTGATTCAGGACAGTTCTGATTCGGGGTAGCCTCAAAATTTTGGGCACTGTGCCAATGCAAACATTTAGAAAATAGACGTGACGGAGAAGACGAGAGAAAAAAGAGAAGTGACGGAGAAGACGAGAGCGTCGCGCGTGTTCTCGCGCCAAAAAAATCGATTGAAAAAAAGGCAGTCGCCATTACCCCGTGAATACCATTCACATTGAGTTTTGAAAATTCGAGAACAAGGACTTTGTGGTTGAACAGGATCCATTTCAATCTACCAGGGACATGGCAACTAGAATTAGTACTACGCATACTACCATCGAAACAACTTTGAAAAAACTGGGCAGGAAGAAAAAACTTGGAAGGTTGGTACCAGGGATGTGATTTCACGGTTACGGATTTCACGGAATTTTTTGAAAAAATTTATTTCACGGCTGACCGTGAAAAAATATTCCGTGAAATTTTCGTGATTGAGTTAAATATTTTTAAGGCTAATGCGTTAGCTGCTGTATTATCCCTTTCGTGTTTTTACTGTCAGAAAACGACCAAGTTTCGAAAAAATCTCATTGTGCATGCAACACCCAGAACTGCCAGAAAAATTCGAATCTTGTCGACTTTATTTTGTGAAATCGTATTCTCACCTGCACCACGAATAGAAGGTTAAAACACGGAGTGAGCTCCACAAATTCAATAATATAATTAAGGTTTCAACACATACTCTATTCAAAGATACTACAGGCCATCAAAGCAATGACCAGTTAAAAATTGATGGAATTTGGACAGAGAAACATATAATTTTACTTAATTCTCATTTCAACAATTTACAGTGTTTTTGAAAGGAGTTGTACGTAAAAGGGGATACTAGCTTTTAGATCTGGGCGGTTCAGAACTTCTACAAAATATAACTGTGCGGTTTAGAACTCAGTTTTCCTGAGAGAGTGTTATTTTTTCCTTTGTAAACGTTGTCTATTTAATCATATTCAAAATGATTGAAAAGATAGGAATAAATTAACAGAATCAAGAAAAAATCGCATTTTTTGTAGCAGTTCGCAACCACACAAATCTAAAAGCGGGTACTCCCTGAGGAATGATCAACTATAAAATAGAAATTCAGGTTAAAAAGGACAACACAAGTATTTTGAAATCGATAGTACACTTCTAGACTCTGAGTTTGTCATGTTAAACCAAAAACAACGAAACACAGTTGTTGCGGTGAGCTCTGTATTTCATTTTTTAATGATGCAACTCTATTGAAAACTTTGCTCAATTTTTGAAAATTGGTGTTTTCACGGATCCGTGAAAAAAAATAATTTCACGCACATCCCTGGTTGGTACCACATCACTTTAGCGACTTTTATCTTAAAAAAAGAGTCGATTTGTGCATGCAACTTCTCACCCTCCATGCGAACTTCTATTGGCTCAGTCATTTGGTGACTGCCGATGAAAAGTGTGCCATATATACTAACCACCACAGAAGGGCTCAATGGGTGGACGCAGACGAATTTCTAGAAAATGTCGTTTAAAATGAGTTTCACTCAAAAAAAAAATCACTAACTCCACGATAACGCCAGTCCCCAAGTGGCGAAAACAACAAAGTCACTGCTGGCAACGTTCAGCTGGACAGTTCTTGCTCACCCACCGTACAGCCCAGACATTGACCCTACTGATTATCACTTGTTCTCGGACGTGCAACGATCCCTAGAGGGAACTGATTTCAAAACAAAAAAATGATACCGAAAAATGTCTTGTGTCATATTTCGCATTAAAAAAAGCCAGAGTTTCAGAGGCTAGGTATTATGAGTTTGCAAGATCGCCTACTGCAAGCCGCACAGAACAAGAAGAGTATGAAGAAAGTCGCAAGGAACATCCAAAAATACAATACCTTCATTTCTTGCCTCAAATCTTCAACAAGCGGCACAAGAATCACTTCTCGGACCGAGATGGAGAAGGAGATCAAACAGTTCTACTCGAAACTCTTCAGAAGTAACCGAGGACCTCCAAAATCAAAATCACTGACGACTTCCTCAAAAGCTGTCACGACAACGTCATCCTCCTCCTAACGTACAGATTCACTAAGTACCTGCAGAGCGGGAAAATTCCGGAAAAATGGAAAACTTCTAACACCACCCTGATCTTCATAAACGGGGACAAAGAAGATTTGGAGAACTATAGGCCTATCTGCCTCCTCCCCGTGCTCTACAAGACATTCACAAAATGCGTGCTGAATAGAATACGGACCACACTCGAGGAGGCCCAACTAGTCAAGCAAGCAGGATTCAGCAGATAATTCTCTACGATCGACCACATCCACTCAAAACAGCTCGAGGTTGGACGCGAGTACCAGCAACCGCTCATACTCGTCTTCATAGACTTTTACAAAGCCTTCGACAGTGTTGAACCACAGGCAAACTGGGAAAGCCTGAAAAGTCAAGGCGTCCAGTCTTGACTTAATTGCCCTACTACAACAGTGCTACACCAACTGCACAACTACCATCACACCATTCCACCAGAAAATCGAAATTCCGATCACAAGAGGAGTTCGCCAAGTAGATCCCATCTCTCCGAACCTCTTCTCATCCTGTCTGGAGAACGTCTTCAATAAGCTGTCATGGCAGCATCTGAGAGGAGACGAAAACGACGAAAACGACTGAGCCAAACTCTTGCCCGGAATACGAATAAATGGCCAAAATCTCACGCACCTGAGATTCGCCGACGACATCGTTCTGGTCGCCAGCAACATGTGAGTGACCCACGCAGCATTGAAAAGACGATTAGTCGGAATCTAATTATCGTAACAACGTCAGAGGAATCTGCACAGGGAAGATATCCGAGCACAATCGGAGGTCCGAGATCCCCTACTAGTCATCAAGAAAAAGAAGCTTGGTCACATAATACGAAGAAACGATGGTAGATGGACGAGGCTAGTGCAAGAATGGTATCCCATATGCGAGAAGCGAGCCGTTGGAAGACCACAGATGAGATGGAGCGACTCCCTACAGAAGGAAATATCATTATTTGATGGCGAAAATCTCGAAACACACTGGTCAACAATCGCCAAGGACCGAATGGCTTGGAAAGCTGTGATCCGCGACCACATCAGGTGATCGAAGAACGGATCGACTAACAAGGGAAGTCTTTTTGGGCACCGTTTGAGATCTTTATGAAACTTGGGTCAGAGGTAGTCTAGACCCTCCTGAATCGGAATCCGTTTTAAAAAACTGCGGGTTTTGCCTCCTTCTGGAGTTATGACGTCTTCAAGATGGAGCGAAAAGGGGTGCCACCTTTATAAGCGCTCGCCTTCCTTCTTCTCAACAGCGAGGTGGTGGCCGAGGGGGTGAGGGCGCGCTCTGTGAAACTGGCGATGCGTGTTCGACCCCCACTCTCTGGCGTTTGTATTTTTTATTTTTTGCTTACATGACTTCTTCAATTTTTCGAATTTTTAGGAACATTTATGGTCTCATTATTGATTTTCGAACATTTCCGGTGTGTTAAAAGACCTATCAATTGTAAATGGCCATAATAAAAATGTGTCGATGAACAAGTTATAAGTGGCCTGTGATACAAGTCACATCATGACAAAAAAGTGACGATCGAATTTTTTAAAGATGTTTTTTTCGACTCCTCTATTCCAAGCAACACACTTCTTTTTGATTTATGGAGCAGTTAGAAGGATAAAACTGCCATCGACAGCGTGACCCCATCAACCCACTTGTGCAAAAACGATGATCATACCACCCTGCTGCACGGGAAACTTTCAAGTTCTGGACGTCGTCATTTTTAATGGGTTCGAAAGGGTCATCAAATACATTAGTGGGCAAATACAATTGTATTGCCTGCAAAATCAACCCGAGAGACGAAACATTGGAAATGCCTGTGGCGGTCTACAAATGTTTTTGGTGGTCTACGGGTAGACTTTTCCTCCGAAGTTGGATCCATGAGCACCGTACGCTTGGAATGCCTGGAGAAACAACATCATTCGCCCACCAGGATTTTTACTTCCAGCAGAATTTCTGTTCACCAATAACATGGATGTTGATTGTTCATCAAAGGCTTGCAACGGAACTTCTTTCATCAAATGCATATACTGTGAATTATCTTCTCTGTATTCATAATGCCTGGAATGGAGGAGTCGGAGAAAACATCTTTAAAAAATTTGATCGTCACTTTTTTTGTCATGATGTGACTTGTATGATATGCCACTTATAACTTGTTCATCGACACATCTTTAATATAGCCATTTACAATCGATAGGTCTTTGAACACACCGGAAATGTTTGAAAACCAATAATGAGACCATAAATGTTCCTAAAAATTCGAAAAATTGAAGAAGTCATGTAAGCAAAAAAGAAAAAATAAAATCGCCAGAGAGTGGGGGTCGAACACGCATCGCCAGTTTCACAGAGCGCGCCCTCACCCCCTCGGCCACCACCTCGCTGTTGAGAAGAGGGGAGGCGAGCGCTTATAAAGGTGGCACCCCTTTTCGCTCCATCTTGAAGACGTCATAACTCCAGAAGGAGGCAAAACCCGCAGTTTTTTAAAACGGATTCCGATTCAGGAGGGTCTAGACTACATCTGACCCAAGTTTCATAAAGATCTCAAACGGTGCCCAAAAAGACGTAACTAACAAGGGAACTACAAATCCATGAGGGTTGAGAATTTTACCAAACTTTCAGAATCGGTACATTTGAGTACGGTGATTACGAATATGAATTCACTTTTTCCCCAATCGATCTGGTTTTTCAGAAGAGTTGTCTTAAAGTTGGCTCAAAAAGTTCATGGAAATTGATATCGTGGAGCGCCTCACTGGAAATAGAGGAGTCCGCGTTGTAGTTACTGGCTTTCCGCACCCTTGTTTTTAACAGTGGATGGTTCAGTGGTAAAGTGGTTGCATGGTAAGCAGAAGGTCTGCAGCAGGCTTTCTCGGAAATAATAATTTCTCTTCCGAGTTCCGTCAGAAATTTCCGATTTTGTAATTTTCTCTTCCGATCAGGCTTGTTCGGAAAATGCTTTTCGGAAAATCGGAAAAGGAAATTTTTTCCGAAATAATTTTTCGGATAATCGGATACCCGAAATTTTTTCCGACTTCAATTTTCGGAAAATAGGATATCCGACATTTTTTCCGATTCTATTTTTCGGAAAATCGGCTATCCGATTTTTTCCGATTTTCGAAACTAAAACAGGTTTTTTTTTAATTTTCTATTTTCCGAAAAAGATTCTTAACAATTGGCTCATCTTATTTCTTTGAAAAAATACCAAAATCAACAAACTACCGTATTTCCTCTAATTTAAGCGCATGCACCTCTATTTTTCAACATCTTTTCCAAATGTGCCTCTATTAGAGGTGCGCTTCAATTAGAGGGTGCGCTTCTATTTTTCAAACATTTATTTCTGAAGAAAATGCAGCTTATCATTGAGTTTTTCAATATTGGTAATCCGTCTCTGTATACATTTTCGGTCAAAATAAAATTTCTTGGCCGCACAGCAAACGCTGTTTTTTTCAGTAAACGAAACGACCGCATTTTTACTCAACTATTATGTGTTCACGAACGAGGTTTGCAAACGACGCTCCGATGTTCCGCAGTATTCGCTGCGAGACCTCAGTGATAAACTGCGGAACATCGGAGCGTCGTTTGCAAACCTCGTTCGTGAACACATAATATTGCTCGGAACTGTTCAGAGAACGGTAGGTAACTGTTGGGAGGGTCTTCTAGAACTGCTTGGGGTTGCAATCCAAACAGTTTCCGAAAATTCCCTCAACAGTTTGCTCTGAACTGGTCCAAAGCTATATCTCTGGTAGCTTATAGGTTTTGCTTTTGTGATCACGGTGGATTCGATTTATTCTTTGCTTTTTTACCGATTCTTCAGCATCTGACAAATCGACAAATTCACTGAGTCTTGAAAAAAAGCAAGAAAACTAAAAAATTTAAGAACAACTGCAAAAAACCGAAAAAAATAAGTCCGCAAAACTAAAAAGGAAAAATGTACAGCCAGTGAGTGCGCCTCTATTTTTCGAAGCACCTCTCAGGGTGCGCCTTTATTAGAGGTGCGCTTCAATTAGATTAGGGGAAATACGGTAACCAAAAATTCAACAAATTAACAAAAAAAATCAACAAAAAATTCAGTTTTGAGAAGTTCTTGGTACTTAGAAGCGGCACCTAAAAGAACTGCAATTTACCGATCATTTTCGGAAAATTTTCCGACGGGAAAATTTTCCGGATAATTAATTCGGAAAATATTCCGACGGGTAATTTTTCCGAAAAATAAATTCGGAAAAATTTTCCGAAAAATGTCGGAAAATTCGGAAAATCGGAATTTCCGTTTTCCGACTCCGACCAAGCCTGCTTCCGATGTTCCGGCGGAATTCCGAAATTGAAAATTCTCGTTCCGATTTCTGTCGGAATTCCGACTTTCGACGGAATTCCGATTTTATTGTGTTTTAAATAGGAAATTTGTGTCACGGACATGGTCAAATTAAAAAAAAAGATTTTTCGTACCAAATTTGGACAGAAAAACATGTTTTTTTTCCGAAGGGAACTGAATTATTTTCGGAAATCATTTGGCACGGCATGCTGGACCCTACGAAAGTGCAAACGCGCCCTGGCGCACTTTTGCGTTTTTCTCTGCGCCTCCATATATTTCTCTTGGAGTATTGCCAAAAATCTTTGGCGCCTTGCCAAATATTTTTTTTTTTGGCAAAATATAACGTTGTTCGCATTTTTATTTCCAATTTTCGTATTTTGTTTTTCAGAATTTAAATTAAATTAAAATTAACTGTTTTATTTACGAAAAAAACCCGACTTAAAATCAATATTCCAACAAAAAATGTATCGCATTAATCTCAAAAACAACCATTTTAAAAACATAATTTTTTTTGAATGAGAAACAAACAAAAAAAATCATAAATGAGCAAAAAAAATAACAAAGAAAATTAAGAAAGAAACAATAAAATCTCGTAAATCGACACAAGTCTCTGCGGAGGAGACGCAGGGACGCGAGAGTAGAATAGCGCGCGAAAATTCGCTTTTGAAAAATAATTCAAAAACGTAGCCTCCAACACGCCGTGTTGGGGGTACGACAGAATAGAAATAGGCGAAATAGAAATGCTACAAAATAGAAATGCTACAAAAAAGAACTGGAAAAAATAGAACTGAGCGAAATAGAAATGCTACGAAATAGAACGGCTACAAAATAGAAATGAGCGAAATAGAAATGCTACAAAATAGAACAAATTTTGGCGACGGAGCGCGTTTGCATTATTTTTTCAATTGCTCAGTTTTTCGCCGATTATGAAATTTGTTTTCTGAAACTGCATTGATTTAATACTTTTCTTCATTTCCGCTGTTGCTAAGTGCGTAAAATATCTGAAAATTACTGAAAAACCCTATAATAATCGGAAAATTCGAAGAATAATGCAAACGCGCTCCATCGCACCGATTTCTATTTCGCCCATTTCTATTTTGTCACATTTCTATTTCGCGCTGTTCTATTCCGCTCATTTCTATTTTGTAGCCGTTCTATTTTTTCCAGTTCTTTTTTGTAGCATTTCTATTTTGTAGCATTTCTATTTCGCCTATTTCTATTCTGTCGTACCCCCGCCGTGTTTGGTCTCGGAACGGAATTGGAAATTTTTTTGGAAGTGAAACTGCCTTGGAACTGGAATCGGAAATTTCCGAGAAAGCCTTGTCTGAAGGTCGAATACGCGCTATTTAAAAACTTTTTTTTGCAATTTTTAAAATTTATTTTTTTCTCATTTTTTTTGTCGATTTTTCACAAAAATTTTTTTCTGAATTTTTTTTTTCAAAATTTTCTTTATTTGTTTTTTCTCGGTGTACCAAAGTTCTGAACTTCAAGTTTTTGACTGAGGCCGTGTATTAAACGGGAAACAACAGAACTGGGTGGTGAAATGGACCTTTAGGTAGACGTTTAGAATTTGACCCCAGACTAATATACTTTTCAACTCCAACTGCACATTACACTTGGCAACCACAAAACCTTTATTATCATCTGAAAACGTATTTCCAAAGAGTTTAAAATTCGGCCGCAGGAATTTTTGATAGATTTCAGTGATTGGAGGCTACCCCGAATCAGAACGTTCCCGAATCAGAACTGTCCCGAATCAGAACCGTGTCCTGAATCAGAATTGCTCGTATCAGAACTGTCCTTAATCAGAACTGTCCGCAATCAGAACTGTCCCATATGAGAACTGTCCCAAATCAGAACTCTCCCGAATCAGAACTGTCCCGAAGCAGAACAGTTCGTATCAGAACTGTCCCGAATCAGAACTGTTCATATCAGAACTGCCCCAAATCAGAACTATTCTGTATAAGTTAAAAAAAAGTGTTTTATTATAAAAAAAAGACATATTAGGCCGTAAGCATGCTTATTGAATAGTTCTGATTTGGGACAGTTCTGATACGAACAGTTCTGAATCGGGGCAGTTCTGATTTAGGACAGTTCTGATTCGGGACAGTTCTGCTTTGGGGCAGTTCTGATGCAGGACAGTTCTTATACAGGACAGTTCTGATTCGAACAGTTCTGATTCAGGACAGTTCTGATTTAGGACAGTTCTGATACAAACAGTTCTGACTCAGGATACGGTTCTAATTCGGGACAGTTCTGATTTGGGACAGTTCTGATTCGGGGTAGCCCCTACACATTTACTTTGTCACAAATGTTAATTTAAAATAAACATTGCCCTTATTGATTTGCAGAGAATAGAGTTTATAGTTACAATCATATCTACCCACCAAAGCTGAAAATTTTTAAATTTAAGAACTTTGGTAAACCGAAAAAAAAAACAAGAAAAATCTTTTTGAAAAAAAATTTGTGACAAATCGACAAAAAAATGAGAAAAAAAGAAATTTTAAAAATTGCAAAAAAAGTTGTTAAATAGCGCGTACTCGAACACCTTCTGCTTACCATGCGACCACTCTACCACTGAACCATCCACTGTTGAAAACAAGGGTTCGGAAGGCCAGTAACTATAACGCGGACTCCTCTATTTCTCAGTGAGGCGCTACACGCTATAAATTTCCATGAACCACTAAATTTTTGATCCAACTTTCAGACAAATTTTCTGAAAAGGATTGGAGAAAAAGTGAATTCAGATTCGTAATCACCGTACTCAAATTTACCGATTCTGAAAGTTTGGTAAAATTCTCAACCCTCATGGATTTGTAGTTCCCAGTGTAAATAATTAAGGTCCTATTACTGCATCGCGAAAATTTGTCAGAGCAGAGCGCGCGACTCTGATGTGACTCGGCTGTGATTCCCACGTTTCGCGGCGCGACCACAGCCGAGTTGAGTGCTCCGCTCTGACTGGTTTTCGCGACGCATTAATATGAGTTTGCAGATGTCTTCTTCTTTGAATAAAAACTTTCACAAAACATAACAAAAACTTTCTTGCCAACCTAATAACTGATTTCAGGTCGCTAAATTTGTTGTTCAAATAGAGATTCACTCGGTAAAAGTCGGCAACTTTTACGCAAACTTTAAGGCTGTCGCAACTTTTGTTCAGCACTTGTGCAACTTTTAAGCACACTTTATGCAACCGTTGTATAAAATCTGAAAGTAGTGTTGCATAAAGTTTGCATAAAAGTTGCATAAGTGTTGCTTAGAAGTTGGCGACTTTTACCGAGCAATTAAAAAGTTCGGGATTTTTCTCAATTCTTTGCGCGTTTTGATTGAATACAGTGCGTTTCACATTTATACGGTCACCCTTATTTTTGAGTTCCAAGTGGCAATCGATGAAAATTCGTACCCGGAAACTCAAAAATCGGATTCAAGGCATCAAATTACATACCCAAAATAAATTTTAGGGTGATATCTGAAAAAATGTCCGAACTAGGGCACTCTGACTGAAAAACGGTCATTTGCAAGCGTTTCACATTTATACGGTCACCCCAATAAAAGCCACAAAAACGCAAAAACAAAAACAATTTAATATTTGGTGGCAGCACCATTCGAAGTAATAACATCATAAATACCATTTGGCATAGATTAGATAAGATTTGAAAGGTACTGGGTGTCCTTTTTCTTGAATTCGTGGAGGAAGCTTTTACCTGTCGAGAATAGCCGTATTGAGGTCCCCAACCGCCCATAATTCTCCCCAGACATTCTTCATAGGGTTCAATTCATGAGAACATGCTGGCCAAAGCAAAACGTCGACGTTCTTTGCCCTAAACCAATCTATAGTCGAGCTACTGACGTGAATAGCCGCATTATCCTGCTGGAAAATGAACTGACGACGACTGAAACGACGGCGGAATGGAAGAAGATGGTCCTGCAGGACTTTTTGATAGTTTGAAGTGTTCATCCAACAAGTTACAAACGCGAGATCGAGAAAACCGGCAGACGAGAAAGCTCCCCAGACCATACAAGATCAAACTCCAAAGTTCCTTTTTGGAAAAGGTCATGTCAGTATGACTTGTATCCATCAGGGCCGTCGTTGTTGAATTTTTACTCATCCGAGAAGGCAATCTGACGAAAATAAGTGGTTTCCGATTAATAATAATGATTAAAAGGACTTTATTCCAATCAGTAGACATGTTCGAGAGGGCGAAGTTGAGGGGCGCTACTTGTGATTGTCGATGAGATTCGGGGCATGGCGCATAACTTGACGAACAAGGTTTTTATATTTCTTGAGAGATCTCTGAACAGTCGACTTGCTCACATTGAGATTCAGTTCCTTTTTTGAAATCGTTGCACGATTTCATCGAGTTGGATGCGGATCTCAAGATGGCACGTTGGTATCAAGTATCCAACGTCGGCTTCTAACCAGTCTTCTTGGAGGGTTTGGTTCCGTTAGGATTCAAGAGAAAACAATTGACACAGTCGTTGGAACAATTCAAATGACGGGAAACCTTTCAATTCGACCATCCCGCAGTTTTAAAACCCGAATTCAAGCTTTTTTTTTGCATCCGATAGTTATCTCTTTCTTCAAAGAGATATTCGGGTTCCTTTAAAAATAAAAACGAAAAGACGACGAGTTTAACGACAAAGCGGTTTATTCTTTGTATCCGACCCGAAATTGGGCAGAAATACTCCAAATAAATAATAAGAATGGAAAATAAAAGGAAGAACACGAGAAAAGATAAAACACCAAAACACCTAACTCCAGAAACAAGCACTAAAAATGGCCGAAATGGGCCGCTCAAAATAAATAATATCCACGTGGCACGAAACTGCGTGAAACCAACGTGACCTTAAACTTATTTTATTTGTGGCGCTTAACGGCGTGTGTGGCGGTCTAGACGGAGTGTCGTGGCGCTGATACGTGGAGGCCGATAATACACGGGGTTTGGGTGCAGGACTTGCCACCGGCAACTTCCCCCCCTTCAGACAAACCGGACCCCTGGCCGGTGCTGGCACAACCAACGTTCACGCGACTTACATTCTTCTCCTAAAATGACCAGCCATTTCGCCCTTACTAACTCACTCTACAGCCACGTTAGAACAACAACAAAATCCTACATATTCTCAATCCCTAATCTTAAAACTACTTCCTAGTCTTAACAGGGCCTATTACACTCAACTAAATCTTAAGAAACAAACCCTACACATTTTCTACATTCATAACGGGTTGGGGCAAACATCCTACTACAAAAACACAAACAAATATTTAATATAAAACAATTCTCTCCATTCATCTTGGACGTTTACCATCCGGCACTGCGGTGTCTATTTTCGAATTGCGTCTCGATCCGAAGAACATTCGAGAAGCGGGTCGATTTCCTTTGACCAATGCTTCGTAGTCGCATTTTTCTTCCACCTTCTCGTACCTTTATTAAATTTCATGTTTTCAACACTGAAATTATCTTTCTTCCAGATATGGACCTGGTTTACAACATCTTTCTGCATAGCGCGTCTCCCGCGTTTTGCTTTAGTCTCAATTTTGACCTCCGGAACTTCCTTTGGCACTACTCTCATGTGTTCCCAGGGAACCCATAGGCTTTTTCTATTACCAATAATCGGAGCCACCTCAGCCGAGTTGTCAGTTGTTTTCAACACCCGATATGGCCCTTGCCATTCATTGGCTAACTTTGGATTCTTAGATCTCAGTTTTTTCGCCGGAATCCTGATCAACACCCGATCGCCTACTCCTGGATACTTTATTTTGTGGATCGGATCTTTCTCTAGTTCCACCTTACACTCCCCAATACCAGTTTGGGTCAATTCGCTATCTTCGATGGCAAAGACCTCACTGAATTCGGAAATGCTTCTCCGGAACATTCCACTAGGAATTTCCCCAGTCTCATTCAAGAGTCTTCCCACTTTTTTCTTCCTCCATTCTCCTTTTAACGATGGCTTTTTGTCTATATCCAACATATTAACCACCTTTTCTTCTTTCCTTTCGCACACCTTCCATTCACGCGAACCCACACCAACAATCTGATTTTTCTTAATGAGCACCGGCTCATTTCTCCAGTTAGAAACCGAGACTGTCATGTCTTCGTCATTCTTGGAGCACAGCCTTGCAGGCATCCACTCTTTTTTCGACTCTAACCACAACTTCTTCCCCATATCAACGTCCACTATCACTTCATTTTGCGAACAGCTTTGAAGTGGTACTCGCAGTCTTTCACCGGCTCTTGCCACTGCGTTTTCTGCTTTCCATTTTAGCTCTACTCCGATGCTTTTGAAAGCGTTGGTTCCCAATAAGAGAACTTCCGAACTATTTTCCACTAGTTGGAACACCACTACCGCCTTTCTTCCTCTAACTCTCACTTCCAATTTCAACTGTTTTTCTACCGGCATCTCTGCTTTCGATGCATTCAATATGGTAAAACCTGGCCTCGCCAGTTCTTCACTCCGTTTCTCCCAATCTGGGCACCCTTTCTTCAATCTTTCCCACATAGCCGATGACATGACCGATACGACGGCACCACTATCAATGATAATTTTTCGGTTTTGACCGAGAATCTCAACCGTTTCTATCACCTCTGCTCCGACACCTTCAGACTCTTCTGACTTCTTTCTCTCAACTACATATGCCGGCTTAGACGTGCATTGCCGAGACATATGACCGATGCCTCCACAACGGAAACATTTTATATCCGGTTGTGACTGATTTTCTTCCTTTCTGAAACCCATTTCTTCTTTTTGCTCCTCCTTAAATTGATTGAGTTGATAATCACTCCTTCTCCAGGACGTGTCTTTCCTCATTTTTGCCTCATTCATAAGAAACGAGTGACCTTTTTTCAGAGACTGGCGTTTTTCTTGCTCTTGTTGTAGTACAACGTCTTTCAGATTCTCGTACTGATTTTCGATGGAATAGTCAAGCCTTTTCATGATAAGCAGATTGTGAAGATTTTCATTATCTTTTACCGCCATCATTAACTTTGTCGTTCTCATTTGGGATAAGTTTCCTTCATCCACTCCCGGATAGGCTTTTCTGGACCATTTTTCTACATCTATGAGGTATTCCCACATCTTTTGGTTCGGGCTCTTTCTCAAGTTTTCAAACTCATTGAGGGCTTTAGTCCGACTATCACCCTGACGTTTTCTCAATTTCCGCTCAAACTCTTCAAACAATGATTTTATCGATCGATTGTGCCTGTTTGGCAATGTTTTGAACAGAGTCTTTGCCGGCCCCTTCAAGAATTTGTCCTCCAAAATGGCTACCATTTCTTCCGGACCTTCAGTGACGTTATTATATTTGAGAAGGAAAGCTCTTTTGAATTCCCCAAAATCGCCATCTCCATCAAACACGCCTGGCTCCGGCAGTGCCTGAGCTCTCATCATTTTACGCATTCCATCCATCATCTCCCTTACTTCCGATCTCCTAGACGTATCAGTTTTAGTTTCACTCCTATTCTCCCAACTGGATGCTTCCGAAGAGTTTGTCGATGATCTCGACGTTCTCCTCGGCTTGCGCCAAGTTTCATGAATTTTCTGTTTTCCTCCATGATCGTCCTTACTCCTCTCCTGCCAGACTTTGAGGTGGCTCTTCATGTCCTCACTCATTTGCTTTTCCGCCACCAGCGCTTTTTCCAGCTTTACCACCTTTCTTTTCAACCGCTCCTGGCTTTCCGAAAGCTTCTGAGCTTTTTCTCGCTCCGACTCGAGCTCTTCCAACAGGTTTTCTCTTTCCACCTCCCAATTTATTTGACACTCACTGAGCTTACTTTTTAGTTTTTGATACTTTCTGTCGATTTTATCGACTTTCTCCGCATCTTTACTTTCATTCGCCTCACTACACGCCTCTCCAAACACCTTTTCACAGACTTGTCTTATCTCTTGGACGTTTTCCAGATCAAAGTCTTTCATTACACGCAGTACAGACCGTGGCCATCTGTCCGCACCCATTTCCTCGAACCGCTCCAGCAGTTCACTGGCGAACTCTTTCAACGGGCCAATAATACCCTCACGCTGCCTCTTCGTACACTTTGTCAGTACCACGAGGTCTTTTTCAACCTTTTCACTCACTTGCTCAATAGTTTTCAACCATTGTGCAAAGCCTTTTACTAATTTTCTTCGGCCTCGGACGCTGACTTTCCGTTCGGCGCCGAGCCTTTCCTCACTTTCTCCGCCAGTCACCGACTCATCCACTTCCACCACCACGTTTTTCTCTTCCACGTGTTCAACCTCCCATTCCACATCCTTCTCCGCCTGTCCCAAAAACATGTCTATTTTTCGTTGAAGTCTGACACTTTTCTTCAAAAGTGCAGATATTTTAGTTTTTACGCAAAGATTTTCAATCCTTTACGTAAATATCGACTTCCTGCGTCTCTTTCGCAATTTAACCAACAGTTTATTCAAACCTATCGGTCAAATGCAAAATTAACGCCGCGTCTCTTTCACAATTTACTTACTTACTTGTGATACTTGTGAGGTTCGACCTCAGTTTCCATCCTGGATACTGCGAACCAAGCTGCGCCAAGTTACACGATCCCTTCCGACAGTGGACCATGCTCGTCTTGCCTCGAGTATGCCAATTCTTCGGCGGCCGTGCCCGAGGTTGCCCCTGAGGGCCTCATTGTGGATGAAGATTTTGATCGAATCCTTGATGTCGTCGGCCCATCTTTTCGGAGGACGACCGCGTGGTCGTGCTGATCCCCTAGGATCCCATTCTGATACTATCTTCGCCCATCTGTCGTATTTCATGCGTGATACGTGTCCTGCCCACTTCAGTTTTCTTCGTAAGACTTGCTTTTCCATGTCTGGTGGGTCACATCCGGCAATTTCGAACATGTTGCTAACCGCTCTCTGTAGTCTCTTCGTGTCTGCCTCCTTGGAAGTCCATGTCTCGCATCCATAAGTCATCGCTGGGATGACAGTTGTTGTGAGAAGTCTTATTCTTGTCTTCTGAGGAGACTGCAAGAGCTCCCGCCGAATGGCGTTGAAAGCAGCCCATCCCGCGCGAATCCTTCTAGCGACTTCTTCAGTGAGAGATCCGTCGTCCGCAAACGTTCTTCCGAGGTATTTGACCTTTTGGGAGATTTCAATCCTCGTGTTCAGAATATCGATATCTGATCTTGTGACGTACTTATTCATCAATATTTGCGTCTTGGACGGGTTTATATTGAGGCCGTACTTGGGACATCCCATTGCAATCCGATTTGCTCTATCTTCTGCCTCTTTCACAGAGCTCGCGAATAAAACAACGTCGTCTGCGAATTCCAAACGGTGAATTGATTCTCCATTGATGTCAATTCCGGTCTTATCATCCTCACAAGGTGCTGGGTCTAGCTCATCCAAGATCGCCTGAAGAGCCAGCGCGAAGAGTAGTGGAGACGACGAATCACCTTGACGTACTCCTCTTTTGATCTTGAACCTCATCTTCTTGTTCAGAACGTTCAGCTCTCCAATCGCCGAAGAGTTTGAGTTGTTTAAGGCCCGAATCACGTTTCTTCCGATTTGAAGATTGTTCAGGACTTGGGATATCTTCGTCCAATTAACGTTGTCGAAGGCACAAGTGAAATCCAGGAAGACCGCTACGAGCGGAATCTTGAATTCGGTGCACTTTTCCCACATCTGCGCGACGACTTGAATGTTGTCTGCGCATCCTCTTCCACGTCTGAATCCTGCTTGTGACTCTTCCAGGTAATCCTCGCTTTTGGCGGTGATCCTTCTCGTAAGGATTTTTGTGAAGAGTTTTGAGACGATTGAGGACAACGCAACCGGACGATAATCTTTCACTTTCTTCGGTTTCGTGGTCTTGGGAAGGAGAGAAATCTTCACCGTCTTCCAGTCTTCCGGTGTTCTCCCGTTCGTGAGGACTTGATTCAGTGCGGCTGTGAGATGAGGAGCTATGCTCTCAATTCCCAGCTTTAATTGTAGCATTGTAATCTGATCAGGTCCTGGCGAAATGTTCGTCTTTGAGGTGACTATTGCGTGTTCGACCTCATGTTGGAGAATTTCCGGCTCATCTGGATGGTTGTATCTGGATTGTGGCTCTCGCGTCGTCGCTGCGTACAGATTGGAGAAGTGAGTGAGAACTAGCTTCCTGATCTCGGGACGATTGTATGTCGTTGATCCATCCGGCCGTTCTAAATTCGTGAACGGGGAGGATTTGAGTGTCAGTGCTCGCTTCGTTTTCTTCAAGCTTCTTCCTTTCACCGCGGCTTCGAGACTTTTAACTTCTCGCCATTTGTCCAAATCATTTTCCAAAGATCTTCGAACTTCGTTGTTGATTTTCGCTAGATCCGCGTTCTTCGTCTGTCCGGCGTGTATCATCTGGAAGCGGGACATCATCATTTTCTTCGTTGCTTCGGAAATCCTGCTGAGTTGATGAGTTGCATGCGTAGCTGTGCTGGCAGCGCTCCTTATCGACTCCGTGAGTTCTTCATAGCATGTTGGTGGATTTTCCGTGAGCATTTCGGTGATGGTGTTCTTGAATCTGACGGGGTCCCATGATCTTTCGCCTCCAGCCCGCTTGGCCTTTGCGAACTTCCTCGACTTTTCCTTCTTCGCGGTTGAGCGGAATCTCGCGCGCAAAAGACGGTGGTCACTGCAGTTGAGATAATCACAGTATACTTCGCAGTCTACTGCAATTTCTCGCCTGTTCGTGAGAATGAAGTCGATTTCGTTCTTCGTTTTGCCGTTCGGACTGATCCATGTCCACTTCCGGTTGGGTCGTTTGGGGTAGATCGTGTTAAGTATTGAAACTCTGCTGGAGAACGCGAAGTTCACCAGCCGATCACCATTATCACTTCTTTGACCAGTTCCGTGTCCACCCACAAATGGAAGATCGTCTGAAGAGCATCCGACGACGGCGTTGAAGTCTCCGCAGATGATGATCGACGAGTCCCACTTCGATAGCCGTGTGTATACTTTCTTCAGATCCTTGTAGAACTTATCCGACTGGGTCTCATTAGCGGCCGAGGTGGGTGCATAGACGTTGATGACGTGGAGATGAGATCCATGAAAATCGAACGACGCCGTACTAATACGGTCCGACTCTCTCTTCGTTTCCACCAGACTATCGAGCCAGTCTTTGTGAATCCAAAAAGCCAGTCCTCCTTCGCGAGCTTCGCGTCTTGTGCAGATCAGTTCGGCTCCACTGGACAAGACCCATTCCCCTTCTTTTCTCTTCGTCTCTTGTAGGGCAATCACCTTGCAGCCGCTATTGACAGCTAGCAAGTCGAATGCCTCGGCCTTGGATTGATCGGATATCGATCTGACGTTGAGAGAGCCGATGTGGAAGTCGTTGCCTTTCCTTCTGTTCTTGGGGCCGTATGACGCTTCAGTAATTTCCGTATCCGTGGTGCTCCTTCCAAACATTTTCTTCCGACCAAGACAACTCGGCGAGCACCGTGGCCGAGCTGGTGAATTCCTGGACGGGTCCTTTACATTCTTTTGATTCAGCTTTTTAGTAAGTTTAGGTTTGTACTTCAGCAGGCTTACTAGGCCGGCGTGAAGCCCCTTCTTCACGAGTATCGGACACTACCGTGGCAAAGAGTGGATTTTGGCTACTGTGCCTAACAGTGGTGTCCAATTTCCCCTGTCGTAGGAGCACAGCATTGCCCAGTTTGCACCGCGAGGAGGTATCCAACAAGCAAACCAGAGAATCTCAACCGTTTCTATCACCTCTGCTCCGACACCTTCAGACTCTTCTGACTTCTTTCTCTCAACTACATATGCCGGCTTAGACGTGCATTGCCGAGACATATGACCGATGCCTCCACAACGGAAACATTTTATATCCGGTTGTGACTGATTTTCTTCCTTTCTGAAACCCATTTCTTCTTTTTGCTCCTCCTTAAATTGATTGAGTTGATAATCACTCCTTCTCCAGGACGTGTCTTTCCTCATTTTTGCCTCATTCATAAGAAACGAGTGACCTTTTTTCAGAGACTGGCGTTTTTCTTGCTCTTGTTGTAGTACAACGTCTTTCAGATTCTCGTACTGATTTTCGATGGAATAGTCAAGCCTTTTCATGATAAGCAGATTGTGAAGATTTTCATTATCTTTTACCGCCATCATTAACTTTGTCGTTCTCATTTGGGATAAGTTTCCTTCATCCACTCCCGGATAGGCTTTTCTGGACCATTTTTCTACATCTATGAGGTATTCCCACATCTTTTGGTTCGGGCTCTTTCTCAAGTTTTCAAACTCATTGAGGGCTTTAGTCCGACTATCACCCTGACGTTTTCTCAATTTCCGCTCAAACTCTTCAAACAATGATTTTATCGATCGATTGTGCCTGTTTGGCAATGTTTTGAACAGAGTCTTTGCCGGCCCCTTCAAGAATTTGTCCTCCAAAATGGCTACCATTTCTTCCGGACCTTCAGTGACGTTATTATATTTGAGAAGGAAAGCTCTTTTGAATTCCCCAAAATCGCCATCTCCATCAAACACGCCTGGCTCCGGCAGTGCCTGAGCTCTCATCATTTTACGCATTCCATCCATCATCTCCCTTACTTCCGATCTCCTAGACGTATCAGTTTTAGTTTCACTCCTATTCTCCCAACTGGATGCTTCCGAAGAGTTTGTCGATGATCTCGACGTTCTCCTCGGCTTGCGCCAAGTTTCATGAATTTTCTGTTTTCCTCCATGATCGTCCTTACTCCTCTCCTGCCAGACTTTGAGGTGGCTCTTCATGTCCTCACTCATTTGCTTTTCCGCCACCAGCGCTTTTTCCAGCTTTACCACCTTTCTTTTCAACCGCTCCTGGCTTTCCGAAAGCTTCTGAGCTTTTTCTCGCTCCGACTCGAGCTCTTCCAACAGGTTTTCTCTTTCCACCTCCCAATTTATTTGACACTCACTGAGCTTACTTTTTAGTTTTTGATACTTTCTGTCGATTTTATCGACTTTCTCCGCATCTTTACTTTCATTCGCCTCACTACACGCCTCTCCAAACACCTTTTCACAGACTTGTCTTATCTCTTGGACGTTTTCCAGATCAAAGTCTTTCATTACACGCAGTACAGACCGTGGCCATCTGTCCGCACCCATTTCCTCGAACCGCTCCAGCAGTTCACTGGCGAACTCTTTCAACGGGCCAATAATACCCTCACGCTGCCTCTTCGTACACTTTGTCAGTACCACGAGGTCTTTTTCAACCTTTTCACTCACTTGCTCAATAGTTTTCAACCATTGTGCAAAGCCTTTTACTAATTTTCTTCGGCCTCGGACGCTGACTTTCCGTTCGGCGCCGAGCCTTTCCTCACTTTCTCCGCCAGTCACCGACTCATCCACTTCCACCACCACGTTTTTCTCTTCCACGTGTTCAACTTCCCATTCCACATCCTTCTCCGCCTGTCCCAAAAACATGTCTATTTTTCGTTGAAGTCTGACACTTTTCTTCAAAAGTGCAGATATTTTAGTTTTTACGCAAAGATTTTCAATCCTTTACGTAAATATCGACTTCCTGCGTCTCTTTCGCAATTTAACCAACAGTTTATTCAAACCTATCGGTCAAATGCAAAATTAACGCCGCGTCTCTTTCACAATTTAACCAACAGTTTATTCAAACCTATCGGTCAAATGCAAAATTAACGCTGTGCCTCTTTCACAATTTAACCAACAGTTTATTCAAACCTATTGGTCAAATGCAAAATTAACACAAAGTCGATTCGATTTTCTGCGTCTTTTTAACACTTTAACCAACAGTTTATTCAAACCTATCGGTCAAGTGAAAAATTAACACAGAGCGTCGAAAAACCGGTCTCGGCCCCCAAGTTATCTCTTTCTTCAAAGAGATATTCGGGTTCCTTTAAAAATAAAAACGAAAAGACGACGAGTTTAACGACAAAGCGGTTTATTCTTTGTATCCGACCCGAAATTGGGCAGAAATACTCCAAATAAATAATAAGAATGGAAAATAAAAGGAAGAACACGAGAAAAGATAAAACACCAAAACACCTAACTCCAGAAACAAGCACTAAAAATGGCCGAAATGGGCCGCTCAAAATAAATAATATCCACGTGGCACGAAACTGCGTGAAACCAACGTGACCTTAAACTTATTTTATTTGTGGCGCTTAACGGCGTGTGTGGCGGTCTAGACGGAGTGTCGTGGCGCTGATACGTGGAGGCCGATAATACACGGGGTTTGGGTGCAGGACTTGCCACCGGCAACTCGATAGCAAAATACATCGTGACATCGTACACAAATGAATAAAGAAAAGAAAACGAAGATATAGTGTGTCATAATGTTAATTTAAAGAAGTCGCCGGGTACGAATTTTCATCGATTGTCACGTGGAAATCAAAAATAAGGGTGACCGTATAAATGTGAAACGCACTGTACGTATTCGAACAACACATTTAGCGACCTGAAATATTTTATTTCCAAAAAAAAAAGAGGAAAAAATGCTAAAATTACCACGAAAAGAAGAAAAACAATATTTATCGAATATTGCATTATCCGCCATTTGGTCTCGAATTTTTTTCGTGCAATATTCATTTGCATACGCCATTTATCGATCTGAAACAAAAAAAAGAAGAAAAACTGCAAAATAAAGAAATAATGTAAAAAAAAGGAAAAATAACAGCAAAAAATAGCAAAGCAGTGGCGGAGCCTCGTAAATGGGGCTGCAACGCAAGTACGCAACCATCATGCGACAACTTAAATAAAACAATAATATTCACTAGGTAGCAAAAAAAGAGACAGTTCTTTCAATAAAAAAACGTAAAAACTTTTTTCCATAACACTGCACCTTGCATGAGGAGACTAGATTCAAAGTTCAGAAGAAATGGGAAATAGAGCGCACTTGCACCGCGTCTGCCTGCGTCTCTTATTTCGGCACACTCTCTCGCTCACTTTTTTTAAAAACAGATATATAAAATCCATTTTTCAGCATTTTCTCGTTCTGTT
Source organism: Caenorhabditis japonica (assembly GCA_963572235.1). Lineage (NCBI taxonomy): Eukaryota > Metazoa > Nematoda > Chromadorea > Rhabditida > Rhabditidae > Caenorhabditis > Caenorhabditis japonica. Next base: position 3,783,519 of record OY754344.1, on the reverse strand, counting down.
TTTTCAAAAATCGCTCTGTTGAATGAAGTAATAAATTTTAGAATGTTTTTAAAACAAATTTTATCAAAATTGGCCATAATTACTTGTGTCAAGGATATACTATAGGCGTCGGTGACAGCCACTATTCCCTGATTATAAACGAGAGGCTCACGATAATTATCACGCAAAGAGGACATGTTAATTACATTAGTTTATCTCAATAAAGCAAATATACAGTGGTTACAAGTAAAGAAGGACGAAACGAAAGTCCCAAGTCTAGAGCTGGCGTGGTCCAAGAGCAAGGCTCGAGGAAAGAACCTCTTGGAAAGCGAGAGGGGTCGAGGTGTCGGCCGTCCTCTGATACGATAACCGACGGGACGTGCGGCAGCTACCGCTGGAGACTCCGGAGAGAATCCTACGCTTAGAAAGAAGGGGGAGGGACGCCGACTACTAAACAAGGTTCTAACGACTTACAATACATTGAGTAGAATCAGTGGGTTCCAAGAATAACAGTCGGTAGAATTCCAGTGGTTCCTTAGAGAGTGACGGCTAGCAGCAGTCCATTGGGTAAGACGCAGACGAGCAGACGCGTAGGCGTCCGCGCTGAGTGTGTGTAGGCGGCAGCGATCTCTCCTCTGTCGTGGCGCCGCGCATGACGTGGCGACGCGAGGTCACTAAGAGACGCAGGTGGTATCTCCGCGCGAGTGAAATACGGTCGGTCCTCGGAGTCCTCTCGGAGAACTTAAAGGCGCATGAGAGAGACGCTTGCAATTGGAGAGACGGCAGTAGTTGATCCAGTGAAGCGGATAAAGGGAAAATTGTCCGCGCAGTTGGTAAATTGACTGATTCCGACGAAGTCGGGCTTGAATAAAGTCAAGACTAATGGAATATCACAATGATAGTCCATTATTGTCTTGACAACTAGTACGCTGTCAATTTTTTGTTTTTCTTTCTTTTTTGCCGACAATTTTCAGCCATAGTTTTGAATTTCTGTGTTGAAATCTTTTTTTTCGAGTCTAGGATCGTTCTGGAATACGGGATTCGACAAAAATTTCTAATTTTCACAAACGTTTTGGCACTTTAATCAACAGTGAACAAAACAAATATTGAATTTGCATGTAATTTTAGCGATTTACATAAGAAAAATAATTGATATATCAGTTTTCAAGTTAAGCTAAAAAAAGAAATTGGATAAAGTACTCGTCGCACAATTTTTCGTAAGTTTTGCATTGCAATTGTACAATTATGGTTTTTCGCCAAACCAAAGGCTGGTTTTCGTTGAATGGCACGTAAAACTGTAAATTTCAGATGAAATAAATATTAATTGAAAGGGAAAAATAGAAAATATGAATTTTCGAATAAAAAAATGCCTGCGAAAATAGAAGAACAACTAAAAAACGGAAGAATCGACCAATTTTCGAAAAATTTGATTAATAAACACTCTAAAAAAAATTTGCTACCTTTTAACAGAGAGATTTTTCCAAAAATGAAACGAGAAGATACTTTGAAATGCATTTTAATGCTCTGAAAAACATATGTTCAAAAAAAGTGAGCGAGAGTGTGCCGAGATACAAGACGCAGACGCGGTGCACGCGCGCTCTATTGACCAATTTCTCTGATATTTGAAGCGAGTCTCCCAATGCAAGGTGCAATGCATAATGATTAAAGAATCTCAGATTTTCTTGTTAATAATTGAAAAATGTTCATCCTTACAGTACCGGACAAAAAGATATCATATTTTGGTTTTTGGAGTATAACTTTTAAATGGAGAGGGTTATGGTTCTGAAAATTTGCATGAATCTGCCCCGTAGTGTTTTTGAGAAGCTCCAAAAAGGGTTTGGTCATTTTTGAAAACTGCAGATTTTTCGAAAAATTTCAAATGCCAAATTTTTCGACCCAAAAATATTTTTTTTCAGATTTTTCAGGACTCGAAATTTATTTTAAAAATAAAGTTTCAAAATTAAAAGTACGATTTTAGTTGACTATGGGTCGATAGGACGATTTTCAGCTGACTTACAGCACTTTGAATATCAGGGTCCAAATGGGTAAGTCAACTATAACTTTTATTGAGAATCATCAAAACCGAATAAAATCAAATAAACTTTGCTTTTTAACAGTTTTTATCTAATTTGCCCTGTTTTTCTTTGGTTTTGGTGATTCTCAATAAAAGTTATTGTTGACTTACCCATGTCGACCCTGATATTCAAAGTGCTGCAAGTCAGCTGAAATTCGTCCGATCGACCCATAGTCAACTAAAATCATACTTTTAGTTTTGAAACTTCAATTTAAAAATAAATTTCGAGACCTGAAAAATCTGGAAAAAAAAATTATTTTTGGGTCGAAAATTTTGGCATCTGAAATTTTTTGAAAAATCTGCAGTTTTTAAAAATGACTAAATCCATTTTTGGAGCTTGTTAGAAACATTACGGGAAAGATTCATGCAAATTTTCAGAACCATAACCCTCTCCATTTAAAAGTTATACTCCAAAAACCAAAATATGATATCTTTTTGTCCGGTACTGTAGTTATACTCTGTATAAAACGCTGAAAACTCGATCCAATCAAACAATGAATTTTGCATGCATTTGGAGTGAGATTCAGAGAAATAAGAGCAAAACATTGGCCATATTCTCTCAATTTCATGCACTTTATCGCCGCCAACGTGGCCGTGTCCTACACTGTGCAAAGGAAGCGAGTTTGCAGCGCTCCGTACTGAGAATAGAACATTTAGAATTTCTAGGTTTTCTAGTTTTTTTTTGAGTTTCCAAAATGTTTGTAATATTATACTCGGCGAATGCATCATCAGCCTCGCTCTACGGCACTTCAATTTTCAACAGTGCAGTGCGCCTATTTTGAAGCGAAAAATCAAATTTTACCTGCAATTCGTCGTGGATACGTCATTTTCCGTTAAAAAGAAGTATAAAAACTAGAATTCGAGTTAATCATGCAAGTGAAACACGGTTTTACAGGAATTTTGCAGTAGAGTGAGGTTGATGATGTACTCGCCGACTATATGTGTTTACGAGCGACTGGTGCCGACAACGCTCCGATGTTCCGCAGTATTCTCTGCAAGACCGCAGTGGAAAACTGCGGATCATCGGAGCGTCGTCAGCACCAGTCGGTCGTGAACAAAAATTACAACTGCGTCGCGAGGGGCAGGCAGAAATGCGTGGAAAACGTGAAAGCGTCGCGTGAGTCTTACCGCGGCAGTCTGTCGATTAACGCTCGAAGTTAAACATTTCAGTAAGTTTGAAAAAATATATCATGAATCGACACGCTGTTTCGGCAAGACACACCCGACGCTGCCACGTGCTTTTGCCAGGTTTCTGCCTGCTCTTCGCGACGCAGTAATAGTTATTGGTGATTGTTTCTCTTTTCTTGTTTAAATTTCTCAATAAAAGAAGGAACAAAGTTTCAAAAAATACAAAGGAACAACTATAAAATACTTGCCATGATTTGCATGATCCACATCACCATCTTGCTGTGACGATTTATCGTTATTTCCCACATTAAGAGATATCTTTTCCTCTGGCGCGCCCAAGAACACGCCTTCCTTCTCTTCATCGTATCTCGATACAGACAATCCTGAATTCAAACTCAAAAGAACCGAGTATCGTTTAAAGAGGTTTTCCGGCGATGGGGAATTTTTCTTCAGCTGGTAGACGTTCTCTCCGGAAACAATTCGCCGACTGCCTGGCGACGAAGTCGAAAAAGACGGTGCCGCGGATGGAGACGGCGAGACGCCAACATTGTCCAACCGGTTCGAAAACGGTGGTTCACGCTCATTTTGCGACGACAATCTCGTTTCGTTCAGCTCGTGCACTGAAGCCGATTTCTATTATTGCAGTTTAGTAGCCTACGGAAACCCCATGGAATCAGTTCTCATCAACACACTAACAAGGGAATTACACCCTTAAAATTTGGTGGCATATAGTTTGACTACGGAAGTGTACGACCACGACCTTCTATTATGTTCTAAAAGTTAGAGCATAGTCTAATTTAGCTTTGCTGAAAACATTTCTGAAGTAGAAATCTGCCCCATTCGTCATGTGAAGCAATTTATGGATCCGTAAAGTGTTTTTTTTCGTGATAAAGCGCTCTGGGCGGCCAATACTAATAATGGGTCCCGGATCATAGGGTTCCATACTTTTTGGGTGCGATTTTTGATTGTTGCTTTTTGATTAAGGCTGATCTTCACACTTCACAATCGAGCACGTTTTCACCAGGGCACTCGCCATTACCCCGTGTCTTCCCAACTTTTGTGAAAAGTCTCTTTGGGTACGATTGCACTTTAATTACGACTACTCTTTTTGTCCAGATTTTCAAATTAGGTAATTAAAGAGCATTCGGAATTATATAGAAAACGTACCCAAATAGTCTGAGACCCAAAGGTCCGGGACCCATTGAGTATTAGCCGCTCTGAGCGGCGGCTCCTCCTGCATATTCTCCGCGTAGTGAACAAGAGCTTTACCTACTGCGCTATTTGAAAAATTTGGTATATACGAATGCGCCGCTCACAGCGCTTGATCACAAAAAGGCACACAATCGGCTCAATTACTTGAACATGTTTGTCATTTTGTTCTCATTTGCGCAAAATGTCTTAGTTTTTAAAAATTTTAATGTTATCTTAAAATGTAAAGAAAAAAGAAAACCAAATGCTCAAAGCACACCGACTAGTTAGCTAGCTAGCCATCGTGATGTGAGAATAAAAAAATATTTTTGAATGTGAATATTTTGAATATTCTTTTTCAAAATGAAGAATTTGTAAATACATATACTCGGCTATCGCGTGCTACCTTTGCACCAATTTTGAGGCAATTTCAAACATTGTGCAAATTCCCTGCAAATATTGTGCGAATTCTTAACACCATGCAAAGTTTGGACAAAAAATGAGCGGTTTTAGCACTCAGCACCGGTATTTAGACCGTTGCAAACATTGTGCAAACGCCCTGCAAACATAGTGCCAGCTTTGACGCTATGGCAAACATTTTACAGATTTCCTGCAAAGTTTGCACCAGCTTTCAAGCAGAGCGCGTTCCATCGCAGTCTGCGTCTATACTATTTTCGTGGTGGACACAGAAACATCTGCGCGAAATTTGCAACATTTTTTCTGTATAGCATGTCCAGTATGCGGTGAGATTTATTTTTTAGTTTTTGTTTATTATTGGATTATTAATTTAGAAATCTGCGTCAGCTAAATTATTTTTATGTTATGTATTTGCCACGGAGAGACACTTTTCGGTAATTGGCCGAATAGTTGGCTAGTCTTTCTTTGATTTGGAGAAGCGAAAAAGCGCGAAAAAAAAATTTTGTTTCATTTTTTGTGTGCAAAAAAATGTTTCATTTGTATTGAGAGTGAAATTTGGTACGTTTCAATTTTTTGAGAAACGTGGTATTATGTTTTCAATCGAGTTGCGACATCAACGCTAAAAATTCAAAATTCACTATTGTCGGGCCGCCAAAATGGTCAAACGCGCAATACTTTGTTAATTTCTGTTTTTTCAATTTGAAAAAATAAATATAATTTTTCAATCAATAACAGTAAAATAAGAGTGAGCAATGCAAGGATTCAGAAAAGCGCACAATAATTGCATAGCATCGGTGCGATTTTTGCACAGACGCTATGCAAAAATAGTGCCGATCTTCTGCAATGTTCCCCCAACACCGGGGCAGACATTGCAGAATCTTGGTGCAAAGGTAGCACGCGATAGCCGAGTATGTATGTATGTACAAGTCAAAACACGAGTGATGCAAATGGAAACGAAACGAGTGGTGTGTGTGTTAGTGCGAGTTTGTCCCGTGACACTGCACCTTGCATGGGGAGACTAGATTCAAAATTCAGAGGAAATGGGCAATAGAGCGCACTTGCACCGCGTCTGCCTGCGTCTCTTATCTCGGCACACTCTCTCGCTCACTTTTTTTTGAAACAAATCATTAAAATGCATTTTTCAGCATTTTCTCGTTCCCTTTTTTCAAAAATCGCTCTGTTGAATGGAAGTAAAAAATTTTAGAATGTTTTTAGAACAAAGTTTATCAAAATTGGCCAATAATTACTTTTACGCGGTCAATTTGTTTTTCTTTCTTTTTTGCCGACAATTTTTAGCCATAGTTTTGAATTTCTGTGTTGAAATCTTTTTTTTCGAGACTGGGATCGTTCTGGAATACGGGATTCGACAAAATTTCTAATTTTCAAAAACGTTTTGGCACTTCAATCAACAATGAACAAGAAAAAAAATTGAATTTGTATGTGATTTTAGCGATTTACATAAGAAGAATAATTGATATATCAGTTTTCAAGTTAAGCTAAAAAAAGAAATGGGATAAAGTACTCGTCGCACAATTTTTCGTAAGTTTTGCATTGCAATTGTACAATTATGGTCTCTCGCCAAACCAAAGGCTAGTTTTCGTTGAATGGCACGTAAAACTATAAATTTCAGACAAAATAAATATTAACTGGAAGGGAAAAATAGAAAATATGAATTTTCGGATAAGAAAATGCCTGCAAAAATAGAATAACGACTAAAAATCGATAGGGTGCACGGAAGAATCGACCAATTTTCGAGACATTTGATTTAAAAACACTCTAAAAAAATTTTGCTACCTTTTAACAGAGAGATTTTTCCAAAAATGAAACGAGAAGATACTTTAAAATGCATTTTAATGCTCTGAAAAACATATTTTCAAAAAAAGTGAGCGAGAGAGTGTGCCGAGATACAAGACGCAGACGCGGTGCACGCGCGCTCTATTGAACAATTTCTCTGGTTTTTGAAGCGAGTCTCCCGATACAAGGTGCAGTGCGTGACGCAAAATTGCCGAAAAAAAAAGAAAATAAAATAGTTGACATGTTCACGCTATAATGGATTCGTGAAGAAGTGACATTTTTTTTCACGTTTTTATTCGAAAAAATGAAGAAATAACTGAAGAAATGAAGAGATTTTTCGTCTTCCAGTTTCACGTAAATTGTCACTCCGTCACGAATCCATTATAATGAAAAATAAATTAACTCGAGATCGCAAGGATATGCAAGAGAGGCATTCAACGGAGTAAAGAAGACAAAAAAGACGGAAAGAAAAAGACACAGTTGAACTTATTACACGTTTTAAATAGGTGTAGGTGCATCGGGCTAAGTTAAATTAAATCTTCGGAAATTCAATTGTAATGGAAAGTTCTAAAACTGGAATAAATGCATGACTTCGCCGAGCCATAATTTGTTCCACAGGTCGCATAGGCAGGTTTTGACGTCAGAAATCAATTCAGCAAATCAAAATTGGTATATGCTCCGTTAGAAGCTGACTTGCAAAAGGTTGTCGGATCGCTCACGTCAATATTTAAATTTTTTTTAACGTTTTTTCCTATATTCGTTATAAAACGCTGAAAATTCGCTCTAATACTGTCCATTCGCGAAGAAAGCAAGTGCACTCCACAAAACTTAGTACTTCGTGGATTTCATTTTTGTCGCCAAATTATTTAATTTCACGTGTAAATTCAACGTGAACTGAAATAATTTGGCGACAGAAATTAAATCCACAAAGTACTTACAGTTAGTGTTGTGGAGCGCGCTTGCCTTTTTCGCGAATGGACAATAATAGTTCTTGAATGCAAATTATTTTCGTAAGTTCAAAAGTCCAAGCAGTGTGCCTTATCGAAAAAAAAATTTGTTGACAAATGCCCTTTTTGACAAATTATCGACAAAAAAATTTGTCGAATTTGTCAAAAATTTGTCGACAAAAATTCGACAAAAAACGAGAAAATATATTTTCTTGCTACTCGACATCGGTTGCCGCGCCCACGGAGTAATGGCGACTGCCTTTTTTTCAAACGACTTTTTTTGGCGCGGGAACACGCGCGACGCTCTCGTCTTCTCCGTCTCGTCTCTTTTTTCGCTCGTCTTCTCCGTCTCGTCTCTTTTCTAAATGTTTGCATTGACACAGTGCCCAAAATTTTTGCCGTCGAATGCGGCGCGTGTTATCAATGGAGCACGTTTGCACCAGGTCACTCGCCATTACTCCGTGCGCGCCGCTCTCATGCAAATGATAGCAAACGTCGGAACCAGTGATGCGTCGGTACAAGAAAGCATGTAAAGCCGGTAGCGATAGCGCGGTCTCCAAGAGGGCGGTTATCTGACAGCTACCTGGCAGCTATTTGGCCGCTATTTGGCAGCTATTTGGCTGCTGTTTGGCAGCTGTTTGCCGGCTTTTTAACGGCTTTTTGGCAACTATTCGGGTGCTTTTTGGCGGCGATTTGGGTGTTTTTTGGGGCTTCGGCGGCTATTTGGGCGCCTTTTGAATAGAAAGAACTGCTCGGAATACAACTATCCGAAATAGAATTGCACGGTGTCCAGGATTTGAAATGTGGGCGGAGCCGAGCAAACGCGCCCCACTGGATTTTTTAGCGCGAAATTCAAACTTTGAGGCATTTTTTATGTTTTTCGGGAAAAAAAACATAAATTCTTAATTTTTTCCCACATGTGCTCCAACGGAATTATAGCTGAGATCATTAGAAATTTTTTAAGCTTAAGAACGTCGAATTTGGTTCAGCCACCATTTCGAAATATTCGTTTTGAGTTTTTTGGTGTTTTTGCAGGATAAATCTTTACGAAAAGCGAAGTTTGGGCAATTTTATGGTATTAAAAGATACAATATTCTCAGTACGGAGCGCTGCAAACGCGCTCCCTTCGCACAGTGGTGGACGCGGCCGTGTTGGCGACGAGAGAGTGCAGAAAATTGAGAGAGCCGTGGCCGATTTTTTGCTTTGATTTCTCTAAACCTCACTCCAAATGCATGCGAAATTCTTTGTTCGATTGGAGCGAGTTATCAGCGTTTTATACCGAGTATACATACATTTTACAAAGAAAAACAGGTTTTACTGAAAGAAAAAATAACAAAATCAATAAAAAAATGCGAGAGTCGAAAAATGCGCAAGCACCGAAAGTGCGCCATGGAAGTTTGCTGACGCGCCAGCAAATTAGGCTCCGCCCACATTTCAAATCCTGGACACCGTGAATTGTAAAATTTGATGTTTTCTGCAGTTCTACAACAACACTTCAAAATTGCGCGCTGCATTATTTAGCCAATTTGTCGAAATTTTTTGTCAAAATTTTGTCGACAAATTTGTCGAAATTTTTTGTCGAATTTTGGTCGACAAAATTTCGACAAATTTGTCAAAATTTTTTATCGACGATAAATTTCGACAAAAAACTTTGACAAATTTATCGACAAATTTGTCGAACCTTTGTCGATAAGGCACACTGAGTCCAAAAATGGACTTGTTGTTTATTTATAACTCTTTCGCAAAAATATCTTTACTACATTTTTTTTCTTTATTTTTGCACCGACGCTTTGCTGCTGAAACAACCGCAGAGCGAATTTCGAGGGATCGTAAATCCATAGTACCAGAGGAAAGAGCACAAAATAGACAAAAATGCTTGCGTGAATACGTGTCCCTCTTAAATGTCGTCATTGAAACAAAAGTTCAAGTATTTGAAAAAAAACGTGTTTTTAAATGACCAGGTGCGCTGCATACGTTGCATCAGGCTTCCACGTAGAATCGAACATGGATTGGGACAATTTTCATTTTTGGCAATGTGAATAGTTTGAATCATTCTGGGACAACTAGAAAATGGGCAATTGAAGAAAGCCGTACACAAGTTTTGCTTGCCATTTGTCTGTGTGCATCACGCTTCAGGTAAGCTTTGTGTCCTACACACATTCTCACAAGGAAGGTCAGTTCACTGTCTGGCTGGGAATTTTCTAATGAGGTTATTCATTTCATGTATTTTGCATTTTTTGTCAATTTTTCTTATTCATTTCATGCAGAAAACGACATTTTCTGCAGCAGAAAACTGCATTTCGTCGAACTGAAAAATGCACTTTTTGTCACAAGAAACACGCGAAAATGCAACAAAGTGTTATTCATTTCATGCAGAAAACGACAAAAAGTGCATTTTGCAGTTCGACTAAATGCAGTTTTCTGCAATTTGCAGTTCGACAAAATGTCGTTTTCTGCATGAAATGAATAAGGAAGATTTGACAAAAAATGCAAACTGCATGAAATGAATAACCTCATAACAATTAAGGAGGGGGTAGTTCAAAACACGGATAATCTATTTGTTTATATTTTCAGTACGGAGCGCTGCAAACGCGCTCCCTTCGCATAGTGGTGGACGCGGCCACGTTGGCGACGAGAGAGTGCGGAAAATTGAGAGAGCCGTGGCCGATGTTTTTCCTGATTTCTCTGAACCTCACTCCAAATGTATGCAAAATTCATTGTTCGATTGGAGCGAGTTTGCAGCATTTTATACCGAGTATATTGAAACATAACATTTGAAAAAGGTGGAAAATGATACTATCGAGTATAGTCACAATCTGCGCATTATCCATATGATGGAAAACAAACTTCTGGATATTTGGAAGTTGAAAGTAACACATAAAATCTATGGTTTAACAGTGAAAAGTGAGTATGTTTTTCAACTGGCTTTGTTTCCGGTAAAATTCCAATATAACCTCCACACGACAGGAATAACCCCCGCCAATTGAAAAGCGGGGGTTATATCAGCGGGGGTGTTTATCCAAATCCCTGGGAATCTTCTATTACAGTGCGTAACATAAGTATAAGCGCACCCCCAAAAATGCATGGTACTGCGTTTGCATGCAACCTGAAGACTCGGGACCTTGAAAATTGTAATCAGCATGCAAAATTACCCCAGGACTACATAGTCCAAGTTAATATTCACAACACTCTTGAAATGGGCCTGAAAAGTCTGAAAAAAGTACTCCTGCAACCGTAACATAAGTATAAGCGCACCCCACATAACATCGGAAAAACTCAAGAAAAACACAAGTTGATAATTAGTAGCTGTACCATTAATGTTTATAACTCCATAATCACGGTTGGACATAGAATTAGATACGCCTGGGATGTCTTAGTCAGTGTTGTTTTTGAATTCCTGCTCCAGGATACTCTACACATGAAGAATGGCGACCTCGAGTGCAGCAATCGGCTAGAATGGTTTTTCTTGGTTGTGAAATCGACGAAGAACAGTCCCTAGATGTTATCCAATAGGTTCTAGTCCAGAAAGCATCCTGGACAAGTGAAAACATCGCGGTTTTTAATCTTGAGCCAGCCCACTGGCATACGTGGATGCGTTATCTTGTTGGAAGATGAGGCCATATCGACGGAGGAACAAGACGAGTTGCTGTTTTGGGATGTTCTGACATGAATTCATGTTGAGTAGCTTTTATACAAATGTTATTATTAGTAAATCAGAAGACTAAAAACACCGGACACCATTATGCCTCTTCCTCCAAATCTTACGTTTTGAGAAATCGAATGGATCCTAGAAGAGATCGTGCCAATCGTATTCGTAACTACCCGCGTTGTTTGAATTTAACTTTTTCAATCAGAAAAACATAGTTGGAACAAATAAAGTTTGGTTTGAGAGTTTTAGTACCAAACAGTTACTGAATTCAAATTTAAGTCGAAACCACAAATTTTTTGATCGTTGGTGAGTTGCGGCGCAGGTCTCAATAAGGCTCATTTGATATTGGGATCACTTTTTCCTGTTTTGCGATACGTTTTCTTGTAAACTAAAGCGTTTAGTTCTCATTTGGTGTCGTATCACGTCTTCAGAGAGCATGAAACTTGTCGACTGATGTTGGTTTTTTTCTGACAGACGGCTTTGGCGGCACCCCAAACTTTTCGTAAAGGTTCTGATTTCTCATATAATAGTTATTGCACGTCGTGGAATGATTCTGCAGCTTTACAATTACTCAGTTCGACCATCTGGCCGTGTTGAAAGCTTGGATTTGCGTTTTCTCGGTGTTTGACTGATTTGTGCAACTTGGCATGATTGAATGATCTTTTTCGGTTTTGTTTTTACTGTGAGGAAGTTTTTTGTTAAATTCTGAAGGTACGTGACAACACTCATTGACTGTTTTCAAAAAAATTTTGAGTTTTTTCATCTGTTTTGGTAAGTGCGCTTATACTTATGTTACGGTTGCAGGAGTACTTTTTTCAAACTTTTCAGACCCATTTCAAGAGTGTTGTGAATATTAACTTGGACAATGTAGTTCTGGGGTAATTTTGCATGCTGATTACGATTTTCAAGGTCCCGAGTCTTCAGATTGCATGCAAACGCAGTACCATGCATTTTTGGGGGTGCGCTTATACTTATGTTACGCACTGTATAGTCCACCACCATGCTCTATTAGACCACCCCGACAGCTATTCTGCTCTCCCCCCTTTGAAAAATCAGAGCTGCTCGCTCTTCCAACGTTTATGTTGGGGGACTATATCACAATGATGCGGGGAGTTTTTATAAGTTTTCACTGTTAATGCGCAGGTTGAGACAATGAAATATGGGTGCTACCTCGGAATAGAACTGAAGTGAAATAGAACTGTAGCGAAATAGAACTGTAACGAAATAAATATGTTCGGGATAAAACTGATCGGAATAAAACTGTTTTGGAATATAACTATTTCGGAATAAAACTGTAGCGTTTTGGAACTAAATTAGCAATGCAGCGTGATTACATTGCTGGTTCATTCAAATATTGGCATTTCTCATGCACGTGCTTTTTTTCAACAGTTTTATAAAAAAGACGCCAAAACGCTACAGTTTTATTCCGAAACAGTTTTATTTTGCTACAGTTCTTTGCCGAACAGTGCTATTCCGAACGGTTCTATTGCGAAGCGAGTTCTATTACGCAATATTTCTATTTCGCTTCAGTTCTATTCCAAGGTGGCTCCGAAAAATGAATTCTCCGTGTTCGAAACTGCCCCCTTCTAAATTTTAAAATAATTTCCAACCGAGAAGAAAAATGTATTTTGCTGACACCCTTAGCATTTCCTCAAAGAATTGGTAAAACGCTCTAAATGTGCGACATCGCAGCGACATTGCATTAAACTGTGTGGCAATTACGTTTTGGGGATGGAGTCAGGGAAATAAAAATTTTGATAAATCGCGTGAGTTGACCTGTCGATTCTCGAATAATGCACTCAACTTTTTTCATTGCATTCAGTTGAAAATTGTTTATAAAAAGCTACCCAGGGATTTAAATAAGGTAGGGCTTTCAGAAATTTCTAATAATTCGGTGGCATATATTGTGTTTTCAATCGACTTGCGACATGGGAACGCGAGACTCCGCCCACTTTTTTTGTGCGCGACCACGCGAACACAGTGATATTTGAAGAGACGCAGACAGGTAGCGCACAAATAAGTGGGCGGAGTCTCGCGTTCTCATGTCGCAAGTCGATTAAAAACAAAATAGTTTAGGGTATGGAATTCCGATTGTGAAGTTTCTAGGGTACACTTTTTAAAAGCGTCTGAAAATACTTTCAATCGCAATTATCTTTATCATTACTAATTTTAAGCACTGAAAGCAGAAGAGGAATGGGAGAGTGGATGAGACGTTCGCCTACCGTGCATAAGGTTATTGGATTATTCACGTCATTTGTTTTTAAATATTTGCAAATTTTTTCGTTAACGCTTTTTTGAATTAAGAAAACAGTTTCATTTTTTTCTCTCTATTTCCCATTCATCCCACAAATATTTTGCAAACATTTTTAACACGTGACGTGAACGATCCAGCAACCTTCTACATGTCGACAAAGGGCACCCTAGAAACTTCACAATCGAAACTCCATATATACCTCAAACAATTATCTATTCAATATCCTTGCTGGCTAAAGTAAGCAGTGGCGAAAGTCCGTCTTCAGGTTTTTCAACTGAACTCAGTGCAAAAATGTGAGCGGATGTGTCGTCTTGTAATGTCTGCATCTATTATAAAACTAGCACGGGAGCATATCGTAGCCGGAAAGAATATCGAACCGATTCAAGTCGATATTGAGGTCCAAGATGTTGTGGTCAGGTTCCGACAATAAACAGGCCAAAATTTGAAATCTCAACAGGAAAAACAATGTTATTATTGTCGATGATTGTCGAGCGTTGTCGACAAAATGTCAATAAAACACGACAAAATTTGGTCGAAAATGAGATGTCGACAACAACAAATCACCGGTTTTTTTTTTTAATTTTGAGCATTATTGAATAGATTATAATGGATTCGTGACGGAGTGACATTTCACGTGAAACTGGGAGACGAAAAATCTCTTCATTTCTGCAGTTATTTATTCATTTTTTCGAATAAAAACGTTTAAAAAATTGTCACTCCGCCAGGAATCCATTATAATTTTTTTAAATTTATTCACCGAATACATATGTATTCTATTTGTTGGTTACATTAATCGTATTCACCACAAAAAAAAATGTGGGAAAATTTCAAGGTACCCGGATAACTATGTATACAGTTATTTTCAAAAAAAAAACTGTCGACCACACCTTTTTGGCCAGCACCGTGTTTCATTTCGCTTATTGCATGGTAAGCAGAAGGTCCGATGTTTCGAGTACGCACTGTTTAAAAACTTTTTTCGCAATTTTTGAATATTATTTTTTTTTCTTGTCTTGTCGATTTTTCACAAGTAAAAAAATATTTCAGATATTTTTTTTCTCAAAAATTTTCCTTCTTATTTTTTCTCGGTATATTGTGTTTACAAAGAGTTGCATCATGAAAACATGAGTCGACTATCTATCCCTTTTTTGTCTGCGTCTTTCCAAATAGCATTGTGTTTGTTGGTTCGATCCCCCTCATATATCAGCCGCTCATATTGTGTTTTCAATCAACTTGCGACATGAGAACGCGAGACTCCGCCTACTTATTTGTGCGCGACCACGCTAACACAGTGATATTTGAAGAGACGCAGACAGAATGGCACAAATAAGTGGGCGGAGTCTCGCGTTCTCATGTCGCAAGTCGATTGAAAACACAATATATCAACGCCCATCGCGGGCACTGAAAATGTGTGCAGCGGTGGCCTAGTGGTGAGAGCTTGCGGACGCCAATCTGAAGGTTGCTGCCTCCAAAAGCGGGAAAGCGCAAAACAACATTGACTGGCGCACTTTGCGTTTGCAGACGCAGAGACAAAGAATTTAGCACAACGCCTCTGCGTCTCTAATCTCTAAGGCGTGCAGGTAGAGCGCAATTGCATCGTACCTCGCCGAGAATGATTGCACCTTTTGATTATAACGAAAAAACGGGAAGAAATTTGGTTTTTTTTTGAAGAAAAAATGTATAACATCGACATAAAATAATTAAAGCTATTCTTTTGAAACGTTAAACACATATTGTCCATTCGCGAAAAAAGCAAGTGCGCTCCACGAAACGTAGTACTACGTTTCGTGGAGCGCACTTGCTTTTTTCGCGAATGAACAATATTAAATGTTCTCTACACCCGGTTTGATGGAAATTTAAAAAACGCCGGATTTTTCCTCTTTCTGAGGCGCTGCAGCTATATTTCTGTAAAAATTTTCAAATTTTTAATTGAATATACCTTCACAACGTACAAAAGAAACAAAAAACCACATTTCATATCAGAAATTCAGAAATTCTATGCCAAAAGAGGAATTTTTTGATATTTCAAATTCATATTTCGCCGCCAATTTTGAACTTTTCCGACCGGTTCTGCGCTTAAATTGTTTGTCTCGGACATGTCTACAAAACTTGAATCGAAAAATAAGGAAATATTCAGTCATTCGGCAGAAATTTCGAAAAAATATGTTTTTCCTTCAGATATTACCAATTTTTGTATTTCGTCCTCATTTCTCCATTTTTTTGAGCGAGCTCGTAAATTATCGAAAATACCTATTTAAACAAAGGTTGAATCTAAAAACAACCAAAAATTGTATAATTGAGGAAAAAATTCAAGAGAACCACATTTTCAGTTGAAAATGAGCGCTCATCGGCAACCGCGCCAGCGCACGCACGAGGCTACCCCGAATCAGAACGTTCCTGAATCAGAACTGTCCCGAATCAGAACCGTGTCCTGAATCAGAACTGTTCGTATCAGAACTGTCCTAAATCAGAACTGTCCGGAATCAGAACTGTCCCTAAGCAGAACTGTTCGTTTCAGAACTGTCCCATATGAGAACTGTCTTAAATCAGAACTGTCCCGAATCAGAACTGTTCGTATCAGAACTGCCCCAAATCAGAACTATCCTGTATAAGTTTTAAATAAAATTTGTTTTATTATGAAAAAACAACATATTAGGCCGTAAGCATGCTTATTGAATAGTTCTGCTTTGGGGCAGTTCTGATAAAGGACAGTTCTTATACAGGACAGTTCTGATTCTAACAGTTCTGATTCAGGATAGTTCTGATTTATAACAGTTCTGATACGAACAGTTCTGATTCAGGACACGGTTCTGATTCAGGACAGTTCTGATTTGGGACAGTTCTGATTCGGGGTAGCCTCGCACGGACGCATAGTGCGCCAACCTTCTGCCCTTTCCCACTTTTGGAGGCAGTGACCTCCCCGGTTTTACTTTTTTTTTCATTCTTTCGTATACTCGGTATAAAACGCTGAAAACTCGCTCCAATCGAACAAGAAATTTCACAAGCATTTTGAGTGAGGTTTAGAGAAACCAGAGCAAAACATCGGCCGCGGCTCTCTCCATTTTCTGCACTCTCTCGTCGCCAACGTGGCCTCGTCCACCACTGTGCGAAGGGAGCGCGTTTGCAGCGCTCCGTACTGAGAATATCTGCTCAGACAAAATTTTATGGATTTTTGTTTCGAATACCACAAAAAATTACGGCTCCCCGACGATTCGAAACCCGACGCTTCGAAACCGCGTCAATTCGCCACTCACGTCGATATTTCTTCAAATGTAAATAGGTATTTCAGATTTCGCACAGAAGAAATTTGAAAAATTCGAGCAAATATAATTTTTTCCTGAAGTATTTTACTACGATTTCATCCTATCGCAACTTACACTTACAGGATCAGAACTTCCTAGAGCTATTCGAGAAGCTATCAAACATTCTTCAAATGTGGAACTTCACCCAAAGCATACTTATTTTATGTATATGTCATTACTTTTTTATCTTACCAAATATTGGTTGCGAAATGTCTTTTTGCGAAATGCCGGTTTGTGAAAAGTCGGGTTGCGGAGTGTCGTTGTTGCGAGTTGACGGGTTGCGAGAGCGCGCGGTTTTTATTTGTCGCGGTTTCGAATTGACGGGTTTCGAAAGGTCGCGGTATCAATATCACCGTGAGTGGCGAATTGACGCGGTTTCGAAGTGTCGGGTTTCGAATCGTCGGGGAACCAAAATTACATTCGCGTGTTGGAGGAGAACGTTGAAAAAAAAAAAAAATTTCCTTTTTTTTTCGAACTACTTTAAATTCGTTCGTTTTATTTAAATCCTTCGGCAAGTAACTTTTATCCAGAAAGTTCTGCGGCAAAACGCCGGAAGCATGTGTGAAACCTTAAAAATGGGCGACCGGAGGGAGCTGGGCGGAAGCTTGTTTTGAATCTGTGGTTCAAAACAGAAAAAAAGTGCACCAAAAGGTATTAAACCCAGGCCTCGATATCGGCGATCGAAAATTTTCACCACTAGACCATCACATTACACATTCTTAGTGCCCGTGATGGGCGTTTATATGATTGGCGCCAAAGGAGGAGGTATGCAAATGCGCTCCACTAGACGAGCATTTGGAGGTGTCAAATTCCGTCACTGTTATTTCGGCTTGTCCGAAAATTTTGAAATGATTGCTTCAAAATTTCAGACCGATCAGGGTTTTATTCGCATTTTCTCATTTTTTGTTGTTTTTTCGTATTTATTTCTATTTTTTTCATTTACCCTCGAAATTTATGTATTTATTATTTATTGTATTCTTGTGTCTATCAGTCATATCAGCCTCCGTATGCTTGCTTTTTATTGTCTCCTTTTGTTTCTGATTTTTTTAATTGTATATATATATATTGGATTCGCGGCGGAGTGACAATTCACGTGAAACTGGGAGACGAAAAATCTCTTCATTTCTTCAGTTATTTCTTCATTTTTTTCGAATAAAAACGCGAAAAAAATTGTCACTCCGCCACGAATCCACTATATCAATACTTTTGCCAATTAATTGTTCAATCAATGCGTTATTTTTCTCATCAATAAAATTTAATGGTTTATTTCACAGCAGAGACTGAAAATTGCAAGAAAAACTGTGCGGAGTTTTTGCAAACATTTTTCCATCCGTTGTAATAGACCACGACTCGTTCTCCCTCAATTTTCACGCTGATTCACGGCGTGCTGGCCGGAACGTTATTGGCCATGCACTCCGCTGTGTCTGCGTCTCTCCGGCGAGAGTTTGCCACAAAAACAACAGTATACTCGCACTCTGCCTGTCCGCGTCTCCTCTTCGTATCAGTTTAACGCAGTGAGTGACTGCACAGCTAAATGCGACCACGCTTACTAGGGAACCATTTATCTAATGCATGGACTCTGCCTTAACCGTTGACACAGTTCGAAAGATGGATTTTTAAAAGGTATATTCCAGTTTTCAAAACCTGCTTACGAGACATCTGAATATATGAAATTTCAGTCCAAAGTTTCAACTTTTTAGCATTGATTTTGGCAAAAATAGCCTTTCACGAGCTATTTTTCTCGCCACGACTACCCTTTTTCATAGGTGCCCTCATTGTTTACTTCAAAACATGCGAGGGTGGCGCAACTGCACAGGTAAAATGCGGTTCAAGCACATAGGTTCCGTTATCGGAACATATCGAAAATTGGTGCATATTGGACGTGATATGTATTCACGTTTCAAACACGGAAGCGCGTGAATTATATGTGGTTAAGAAAAAAATCCGCATGCATGAATATCTCGTTCATCTTATACCGATGCATATATGTTTCATGTCAAAGCGAGCCACCTATCCGGCAGGCAAGGCAGTGTAAGCGCGCTCCATCTGCACGCGCGAGAGAGTGCGAGACGCCGAGACCTATTTCTCATCAAAAAATTATTTTTTCTGATTTCCTTTGATTTTTCGCATTATTTGTCCGCTTTTTCTCGATATTTTTGTAAAAATTATTTATAAAGACGAATTTTGTAATATATACTCGGAAAATTCTCCGGAGTATGCCCATTTTCGTCAACTTTCGCTTTGTTATAACATTTTCGCTCTTTTTCGAAGTTACCGATTTTAAACTGAATTCGATCGGGTTTTCGCCAAAACAAATATTGTCATTAATGTAATTTTTGTGTGCGACGGAATTTGACACCTCCAAATGCTCGTCTAGTGGAGCGCACTTGCATACCTCCTCGCGTCGCGCGCCGCTCATATATCAACGCCCATTGCGGGAACTGAAAATGTGTGCACCGGTGGCCTAGTGGTGAGAGCTTGCGGACGCCAATCTGAAGGTTGTGGGTTCTATTCCCCTCCGCGGTTTTTTTTTTTAATGGGGTTATTCACGAGAAAAAAAACTGTTTGTTTTTGTTTTTTTTCCAATTCACGCGATGTCGAGAATTGTAAAAAAATACACAGGTAGAGAAACGGGGGTCCCTTGATATAGCATTGATATTGAAGAGACGCAGAAGGTGAGGAGTTCAAAGAAAGGGGGCAGTCCCTGTGTCTCTTCACTATCAATGCTATATCCCCGTTTCTCTACCTGTATTTTTTTACAATTCTCGACATCGCGTGAATTGGAAAAAAAAACAAAAACAAACCGTTTTTTTTCTCATGAATAACCCCATAATTCTTTCGTATTTGCTCAGACTAAATCTTATGGATTTTTGTTTCGAATACCACAAAAAATTACATTATCGTGTTGGAGGAGAGCGTTGCAAAAAAAATTAAATTTCATTTTTTTTTCGAACTACTTTAAATTCGTTAGTTTTATTTAAATCCTTCGGCAAGTAACTTTTATCCAGAAAGTTCAGCGGAAAAACGTCGGAAGCATGTGTGAAACCTTAAAAATGGGCGACCGGAGGGAGCTGGGCGGAAGCTTGCTTTGAATATGGGGTTCAAAACAGAAAAAAAAAAAAGTGCACCAAAAGGTATTGAACCCAGGCCTCCAGATCGGTGATCAAAAATGTAAACCACTAGGCCATCACAGTACACATTCTTAGTGCCCGCGTCGGGCGTTTATATGATCAGCGCCAAAGGAGGAGGTATGCAAGTGCGCTCCACTAGACGAGCATTTGGAGGTGTCAAATTCCGTCACTGTGTAATTTTTGGATCTCCTTATCTTTTCAAACGCTCTTTTTTTCTCGGCGTATAATAATTGTTACAAATTTCAGAAGAGAACGGGACGGGCTTGGCACAGAGGAACAACGGCGTTGATAGAATGGATCGGTGAGTTGGTTTAAAAACCAAAAATACAGCTTGTATTCATGAAGCTTGTTTGAAAAATCGGAAAAGGAACATTTTTTCAAAATTAATTTTATTTGGCTCAATTTTTTTGTTGAGAAAATAAAAAATAAATTAATAATTGAACCAAAAATTCAACAACTAAATCTCTTTTGAACAGTTTTTGGCACTTAGAAGCAGCGAAACCTAGAAACACGGTGCTTTCCCGAGATTTTCCGCAAAATATTCTGTCGGGAAAATGTTCCGGACCTATTCACAAAACCGAAAAAAAAAAGAAAAACGGAAAAAAATTGCGGGAAAAATCGGAAAATGCTCCGATTGACTTGAAATTTTTGGGAAATATTAGAAAAAATTCTCCTGTACACGCTCAAAAAATTTTGGACCAAAATATCGATTTTTCTGAAAATTTTTAAAATCGATATTTTCGTCCAAAATTTTTTGAGCGTGTACAGGAGAATTTGTTCTAATATTTCCCAAAATTTCAGGTCAATCGGAGCATTCTCCGATTTTCCCACAATTTTTTTCCGGATTTTTTTTCTGGTTTTGTGAATAGGTCCATTAATAAATTCGAAAAATTTTACGAAAAAAAAGTCGGACAATCGGAATTTCCGTTTTCCCATTCTGACCAAGCATGTTATTCATTCCGCAATAAAATGCAGGGCAAGTATGCATTTTAATGATAAATTACAAAAAACAAACATCAAATTGTACTTTTAAATGATTTTATTCATGTTTCGCACAAAAATTGCCATCGCAATTACTGTGAAAACTGTATTAGAGCGGCATGCGCCTTTAATTTCTACTCTTTCTTTTGGATGTTGCTTCATTGCATGAATGTTTAAATTAGAGGCTGCAACTCTAATTGGCGAGTCACCGTATTTTCTTTACTCGGCAGTCGCGTGTTACCTTTGCACCCAGATTCTGCAATGTTTGCCCCGGTATTGGGGAAACATTGCAGAAGATCGGCACTATTTTTGCATGGCGTCTATGCAAAAATAGTATTACAATAGCCCGCCCTGCCGTTCTATTTTTATATATCTGTTCAAATGACGGGTAATTAGAAGCTAGCGCGACGAATTTTCAGACTTTTTCCGAAAAACTATCGAAACAAAATTCGGGCTATTTTTACTGAAAAGAAAACTCGGAAAACACGTAGGAAACGCAGTTTTTCAAAAAAAAAAATGTTCCGAGTAAGCCTGCTGAAAGGCCCCTATAGATTTCTGGGTTTTTGGATATACACCACACCATTGTGGAGGGCTTTTAAGATACTCTTAAAACATACCTTCATTTTAAATACCCCGTAAGCATATTGATGTACTTTCAGGCTGCGACTGCTCAGCTCCAACAAGGATTCCGCAATCTGCTGAGCCAGCTCCGAATTTTTTTAAATTTATTTTCTCAATAATTGTTTCAATACTAATAATTTTTTTGCGTTATTATTAATAAATGGTTGTTTCTGAAACTAGTAAAACGCGATAAAAGTTTTTAACAGACAACCATCTTAAAATCCCATGAGAGAAAAAGATACGATTTGACAGAAACCTTTAAAATCCAAGCCTCCAAGCGCTTTTTGAACCGGAATCGGAACGTGCATGCTATATGCGCCTGCATGTATGCGCATGTGCGGGCACGTGGATGCATTAACCACATCTCAAAATTTCCCTATGAGTTCCACGCAGCGCGCTATATGCTTCATCCGCATTTTACCTGTGTGGGAGTAGTTCCGTTTCTGATCATTGAGATGCTGGTTCGACCCCCCACGAAATTATTGTTTTTTTTTTCTTTTTTTGGAACTTGGCTATGGACCTATTTAGCACAGGTACATGAACAAATCGAAACTTTTTTTCCAAATATGAACTGATTGGAATTTTCAGATGGGAGAAGGAGCGCTTGATTACAGACACAGAAAACTTGAAATAATCCATGATATGATATGGCGAAAAGTTTCAAAATCGAATATGAATATTACCATATCCAAAGTGTAAAGGAAAATATTTAACGCAAACTAAAAAAAATTGTTTCCAAAAAACTTTTTAAAAAAATTGTATTAAACAAAATTTAAAGAGAAAAAAAAAACAATAACTTCGTGGGGGTCGAACCAGCATCTCAATATTCATAAACACAACTGCTCCCACACATCAGAAATGCGGTGTATCTATTGCAAATGAAAGTCTATGGTGAATGCACGATAGATCAACCGCAGCTAAAAATCAGCTAGTGACTCGCTGATTGATCTATCTTTGCGCTGCCTTGCGATAGCTCGATAGTGAATCTATGGTGCGCTTGTGTCGTTTGGAGCGCATTTGCATTAATTGTGCTGACAGCGAATTTTCTTTTAATTTTGTGTCCTATTTTTCTTATTTTTCTTCAAATTTCACCAAATGTTTCATAATTCTTTTTGTTTTTTAGATGAGGAAACCGATGTCGACACATTTCGACAATGAAAACTGATAAAGGTAAGCTAAACATCATTCAAAACATGTATTGATTTTTTGCAGTAGTCAATGTTTGCTGCAAACGGGCCGAAAACACTGGTGAGTCTTTCTAATAATTTTTAAAACTCAAAAAAAAATATGGTGGAATTCGGATGCTTTTGGAGATCGATAGGAACTTCTGCGCAAAGATAAAAATTTTCGCAATCGCTTTAAATCGTTAAAAATAAAATTCAAAGTTGTCCCTTTCGGGTTGATTTTGTAAAAAAAAAAGATCCGTTATCCCTCAAAATCGTCGAAAAATTTTTCACAAAAAGAAAAACTGGAAAATTTCGGCGGAATATTTCGAAAAATCATAATTCCGGCAAACTATCTTCCGCTACCAGTTAAGGTAATTTTCGTTGCTAAAATGATTTTTCTCACTACTTTTTTGCTATTAAAATTCAACAAAAAATTTTGTGCGCTGAATTCAGGAAGAACTAACGCGATATACGCTTTTGAGTCATTAGATCACTTTCAAAATTTGTTATAGAAGAACATTTAATAATACAACTTTTTCACTGAAAACAAAAAAATATAGAAAAATCACGTAATAGTGAAAAATCATTTGCCGTATATTCGGAAAATCCTGGCTGTTAGAGATAACGATCACAGACATTCTCGGAAATGAAAATTGCTCTTTCGAGTTCCGTTGGAAATTTCGGATTATGTATTATTCTCTACCGATGTTCCGACGGAATTCGATGTTCCGATCGGAAAAATTGAAAAAGAACCTGAATAGAAAATTCTCCACAAAATTTTTTTTTTTCAAAAAACATCTGTGAAATGGTACATAATGTAGTGCTTTAAATAGGACATTCGCGTCACGGACAGTCGAACTTTTCCAAAAAAAAAGGTGTTTCGTACCATATTAAATACGGCACCAAAAAAATTTTTTTTCGGACACATTTTTCATATGGAGCGACACGGCCACTCACGATTAAAAATTGTTTTCTTTTGTACCCTTTTCTAAAGAATTATTACCACACTTGCTTATTATAGGCACTGCTTGCGTTTTTGTTTAGTTTGCTGAAAAAAACACATGGAAATTACTTTTCTAAGTGGGGCCAAAGTACATGAGATTTTAGCAAAAAATCGCGGGTGTGGCCTTGTCAATTTAAATAAATTTTCTATATTTAAAAGAAATATAATATCTATTTATTTCAGGGGTTGTATACTGTTCAAGCGGTTCCGACATCTGGAGGATTTTTTGTCATACCCGATGATACAAGTGCAAAAGGAAGAATTCGCAAAAAATTATAATTTTTATGTCAACTATTTTTATTTTCTTTTTTTTAATGATTTTGTGCCACCAATAAATTTTAAATAACTTGCAAGTCAAGAATGGTTTATTAATAAAATATCCATGGCAGCCGGTCGCCTCGCCTGCTCTGAACAAATGACACGCTAAAAATGCGCCAACGATGCGTAAATGATGCGCCACCGATGGGTCAATGATGCACCAATAAATGCGATCGATTCATTACGCGTCTATGATGACACCCTTGCAGTGCCCCCATGCCATTTGCGCGCGAGTCACCAGCGAGCTGTGATGCACGTGTCGCATTTCACCTGTGCACCTGCGCCACCCTCGCATGTTTTGAAGTGAACAATGAGGGCATCTATGAAATCGGGTGGTCCTGGCGAGAAAAACAGCTCGTGAAAGGCTATTTTTTCTAAAACCAACAAACTTTGGACTGAAATTTCATATATTCAGAAGTCTCGTAAGCAGGTTTTGAAAACTGAAATGTACCTTTTAAAAGTCCCTCTTTCGAACTGTGTCAACGGTTAAGGCAGAGTCCATGCATTAGATAAATGGTTTCCCTAGTTAGGCGGGAATTTTTTTTTCGAGAAAAAAACCCGCGCAGTTTAAATTTCATTTTCCAACGTTCCGTCCAACACGCCGTGCTGATTGATGGCTGTTTTGTCAGTAATTTTTCAACAGCATCACTGGTGAAGCGCCACGGGCCCGCAGCGGGCCCGCCGCGGGCCCGCCAGCGCACCGCTGGCAGCTAAAAGAGTACACGCGTGGTGCACGCAGCGGGCCCGTGGCGGGCCCGCCAGCGGCTCGCTAGCTGCTACATCGCGGGGGTGACTCCCTTCTTGCTTTTTTCTTTATTTGATATTTTCTCATGAAAACTAACACAGTTTGTGTTTTTATCAATATTTATTGAAAAAAATAAAACAAAAATTCAATACAGCAAATATTTATATTATTCCAAAATTCGTCGCTGTCGTTGTCCCACTCATCTCAGCATCGTTCGTCCTCACAAGATGTGGCACGTGTCTGAAAATTCAGTAAATTTTGCTGTGTAAGAGATGCGGCATCCCGGAGGATGATAATTTCTTTTTAAATTTTTATTAGGCAAAGCGCTCTAATTTGTATGAGACAACTTCCGTTCAATTCAATTTCTTTCCTTAATCATTTGAAGTCCAAACTTAAAAATGTATAATTGCTTGCAACGGACATTGAAACATATTCGTTTTAGCTTGAGGAAACGCGAACGAAAACCGCTATCACATGGGCATGAGACAGCAAACGTGAAAATTTTTACAAAAAACGCCCAAATAGTGTCAGTTTTTATATCATTTAACTTTGCGCCTCCTTTGTATTAATTTTCAGTTATGCTTCGAGCGCGTTTGCTCTCTGCCGGTGCATGAGTCTGTGGCCCATAACCGTTACAATCAATTCCTATTTTTCGAGTATTTTCACGGTCTATAGATGGATGGACTCGTTTATTCAAGAAGAAATATTAATTTTTCAATGCTTGACAAAATTTAATGAAAAAATATTACTCAAAACTCATATTTTTGTTTTATTTTTACTAGAAAAATTTCGGCGGCTTTCCCCGGTGTAACGGTGAAAATACCACAAGTGCCTTCAGTATGCTACACTTAAAACTTAACCGATTTGAACCAAACTTCGGCAGCCTTGTGTCACTTGGTTTTAAAAATGTTTCGCCAAGTTTGATGCAAATCTGTCCAATAGGCGCTGAGAAAATGCTTTACACACGAAATCTCACACGGACACAGATACAACAGACATGAATAAACACTTATATTTTTATTGAAAAAACAAAAATGTTGAACAGGTACTACTGAATTAACGGTTTACAAGTCACATAGGTGTTTTTGTTCGTAACAAAAGACGCCTAATTTTATTTAACGATGTTTTTTTTTTTAATATTTTTTCCGAAAATGCTGCACTTTTGCATTTTTATTGTATTCAGCGATGTTTTTTTTTTTAACTTTATTTCAAAATTACATTATGTTATCTTGATTTTAGCTATTATACCAGAAGGTTGTTGACGGCTATCGCCGTCAAAAACCTTCTGGGTAAGCTTGGGGACGCGCGAGTCTCCCTGATTTTTCAAAGAGTTTCAATGTATTTCAAAAGAAACATTGAGCAAATACCCAAAGTTGAATCAATTAAAATCTCAATGTTTTTATGAGTGCCTGTCAATCCGTTTGTGTATATTGGTTGCGAAAAATTATGTCACGAACCTATTCAGTGCAGCAACAAAAAAAAAACAGTTTTTGGGGTTTTCAACCCGATGCATTGCGCAAGAACATTTGAAATAAGAACTACCGTACTCAGATGTTTTCAAAGTGAACACAATTCTTCAGGCCGAGTCCTGGCATTTGAATATTGTAATTCGTCTTTCAATACTATAATGGATTCGAGGAGGAGTGACACTCGAATTCAAGTTATTATTCAAAAAAAAAGAAGTAACCGAAGAGATTTTTTGTCTTCCACTTTCATATCACTCCGTCACAAATCCATTATAAAAACTCATAACGAAAAGTCGTCTTTTCTCATTAAGTTATCTGGAATCGTTATTTATTCCATTTTTTCCTTCCCTCTAAACCTGTAGCTAAAAGTTCACTTGTTCTGGTTTCAACAACATGTCTTGGTTTGGATGGATAGTTTCAAAATGAGTAACAATTTAGAATATTGTTTAAATAGAGTTGGCCACTTTATCAATAACTCCTCAGTCAGAATTTGACGAAAATCGTCGCATAAGCCTACAGTAGCTCAGTAAAAACTCATTAGTAAACCTATTCTCCTGAAATTTTTAATTATCTCAGTGCAATGCAAACGTGCTGGGCGGTTTAATGCAGAACAATCAATTAAACTTCTCTTTTACATTTTTAACAGAAATATGTGCGAAATTTTTGTCCATAACCGCTCAGAAACGAAAACAGAGAGGAAAACAAAAACTCGAAATAAAATTCAAAAAATTGCTCAAAAACGTGATGAAACGTACCAATACCTAATTTTGTAGGCTGAATTGACACATACTAGACAAAAAATCAGTTACAAAAAAGAAAAAACGACAGTAAAACTCGAACTTCCGACCTCCCACACGCCAGCCTAGACTACAAACCACTTGGACACCGCGCAGGCTAAATAAATCTCACTATATGTGCAATGAGATTTCGGCCGACCCACAGTTACCTGTCGGATTTCCTTTCGACTGTAGAAAAGCAAAAAGTGCAGAAGAAAAAAAATGTGGACCGGCCGGCCTCACAGTAAAGTACCCTTCAAAATAATGATATCAAAATTTGGAAAATACGGGCATCATCACGGCATTTAGGAGACTCAGATTTCCACTTTTGGCCTTCCACGGACTTCTGGGGACTGCGCCAGCACCGCGAACATACCCATACACAGACAGACAGACACACAGAAAAATTTTATTAGTAACAAGCTTGCAGCTTGTGGCGACTAAGTCGCCTTCGTAAAATATTTATTTTTACTGATTTTTGTGTTTTTTTTTAAATAGAAATGGCAATCATTTGTTTTCCCTATTTCTCTCAAGTTCCCGTCACCCTTGTGGTATAGTGGTTAGCGCGTTTGAACGTCAATCTAAAGGTCGCTGGATCGAATTTTGTCGACTGCAAACTCGTTTGTGAGACACACAAACAAACACACAGACTAATCTAAAATTTTCTATATAAGAAAGATAGTAAAGATTTTCGCGAGTCAGGCTTGGTCGGAAAAAATTTCGAAAAATCGCATATCGGGCTTTTCTATGCCTTTTTGAAGTAAAATAGTGTTTTAAGCAGAAAACTTTCTTTAAATAACAACATAAAACTAATTTGAAAAAACAAAAAACCACTCAAGACCCACGTTCAGTCCAAAAAGACATATTTTCCGAACATGGCCGAACGTAGGACTCACAAAAATTTTAAAAGCAACTGAGAAATAGCAAGATATGCAATTTTCGTAATGAAAAAAATTGGATATCCGATATTTTCGAAAAGCATCCTCAGGGAAAAACTCAGGTATTCGATTTTCCGACCAAGCCTGGTGCGAGTTACTGATTTTTCATGTTAAAAAGATAGGTACGCCTTTGACAAACAATCATTTCCCACTGTTCTTTTCCTACGTTTTATCATTTCCTACCTTTTTCAAAATATATTATGTCAGTATAAATCAAACCATCGAAATAAATTAATGTTTTCTGTGTTCGAATATCGTTTCTCAGCAGAATATGTTTAAAAAAATTGGAAATTGATCATTTTCGGCCAGTATACGAGTATCATATTTTGGAAAAAGGTAGCAAGTGATAAAACGTAGAAAAAGAACAGTGAGAAATAATTGTTTGCCTCAGCCTTTAACCTATTCAATAGGAAGAAATCGATATTTTTCGTAGCGGCGTGCCGCATCCATTAAAAATCATTTTTAGGGCATACCCTATTTAAATCCGCTCATAAATTTCATTTCTTTTTCTTCTTTAAGACGTTTTTTTTTTTTAATTTTTGACAGTAAGAAAAATTAAAAAAAAAAAAGAAAGAAAATCTTACCGACGTCGGCGGTGTCGAATCTCGGTTGTCCTGTTGGTACCTGAAACAAAAAAAATAGAAAAAAGTTATCGGGCATTTTCAAACAAAATTAATAAAGATTTAAAAGAAAGATAAATGATTTAAAAAACGCCAGAAAAACATAAAAAATTAGAGTTTTTTGACAAAAATAGTCCAAAAATGTTAAGCCCCGCCCACTTTGCAATCTGGGCGCATGATTTGGCAACCATGCTGCGCGCCTCTTGTAACACGAATAACTGGGCAGTATTTTTTGCTTCCGTTGTTATTTTGGGAATATTTTTGCTGAAAGATCAAAAATAAATATAAAATAACTGAAACCAACTGAACAAATAAGAAAAATTACATGTAATCGCCTTAAAATTGGGATATTGAGCGATGTTAGCCTGCGCTCAAC
This sequence comes from Caenorhabditis japonica, assembly GCA_963572235.1. NCBI lineage: Eukaryota > Metazoa > Nematoda > Chromadorea > Rhabditida > Rhabditidae > Caenorhabditis > Caenorhabditis japonica. The sequence goes on along the minus strand of OY754344.1, from coordinate 3,754,649 downwards.
TCATTTTAGACGTCAATCCGCAGACACCGATTGTCATCGTTGTTAAAGCGGTAATTGCAGTATTATAGGCAGTCAAGCCTGCTGCGCCGACGTGCACTCGCTATTGATACTGCATTTAGGGGGGGGGGGGTGTTGAAAAAAACAAGGCACGCTAAAAGGCGATAAAGGTCTCTTTAGCAGCCGATGCGACACGCCGTAGAAATTTTTTTCTATAAGAACTATAATGATTAAAAAACGCTTAACATCGTGACAATCTTCGTAATTGATAATGTAAATTTTAATAAAAGCTGTTAAACTATTGTTAGCAGATACTGTAAACTTTGTCACTGAAAGTGCACTTCTGTTAGAGTAAGTTTATTGTTTATAAATACGAATCATTCACAAGACATAAACTTCATTCACGTCATTTATTATTCATACGTGAGAGTTCCACCGCTCGATCACGCAACGTGTGCAGACTTTCCTTTTTTCGAACACCGCCTACTATTGCCTACATCTGTTTTATTTGAATGTTCGTATAAACTAAAGATTTCTTTAATTAGAAAAAAGTTCTTAAACAAATATCAAAACAAACTAAACGTTAATGCAACTTATCCGCGGTCGGTCAAGTCCAATTCTTCAAACAAAGTCTACTAAATATCTCATCATACGCGATATCATTCACATAAAACCAGGAAAAAAACATTTATAAACTTTCTTGAGACAAAAAGTTTACCATCGTCAGCTGGCCGCTAGCGGGCCCGCGGCGGGCCCGCCAGCGCATCACTAATGAATGCCAGCATTTTCGAACAAAAACTCAACTAACTTGTGTCTTATGTGCAATTTTACATGGTTTAAAATAACCAAAGTTCATTTATAAACCAATTGGAAATAAAAAATTTTCAACCTTTCAGTCACCTGCCAGATAGCATAGCCGCCGCGGGCCCGCCAGCGGCCAGCGAGGGCACCCAAGCGCTGGCGGGCCCGCTGCGGGCCCGTGGCGGGCCCGTAGCGTCTGCGGAGCCGCCGCGGGCCCGCGCGCGGTTCACCAGTGATGTAGTGAAAAAATACCGTGGCGCGCTAGCATGCGTTTCGCTTAATGTTTAGTTAGATCTCCGAAATTTGCCCAAAATTTGAGATCAACTGCGTTTCCATTGTTCTCCCGGCTCTGGCGCCTGACTCTGAAATTTGAACCTTCTTAAACTAATCGAAATAATCCTCTCTGGCCAGCGACAGAGAGATCAACAAATAAGATACTTGAGCAATCTTCAAGGTGCGAGGTGTATTTAACACACACCATAAAAACACGCTTTGAAGGACCGAACATGAAAAGCAAAAAAAAAAAAAGATGGAAGGTGTGCAAGAGTGATGCATGCATGGATTCTCAAAAAGGAGAAACGAGCATTTGAATGCGATAACCACTTTGACAACCATCGCCAACAACCGAATGACATGATCTAGAACAAATGGATTGACAACATATTATCTTTATAGTATTCTTGTCGGTTAAAATATGATTTCGTGTGAAAACTTTTCTTTTCATTGACAACCTTTTGAAAAAATGAAGATTTCAAGTGAAGCCACATTTCTTCAGCTTTGTTAAATGCGTACAGTTGAAAAACCTATGTAGGTGTAGTAGAAGCCTAACGGTAGCTGCCAATAAAATTGAAACGACAGTAACTAAATAAAAAAATAAGCGTCACTGCACTAAAACTATTTTGTTAGAGAATAGGTTTAGGTAATGCAAATTTGCAAAAGAAAACATTAGGGTGGAAATTACGAGTCTTTTTTGGTGAGCTTGCAGCGTACAAAAATAGTTACCTGCTTTTTTATCGAATGAGCGAGACATGTTTAGAAGTTGAACTGAAAAAAGAAATAGTTATATAACTCATTTCAAAACTAAACCAAACTTACTCTTTGCTGGCTTCCGAAGAAGAATCAATCGCTATAATAACGATGTTTTCAAAATTTCCAACATTTACTTTATGAAATTAGGATGTCACGAGAGCAGTCAGATCAGGCCACGCACATGTGTTAACGCAAACAATTTGAAAAAAAAACAACAAAAAAAAAACAAATTTTGATTTTTTTTTCATTTTTAAAAACGTTTTTATTGTGTTTTCAAACGAGTCGCAGCATGAAAACATGAGTCCGCAAACACCGTTCTGTCTGCGTCTCTTCAAATATCACTGTGTTTGCGTGGTCGCGCACAAATAAGTAAGCAGGGTTTTCGCTTTTCATGATGCAAGTCCATTGAAAACACAATACTTCTTCTGTGCGACGGAATTTGACACCTCCAAATGCTCGTCTAGTGGAGCGCACTTGCATACCTCCTCGCGTTGCGCGCCGCTCATATATCAACGCCCACTGTGGGCCCTGATAATGTGTGCAGCGGTGGCCTAGTGGTGAGAGCTTGCGGACGACAATCTGAACGTTGTGGGTTCGATCCCCCTCCGCGGTTTTTATTTTTTTTTATTCTTTTGTATCTGCTCAGACTAAATCTTATAGATTTTTGTTTCGAATTCCACAAAAAATTACATTTGCGTGTTGGAGTAGAACGTTGAAAAAAAAATTAAAATTTCCTTTTTTTTTTCGAACTACTTTAAATTCGTTAGTTTTATTTAAATACTTCGGCAAGTAACTTTTATCCAGAAAGTTCAGCGGGAAAACGCCGGAAGCATGTGTGAAACCTTAAAAATGGGCGACCGGAGGGAGCTGGGCGGAAGCTTGCTTTGAATCTGTGGTTCAAAACAGAAAACAAAAAAAAAGTGCACCAAAAGGAATTGAACCCAGGCCTCCAGATCGGCGATCGAAAATGTACACCACTAGACCATCACCACAGGTGATTTGCGGTAGGCCTGCCGCAGGTCGAAAGCAGCTCGCGGGCAGGTGAAAAGAGTACCTCGCTAGATGCCTGCGGCAGGCCTGCTTTAGGCCGACCGCGAAAAATCGCCTGCGGCATGCATACCCCGAACCCGCTTTCGACCTGCCGCGATACTAACGGATGCAGCAGGCCTGCCGCGAAGGATGCATTTGGCCTGCCGCGGCCACCCTGGTCGTTCGTGGTAGGCCTGTCGCAGGTGAGAAAACACTTTTGGGGGGGAGGGGCTTTCACTTTATTAATATTAGTAAATATGGCTCTGAAAACAATTTATTGAAAACGAAACACATTAGAACCGCAACAGAAAAAAGTCGTGGTTCTCGACGCGGTCCTCCACTTCTCCGATGTTTCGTTGTAGTCTCCGGACAGAACACTGAAATGAGGATATGAAGTTTCCATGATCGCCTCAAGAAATTTTTGGCTAGTAACCGTTTCCGAGAGCTATCATCCGATTCCACTGGAGGTGAATAATGGAGAATGTTGGGGATAATATCCATAGAAAACGGCAAATATCAAGCCCCCTCAGCTAACATTTTGAAGGCAACTAGCCTTTTTCAATGGCTATTAGCCGTTTTCCGTGGGTATTAGCCACATAGATGCCAATGGTCGCCATGTACGAACCAAAATTATCTGATTGTGAGAATGTCAGAATTGAAAATTCGAATGTATTATTGTTTTAAAAAAGTTGTCACCTCCAAAGCCGCGTGACCTTTAAAATTAGGCTCCGCCTTTTCACGCGAGTTTCATTAAATTTTTTTTTTCCTTCAGTTTTTGTTCATGAAAATTTATAAATGTGGAAATTCGTGTGAAGAGGCGGAGCCTAATTTTAAAGGTCACGCGGCTTTGAAGGTGACAACTTTTTAAAAACAATAATAGCTCAAGAGAAAAGCCATCGAAAACGGCTTTTCGTCATCGAATTCAAGACGTTATCCAAACGCATATGGCACACGACAGTGTTGCACGGAATGAGGATATCCGGAATACGTAATAGGTAATGTGAGAAAGGGTTTACATTTTTTTTTTGACGGAACCTGGAGTCCGGATCTCGGAATTAATGTTTTTTGTTTGTATTTACATTCCGCATTCCAAATTCCGAAGAAAATTTTTATTCTGAATTCAAGATTCTACATTAATCCTAAATATTTCAGTCTCTATTCCGTATTCCCTATTCCGCATAAACATACCCATTCCGTGCAACACTGGCACACGACCCAATTCGATGACTATTAGCCGTTTTCAATGGCTTTTAGCTAAACATTTTCTGAGTAGACGGCAATTGACCGATTTTGGCGACAACTTGCCGATAGGTTGCCACTTTTTGAAGCGAATTCCTCTGGTAAATTGGTGCCCAGCGCAGAAAAGTTGCAGCCGAAACCGGAGAACGTGACAAATCCGGATAAATACGCGAAATCGGGGAAAAATGTAAAACCCCGTTTTTCCTTTTTCTCCGATTTCGCTTTTACATTTTTCGCGATTTCGTGTATTTCTCCGGTTTTGCCACGCTCTACGGTTTTGACGATTTTTTGCAAAGAATGATAAACTTCATAAACGACTCACCGTGCGTTCAGTAGTCGTTCTTGTTCTCGTTTGATGCTGCGCGTACCGCTGCCTTCTGAAAAATTGACTTTTATTACTAATTATTGTATTTTCGATCAAGTTGCTATTACATGCTCTATACTCGGCGAATGCATCATCAGCCTTGCTCTACCGCACTTTTCAATTTTCAACAGTGTAGTGCGCCTTTTTTGAAGCGAAAAATCAAATTTTAACTGCAATTCGTCGTGGATACGTTATTTTTCGTTGAAAAGAAGTATAAACACTAGAATTCGAGTTAATCTTGCAAGTGCAACACTGTTTTACAGGAATTTTGGCAGTAGAGCGAGGTTGATGATGTATTCACCGACTATACCTGCATGAAAAAGTGTCACCGCGCCCAGATTTTTGCGCGCGAATACTCAGGCAACTCATTTCTTGCTATAATAGGAAATTTTGGAATTATAAACTAGTGATTTATGGATATTTGGCGACCTCTTATAATTCCAAAATGTTCTGTACAGATTCCAAAATTTTCTGCACAGGCGCGCATCTCCTGCACAGATTCCAAAATTTTCTGCGCAGATTCCAAAAATTTCTGGACGGATACCAAAATTTTCTGGACAGATTCCAAAATTTTCTGCATAGATTCCAAAATTTTCTGCACAGATTCCAAAATTTTCTGCACAGATTCCAAACTTTTCTGCACAGATTCCAAAATTTTCTGCACAGATTCCAAAATTTTCTGTCCAAATTCCACAATTTTCTGTCCAGATTCTCCGGAATCTAAACTTTATCGATTGAATAAAAGACGATTCATTTTATTGGTTATAACAAAAAAACAAGGAAAAATTTTAAAATATAAAGAAATTAAGCCGATGTCGATGGCTGTTCCGCGTCGTCCGTTCTGCACCATTTGACGAGCTTCGATCTGGCCGCCGCGCTGAAAATAAATTATGATATTGGTAAAACAAAAATTGCACTTTTGAAAATTCAAATGGCAATGAAAGAAAGAGGAAAACCTGCTTTTCCAAAAAATCACTTCACGTTGGGAAGGTATTAAGTGCTTAATTTTTGTCGGAGAGGTTTAAAATTTTTTTTTCTGTGGTAACTAGAAGAGTTTATAAAAATATTGTCCATTCGCGAAAAAAGCAAGTGCGCTCCACGAAATTTAGTACTACGTGGATTTCATTTTCGTCGCCAAATTATTTCATATCACGTGTAATTTCAACGTGAAATGAAATAATTTGGCGACGAAAATGAAATCCACGTAGTACTAAGTTTCGTGGAGCGTACTTGCATTCTTCACGAATAGACAATAACCAAAAAATAAAAACTTGGGTTCATCGCTGAAAATTGTCTGTGATTTTTTGTTGAAGTTTAGCGAGGTATAACAAAAATGTGCGCAGTTAAAATTAAATTCTGTTTGAAAATTTGAACTCTCTGTGTTAAAAACTAAAAGATTCAATCATAAGGTGTAGCTTGTTCGACCTACTTGACCCCCAACGAGGCGGTCTTTTGGAGACCATTTCACGTTCCTGTAATTTTCAGCTATTGTTGGCCCGCCAAAATGATCAAACGCGCTCCGCTGAACTCAATACTACGTGGATTTCATTTTGGTCTTCAAATTATTTCATTTCACGTATAAATTCAACGTGAAATGAAATAATTTGGAAACCAAAATGAAATCCACGTAGAACTGAGTTCAGCGGAGCGCGTTTGATCATTTTGGCGGGTCGACAATAAAAGTAGGCATTTTCAGAAAATTCTGATCGGCCCCAAGGGTGGGATCATACGTTTACGGTTTTTACGGGTTTTTAAGGGACCGTAAAAATTTTACGGATTCCGTAAAATCCGTAAAAATTATAAAGCTAATTTGTTCAATTCGAGGAGAAAAAACCGAAATTTTTGTATTTTTCTTGAATTGTTTTCTAAAAATTATGCCGAAGTAGAAAGTGCTTTCAATTCAGTGGGATTTATCCAAAAATTATTCCAGAAAAAGCTCAACATATTTTTCGAGGGGCTAATTTCCAATCTGATGCTTTTCTTTGTTGTTGGCCAATTTTATTTCAATGTTGGTGATTTTTTTTCTGATTTTAGCAACTAACTTTCCTCACTGAACAGTGCTATTTCTTTCATTTCCGTTTGAGTTTTAAAAGCACGCGAACAGCGCATTGCAATTTTTTCATTTTCACAATAAGATGACAAAAAACTCATGTAAATACATCCATTACTTACGTATTTTGTCCTGATTTTCAATTTTTCTCTGCGCTCCACTGTTTTTCGAGTGCCCAAGAAATCACAGGATGATTGGTGGCGCGATCCATTAGGCTGCAAAAACTTCAAATTAAATGCAACTCATAAAAATAGCCAAAAATAAATAAATAAAAATAAAATAACAACACAATAAAAATCCACACAAAACATTTCGAAATTCGTGACGCGAATGGCGCCATGAAATTTTATTGACGCATCTCGTGCAATCAATTTTACAAATCTTAGCAGATCTTGCAAGACCGGTAAATTTTCTGTACAGATTCGAGATTTCAAAAATTTTTCGAATCTGTCAAGACCCCTTTATAGTTTGTAAATTTCTATATAAGATTTGTATTTCCTAACAAGATCTGAATTTTCTGGACAAGTTCCAAAGTTTCCTATTCAGATTTGGATTTCCTATTATAGTAAGAAATGAGTTGCCTGAGTATACAATTTCAGTGCTATTTGAAAACTGGCGGGCAAAAAAGTGGGTCGAGTTTCATGTTTTCATGTATTGTGTTTTCAATAGAGCTGCGACATAAAAACGTAAAACTCCGCCCACTTTTTTCCACGCGAACATGAAATTTTAGTGCATCTTGAATTTTTGCGTGTAAAAAGTGGGCGATGTTTCACGTTTTGATGCGGCAACTCGATTGAAAACACAATAGCAGCCCCATTTAAAACACAATATTGGCGGATATAACGAATAGAAATGATAGAAAAAGCAAAACGGACGAGAAAAAGGCGACAGACTCACAAAATACCTAATTTCAAATAAAAAGCAACATTTTAGCCGAAAACAGGCAGAATTCACATATAAACCAATAATTTTCGTGCTAAAATTTTAGAGAATAAGCGGATTGTCGAAATCGCATTTCGATAGAAAAATTTCAAGCAAAAAGGGCGGTATACTTAAAACTGCGGAACGTTCGAAAAATATCGATTTTTGAATAAAATGAGACATTTTCAGGCAGGTTTTCACAAAAACTTACGAATTTGTTCTCGGCAAAATATTTTTTACAAAGAAAAACAACGAATTTATGCTAAAATTGAAGAAAAAAAGGAAAAAAAATATTTCGAAAAAGAAAATAAAAACAAGGAAGTTCAGTGGAGCGCACTTGCTAGCTTTCGCGGTAGGCATGCCGCAGGTGTCGCGGTATGCATGCCGCAGGTGTCGCGATAGACATGCCGCAGATATCGCGGTAGGCATGCTGCAGGTGTCGCGACAGGCCTGCCGCGAACTCTCTCCTTCGCGGTAAATGAAAAGCATCCTCAAAGCAGGCGACCACCTGCGGCAGGCCTACCGCACATCACCTGTGACAGTACACATTCTTAGTGCCCGCGATGGGCGTTTATATGATCGGCGCCAAAGGAGGAGGTATGCAAGTGCGCTCCACTAGACGAGCATTTGGAGGTGTCAAATTCCGTCACTGTATACTTCTTCTACTTGAGCGTATTGCCTCTCGTTTGTTGTGCTGTTAGATCACACAAAGATATTATTGTAATTTCCGGGCTAGCCCACCCTTGATCATCCTGCGTCTCTCTGGTCTCCTCGTATTGTGAAAACAAAAAAAATGCAACGCGGTGTTTGCGTACTTTTGAAATTCAAACGTAAATGAGAGAAACAGCATGGAAAATGAAGAGAACTGTTCCCCTTTTCGTTTAAATTTTAAAAGTACGCAAACACGGCGTTGCAATTTTTTGTTTTCACAACACATATCGCCGCCGGTCCCGCACCTCCTGCGTCTCGCCTCTGGACGGGCACCACCTGGACTCTCTCGCCCTCGCGCCCGGATTCAAAAATTTTCCGCCTAAATCGTTGAGCGCGAAAGCGTGGTGCTACCTCGGAATAGAACTGTTTTGGAATAGAACTGTTTCGGAATATAACTGTTTCGGTATAGAACTGTAGTAAAATAGAACTGTAGCGAAATAAAACTGTTCGGAATAGAACTGATCGGAATAGAACTGTAGTGAAATAGAACTGTTTTGGAATAGAACTGTTTCGGAATAGAACTGTTTCGGTATAGAACTGTAGCGAATTAGAACTGTAGCGAAATACAACAGTTTTGGAATAGAACTGTAGTGGAATAGAACTAAAGCGAAATAGAACTGTCCCGAAACAGAACTGTAGCGGAATAGAACTGTTTTGGAATAGAACTGTAGCGAAACAGAACCGCCTGAAGTGGAGCTGTAGTGACCCAGGAAAGCTACAGCAGCTCGAATAAGTATTCAGTTGTACATGGTAGGTTATTGAGTTCAATTTCGCGCAGCGGTTCTTCTTTTACAGCTCCATTTCAGTCAGCCATTCTGGCGGGCCAGCAATAGAAATGTCACACTTTGGAAACTGTGTGAAAATAGAAACCCACGAAATAGAAATGTAATGGGGTTATTCACGAAATGGCAAAAAATGGCAAAAAACGGCAAAAACTGCGCGAAAACTCGAAAATTTTTTCAGTGGCTAATAGCCATTTTGCTGTCATTCCCGCGCCGAAAAGTTCGTAAAAAAATAATTTCCGACGGCTAATAGACATTTAGCTGTCATTCCCGCGCCGAAAAGTTCGTAAAAAAATAATTTTCGACGGCTAATAGCCATTTAGCTGTCATTCCCGCGCCGAAAAGTTCGTAAAAAAATAATTTTCGACGGCTAATAGCCATTTAGCTGCCATTCTCGTGCCAAAAAATTTGTTTAAAAAATAATTTTCACCGGCTAATAGCCATTTAGCTGCCATTCCCGTGGCAAAAAATTCGTTAAAAAATAATTTTCAACGGCTAATAGCCATTTACCCGCCGTTCCCGCGCCAAATGATCCCCGGCAAAAAAAGAGGAACGCATTTTCAGTGGCTAATAGCCATATAAATGCTATCCCCGTGGCACATTTCGTGAAAAAAAAGTATCTGCCATTTCCGCGCCAAAAAATTCGTTAAAAAAATTTTTCAACGGCTAATAGCAATTTAACTGCCATTAACGTGCCAAAAGTTCCCCGGCAAAAAAATGAGGAACGCATTTTCAGTGGCTAATAGCCATATAGATGCCATTAACGTAGCAAAAAATTTGTGCGAAAAATATTTTTCGACGGCTAATAGCCATATAGCTGCTTTTATTCGCCAGTACTGCATGTTCTCTTATAATAGAGTAAAAACGCACCTGAGCTGGGAGTCCGCAAACGCGCCCCGACGCACAACTACAATCGCTCTCAATTTAAGCCCAATGACTCCACCAATTCCAGCTACAACACACACACATTTTCAGCTGCAAAACTCGATAGAAAAGCTAATCCGACAAAACGGAGAGCTCCTGCGAAAAAACGCGTCCCTCCAAAAACAAGGACGAGTATTATTGTTTTAAAAAATTTGTTACCTGGCGAGAGGCGCGAATTCAAAAAATAGGCTCCGCCTGCTAGCCAAAATATTTTTGCAACTCTGCGCGCGCCAATTTGCAATCGCGGTGCGCGCGATTTTATGCGTTGAATCTCCGTTCTCGGTAAAAGTCGGCAACTTTTACGCAAACTTTGAGGCTGTCGCAACTTTTAGGCAAAACTTGTGCAACTTTTATGCGAACTCGGTAAAAGTCGGCAACATTTATGCAAACTTTAAGATGTCTCGATATTGATTTTTCATACTAATGCGGCCGTGCTCATTCATCCGAATGTTTCGACTCATTTTCGTCTTTAATCAATAATATTTATCACTTTTACTTAATCGGAATATATATTTCTTTTATTTTTATGGTGTGTTCGATGAATGCAAAAAAAAATAAACGTTCGATGTATTTAGAGCGTTTTCGCGTATTTTTCGACGGTTTTTTGTTGATATTCGCTAAAAATGCTTGAAAAAAATAACGAAATTAATTTTTGCAAATTTGGCAATTCTCATCTGCTACCGGCTCATCTATACCAGACAAAACTTGCTTCAGAATTGTCAAAGCAACTTTAGGCAAATATTTTCGACCCGCAAAGACAGTTAAACGCACTCTGCTAATTTAGTACTTCTTGGTTTTCATTTTGGTTTCCAAATTATTTCATTTAACGTTGCATTTATACGCGAAATTAAAAAATTTGAAAACCAAAATGAAAATCGCATAGCGTTGAGTTCAGCGGAGCGCGTTTGACCTTTTTGGCGGGCAGTCAATACCACAAATACACGAACGCTTATTTTTGTAAATTTTGCATTTTTTTTCTGCGTTTATTGAGCGCACCATCAGCATTCTTTCGATTCAAATTTATAATTTGCAGATTCTCAACGCCACTTCATAATATGGAATTCCCAAACAATAGGGATTTTGGCGAATTGGAAGCACTGTGGGTTAAAAAAAAAAATTATCTTTGCAAGCTGCGTAAAATTGAAAATTTAAACCATTCTCATTTCCCGAATTCGAAGTTTTTTTTGGCACGGCTCCGCTGAACTCAACATTTTGGTCTCCAAATTATTTCATTTCACGTGTAAATTCAAGGGGTACTACGGTATAGAACTCGCACGGATTAGAGCTGCTACGGAATAGAACTGCGCGGATTAGAACCGCCTGAAATTGAGATGTACCTACACATAACCGCTCGAACAACTCGAATAATTATTTCGTTGTACATTGAGAGGCTCTGAGTTCTATTTCGTGCAGTTATTTTTTCAGTACTGTTCCATTTCAGCCGATTCTAATCGGCGCAGTTCTATTCCGTAGCAGTTATATTCCGTGTGAGTTCTATACCGTAGTACCCCCAAATTCAACGTGAAATTAAATAACTTTGAAACCAACATAAACATCACGAAGTACTGAGTTAAGTGGAGCGCTTTTGACCATTTTAGCGGACCGACAATTTTTGTGCAGATTTCATGCCGCTTGTTAATTGAAGAATTTTAACCTTAATAGAAATATGTTGCAGCAACGATCGGCGAACGCGCGAAGTCGACAAGAAACCAAAAACATCGATCGCTTGTGTAAGTTTTTAATTCCAAAGGGTGGCTCTCCATGATTTTTTGGCGAAATTCCGTCAAAAGGCGCGATTGCCGGAAACCCTCGGTGATCGCTTCGTTTGCCGTGGCGTTTCGCCGTGAGATGTCGAGGTCACGCCGAAATCACGTCTTCTCGGCCTCTGACGATGGCCAGACTTGAGCATACGCCATTTTTCGCGGCACAATATCATGTGCAGCGCGACCTCGGCCTCACACGGCGAAACGACCCCACCAGGCTTTCTTAGAAATGAAAACTTCTCGTCCGAGTTTCGTTGGAAAGTTCCGAATTTTCTTTTCCGATTTTCCGACGGAATTCCAAATTTTTTATTTTTGTTTCCTGAATTTCGGGAAATTCCTAGAAAGCCTGGCCACAACAAACGGCGCGATCGCCGGGCTTTTTGGCAAGTGTCTGATGGAATTTTGCAGACATTTTCCTGAGCTTTGTATGAACTTATTTCTTCCAGGAGTAATGCGAGTGTGGTAGCCACCTTGGCTGGAAGACGGAGAGAATGCACCGGACGGCCGCGCGGATTTTTTCGACGAGCAGATGCCGAGCACGATAAATATTGTGAAAACAGAAAAATTGCCACGTGGTGTTTGCGTACTTTTGAAATTCAAACGGCAATGAAAGAAATAGCACGGGAAATGAAGAGATTTGTTCCCATTTTCATTTGAATTTTAAAGGTACGCAAACACCGCGTTGCAATTTTTTTGTTTTCACAATCAGGGCTGTGCGAAAAATTTTTCGGACGAAAAATATTTCGGTTTTTTCGGTCATATTTCGAAAAATTTTTCGACCGAAAAATTTTCGGTCTGAAAACTTCGAAAAACTTTTCGGCCGAAAAATTTTCGGTCTGAAAACTTCGAAAAATTTTTCGACCGAAAAATTTTCGAAATTTTTCGAAAAATTGGGATGCGTTCAAGACGCGGAGTATGTGCGCAGAATAACCAAGATTTGTATAAAATGTTTTTTTCATCAATGTATTTTATATTTTTGCGCCTATCTCAATTAAAGGAGGTCCCCACTTTTTGGGAAAATTGCTTAAATTGTAGTATTGGGTCGGGGATTTACAAACATCACATCGAAATCGCAAAAAAAAAAATTATCTGGTTTTGTATGATAATAGTCATCGAATCAACACGTGTCCCATATGTATTTGGCGCACGTCTCGAATTCGATGGCTATTCGCCATTTTTAAACGGCGCACGTCCCGAATACGATGGCTATTAGCCGTTTTTATGGCAATTATCCGTTTTCCATGGCTCTTAGCCACACAGCTGCCAATTCCTGCCGAATACGCGCCAAAAACTCTAGGAAACCGGTGGCCAGCATTTTTTCAAAAAAAATTCCTTTTTGAAATGGTCAAAATGTATATTCCCTCTTACCTGGCGCAATTTTGGCCGATTTGAAAATAATTTATCAAAAAAATAGCAAAAAAATGAAAGAAATCGAAGAAAAATACCGATTATTGCTGAAGGCAATACAATTTTCGAAAAGACGCGGTCGGCCGCCGGCCTAGAAAACCGGGCGCGCTGGCCTAGCAAATCTCGACTTCGTGTTCTCCCCGTGGTTTTCTATTTTTTTTTTAATTTTGTTGTAAAATCCGTCAAAAACCAGAAAAATTTTTTGTGCGATTTCGATATGATATTCGTAAATACGTCACTACTGATTTTGTTGAATATATTAAATGAATAATCTGTTTTTAACTGAATTTCAGGAAAAAAAACAACATTTTTCGAAATTTTTCGGTTTTTTCGGGAAAATAAAACCGAAAAATTTTTTTTTCGGTTTTTTTTCGTCTTAAAAAACTCGAAAAAAATTTTTTTTCGTTTTTTTCGGTCTAAAAATTTCGAAAAAAAAGTTTTTCGAAAATTTTTCGAAACTTATTTTTCGCACAGCCATGTTCACAATCATTTATTAATTTCCCACTGACCTTATTATTTAAAGAGTTTTTGCATAATAAAAAAATTTTATATGTTTATATCTATTGATTTATTTAAGAGAGTGAGAGGGTGTGAGAGAAAAAAAAAACAAAATTTGAACAAAAAATGTGCAACTTTTGTTCAGCACTTGTGCAACTTTTAAGCACACTTTATGCAACCGTTGTATAAAGTCTAAAATTGGTGTTGCAAAAAGTTTGCATAAAAGTTGCATAAGTGTTGCATAAAAGTTTCCGACTTTTACCGAGTTAGAAGGACATTTTTACTCCCGTTTTTTTACACCCCCGTTTTTTTAAACATTTGTTTCCAAACTTTTTCTTTTTTTTTCTTCGTTTTCTTGTTAGAAAATAAAATTTCAACATGACGAAAGCGAGGATGAAATTCGGAAACAAAAATGAAACATTCGAAATTCCCCTGAAAAATGGGAAGAGTAAATTACAAAATCGGAAATTTCCAACGGAACTTGGAAGATAATTGTTCATTTCCGAGAAAGCCTTTTCACTATGGAACTCAAGAAAAACGCACTGGCGCGTGTTAAAAAAATAAATGACACAAAATCAGTTCATGAGTTCCGGATTATCGACGTCTGCCGGGTGGTGGCCGTCGTTTGAAAGACGCCAAATTTGATAAGAAATTATTGGAGTGAATTCAAAATCATAGAAAAGATAAGACTAGAGTTAGCATAAAAATGATTCAGAGGCAGTCGATTTAATGTCAAAGAACAGAAATTTTGCAGTAAAAATATTTTTTAATGTATTGTTTGGAACACCTTTTTGGGGGATACTACGGTATACAGTCCGTTCCATAAGTATAGCGCCCCCCTCGAAGTATTCTGCCTTGGCACGCCCGGGCAAAATTGCAACCTGAAATCTTAAAAAATGGATTCAGCATGCAAAAGTACCCCGGAAATAACTTTTAGGCCTGAAGACATCCATGAAGCAGATAGAGGTATGAAAAAATGGCTCCTGCAACCGTAACATAAGTATAGCGCCCCCCTCGGAAATTTCCAAAAATTCAAGATTTATAATAAAATTAATACTTTGTTTCACGTTAATTAGACGTAACCAGATTGTGAACGCAATTTGGCATACAATTAATGTACTGGATGATCTTGTTAACGAATTCATGCTCTTTTTTCTTCCACTCGTACAAAGGTCCAGTTTTCATAAAATTGACAAAGTTGTATTGCCTACTCTGGGCAGGAAATCTTTGCACAAGTTTTCCTCAGGTGTTCTCCATAAGATTCAAGACGTGTGCACACCCAGAACATAGAAAAACGTCGACATTTTTAGATTTAAACCAGTCCAAAGTCTAGATACTCACATGGATTGCAGCATTTTTCGCTGAAAAACAAAACAATACCGGTTGAAAAGACGTCGGAATAGTAATAGGTGGTTCTCGATGACTTCCTCATACTCGGAAAAGATCATCCGAGTGGAGAAAAACGTTAGGTCCAACTATCAAGCAAATGAAAATACTCCCTTTATCAGGCATAATGAACATAGGTACTGTAACAATCCGAACCGTCTCCATTTAAGCTTTAAACCCCAGAAAAGATTATCTAAGTTCATGATTCGAGTTTTGTAACAACTAGCTAGAAACATTTACCTCATTCAAGTTTGTAGAAAAACTTTTACGCATGAACTCAAAATCACGGACCTTGAAAGGATCGGTGAGACGTGGAGCGGGCTTCATAACTTACTGGACAGGGTTTGGATCCATGTCATTGGCTCTCCAGATGCTCTGTTTAAAAGCATCGCGGTTCAGCTCCCGTTTCATAGCAATGCAAGTCTTCATTGAGTTTGAAGCATGCCGTATGATGTTTCACCTTGTCTCTTTGCTGGCGCTCCAGACTTCGTAGACTGCTTATAATGGCTCGGATTCTTCATAAAATTGTTGATTCACTTCTTTAAATACTTTGAGTGTTGTGTAATTACTCAAATTGACCTCCAGGCTGTTTTGCAGGCGTCAATTTGGAGTTGTTCGGCGCCAGAAAAGTGTTTTCCACGAAACATGGTTGAATTATGCACAATATAGGCAAAAATATGAGAACTATAACCACATGTTATTTAAAAGCGCATAAAGCAGAAAGTTGAAAAAATCCAGGCACAGATTTCCTCATTATTAGGGATTTTTAAGAAATTTCCGAGGGGGGCGCTATACTTATGTTACGGTTGCAGGAGCCATTTTTTCATACATATATCTGCTTCATGGATGTCTTCAGGTACAATATCACAAAACGGATATTTGCGGGGTAGTTTTGCATGCTGAATCCGTTTTTTAATGTCCCATGTTGCAGTTTTGCCCGGGAGTGCCAAGACAGACTACTTCGAGGGGGGGGGGGCGCTATACTTATGGAACGGACTGTAGAACTCGCACGGAAAAGAACTGCTACGGAATAGAACCGGCTAAAATGGAACTGTACTAAAAAAAACTCAGGGAATTTTCGGCAGCTTATGGGCAACAAGGCCGCCAATGGCCGAGCAAAATGGCAGTTTGCCACATGATTGGGCAGATCTGCCCTGGGCAGGCAATGCGCAGGTCATGCGCAGCTGATCGGCAGCTCAGGCGCAGCAGTAGAAATGGCCTAATATGCCACTCAGCGGGCAGCTCATGCGCAGCTGATCGGCAGCTCATGCGCAGCTCATGGGCAGCTCACGCGACGCAACTCCATGCGTCGCGTGCCATTGCTGTGGCGAATGGCGCATGGGCGTTGCCTATTTTTATATATCTTTCTATTTACATTTTCACATTTTTTTAACGTCAGATACAGTACTGGCCATAAAGAATGCGACAACTAGTTTTTTGACGATAACCTCTTGGAATGTTAACTTTTTGACCCAAATTTTTTGTGAGATTTTTTCAGCACTATCAGAAACCTTTCTGTCAAGTTGATTTTGAAATTCTGCTGAAAATTATTTTTTTATTCAATTTTTTCGAAAATTCATGAAAATTGACATTTTTGGAGATCTATACAAATAAGCTCTAGAATCACCAAAGGTCAAAAACAAAAGGAAGGTAACTATAAAAAGTGATTTAATACTTGGTTGGGTATGCTTTGGCATCAATAACAGCGTGGCATCTACGTGGCATCGAATCCAGGAGCGTCCGAACCACCGTCATCGGGATACTCTTCCAAGCAGCTTAGAGTTGAGCGAATTTCTGGTTGGCATTGGAGGCTCAGACTCCTTTGAGACGTCGTTCTAGCTTTTCCCACATATGTTCGATGGGATTGAAGTCCGGGGACTGACTTGGCCATTCCAGGAGATCCACACGGCGACGTCGAAACCAATTGGCGACATGACCCTAAGCATGCTTCGGGTCATTATCCTGCTGAAACACCCACGATCGGCCCAAATTTGCTCTTGCCCATGGCCACATTGTGTTCTCCAGGATGTCTTCGTACACATATCGGAACATGGTTCCAACAATTCTCTTCAATGAACCCATGGAAGTGTCGGAGAAGCATCCCCAAACCATCACAGATCCACCTCCATGTTTTACCGTCGGACATTGGTACCGAGGAGCAAATCTGGAGCCAATAGGACGTCGAATCCATTGAATACCATCAGTACCGAACATATTGAACTTCGATTCGTCGCTCCAGATGTGATTAGCCCACTCTCGAGGTCCCCAGGACAAGTGCTTTTTAGCCCATCCAACGCAAGCTTCCCGGTTTTTTAGACTAACGAGTGGTTTTTTGACTGGTCTTCGTCCGTGCAGTCCAGCAACTTGCAGACGTCTTCTAATAGTCCTTCTCGATGGCACCGGCTTATTTGGAGACGTCACGGAAACTTGAATATCCGTAGATGTGCGTCTAGGATCTTCTCGACACGTGCGCAAGATATTTCGATCCATAGCTCTGGAAGTGGTTCGGGGTCTTCCTGGAGATTGACGATGAACTACACCATCCTGAATAGTCGAAATTAGTTTAGAAAGCTAATTGAAACCTTACATCATCACGATTATTCTTCAAAATACGGTAAATTTGGCTGGAAGAACAACCAAACTGAGTTGCGAGTATCTTCGGATACGCGCCTAGTTCATGTCCACGTACGATGCTTTTTCAAACGTCCACAGTGAACGTTTTTTTCCCAAATGGTCTGACGATGGCTGAAAAATAATAAAAAACTGATTAGAACTACTCCAAATTAATTTTCATTCAACTTTATACAAAAAACTGAAATACATGAAAAAAGTGCAAAAATGAGAAAAACTTGAAAAATTAAAAAAAAAAAAAATTTTGTAGAATGATGCAATTCGCAAGTACGCAAGTTTTCGTGAGGTTCCATTGCAGATACAGTAAGAAATTCGGGTCAAAAAGTTAACTTTCCAAGAAGTTATCGTCAAAAAACCAGTTGTCGCATTCTTTATGGCCAGTACTGTACATTATTTAATTGATAGTTACACAATGTGTATTATTATTATTATTATTTTAAAAAATTTGTCGTCTCCGAAGCCTCTTCACGCTAATATCATTCAATTTTTTTATATTTTTTATTTGTTAAAGTTTAAAAAAATGATGAAAAGTTCGCGTGAAGAGGCGGATTTTCATTTTAAAGTTCATGCGGTCTCAAAGTGACAACTTTTTTAAAACAATAACACTATTCTGTCTTCTTTTCTAATTTTTATATTATAATCGATTCGCGGCGGAGTGACATTTTTTCACGATTTTATTATTTTTTAATTAAGAAATAATTAAAGAAATGAAAAGGTTTTTTTGTCTCCCAGTTTCATGTGGAATATTGCTCCATCACGAATCCATTATACTGTTTTTTTTTCCATCGATTTGCATCACGAAAGAACTATTCCGCCCATATTTTTCACGCAAACTTTAAAATTTAGTGCATTTTTGTCAAACAGTTACAATTAGGCGGTGTTTTCTTTTTTTTCATGCTGCAGCTCGATTGAAAACCTTTTCCGCTGTATTCACTTTTTCTATCGAAAAAATACGATTTTTTTTAGTTCCGACGCAGAAATGGCCCGCTCAAAATCAAGCATGGAAGGATAACGTCGAAATCGTTTGAAAACCAGTGAGTAACATATTATGATTTCAAGCGAACTGCATCATCACAAAAAAAAATATTTTTTCAGAGAAGAAAGGATTTTACAACAACAACAACCCAACAACAACCACGCGACGTCTCGAAAACGAACATGTCGAAACCGGACATTTCGAAACCGCGTCAACAGGGAAGGTGAAAAGTGAAATAGTGAGTCGATACAAAAAAACGTTTTAAAAAATTTAATGAAAAACGAATTGAAAAGTGCACACACGTCAGTTCCTCGAAAAACAGTGTTTCCTGCAGCGGTTATGTTCCTAGAAATAAATTAATTTTTAGAACATTAAAAAAGAAAAAAAACCTTCAAAAAACTCTTTTCAATAAAAAATTAGTAGAATTCAATTTCAGAACGATTATGGGCCTATTTATATGAACTTCCCTGTAATCTTCTATCTATGCTTTTTTTTTCGATAGGATTAAATGCAGGTTTCCATAGCAAGAAACTTACAGGAAAGTTCATGTAAATACGCCCATAATCGTTTTGAAATTGAATTACCGTAAAAACTATTAAATGACCACCCCTATCTGAATGCCACCTCTAATATAATGCCACTTTGGTAAAAACATCAATATTGCAACTCATTTGAATTTTATTTCAGAAAAAAATCCAGTTTATAAGATTTTTTTTCGGAATGTGGGTACTGTAGAAAATATTCGAAAAAAAAGCCACCCCCTAATAGAATCTCAGCAAAAACCCACAACTCAAGCGCAAAGTTACTGCAACTTTTACACGAACTTTACGCAGCTTCGAATCTCTGACAACGCGAGAGCTGTGTAAAGTTTGTGTAAAGGTTGCATGAAGTTGGCGGTCACGTTGTGCGAAAAAATTCCATACAATTGAAATATTGGGAAAAATGTTACGCAATATCTGTGCAATAATTGTGCAATAGTTGTATAGTGCGCTCTTAAGGGATGCTTTTTATCAAATGGATTTCGGAAAATAAAATTTATTGAGACGGAACGAAAATATAAAAAACGACAACGAGAAGACAAGATATGGCGATAGAACAAAAACAGCTCTTGAAAACAAAATATAGCAGAAACAAAAAGAAAGTGTGAAACAGTGAGAAAAAAACAACGAAATTGAAAATTCACCGTCAAGGTTATGGTGAGTCGGCGAACTGGAAATTCGAAGATTCGTCCGTGGCGTATTAGTCGGGCTTTCCATCCTTCATCAGACGGGATCAAAACTTTCTCACTGAGTCCCATCACAGGTGTTGACAACACACGCCACGCGCCTGAAAAATATGTCAGTTATGCGCATTGTGCTCATCAAGTATTACCTGACACGGATCCAAAGATTGAGTAAAGATGTCCTAGTGATAGCAACACGACGCTTTCTGATTTCAGAATCCGGATTCAGTGATGTGACAACCCTGAGAGAAAGGGCTTTTCTCGAAAAATTGAACAATTTACCTGTCAGTGAATGGGATGGGGCCAGTGAAAAGAGCATCCGGAAGGTGTACTGCTAGTGCATCGAATCCGAAGTCTAAAACATAGAAATTTGCTGTGCAGTGAAATGTTAGTCCTATTGTGAAAACAAATTCGACCGTGTAAGTGACGCAAATGTCCTATTTAAAACGCGAGTTTACGTACCTTTTATTAATTTTTGAATTGTTTTTCCGATGGAAATCGGAACGAGAAATTGAAATTTCGGTAATTCGAAAACAAAAATCAAAAATTCGGAATACCGTCGGAACATCGGGAGAAAAAATTACAAAATCGGAAATTTCCGACGGAATCCGGAGAAGAAATTTTCATTTTCGAGAAGGCCTGCTCCCAAAGTCTTCATGGCCCCTCGTTTTTTCACTGGTGCACTTCTGACGGGTTTCAAAGAGCTATTACGTATTCCCGAGTACGTGAGATGTCGTAAAATGGGTCTTCACATGATTGGTGTTTGCACACTTGTGGAGTTGAATATTTGTTTTCGAGTTTTTTCAATTAAAATGTTTCTTAATTTTTTCATGTTATTTTTTTAAACGTATACAAGCCTGCAGCTTGTGGCGACTAAGTCGCCTTCGTCAAATATTTATTTTTACTGATTTTTGTTTTTTTTTTAATAGAAATGGCAATCATTTCTTTTCCCTATTTCCCTCAAATTCTTGTGACCCTTGTGGTATAGTGGTTAGCACGTTTGAACGTCAATCGAAAGGTCGAGGGATCGAGTTTTGTCGACTGCAAACTCGTGTGTGAGACACACAAACAAACACACAGACTAATCTAAAATTTTCTATATAAGAAAGATTTTATACTTAAATAGGGGGTCATTCATGTAAAAAATAAAATGAATTTTCCAATTCACGCATGTCGAAAAATGTAAAAAATCTACAGTATCCCAAGTACTGTAGATTGTTTACAAGTTCGTGGCGAGACCCATTTTACGACATCTCGCGTACTCGGGAATACGTAATAATGTCTACCCGCCAAAATGGCCAAACGCGCTTTGCTGAACTCAAAGCTATGCTATTTTCATTTTGGTCTCTAAATTATTTCAGTTCACGTATAAATTCAACGTGAAATGAAATAATTTGGAGACCAAAATGAAAATCGCATAGCGTTGAGTTCAACGGAGCGCGTTTGACCATTTTCGCGGGCCAACAATATGAAAATTGATAATTTTATGAAATTTCGATTGTGGAATATCATTATAATAAAGCCACACACACACACGAAAAGAACCCGATTTTTTCGAATATGTTAAATTAGCTAAGAAATTCCGCAAAAAACTTCAAAAATTCCGAAGAAATTCTGAATTACTTCTTCTGAAAATAGGGGGCACAGTAGATTTTCATCAATAGCAAAAAACCTACTAAAACCTAAAACGGGAAGAATCCCCACTTTGAGTCTCTCTCCTGACACCACAATTACATCGGATGAAGATAAAGCTGAGTTTCTAGCAGACCATTTCGAGGCCCAATACAAAAACCAATCCCAACAAGTTTTTCAAATACCCGAAAACTATGAATCATCACAACCTATACCATGGATAGGAGATGACGAACTTTTGAAAATGATGAAAAAAGGAAAGAACTCGTGCTCTTCAACGTCGGATCAAGTTCCATTCAAATTTATTAAATTAATAGCACAATCGGTCGCGAGCCCACTCGCTCAAATATTTAATCTGTCAATGATGAGAGGAGAAATACCGAATAGTTTTAGAGACTCAATAGTAATACCATTAGAAAAAATTCCTCATCCAAAAACACCAAGCAACTTTAGCTGTGTAGAATCTACGAACGGTGTCTCTTATCCAAACTTCTCCCGTACCTAGATGAGAATAACTTCTGGAATAAAGAGCAACACGGGTTCAGACCGAAACGGTCTACAGTAACTTGCATGCTTGAAGCAACAAACGAATGGACGCAGGCAGTAGATAACGGCGCACAGGTAGATCTGATATATCTGGACTATGCAAAAGCGTTCGACAGCATACCACATGACATATTATTACAAAAAATAATAGATATTAAACTGAACGCAAACTTAATAACATGGGTTAGTAAGTTCTTGGACAATAGATCATTTCGAGTACGAGTTCACAATGCCATGTCATCACCTAGAATAGCAAGATGCGGAGTACCACAGGGTTCTGTATTATCACCTGTCTTGTTCGGAATTTATGTTAATGATCTCCCTACTGTTCTACCTCCCGGGGTAAAATGCAAGCAGTTTGCGGATGACTTAAAACTCTACACCATTATAGACAAGACTAGTGATAATAAACTCTTACAATCGGGAATTGACTCAGTCCTGCAATGGTCATCTCTAGCCAAACTATCGTTAAATGACGACAAAACTGTTTGCTTAACAATTGGTAACCACCCTCGCACTTTAGACTACAAAATTAACAATAAGTCCATTAGAAGAGAAAACGTCACAAGGGATCTTGGTTTTCTAGTATCCAACAAACTTGATTTTACTAAGCATTGGCTATCAGCTATAAACAAAGCAAAATACATAATGTCGCAAATTTTTTACCAGTATAGTAGTAATAATAGCAGGCTCATGACTCTTTTGTATAAAATATTTATAAGACCAATACTAGAATACGGAACAGCAGTCACAAGCCCCTCAAAACAAGGCGACTCCAAAGCCATAGAGTCGGTCCAAAATGCATTCACCAGACGCCTTTACTGTAGACAGAAGGGACGGTACCTTAGACCAGATGATAAAGATTATAAATCCGCTGATCAGAGAAACGAACTGTACAACCTAACATCGTTAGAATGCAGGAGAAAATGGATAGACAAAATATTTGTTTCGAAAATGCTAGCAGGCAAAGTAGATATCAACACCTCAGACTTTTTCACTGTCACATACAAAAATAGGACGCGCGCAAAAACTAAATTCTCGTGGAGCAAATGCAAAACCAAACTACGGCGCAATTTTTTCACTAATCGCACGCTAACTGGACTTATGCAGAAATGACCTACCTTATGTTAATCCACATTTACCCTCACCCACATCTACCCCATATGTAGCTATTAATTTCATTGCCCACTTAATCATCTTATTATTTCTAGCATTACATGTATAACTACTCCGACACAATAACATGAAAATTCAATCCGTCTTTTTATTCTTTTTATTCATTTTATCATACCATGATTTTGTTCCTATTTCACGTACTTCAAAGTCGTAATAAAATAAATAAATAAATAAATCTTCAGAAATAAAAATTGATAATTTTTAAAATCAATATTTCGGTCTGAAACTTTCAGGGAATGTCCGAGAGTATTTTTTAAATGATTTCTCAAAGTTTCAGACCCATCGGAGCATTCTCCAAATTTTCGCGGTATTTTTTGCTGGTATTTTTTTTCTATTTTTTGCTTTTTTTGCTGGTTCCGTTAATAACCCCAAAAAAAAATTCGAGTCGTTTTCAACGGTTCGCGATTGTCTTTTCAGGCAAAGTATATTTTTTGGAGAATAATTTGTATTTTTTATGACAATTTTTGATTGAAAAAACTCACCATCAATTATTTAACTTGATAATTGCCAAAATCCTCTTCTAAAGCGTTATCTTCGTCTTCGGAAGACGGCTGGCATCGGAGTCTCGGCATTGTCCTCCGAGTTGGAAACTTCACGAGTATTCTTATCTGAAAATAATATTACCTTTTGAAGAAAACTTTACTGTAAAATAAATCAATATGTACTTACATTTTAACAGAGAATGACGCGAAGTCTCCATTCGCTTAGAAATTATGAGAAATTATAAAAGTAGGATCGGAAAAATAAAAAATAAATGAATAAAAAATATGTGCAAAGAGCATGCTGACGCATCTGGAAGGATATCCTTGCCGTGGCAGTGCCGTTCCCTTGCCGGTCTCGTGCATATCCTTGCCGGTTTCTTGCGCATGTTTCCGTGGGAGTTCCTTGCCGACGCCTTGCCGTTCCCTTGCGGCTACAACTCATTTTGCTTGCCGTCCTCTTGCCACCTGATCAAACATCGGCAACTTGCCGATTCCGACGGCAACGTGCCGCTTGAATAGCGAACCCTTGCCGTTGCCTTGCGGATAATTCCCTGAGAACAACTGCACGAAATAGAACTTAAGGCGTCACTGTACAACGAAATAATTCTTCGAGTTGTTGAAGCGGTTCTGAGTCGCTACATTTCAATTCAGGCGGTTCTACTCCGCTCAGTTCTATTCCCTTCGAGTTCTATACCGTAGTACCCCCCCCCCCCCCCATTTTTCAGTCGCCGAACGGCTGCTTTGATGGAAGCTTTTTGTTAAAAATTCTTCCTTTAAAAATTGTTTATTTCTTTATCATACTCCGAAAATTAGAAGGACAACCTATAATTGAAGGACACCCTATATTAGAAGGACATCATTTGAGGGGGGTTGAGAATAGAAGGACATGTCCTTCTATTACAGGTTTTACGGTAATTTAAGATTTAATGGGTCTATTCAGGTTTATTTCCGATTTTTCCGATCGGAAATCGGAATTCCGTCGGAAGTCGGAATTCCGACGGAAATCGGAACGAGAACTTGAAATTTAGGAGTTCCGACGGAAATTCGGAAATGAAAATGAAAAAGTCGGAATTCCGTCGGAACATCGGAAGAGAAAATTAAAAAATCGGAAATTTCTGACGGAACTCGGAAGAGAAATTTTCATTTCCGAGAAAGCCTGGTACTAATATTGAGGCGTAAAATACAATAAAATTAGTAGTTTTTTGAGATTCGCATGTTTTCAAACTCGTTGCGGTACCTATCCATTGCACAAGTTTTATAAAGTTCTCAACTGGAGCCCAAAATTAATTCCATTGCATGGCCTCCCAGGCCGCCAGGCAGTGCAATCGCGCTCCACTGAGCTTGCTCCGCTCCTTTTGGCGGGAACTTTCGTTTTTTTCAAATTTGTTTCCAATTTAGTACTGAAAATTTACTTATTGGGAAATATTTTGTCCTTCCAATAATTTTTTTGATCAAATTCTCGGCGAACTAAAGAAGAAGGTAAAACCTTTCGAATAAGCGTTAAAATTAAAAATTTGAACTCCTTTAGGAGAAGAAGATGCAGTTTACAGTTATTAATTTTATTAAAAATCCATTCTTCTTCTGAATTTTGTTATGTTTTGTCTGTTTTTTGTCTCCGTATGTTCAGCCCGGAGCGACGCGATTATCAAATGCGCTTCATTGAATTCATTTGAACTCGGTACTTCGCGATTTTCATTTCGTTTGCCAAATTTGTTCATCTTTTTTTAAATGAACTTCAGGATTGCAGTCTAGATACTCACATGGATTGCAGCATTTTTCGCTGAAAAACAAAACAATACCGGTTGAAAAGACGTCGGAATAGTAATAGGTGGTTCTCGATGACTTCTTCATACTCGGAAAAGATCATCCGAGTGGAGACAAACGTTAGGTCCAACTATCCAGCAAGTGAAAATACTCCTTCTATCAGGAATAATGAACATAGGTACTGTAACAATCCGAACCGTCTCCATTTAAGCTTTTAACCCCAGAAAAGATTATCTAAGTTCCTGATTCGAGTTTTGTAGCAACTAGCTAGCAACATTTACCTCATTCAAGTTTCTAGAAAAACTTTTACGCGTGAACTCAAAATCACGGACCTTGAAAGGATCGGTATGACGTGGAGCGGGCTTCATAACTTACTGGACAGGGTTTGGATCCATGTCGTTGGCTCTCCAGATGCTCTGTTTGAAAGCATCGTGGTTCAGCTCTCGTTTCATAGCAATGTAAGTCTTTATTGAGTTCGAAGCATGCCGTATGATGTTTCATCTTGTCTCTTTGGTGGTGCTCCAGACTTCGTAGACGGCTTATAACGGCTCGGATTCTCAATAAAATTGTTGATTCACTTCTTTGAACACTTCGAGTGTTGTGTAATTACTCAAATTGACCTCCCGGCTGTTTTGCAGGCGTCAGATTGGAGTTGGTCGGCGCCAGAAAAGTGTTTTCCACGAAACATGGTTGAATTATGCACAATATAGACAAAAATATGAGAACTATAACCACATGTTATTTAAAAGCGCATAAAGCATAAAATTGAAACAATCCAGGCACAGATTTCCTCATTAATAGGGATTTTTAAGAAATTTCCGAGGGGGGCGCTATACTTATGTTACGGTTGCAGGAGCCATTTTTTCCTACATCTATCTGCTTCATGGATGTCTTCAGGCACAATATCACAAAACGGATATTTTCGGGGTAGTTTTGCATGCTGAATCCGTTTTTTAATGTCCCATGTTGCAGTTTTACCCGGGAGTGCCAAGACAGACTACTTCGAGGGGGGCGCTATACTTATGGAATAGACTGTATTGCCTAATTTTCGCCAAAGAATGTGCCAAAAAATATTATTCCATTTTTTCTGAATTGAAAGGTGTTCTTGTGGTAGAATGTCTTTGTGGTGGTGGTACCTCAAACTTGGGTAATTGAACCTTTTATATCTAAGATTAACAAGATATAACAATAAAAGTATAACAAAATTGATGTTAAGAAAGTAACGATAAGAAAAGGTATAAAAAATGGGGAAGAAAAGGAAAGACCGTCTTAACACGACGGTATTGAAACAATATGAATGAGGTGTGAAAGAGAGGGCTCTGTCTGTTGGGGGGGGGGGGGCGTGGTCAGATGGACACAGACAGAGAATGTTCGGGACAGAAAATAATGAGGAATGTAAAGGGGGGACAGAACGAGATAGTGTGGACAGTCCCATAGAAGTAGCATCTGTCCACGACATCTTCATCCTCCCCCACACAAGCAAGAGAGGCTTGTGCTTGGGAAGATGGAGATGTTGTAACATATGAAAAGTGGGTGTGTGTGTGAGTCAGATGTAGAGAGCAAGTACAGAGTGGGAAGCTCAGCATCTGTCCTTGACAAAGTTACTGTTACAGTTTCTCCAACACAAGCAAGAGAGAGCTTGTGTTAGAGAAACCGTAACTGTCGTCCAGGAGAGTAAACGAGAATTAATATAAAATACACGATAATAATAATATTCTATAATTAAATAAAATACGAGTACACTCCGTCCAATAATGATAGGACCCCTCTTGATTTTAGACGTTCTGGCAAAATTAAGAAAGTTATAAAAAATTTGTGAATGTCATTCGATTCAGAATCCAAAATAACCCCAGGGCCCAATTGTTCATGATCCTACCATGTTCCGTCCCCGCACACCACTAAAAAGTCACTTTTTTGACCGTCCAATAATGATAGGACCACCTGAGATTTTGGGTGGGTCGGGGATTTTTTCGAGCGGTTTTCACTAAAATAAGTTTTTATTTTCATGTTTTATCTGTTTTTAACTATTTTTCATCTTATATTGTTCACTATTATGGAGTTTCGACAGTAATTTAGTGTCATGTGTAACGCAACTTTTGTCTTTTGTTTATTATCTCATCATGGGCCGAGCTCCACTCCACACTGTTTCTGAGCAAGCACAGATTTCCGTGATGCACCAATTGGGATCTTCTTTTCATATGATTTCTCGTTATGTGAAAAAGAGTCGAAGCGCTATCCGCTCTTATTTGAACAACCCCCTCTACTACGGCAAGAAGAAATATACTGGAAGACCAAGAAAAGTCACCTCCCACGATGAACGGAACATCATTCGGGTCTTCTTCAATTCTCCAAAGAGCCTCAACGACGTTCGTGCGGAGCTCAATCCTTCTGTTTGTAAGCAGACAGTGCACAATGCAATCACAAGAAGTGAAACGATTGTTTGACAGAACATAACGAGAAATGATATGAAGAGAAGATCCCAGTTGGAGCATCACGAAACTCTGTGCTTGCTCAGCAACAGTGTGGAGTGGAGCTCGGCCCATGATGAGATAATAAACAAATGACTAACTTGGAAGGGCACTTTTAAGACTAGATTTTATTTTAGGATTTTCAGACTTCTTTCACGATCCTGATTACGGTACACAGCTCAACCAAATCAAGGGTTTGGAACCCTTTGAATTGATCTCATTCAAAAAGTTGAGTTACACATGACACAAAATTACTGTCGAAACTCCATAATAGTGAACAAAAAAAGATGGAAATTAGTTAAAAACAGATAAAACATGAAAATAAAAACTTATTTTAGTGAAAACCGCTCGAAAAAACCCCCGACCCACCCAAAATCTCAGGTGGTCCTATCATTATTGGACGGTCGAAAAAGTGACTTTTTAGTAGTGTGCGGGGACGGAACATGGTAGAATCATGAAAAATTGGGCCCTGGGGTTATTTCGGATTCTGAATCGAATGGCATTCACAGATTTTTTATAACTTTCTTAGTTTAGCCAGAACGTCCAAAATCAAAGGGGTCCTATCATTATTGGACGGGGTGTATTTCAAAAAATCGGCAATTTTCTGTTCTGTCTATTTATACCGTAAATACTGTATTATAATTACTGTATCTATTTTTAAATTAAATACTGTATCTATTTTTCAAAGGGGTCTCAAGGGTGGGCTTATATTACAGGTGGGCTTCTAATACAGGTGGGCTTATATTACAGTATTTACGGTATTCCTTTTTTAATTGAATTCCCGGTTTTCAGTGTTTCCGACGCATTCTTAGATTCTGAATATTCCTGCAGGAAAAGCGGTGCAAGCGCGCCCTATCTGCACGCGCGAGAAAGTGCGAGACGCCGAGATCTTCTTTTTAGGGACCAGCGGTGCGCATTTCTCGTGCGGGAGGCTGTGGGCTCCGTGATTGCAATTCCACCTGAAAAATGAACAAGTTGAATGTTATTATATGAAATGAAGCAAAATATTTGTGAAAATAACGCGTGAGTTCAACAATGAATAAAAATATTTTTATTTAAACCCTCTTATCGGCCTACAAACGTAATTTTCGAGTTTGGGCGGCTTTATCACATATTGGCAAAGATTGACACTTTTGATAAACAAAATCATGTTTTTTTTAAACAAAAATAAAGAAAATAGCAAAAGAAATGAAGATAATCTGGCCTAAAAATGTATCGCCAAGTGTCAATCCTTGCGATATGTAATACCAGGAAAAAAACAAGAAAAATTATATTTATTAAAAGATAAAAATTTAAAATCTGAAAAACGGAAAACAGATGAAATGCGACGTCAAAAATTAATTAGACCAAAGAAAATGTGTTTTTCTTATGAGTGTTTGCGTCTCTACCGATATAGTGTAGCCGTGGAGCGCGTTTTGCCCTAACGTCACGCCGCTAGACCTACAAGTAGGCCTACGCCGCACACCACGTCCGCGTTCGTTAAGCTTATTACAGGAGGGTAAACGCTGCCGCCCGCGATAGGCCTGTTATAAGCTTATAATTGGCCTATATTTTGCCTCAACCTGTTATAGGCCTATCGCGCAAAACCTGTGTAGTCGAACACTATTTTCAAGAGTTCGGATGTTGACAAGTAAGGCAAGGCGGTGATCTGAGTGTGGGTCGTCGCGGTCGACGAAATGTCAAAACGTATGGTAAAATGCTCTAACTTGGGACTGGAATTTCAGCATCTCAGAGGTCTCGTAAGCAGCTTTTGAAAACGGGAATAAAAGTTTTCAAAGCCCCTCTTTCTACCTGTGTAGTTATTTTTCTCTGGAAACAACCTTGACTTAAAAGGTTCCCTTGTCAGTTTACTTTCGCCACGCAGTTTGGAAACCGACACACATTTTCGATATTTATTGGTTTTACTTAAAATAATACAAGTTTCCCTCTTAACTAAAGTGCTTCTCAACGTTGCCATCTAAAATGGGCTTTGTTTTCCCTCGATTTTGAATTAATTTGCATTTTCTTGGTATATGGTTCGTCTTGTTCTGATTGTTTTTATACCGAAAAGGATTGAAAGTGAAATCGAAGCGATAGTGACCACAAAAATGACAACAACAATAAGGAAACGTGGCCTAAACAAAAGTGTTTTAAAATATGATTCAAAAATTAAATTCTCACCAGTCTGACTTCGATTGTTTCGAGAAAAACGATTGGAAGAAATTGTCAGTGTGTGCCAATAAGATCATGAGTGAATTTTTTCTACGCATTGCCGCAAACTGCAGTCCTTCCAACTGCTTCAATATGTTTTCGAAATCCGTTACTTCTCTTGATTGACCAATGGACATTGTTTTTAACTTTTCTAGTGTTCGAATCATCAATGGAAAATTGAATGTAGAAATGTTGATATGATCCAGAACTGATAATGCGTTTCCAAACGACTTCAAGCTTTGATCTTCAGTTGTAAATGTTTTTGACAGTTTCTCCACTCCAGATAGAAGAATGGTAATTGATTTATTGATTGATAAAAAATGGCGCCAGTCGGAATCATTAAATTGTTTTTTGACATGTGGGACAATTTCGATTTTATTAGCAAGCGCACGTCCATTTAACGCAAAGTTTTGCAGCATTCGACGAAGATCGTGTTTCTGATATAACATGAGAGCTCTTTGGGAACACGCCAGTTCGTAAGAAGTTTCGCGAGCAAATGGGAAGTATGCGAGACGACGAAAACTTTGAGTTGTTTTGTTTTTTGTTTTGTTATCTTTCCATAGCTCGCGCCATTTATTCGTTATATTTCTAGCAGCAGATATCATACTCGGTAGCTCTTCAGTCGCCACTCGTTCTGTGTTCGTAAGAGGTGTTAATGAATTCAGCAACTTAACATAATTTAACACCGCTTTCAAATCTGATTTAAGCTGAGGTGTACACAATTGGCTATTGTTTATGAATATTTCATTCGTTAGAGTGTTTCTGATATATACAGTTTGGGTTAATACATTTAAAATGTGTTTTCTCTGCTTTTCAAAAAACCTAAATTTGGTGCTGATTTGATTAACGAATGAAGCGTATTGGTTGTTCATAAAATTTTCCTTAAGGTAAGCAACACATTTTTCGGGATCGTTTCTCAAGGAATAAGCTTCGGTGAAAACTATGTGTTTGCTGGAGTCGAGTACAGGTACCACGACGGGTTTCCGATTATTTCTAAGTTCTATTAACTCCTTGCTAAGGTTTGTGAATATAGGCGAAGAATTCAAAAACTCTTTAAACTTGTTTAATGCTAAATTCTTCAAATAGCCCAATGGCCTCAGATTTCGTAGTGTGTTTTTTGCATTTTTTATAGCATTTGAGATAGAAATTGGTTTCGACGCAACAATACTTTCAAATTTGATCCGACTTTGGCGAATCAACGTAGAAGAAACATTTCTATCATACTTTTTCCATTTGTTTTCCATTAGTATTTGCGCTTGAAAAATTCTTATTGGATTTAGAATGAATTTTAGTTCCCGCAACGTATCCCCGTTGTTCAAAACTTTTTTCATCCACTCGTCGTCGAGGTCTTTAAATAGCAATTGCACGTCTAACGAGCCACGAGGGAATCCTATAAGAGCCTTTTTATCAGAAACTTTGATAGTTTTGCTAAGCAAATTTTCTATGATATCTAAATGGCTAGTAATAATTTGTTTCTGTGTAGAGTTCTCCAGAGTTTTGATAACTGACAACGATGCTAATACACTGTCTAAGCTTTCTGTAAGTAGCTTCGATTGTTTTTTATCAGTCAATTGCTGGTACAGCTCAATTTTTGGGACAAATGAGGCTGCTTTTTCTAAAGAATCAATAAATTCATTTGTTTCTTGATCGAGTACGAATGTTTTAATAATCATATGAATACTCGAAACTTTTCTTACAAAGTCTTCAGCAAAATCTAATGCTTTCTTGGAATTCGGCTTTGTCAAGTTTAGTTCTTGGATGAGAAGTCTTCTATATTGGTTTAATTCATAAATTTCAACTGGTAAATAAGAACTATTAAACTTTGAGATATTAAAAAAATACAATATTTGGCTGTTTGGCAAATTACAGAGAGAATTATTGTAGTTCACAATTATTTCATTCAACTTCACTTTAATTTCATGAATTGTACTAAATAATCGAGTAGCTAACGAGTCTATGGTGTTTATAGTATGCATAACTTTACTAACACCCGAATCTTCAATAGTCTTCAATAAATGTATATCTTGAATATCGAGTGCTTCTATCATCACACTCTGCATTGATAATAACTCTCCACGAAAACTATTATGTAAAACTATCGCATTGATCACACGCGACAATTTTGACAACTTCGATAGAACGTTTTCAAGATTTTCAGTGCCGTTGATTTGCGTGGCAACATTTTTCACCTCATTAACATCAGGGTGAGCTAAGATTGCAGCTTGCACAAAGACGATGATTCCAAATACGGTAAATAAAAAGACATGTGAAACGATGTTGTGCTTTGAGGGAACAGCGATAGTAGAACGGTATTCATTCTTTAACTTTTCTTTAATTGTACTTTTATATCCGGTTTTTTTATAACTCTTTTTTGATTTTTCTGAAAATTAATATTATTTTCCTGTTGAAAAGAAATTCCAGAATAAATTGTGCTCACAAACACGGTGTGTTGAAGCGTACATTTTTTTTCCAAAATAATCCAAAATACGCAAATTGCCGCCACACGCGCGCTCAAATTATAACGTTACAGGTTTCTGTGCAAATTTTGAAATTTACGACAAATGAGAAAACATTCCCATTAAAAAAGCATGAAACAATTATTGTCGGCCCGCCAAAATGGTCAAAAGCGCTCCGCTGAACTCAACGCTATCCAATTTTCATTTTAGTTTCCAAATTATTCCATTTCACGTATAAATTCAACGTGAAATAAAACTCAGCAAAAATCCACAACTCAAGCGCAAAGTTACTGCAACTTTTACACGAACTTTACGCAGCTTCGAATCTCTGACAACGCGAGAGCTGTGTAAAGTTTGTAGTATGTAAGGGTTACATGAAGTTGGCGCTGACGTTGTGCAAAAAAGTTCCATACAATTGAAATATTAGGAAAAATGTTGCGCAATATCTGTGCAATAATTGTGCAATAGTTGTATAGGGGGCGCTCGTAAGGGATGCTTCGTATCAAATGGATTTCGGAAAAAAAATTTATTGAGGCGGAACGAAAATATAAAAAATGACAACGAGAAGACCAGATATGACAATAGAACAAAAACAGCTCTTTAAAACAAAATACAGGGTGGCCGATAAGTATAGGACGCTCGCTTTCAGCGTTCCCTGGCACGGTGCCAAGGGATATTTTCGAAAAATTTCGAAACTTTTCGAAAGTACAGAGACTATATAAGTAAGCTTCTCAGTCATTTGTTCTCACTTCTCCATATCGCCGAGCTATGAAAAGTTCTCCTCATCGTCCTTCCATTGAACTCTTGTTCAAGAGAGGCCTCGGAAGTGCTGAGATCGCTCGACGCCTTCAAATTTTTTTTTTTTACCCTGGGTCACTCAGCACTTTGCTGGTGGTCCATTTATCCTTCAACAAGACTGGGCACCGTCCCATGGCTCGAGATCGACATTGGCCGTCTTGGAGGCGCATTTCCCTGGATTCCTGGACAAGAACTTGTGGCCTGCTTCCAGCCCGGATCTCAATCCGATGGATTTCAGCGTTTGGGGCATGTTGGAAGGGAAGATCGCGGGAAAAGTTTTTGCTACTGTCGATGACTTGAAGGCCGCTCTCGAGGTAGCATGGGCTTCGATCGACGACGGATACCTGCGGCGCACTGTCAATTCGGTGAAGAAACGTTTGAGAGCCTGTGTCAAAGCTCGTGGATCCAACTTCGAAATTCTCTTGTAAAATCAAATTTTCTGCTTATTTTTTGTTGTTTAATAAAGGTTGTTCTCGAAAAATCCTCAAATTGAAAAAATGGGAGCACTTTCAAAACGTCCTATACTTATCGGCCACCCTGTATAGCAGAAACAAAAAGAAAAAGTGTGAAACAGTGAGAAAAAACAACGAAATTGAAAATTCACCGTCAAGGTTATGGTGAGTCGGCGAACTGGAAATTCGAAGCTTCGTCCGTGGCGTATTCGTCAGGCTTTCCATCCTTCATCAGACGGGATCGAAACTTTCTCACTGACAATTAGTCCCATCGCAGGTGTTGACAACACACGCCACGCGCCTGAAAAATATGTCAGT
This sequence comes from Caenorhabditis japonica, assembly GCA_963572235.1. Lineage (NCBI taxonomy): Eukaryota > Metazoa > Nematoda > Chromadorea > Rhabditida > Rhabditidae > Caenorhabditis > Caenorhabditis japonica. Next base: position 3,720,637 of record OY754344.1, on the reverse strand, counting down.
TATGCGCATTGTGCTCATCAAGTATTACCTGACACGGATCCAAAGATTGAGTGAAGATGTCCTAGTGATAGCAACACGACGCTTTCTGATTTCAGAATCCGGATTCAGTGATGTGACAACCCTGAGAGAAAGGGCTTTTCTCGAAAAATTGAACAATTTACCTGTCAGTGAATGGGATGGGGCCAGTGAAAAGAGCATCCGGAAGGTGTACTGCTAGTGCATCGAATCCGAAGTCTGAAACATAGAAATTTGCTGTGCAGTGAAATGTTAGTCCTATTGTGAAAACAAATTCGACCGTGTAAGTGACGCAAATGTCCTATTTAAAACGCGAGTTTACGTACCTTTTATTAATTTTTGAATTGTTTTTCCGATGGAAATCGGAATGAGAATTCGAAATTTCGGTATTGTCGACCCGCCACGACGGTCAAACGCGCTCCGCAGAACTCAACGCTATGCGATTTTCATTTTGGTTTCCAAATTATTTCATTTCACGTTGAATTTATACGTGAAATGAAATAATTTGGAAACTAAAATGAAAATCGCATAGCGTTGAGTTCAGCGGAGCGCGTTTGACCATTTTAGCGGGCCGACAATAATTCGGAAACACAAATCAAAAATTCGGAAAACCGTCGGAACATCTGGAGAGAAAATTACAAAATCGGAAATTTCCGACGGAATTCGGAGAATAAATTTTCATTTTCGAGAAGGCCTGCTCCCAAAGTCTTCATGGCCACTCGTTTTTCCACTGGTGCACTTCTGACGGGTTTCAAAGTGCTATTACGTATTCCCGAGTACGTGAGATGTCGTAAAATGGGTCTTGACACGATCGGTGTTTGCACACTTGTGGAGTTGAATATTTGTTTTCGAATTTTTTCAATTAAAATTTTTCTTAATTTTTTCATGTTATTTTTTTAAACTTATATTTTATACTTAGGGGGTCATTCATGTAAAAAAATAAAATGATTTTTCCAATTCACGCATGTCGAAAAATGTAAACAATCTACAGTATCCCAAGTACTGTAGATTGTTTACAAGTATGCATACACCGATCGTGGTGAGACCCATTTTACGACGTCTCGCGTACTCGGGAATACGTAATATTGCCTACCCGCCAAAATGGCCAACCGCGCTCCGCTGAATTCAACGCTATGCGATTTTCATTTTGGTCTCCAAATTATTTCAGTTCACGTATAAATTCAACGTGAAATGAAATAATTTGGAGACCAAAATGAAAATCGCATAGCGTTGGGTTCAACGGAGCGCGTTTGACCATTTTCGCGGGCCGACAATATGAAAATTGATAATTTTATGAAATTGAAATTGAACTTTTTAATTTACCGTCATTTTGGCGGATTTTTTTTGTCTGGAAATGTTACAAAATTTCCAATTTTACAAAAAAAATTACCGAAATACGCAGGACGATTGTATCTGTCGCTTCTTTCGGATTCTTCGTCAAACACTGTAGTGATACTGTAATAAAATAAAAATACATTTAGAAATATGGAGATCGTAAAATCGACGATAAAAAGTATAAAATTGACAAAACCGGAAAAATAAGAAATCAATAACAAAACTTTCCAAAGTCCGCGCAAAGTTTGCGGAAAGTTTGTGCAAAGTTTGTGTGAAGATCGCGCATGTTGCCACATCATCTGTTGGAAGAGATTCATTGTGCAAAAGTTGCGAATGGGCCAAAGTTGGCGCAATTATTGCGAGAAATTTGTGTAAACATTGTACCATTTCTTCATCTGTTTCTTTCTTTCGAAATTTCACTGAATTATTGTGTAAACCTTGCGAGATTCTCGAAATTCGCGTGTTCATTGTGGATCGTTTGCGTGAGAGTTGAAAAACCTTCATAGTTTGTGTAAAAGTTGCATGAGGCTTCAAAGTTTGCGTATCCGTTGTGGGTTTTTGCTGAGAAAGGTTTCTAATCGACTTATTAATTTTTGCTTAAGCGGAAAATAACAAAAAAAAATGTAGAAAGTAACGTAAGTTTGAATAATAATGAGACATGTATGAAACCGAGTTGCATCAGCAACAATCGAATTCCCGACCAGAAACCCCGCCCAATCTTGCCCAATCACAGTGATATTGGAAAAGACGAATAAGAAACGGTGAACGCAGACTACATTTGCATGAAGCAACTCGATTGAAAACACAATATCATTCTTATATAACAAGATTGCGGCTTGTGGCGACAACGTCGCCTAGGTCAAATATTTATTAGTTTGACTAAAAAAATAGTGCGACGCGTTTGCTGAATTCCGTGTTCGCACGGCAGTGCACGAGGTTGCAGTTCTTGATGATGCGCGCACGTATTCCTCAAGTAGCGAGCATTAGGGTTGAAGCGTTGGGGTTGATGCACAGGTGAAATGCGGTGGATGCATATAGTGTCCGTATTTTAATCAAGTCGTCCTTTTGGTTCATTAGGCGGTATATAATAACTTTTTATTCATTTTTTGTATTAAAATAAATAAATTGAATGTATATACACAAGTCTGCGACATTTGGCGGCTTTATCGGAACAACGTCAGAGGAATCTGCACAGGGAAGATATCCGAACACAATCGGAGGTCCTAGATCCCCTACTAGTCATCAAGAAAAAGAAGCTTGGATGGGCCGGACACATAATGCGAAGAAACGATGGCAGATGGATGAGGCTTGTGCAAGAATGGTATCCCATAGGCGAGAAGCGACCCGTTGGAAGACCACGGATGAGATGGTGCGACTCCCTACAGAAGGAAATATCATTATTTGATGGCGAAGATCTCGAAACACACTGATCAACAATCGCCAAGGACCGAATGGCTTGGAAAGCTGTGATCCGCGACCACATCAGGTGATCGAAAAACGGATCGACTAAGTAAGTAAGGCACTGATTTTTGTACCTCAGCTCTTCCAAATTTCGTGATTTCTGTGGCTGAACTAGTAAAATGTGTAAACGTTAATCAAACGACGCGGATTCATCAAGAGCCTAATTTACATAAATGCACGATATCATTCAAATACGGGCACTATATGCATCCACCGCATTTCACCTGTATGAGACCTTTTTTAAACCAAACCCCTAGATCGACAAAAATCCATCGACCTTAAGAGGAACTGAACAAGACGCTGACGTATATCGACAGCACTAAGCGAGAGGTGAGTAAATGCGCTCCATTGAATGGCGCGAATGTGAAAATTTCCACTGTCGTGCACCGTTATTTTTCTCTCTGCGCATCGATTTCTTTCTATACCGATTCCGTTTTCACCACTTCCGTTCAAAAATTAACAAAACAATTTTAATTTGGGGCAGATGGAGTTGGGGCACTCAACAAACATTTTTTTTCGTTTTTATTGGCGATTTTGCATCGTTTGATTTATTTGATATATCATTCAGAATTTATTTTTGCCCGGAAAGTTCAGCGGCAAATCGCCGGAAGCATGTTTGATACTTTTTGAATATGCGACCGGAGGGAGCTGGGCGGAAGCTTGCTTTGATTCTTTTGAGTGTTTAATCGGCTCCCGGTATTATTTTCTTATCTTTTTAGGCTCACCTTTAGGCTTTAAATCACGAAAAATCTCCTCACAAAGCATGCTTCCACCCAGCTCCCTCCGGTCGCCAAATTGAAAAGTGTCACACATGCTTCCGGCGTGTTGCCGCTGAATTTTCCGTGCATCGATAAATGCTTAGAAACGCAAATTCAAAGCGTGTACAACAAAAAAGCAAAAAAAAAAAGTTATTTTTACAAAAAAAATTAGAAATTCCGGGGAGATAAGCAAGAAATCGATTCGCAGGGGGAAAAATAACGGTGCACGACAGTGGAAATTTTCAAATTCGCGCCATTCAATGGAGCGCATTTACTCACCTCTCGCTTAGTGCTGTCGATTTACGTCAGCGTCTGAACAAGGGAGTGCAGATTGCAATTTGCAACTCATTAGCCACTACACCAAGTGGCACCCATTGTAAACGAAACATTTCGTTCATTTAATGGTCACGTCGATCAGAAGTTTGAACGTGAAATATCTAGCCTTTTATGTTATGTCTTTTTTTTATTTCGCAAAATATTTTCCCCTGATAAGTTTGAGCAGCTTTCAAAATAATTCTAAATAGCAAGCTTTCTCCCGCGAAGCATGCTTCCACCCAGCACCCTCCGGGGCTCTGGGACGTTTTGAAACTTGCCATTTCGAAACTGGGACGTTTCGAAATTTTTTTTCATTTTTGCGTATGGTTTTTCACCAATTGACATCAAAACACGGGGCATTTGGTAATTATTTTTCGTTTTTATCAGTTAATTTTATTTTTTTGGAAAGTTGTATTCACTAGTATGCTGCGAAAATTCAAAAAAGTTTCGAAACGTCCCAGAGCCCCCTCCGGTCGCCAAATTTTGTCAAGGTCGCCAAATGTTTCCATCCAGCAAGAAAAATAACTTCGATATGAAAAAGAAAAATGATTTTGATTTTGTGAAAATACCACGTGGTTCAGGAAAAAAACACGTAAAAAATAAAAAAGAGTTCGCGTAACAATTAAATCAAAAATATACGTAAAACAAACAATTTAAGATATATTCATGCGTGACCTTATCAACCCTAATGCTCCTTGTTTGATGAATACGATTGCCCCTTGATGATGCAACGCGATTGAAAACACAATGGCAGTAAGTTTTAAAAAAAATCTCACTTGTTTTTGAAGTATTAAAACATTGCTTTGTGACTTGTTCATTTGACCATCGCGTTTGTGGAAACTGTTTCACTGAAGGAACAAAATAGTAACAAGGAAATTATATGGTCGGGGTTCCAGAAATTCCCAAAATTTATTTTACAAAGTTAGAAAAAAAATTCAAAAAATATATTCAAGGTGAAATGAAACAATTTGGAATACGAAATGAAGATCACAAAGTACTAAGTTCAGCGGAGCGCGTTTGACCGTCGTGGCGGGTCGAAAATACAGTGAATTACAAAGTACAAGAAAACGTTTAATTTTGAACACAAAACGATAAAAAATGAATACAAATTGAAATTTGGTCGCAATTTCGCGCCTGAAGAGGTCCTTCTATTGAAGAGCCTTTTGGTAAAAGGGGACAATTCTATTTCAGGAGCCCTTCTAATACAGCTTTTACAGTTTATTCCACCAAACTTTTTTAGGAATTTCTGGAACCCCGAACACATGTCATTCCCCTGCCAAATATATTCGAAACTTTAAAAAACTTACTGATGAACGATTTCTGCTGTAGAATCAAAATCGGGAATAATCATAATTTTAAACTCTGCAACAAACACATTTATGAAATCATAATGTTGCGAAAGAAGTTTATTTAGGCCACGTAACTGCTTTATATATTTTTCTCCTTTTGCGTTTTGTTCAAGAGAAACATGTATTAGGTTGGCAAGAAAGTTTTTGTTATGTTTTGCTTTTGCCCATAGCTCGTGGTAGAGCCCGACAAAAACCAAAAAATCCTTTTACTGGGTATATAAGAGACCTACCTTGTAGGCAATAACATCCACTTTCCCCTACTGACAGCCCTGGTTTTCACACGGTTTAGTGTCACGTGTTTGTTATTTATTTTTGAGCGGCTCATTGGGTCATTCAGTTCTTGTTTGTTTTGTTTTGTTTTGCTTTTTCTTTTGTTTTCTGTCTCTAATAAAAGCTTTTCCTTTAAATCCGTCTCATCTTTCCTTATTTTATATTCGGAACCCAACAACTATTTTCCGTTTCTGTGAAAGTACAACTGTTTTTCCGTTTCCGTTATCCGCTTTTAATTTAATGTATTTTGTTTGCTTTCAAATATACATACATGATAAAGAGGAAAACCGAGCAGAATTATCGGGGCAAATAAAAATGAAATGACCGATCGGACCAGAAATAGTCCAGTTGGTCAAGTGGAATGGGAAGGTAGGATGGCTAGAAGAATAGCGCCTAGGCGCGCAGCAAAAGCCTTTGGATGCAATCTCTTTGGCATTAATTTGGCGACATGCTTCCATAGGGACAAATTGGCATGAAGGAAAGCTTTTGAAAACCTTCCACATGCCGTTAACATATTATGGATTCGTGAATGAGCGACAAAACGCGGTGAATTTTTGGGGCAAAAGTGGGCTGGTCTCGCCACGATTTTGACAGACTACGGTTAGCGCGAAAAATATTTTTTCTCCTTTTGTTTTTAATGAAAACGCGATTTTTTGCCTTTTGACTAGCATCTTTACTATCTTTCTTATATATAAAAACCCAGATCGGGATCACAGGTAGTGCGCGTTCAGCTTATAATAGGTGGAGGCCAAAAATAGGCCCATTATAAGCTTAAAATAAGCCTATCGCGGGTGGCAGCGGCCACCCTCCTGCAATAAGCTTATCGCGCACGCGGTGTGCGGCGACCGCGCTAGGCCTATCGTAAGTCACTCGCCGTCTAGCTGTGAGACGCAGCAAACGCGCTCGCCGACTACGCTATTGCGGCAGAGAAGCAGAGACAGCCTTGTTGGGCGGCCTAAATTTTTGGACGGTTTTTAATTTTTTTTTCAAGTTCCGATGGCTTTTCGGAATTCTTTTACTGTTAATTAATTTTTATCCTTCTTTTTCGTTAACTTTCTCTTTCAAAGTCATTTTCTTGTTTTTCCTCTTTGTGTATTGTGTTTTCAATCGAGTTGCGACATTAAAATATGAAACCTCGCCCATTTTCTTCGCGCAAAAATTCAAACTGCACTAAAATTTAATGTTCGCGTGAAAATAGGGCGCAATTTCACGTTGATGTCACAAATCGATGGAATATATATAATGGATTCGTGGCGGAGTGACAATTTTTTCACGTTTCTGTTTGAAAAAATGAAGAAATAACTGAAGAAATGAAGAGATTTTTCATCTCGCAGTTTCAAATGAATTGTCACTCCGCCACGAATCCATTATATCGTAAAATCGTCTGAATTTCCATAGTACAAATGCTTCATTCAAATAGTTGTTCATTCGAATGGGGTTAAGCGTGTGTAAAATTAGTTTTTCCTCTAATACTGCTGTCAAGGCAACAAAAAATGTTTTATTTACGCTGAATAACCCCAATCACAGGTTTGTTTTGCGTTCGGTGCGCCTTATCGATAAAGGTTTGATAAATTGTCTAAAGTTTATGGGATTATTCACGGGGTAGCAAAAAATAACAAAAAAAAGATTTTTTTGCCACCTCGTGAATAATCCCATCATTGATTGTGATCACGGAAAATTGTCCTTCTTTCATTGTTTCATTTTGATATCTTTTTCGTTATGGTGTTATTCACGGGGGAACAAAAAAAAGTTAGCAGGGGTGGGACCCAAAAAAAATTTTTTTGTCAAAAAAAAACAAAATAAAAATTCAAAAAAGGCGAATTTCTGCCAGTTAAAGGGAAAATTTCTAAGTTTTCGTTACAAAATAAAGTTTTTTGTCAATTCGGAACATATACCGATTAAGTTTTCGTCAAAAACCGAAACTTTTTGAGCTTTGTTTTTTGAGCCAACAAAAAAAAACTGAAAAACAATTTTTTTCGGTCCCACCCCTGCTCGTGAGTATCCTCATAAACTGTAATTTTGGATAATTACTATAAATTTCAGTTTGTGGAATGTCGGTAGGCAGGAATTACGATGGAATCAATACTGTCGACGATGATGTCAAGCAGAGCCTATAATGGTTGGGATAATAAATCGGTAAGGTTTTTAAATAAATCGAATTTTAAAAAAATTGGCTAGCATATATTTTCGGAGCCCAAATACGCATGCAAATAAATTCAAAACTTCACGCTATCGCTGAGCACGATGTCTTCATTTCGCTAAATAGTCTACAAACTCTCATAATAGTGATAATGGCGTTTACCAAATTTATTTCAAGAACGTCTTAATTCACGTAGAAATACATGATTTCAAGACTATTTTAACTTTTGAACGCTGAATTAGAAAAAATACCGAGCTAACCTTGAAATATTCAAATTTATTATAATGGGGTTATTCTCGAAACCAGCAAAAAAAAGCAAAAAATAGAAAAAACCAGCAAAAAATTCAGCGAAAATTCGGAGAATGCTCCGATCGGTCTGAAACTTTGGGAAATTATTAAGAAGATACTTCCGGTCATTTTCTGAAAATTTCAGACCGAAATATTGATTTTTATTTCTGAAAATTTTCAAAATCTATATTTTGGTCTGAAATTTTCAGGGAATGACCGGAAGTATCTTCTTAATGATTTCCCAAAGTTTCAGATCAATCTAAGCATTCTCCGAATTTTCGCTTAATTTTTTGCTGGTTTTTTCCATTTTTTGCTTTTGTTGCTGGTTTCAAGAATAACCCCATAAAAACAAGAAAAACTGCGCGAAAACTGAGAAAATGGTCCGATGGACCTGAAATTTTGGGAAATAAAAGCACAATGGGGCAAACGATCATTTCCTACTGTTATTTTCCTATGTTTGCTCATTCTCTACCTTTTTCCAATAAAAAGATACTCGTATATTGGCGGAAATGATCCATTTCCCTTTTTTTTTAATAGTTACTGGTGAGAAACGATTCTTCAACACAGAAGACATTCATTTATTTCGATAATTTAATTTATATTGACATATTATTTTTTTGGAAAAGGTAGGAAATAAACAAATGTAGGAAAAGAACAGTGGGAAATGATTGTTTGCCGCACAAAGTTTCCTGGGCCTGCCCACAAAATTTTAGACCGAAATATCGAATTTAATAAAATTCGGAAAAAAGTCAATATGTATCGATATTTGGAGTTTTGTGGGCAGGTGCGGGAACATTTTTGCCTTTACTTTCCAAAATTTCACGTCAATCGGGCCATTTTCCCAGTTTTCGCGCTGTTTTCTGCCTTTTCGTGCATAATCCCATTAAATAGCAATTAATTACAGGCTCTCGGACGTTTCGAAGGTGGACTTTTCGAAAGTGGATGTTTCGAAGGAGGACTTTTTGAAAGTGCGACGATTCGAAGGTGTACATTTGGAAAGTGGACATTTCGAAAGTTTCTCTGCATTTTGTCGACGAGGTGTTTCACACATTCATTTTTATAAGGTTTTAATGGAAAATTCCATAAAAAATTAAAAAAAAAATTATTGTGTGCCAAGACCGCGACGAAAAATGCAGATGAAACTTTCGAAACGTCCGAGAGCCGAATGGCCAACTAAAAATAACCTAAAAATATTAGTTAATTTTTCGCTTTTGTAGCTATTGTCGACCCGCCAAAGTGATCAAACGCGCTCCGCTGAACTCAGTACTACGTGGATCACGTTGTTTACGACATGCCAGTAGTCGAACGAGTTCATCTGATCGCCCAAATCCACGAGCCTCTGATTTTTGTGCGCCATCATCCGATCTCCCGGAGAAATCACGTCGAGTTCACCTCTCGACCTCTTCACGCTCGCCACAAGGGAGATGAATGCTCCAGCCAGTGAAAAATCGTCAACCGAGGTGGGCGCGGGAATCAGCAAAATCTTTGTCAATCCTGGCACCACCTTGATCAGCCTTGATCATTGGTCCACGTAACCATTATCAGTCGCAAATGGGATGATCATAATCATCCGTGAGTAGCGCTTCTTTTTGAATTGCATCAGCAGTATCTCTTCAGCGGACTGCGATCTCTTCAAAATCAGCTTTTCCGTGAAAGCCAGAATGACATTCTCAGAGACACCTGGTGCCATGACAAGCAGCGTGTCGACGGGTTGATTGGTGTACTTCTCATCAAAGGTGTTCCTCACCAAACAACTACGCGGGCGCGTGAACGTTCGGTTCGCAGGTCTCACATGATGTTCGTATTTGGCTCCATTGTTCCTCTCATCGAAGCTTCTTGTGCGCATTGCATGCTCTTTGCTGACATTCTTCTTTGCAGCTTTTCGTTCATGAGCAAGTCCGACTCTGGAATCCGCATCTGAATGAACATTGCCAACGGCATCCTCCCCGTCCTTTTCGAGTGGGCCATTCGGGCGTCTTCCACCGACTTGGACTTCCCGTCTAACCTCGCACACGGTCGGCTTGTGCGGTTTGGTATCTTCTGTATCCCGAAGCCACTTGTTCAATTTTCCTAGCAGTTCCGGTCTTTTATTCAAAACTTCAAATCCATTTAGCTCTCCAGTTGCAATCTTTTGCCCCTTTCGAAGAAAAATAATTTCGCTTATATGGTTGGCAATATTGATCCGTGCTTTTCCTTCACTGTTCACTTGGCAAACTCATGCAGTCAAACATCTTGACGTTGGAGTAATGAGACAGAGTCTTCTTTCTTTGTGGATTATACCTTCGACGACAATTTCAACGATTTTTTGTCCATGCCTGTCCAATTTAACTTCATCGACTATTCGAACATCTCTGGGCGGTTCATCAATTTTCAGTTGAATTCCCATGGCTTTGAATCCTTCAGTTCCCAGAATGATCGTTTCTCGGTCCACTGCGGCAACGTAGAAAGTCAATCTTCGGGTCCTGGTCCGCATGGCCGTCTCCACTGAGACTTTTTCAATCAGCTTGATGGGCTCGTTTGCGGCCGTGAAAACTGTCCTAAGATCAGTTTTCTCCTTTCTCACTTCTTTTTTCCATTCCACGCCGTTGATTTTCAAAATCCGTCTCCACGTTTTCATAGACATCAGCGATATGCATAACCCGCTATCAATAACAAAGTCGACATCAGCAGACCCAATTTTTCCTTTCTCGATCATTTTAGTTCCTCGAGCGACGTCTTTCTTCACTCGTTTTCTCTGTTGCAAATCTAAACCTTTTATGTCGATGCTTTCCACTTTTAGGTTGGGTTCCTTCAGTGCGTTTCTCTGAACTGGTGCCTCAGCCAATGTCGGGCAAATTCTGGCGGTGTGACCGTATCCACCACATTTAAAACACTGCACTGCGGCATTCGGGAAGCTTTGACAATTTGGCAACACGTTCGAAAAGTTTCGCACTTCTTTATTAAGTGTCACCATTTTTCCATCTCGCTCGCTCCTTACTTCTCTTTTCTCTCTAAACTCTTTCAAGCTTATCTCATGTCTGATTGCTAACAACCGAGAGATGTCATAGTGCTCTTTCTCCGGAGATTCAAGCAGCTTGGCGTCAATCATGCATCGCAATGCCTTCTCCAGCAATGGCTTCAAGAAGCTTAGCAGTCTTCAACGAAGAGAGTTCTTCCGGCGGCAGGCGGCGATAGGCGACTCTTGCCACTTCATCAAGGAGCAGACAGAAATCTTCGACTGATTGATTCTCAAAGATTCGCAGCAACTCCCAACGTGTTTTTGCTCTTCTGGTCTCATCCTCTGCCGAGATTCTTAATCTGTTGGCGAGGGCTCTCAGAATGCTTTTGACACTGTCCTTTTCCGTCTCTACAAGACCTCGAAATGCCTTTAGCGCTTTTCCAGCTAGATATTTTGTTTTGAGGAGAGTGACCTGTTGCTCTGTCGAAAGTCTCCCGAATTTCATTGCAAACGTTTTTTCGAAAGCTCCCATACTCACAGAGTCCTCCTCTGCTGTATACTTCGGCGGCTCCGGCAAATTCTGTTCCAGGTACAGTTGGCTGAGCATTGAAAGTTCAGTCTGGAATGGAGAACTCCTCTCTCTGTACCGTCCACTCTCTTGTAAGTTCCATCTGTTCTTCACTTCTCCAAAACTTTGCTCTGTTTCCTGATAATATCCTCTTGTTCTTTCAATTCTCTCAACATTTTCGTCACGAGGCCAATACGTTCCTCGCGATCCACCCTGCATGTGTCTGCGTGGGGAGCCATCTTCAGTGTCCTGAAAGCAGTTTTGCTCGTACCTCGCCACTTTTCGTTCTCCACTTTCTTTCCTCAGCCTTTCTGACTTGATTGCGGATCCGTCGTCAAGAAAAGTGTTTCTCTGTAGCTCGTTCGTTTATCCTTAGTACCCGATTTTCCAACTGAAGCTCCAATATTTTATTTCCTTTCTCCACAATCAATTTTTCCCTCTGTGAGAATCTTTCTCTGATAGTTTCGATCATTCTTTTCGCCACGTTCGGGGCAACATTTTCATATTTTCGAAGATCTTGCTCGATTACATTTAACCGAGCTTCGTCTTCTCTTGTTCTCGCCTCGTGCTCCCTTTCAAGGCTCTCACAGTCCATCTCCACATCGAGAATCTTATCGTCGATGAATCCGTTTTTGTGTCCACCGTCTTGTCCGTTTTCGTCCTCCAGTTCGTGTTCGATCACAAATTTTGTTGTTGACGTCATCTGTTCTTGATTTTTGTCAAGGTTTTGGCTGACGGTGTAAAAGAGTGTGTGAGAAATGCAGGTCTTGCTAATTTATCACAGTACTCAAAATCTTCAATTTTCCCGAGAAACGTCCAACGTTATCGGTTTATATCCGAAATTAGCTGACTGATTGGATGTTTTCCAGAAACACCAACAATCGAGATTTTCAAGTGTCTGGCAGGGTCTCTGTCCCAGAACACTGAAAACGTTCGGCTTCTCTCGTGAAGATTGATTGGTCGCAATCCTAGTTGAAGTCGCGGGACTCTCTTGGTGGGGGTCTCCCTCCCAATTGAGTGTTGCGATTGAAGTCGGAATGAAAAGTTGAGTTTCCCGGGGTCTCCGTGGAAAGCTCACTTTTCGGCGGTTTGGCTCGGTGGCTCGGCCCCCAAGTGCGCGAACTTTCTTGGTGGGGGGCTCCCTCCCAAGCTAGTTGCACGTGTGACGAGACGACTGACGAGAACGGTGCGTGGCTACCAGTAGCTCACGACTTCACAGACAAACGAAGGTGGTCAATAAACAATTTATTGACACTGACGAACACCAATCAGAACACAAAAACAAAGAATAATAATTAAGAATTAAGAATTAGGAAATCAAGGAATAAGGAATGAATAAATCTAACCGCCTGTCTGAATCCAGCAAGCTCGCCGCCCACTTTTCCGCGCACGCCAGAGGTCACGTGAAAATAGTTTATCTTTTGCATCTGGCGGCGCGGAATGCGCACTGTGACTTTAAAGGAAAACTATCAGGAAAATCGAGTGCCCGCTCGACACGACCCAAAAATAATGTTGACTCGAAATTTATTTTAAAAATGAAGTTTCAAAACTAAAAGTATGATTTTAGTTGACTATGGGTCGATCGGACGATTTTCAGCTGACTTACAGAACTTTGAATATCAGGGTTCACATGGGTAAGTCAACTTTAGCCTTTATTGAGAATCACCAAAACCGAATAAAATCAAATAAACGTTGCTTTTTAACAGTTTTTATCTAATTTGCCTTTATTTTCTTCAGTTTTGGTGATTCTCAATAAAAGTTAAAGTTGGCTTACCCACTCGGACCCTGATATTCAAAGTGCTGTAAGTCAGCTGAAAATCGTCCGATCGACTCATATTCAACTAAAATCATACTTTTAGTTTTGAAACTTCATTTTGAACATAAATATCGAGTCCTGAAAAATCTGAAAAAAAATTATTTTTGGGTCGAAAATTTGGCATCTGAAATTTTTTGAAAAATCTGCAGTTTTTAAAAATGAACAAATCCATTTCTGGAGCTTGTCAAAAACATTACGGGACAGATTTATGCAAATTTTCAGAACCATAACCCTCTCCATCCAAAAGTTATACTTCAAAAACCAAAATATGATATCTTTTTGTCCGGTACTGTATGTAAAAACTAAAAACTTGTGTGATGTTAAATACCTTCATTTCTCAGGGAATTTTGGTTAGTCACCGTTAAATTCGTCCAGACCAGGCTTGTGCAAAAACGAAAACGAAACTTTTCGAATTTTCGGTTTTTTCAAAGTTTTTCGAAAAAAATTTTCGACGATAATTTTTTCGACGAGAATCTTTTCGAGAAAATTCGAAAAAATCGAAAAAAATGCTGGAATGAATAAGGCTGTCTGAAAAACAGAAAAGGAGCTCGAAAAACACGAAAATAATGATTCTCTAGTGTTTGGATCAATTTAAGATCCTAGATTTAAGATGAATATGCACGGCATGCTGGACCCTACAAAAGTGCAAACGCGCCCTGGCGCACTTTTGCGTTTTTCTCGGCGCCTCCATATATTTCTCTTAGAGTATTGCCAAAAATCTTTGGCGCCTTGCCAAATATGTTTTTTTTTGACAAAATATAACGTTTTTCGCATTTTTAATCCCAATTTTCGTATTGTTTTTCAGAATTTAAATTAAATTGAAATTAACTGTTTTATTTACGAAAAAAAAAAAACGGACTTAAAATCAATATTCCAACAAAAAAATGTATCACATTAATCTCAAAAACAACCATTTTAAAAACATATTTTTTTTAATGAGAAACAAACAAAAAAATAATAAATGAGCAAAAAAAAATAACAAAGAAAAGTTAGAAAGAAACAATAAAATCTCGTAAATCGAGACAAGTCTCTGCGGGGGAGACGCAGGGACGCGAGAGTAGAATAGCGCGCGAAAATTCGCTTTTGAAAAGTAATTCAAAAACGTAGCCTCCAACACGCCGTGGTATTACTGCGTCGCGAAAACCAGTCAGAGCGCTCGTGTCTTGCGGTACGTTTGTTTCGAAAGAGTCTAAAGACAGATTTATAAAACTTAGTTTCTTGCAAATGGCCTCAGAACAGGCCTATACAGTGCGTCCAACAATTTTAGGACCCCCCCCCCCTCGATTTTGGGGTCCCAGACAAAACCGAAAGTGATATAAAAAATCTGTGAATGCAGTTCGCTTCAGAATCAAAAATAACCGCCAGTCACAATTTGTCATGATCCTGCCATATCCCGTCCCCGCATACGACGAAAAAGTTCTATTTTTGACTGTCCAAAAATTATAGGACCCCCTGAGAATTTGGGTGTGCGGGTGATTTTTTTGGCCATATTTTTCGTTTTTTATAAAATTTATATTGTTTGAAACTATTTTTGAGCTGTTTTTGTAGACTTCTCATGTAATTTGTATGTTTGCCTATTCAGCAAATAGCTCAGGCGGTAGTGGTGACTGCTGTCGTGCGGAAGATCACAGGTTCGGGTCTCTTCGTCATCCTCGATTTACACAGTCTCCAATTGGTTAATAGAAACATGTGCAAAGAAATAACGGTGCACCAGCAGTCGTCCGATTACACAGAGCACCGTGATCCGCAGTACCTTCGGTATTTAAAGAACTGATCGACTATGTAAGCTGTGTTGTTGTGATGAGCTGGGTTTACTAATGTTACTTTAATGTCGTTTGTGCTGAAAGTTTGAAGTTCAGTTACCGTAAACAAAAGCGGAATTGGTCCATATCTTAAAAGTATGCCAGCGAACCTTTTTTATTCGATCATGGCTCGCGTTCCTTTCCTCACTCCCGCGGAACAGGCCAAAGTTGATGTGATGCACCAACTGGGATTGAAGCTACATGAGATGTCCCGGCAACTTTGAAGAAGCCGGAATGCTATTCGTCGCTATGCCCCTGATTCTATCAATTACGGGAAAAAGCAGAAGCTTCTGCAAACCACTCAACACCCACATCTTCCAACAGGAAAACGCCGCAACTCACATCAGCAACTCTACAAGGGATTGGTTAGCTTTGAAACGAGTGGCCAGCTTGTAGCCCAGATTTCAATCAACCGAGAATCTTTGTGGTATTCTTGTCCGTCACGTCTATCGTCACGGAAAACAGTTGCACATCATCCAGGACCTCAAGGATGCTACCAAGGCTGAATGGGATTCAATCACGGAAGCCGAGTTGAAGACGTTGGTGGTCAACATGCCTAACAGGGTGATCGACGTGATCGAAAAATTCGGCGGGGATACCAAATACCAATAATCTTTGAATTTTTTAAACGTTTTTTTGCGTTTAAACTGGTTTTCTCACAATTAATGTGTTTTATTGACATAAATGTAACCATTCCATGAAAACCTACTTCAAAGAAAAAAATATATGATTAGTTTATGACAGATAGTTTTAGAAATAGTTTAAAATAATAAAAAATAAATTTAAGGAGAAAAAATGGTTTAAAAAATCATCCGCGCATCCAAATTCTCAGGGGGTCCTATAATTTTTGGACAGTCAAAAATATAACTTTCGTCGTATGCGGAGACGGGACATGGCAGGATCATGAAAAATTGGGACTGGCGGTTATTTTTGATTCTGAATCGAACTGCATTCACAGATTTTTTATATCACTTTCGGTTTTGTCTGGGACCCCAAAATCGAGGGGGTCCTAAAATTGTTGGACGCACTGTATTTGTCTTGCACCTATTATATGCTGGACGCGCTTTACCCGTGTTCTAGCAGTCTACCACTGTGCTACTCGAACACTATTTTTAAGAGTTTAGCGGATGTTGACAAGTAAGAAAAGACGGTGATCTGAGTGTGGGTCGTCGCGGTCGACAAAATGTCAAAACGTATGGTAAAATGCTCTAATTTCGGACTGGAATTTCAGCATCTCAGAGGTCTCGTAAGCAGCTTTTGAAAACAGGAATATAAATTTTCAAAGCCCCTCTTTCCAGCTGTTTAGTCAGTTTTCTCTGGAGAAAACCTTGACTTAAAAGGTCCCCTTGTCAGTTTACTTTTGCCATGCAGCTTGGAAACCGACACACATTTACGATATTTATTGGTTTTACTGAAAATAATACAAGTTTCCCTCTTAATTAAAGTGCTTCTCAACGTTGCCATCTAAAATGGGCGTTTTGTTTTCCCTCGATTTTGAATTAATTTGCATTTTCTTGGTATATGGTTCGTCTGGTTCTGATTGTTTTTATACCGAAAAGGATTGAAAGTAAAATCGAAGCAATAGCGACCACAAAAATGACAACAACAATAAGGAAATGTGGCCTAAACAAAAGTATTTTAAAATATTAGGTTGGCAAGAAAGTTTTTGTTATGTTTTGTTGTTGTCCATAGCTCGTGACAGAGGCCGACAAAACCCAAATAATCATTTTACTGGGTATATAAAAGACCTGCATTTCCGTCCTGACCAAAATCACCCTACGACATGTCATTCTCTTTTTGTTTCTATCCAACTTGAAAGTGCCGGAGGTTCATCGCCGTCTAGTGCCAATTCATAAGGCCGAGGCCCGTTATGAAAATACAAATCGTATTTGGTTCGGAAAATTCGAGAACAAGGACTTTTCCATTGACGACGCTTACCGCTCTGGGTTGTCTGTATGGTGGTCTGTCCATGGCGGACCACTGGAAACTTCTGGCCGAAGGCAAAACTATCACGGTCGAGTAATTCTCTGTCTAACTGCGAAAGGCCAGGGCCCAGCTCAATCTCTTCCCGCTCAAATGTCACAAAGTGCACTACATCCACGATAACGCCAAGACCGCATGTGGCGAAAACAACAAAGTCACTGCTGGAAACGTTCAGCTGGACAGTTCTCGCTCACCCACCGTACAGCCCAGACCTGGCCCCTAGTGAGTATCACTTGGTCCCGGACATGCAACGATTCCTCGAGGGAACTGATTTCAAAACAAAAAGTGATGTCGAAAATTGGCTTGTGTCATATTTTGCATCAAAAAAGCCAGAGTTTTGGAGGACAGGTACTATAAGTTTGCAAAACAGATGGCAGGCTGTTGTCGATAAGGAAGTCAAGTACTGTTAATCATTTGATTTCTCCTTCTTTGAATAAAAACTTTTTCAAAACATAACAAAAACTTTCTTGCCAACCTAATACAATACAAAAATTAAATGCTCACCTGTCTGACTTCGATTGTTTCGAAAAAAACGATTGAAAGAAATTGTCAGTATGTGCCAATAAGACCATGAGTGAATTTTTTCTACGCATTGCCGCAAACTGCAGGCCTTCCAACTGCTTCAATATGTTTTCGAAATCCGATACTTCTCTTGATTGACCAATGGACATTGTTTTTAACTTTTCTAGTGTTCGAATCATCAATGGAAAATTGAATGTAGAAACGTTGATACGATCCAGAACTGATAATGTGTTTCCAAACGACTTCAAGCTTTGATCTTCAGTTTTAAATTTTCTCGACAGTTTCTCCACTCCAGATAGAAGAATGGTAATTGATTTATTGATTGATAAAAAATGGCGCCAGTCGGAATCATTAAATTGTTTTTTGACATGTGGGACACTTTCGATTTTCTTAGCAAGCGCCCAGCCATTTAACGCAAAGTTTTGCAGCTTTTGACGAAGATCGTGTTCCCGATATAACATGAGAGCTCTTTGGGAACACACCAATTCGAAAGAAGTTTCGCGAGCAAATGGGAAGTATGCCAGACGATAAAAACTTTTAATTGTTTTGTTTTTTGTTTTGGTATCTTTCCATAACTCGCGCCATTTGTCCGTTATATCTCTAGCAGCCGATAACATGCTCGGTAGCTCTTCAGTCGTCACTCGTTCTGTGTTCGTAAGAGGTGTTAATGAGTTTAGCAACTTAACATAATTTTGAACTGCTTTCAAATCTGATATCAACTGAGAAGTACACAAATGGCTAATGTTTATGAATATTTCATTTGTTAGAGTACCTTTGATATTTACAGTTTGGGCTAATACATTTAAAATTTGTTTTCTCTGCTTTTCAAAAAACCTAAGTTTGGTGCTGATTTGATTAACGAATAAAGCGTATTGGTTGTTCATAAAATTTTCCTTAAGGTAAGCAACAAGTTTTTCGGGATCGTTTTTCATGGGAAAAGCTTTGGTAAAAACTATATCTGAGGTGCTGTAGACTACAGATACCACAGCGGATTCCCGATTATTTTTAAGTTCTTTTAACTCCTTACTAAGGTTTGTGAATATAGGCGAAGAATTCAAGAGCTGTTTAAACTTATCTAATGCTGAAGTTTTCAAATAACCCAATGGCCTCATATTTCGTAGTATGTTTTTTGCATTTTCTATAGAATTTGAGATAGAAATTGGTTTCGACGCAACAATACTTTCAAATTTTATCCGACTTTGGCGAATCAACGTAGAAGAAACATTTCTATCATACTTTTTCCATTTGTTTTCCGTTAGTATTTGCGCTTGAAAAATTCTTATTGGATTTAGAATACAATTTAGTTCCCGCAACGTATCCCCGTTGTTCAGAACTTTTTTCATCCACTCGTCATCGAGGTCTTTAAATAGCAATTGCACGTCTAACGAGCCACGAGGGAATCCTATAAGAGCCTTTTTATCAGAAACTTTGATAGTTTTGCTAAGCAAATTTTCTATTATATCTAAATGGTTAGTAATAACTTGATTTTGTGTAGAGTCTTCCAATGTTTTGATAACTGACAACGATGCTAATACACTGTCTAAGCTTTCTGTAAGTAGCTTCGATTGTTTTTTATCAGTCAATTGCTGGTACAGCTCAATTTTTGGAAGAAATGAGGCTGCTTCTTCTAAAGAATCAATAAATTCATTTGTTTCCTGATCAAATACAAATGTCTGAATATTTTGATTGATACTTGACATTTTTCTTACAAACTCTTCAGCAAAATCTAATGCCTTGTTGGAATCCGGCTTTGTCATGTTTAGTTCTTGAATGAGAAGATTCCTATTTTCGTTTAATTCATAAACTTCAACTGGTAAATAAGAACTATTAAACTTTGAAATATTAAAAGAAAACAATATTTGGCTGTTTGGCACATTAAAGAGAAGTATTGTAGGTCACATTTATTTCATTCAACTTCACTTTAATTTTATGAATTGTACTTAATAATCGAGTAGCTAACGAGTCTATGGTGTTTATAGTATGCATAACTTTACTAACACCCGAAGCTTCAATAGTGTTCAATAAATGTATATCTTGAATATCAAGTGCTTCTATCATCACACTCTGCATTGATAATAACTCTCCACGAAAACTATTATGTAAAACTATCGCATTGATCACACGCGACAATTTTGACAACTTCGATAGAACGTTTTCAAGATTTTCAGTGCCGTTGATTTGCGTGGCAACATTTTTCACCTCATTAACATCAGGATGAGCTAAGATTGCAGCTTGCACAAAGACGATGATTCCAAATACGGTAAATAAAAAGACATGTGAAACGATGTTGTGCTTTGAGGGAACAGCGATAGTAGAACGGTATTCATTCTTTAACTTTTCTTTAATTGTACTTTTATATCCGGTTTTTTTATAACTCTTTTTTGATTTTTCTGAAAATTAATATTATTTTCCTGTTGAAAAGAAATTCCAGAATAAATTGTGCTCACAAACACGGTGTGTTGAAGCGTACATTTTTTTCAAAAATAATCCAAAATACGCAAATTGCCGCCACACGCGCGCTCAAATTATAACGTTACAGGTTTCTGTGCAAGCTTTGAAATTTACGACAAATGAGAAAACATTTCCATTAAAGAAGCATGAAACAATTATTGTCGGCCCGCCAAAATGGTCAAACGCGCTCCGCTGAACTCAACGCTATCCGATTTTCATTTTAGTTTTCAAATTAATCCATTTCACGTATAAATTCAACGTGAAATGAAATAATTTGGAAACCAAGCGGAGCGCGTTTGACCATTTTGGTGGGCAGACAAAATGTTAATTCAACAAAAAACTCAGCAAAAATCCACAACTCAAGCGCAAAGCTACTGCAACTTTTACACGAACTTTACGCAGCTTCGAATCTCTGACAACGCGAGAGCTGTGTAAAGTTTGTAGTTTGTAAGGGTTACATGAAGTTGGCGCTGACGTTGTGCAAAAAAATTCCATACAATTGAAATATTAGCAAAAATATTGCGCAATATCTGTGCAATAATTGTGCAATAGTTGTATAGGGGGCGCTCGTAAGGGATGCTTCGTATCAAATGGATTTCGGAAAATAAAATTTATTGAGACGGAACGAAAATATAAAAAATGACAATGAGAAGACCAGATATGACAATAGAACAAAAACAGCTCTTTAAAACAAAATATAGCAGAAACAAAAAGAAAAAGTGTGAAACAGTGAGAAAAAACAACGAAATTGAAAATTCACCGTCAAGGTTATGGTGAGACGGCGAACTGGAAATTCGAAGCTTCGTCCGTGGCGTATTCGTCAGGCTTTCCATCCTTCATCAGACGGGATCGAAACTTTCTCACTGACAATGAGTCCCATCGCAGGTGTTGACAACACACGCCACGCGCCTGAAAAATATGTCAGTTATGCGCATTGTGCTCATCAAGTATTACGAAAGTAAAAATGTCCTAGTGATAGCAACACGACGCTTTCTGATTTCAGAATCCGGATTCAGTGATGTGACAACCCTGAGAGAAAGGGCTTTTCTCGAAAAATTGAACAATTTAAGTGACGCAAATGTCCTATTTAAAACGCAAGTTTACGTACCTTTTATTAATTTTCGAATTGTTTTTCCGATGTAAATCGGAACAAGAATTCGAAATTTCGGTATTGTCGACCCGCCACGACGGTCAAACGCGCTCCGCAGAACTCAACGCTATGCGATTTTCATTTTGGTTTCCAAATTATTTCATTTCACGTTGAATTTATACGTGAACTGAAATAATTTGGAGACCAAAATGAAAATCGCATAGCGTTGAATTCAGCGGAGCGCGGTTGGCCATTTTGGCGGGTAGACAATATTACGTATTCCCGAGTACGCGAGACGTTGTAAAATGGGTCTCACCACGATCGGTGTACGCATGCTTGTAAACAATCTACAGTACTTGGGATACTGTAGATTGTTTACGTTTTTCGACATGCGTGAATTGGAAAAATCATTTTATTTTTTACATGAATGACCCCCTAAGTATAAAATATAAGTAGGGACCGCAACGTGTTTGACAAAAGTCCAAATTTTGACAAACTGTCGATTGGAATAGGTTCCACAACTTGATAAAAATACGTTCCCAATTTTTTGAGTTGAGTTCAATGGAGCGCGTTTAACCATTTTCGCGGGCCGACAATATGAAACTTGATAATTTTATGAAATTGAAATTGAACTTCTTAATTTACCGTCATTTTGGCGGATTTTTTTTGTCTGGAAATGTTACAAAATTTCCAATTTTACAAAATAAAATTACCGAAATACGCAGGACGATTGTATCTGTCGCTTCTTTCGGATTCTTCGTCAAACGCTCTCCACACTGTAGTGATACTGTAATAAAATAAAAATACATTTAGAAATATGGAGATCGTAAAATCGACGATAAAAAGTATAAAATTGACAAAACCGGAAAAATAAGAAATCAATAACAAAACTTTCCAAAGTCCGCGCAAAGTTTGCGGAAAGTTTGTGCAAAGTTTGTGTGAAGATCGCGCATGTTGCCACATCATCTGTTGGAAGAGATTCATTGTGCAAAAGTTGCGAATGGGCCAAAGTTGGCGCAATTATTGCGCGAAATTTGTGTAAACATTGTACCACTTCTTCATCTGTTTCTTACTTTCGAAATTTCACTGAATTATTGTGTAAACCTTGCGAGATTCTCGAAATTCGCGTGTTCATTGTGGATCGTTTGCGTGAGAATTGAAAAACCTTCATAGTTTGTGTAAAAGTTGCATGAGGCTTCAAAGTTTGCGTATCCGTTGTGGGTTTTTGCTGAGAAAGGCTTATAATCGACTTATTAATTTTTGCTTAAGCGGAAAATAACAAAACATGTAGAAAGTAACGTAAGTTTGAATAATAATGAGACATGTAAGAAACCGAGTTGCATCAGCAACAATCGAATTCCCGACCAGAAACCCCGCCCAATCTTGCCCAATCACAGTGATATTGGAAAAGACGAATAAGAAACGGTGAACGCAGACTACATTTGCATGAAGCAACTCGATTGAAAACACAATATCATTCTTATATAACAAGATTGCGGCTTGTGGCGACAACGTCGCCTAGGTCAAATATTTATTAGTTTGCCTAAAAAAATAATGTGCGACGCGTTTGCTGAATTCCGTGTTCGCACGGCAGTGTACGAGGTTGCAGTTCTTGATGATGCGCGCCCGTATTCCTCAAATAGCGAGCATTAGGGTTGAAGCATTGGGGTTGATGCACAGGTGAAGTGCGGTGGATGCATATAGTGTCCGTATTTTAATCATGTCGTCCTTTTGGTTCATTAGGCGGTATACAATAACTTTTTAATATTTTTTTGTATTAAAACAAATAAATTGAATGTATATACACAAGCCTGCGACATTTGGCGGCTTTGCCCCTGCTTTTTTTTTCACTTTTCTTACAAGTTTTTTTTTCACGAATTTTTTTTCGGACCTTTACGCAGACACTTTCCGAAAGAGTCAGAATGATCCACGCAGCAGTAGAAAGACGATTAGTCGGAATCTCATTATCGGAACAACGTCAGAGGAATCTGCACAGGGAAGATATCCGAGCACAATCGGAGGTCCGAGATCCCCTACTAGTAGGTACCGCAACGTGTTTCTAAAACATAAGAGTTTCGCCAAACTGTCGATAAAAATAGATTCCAGTTGTGCATATTAGCATGTTCCCAAATTTTCGTTTCAAAATGTTCAGTAATTCTCGAGTTTTAGCTCTTCAAAGTTGGCCTCCCGAAGTACTGATTTTCTCCTCGCTGGAGGGGGCGGGGCAGAGTGTGCGGGCGCGTGGCACTGAACCCCGGCAACAAAATTGTGGTGCAAGACGACTACACAGGTGATTCGCGTGACGCAAATAATTTGTCAAATATTGTTCGCGCGTTTGCGAAATGGGTACGCGTGAACATTACTTTTGTGCGCGCATAATTCGCAATTCGCGAAAATTTACATGTTATTTGCAAATTGTATGCGCATCCCGAAAACATGATCAACAATTTGCAATTCGCGAAACATCATATTCGCCGACAATAATTTTGTTCGCACACAATGACAAATCCCGAAAATTTGACACACGATTAACAAATCGTGTGCACATCGCGAACTAAAATATCAACAAAAAAAGAACGAATTGCAAATAATTGATAATGATTAATTGTTTTATATTTTCCCATATCAATTAATTAAATGACCTTTTAAGATAATCAACTTTATTATACATAAAAATTAGAAAATAAATAAATAAATATCATTTCATGATATTACTGCGTCGCGAAAACCAGTCAGAGCGCTCGTGTCTTGCGGCTGTGGTCTCGCCGCGATCAGCGCGTATACGGTAGTTTTTTACGTTCTTTTTTGAATTGTTTTTCTGTTTTTGCATTGTTTTCGTTTTTTTCGTAAAAAAAAACTACTGTATACGCACTGGTCGCGGCGAGACCACATCCGCAAGACACGAGCGCTCTGACTGGTTCTCGCGACACAGTAATAACGCAAAGAATAAACAAATAAAGGTCAGGTACAATTACAATGTGTATATGGGTGGGGGTCACGAAACAGAGATTAATTTATAGGAGTCATCTCATTTGACAAATTATATGCAGATTCTTCAGTAAACATCGGTTTTATGACGAGCTTCATTCACACTTCATTGTTGATCGTCCTTGATCTGAAAAATAATACATTCATTTAGGTTTTTCGAGTCTCTAATAGGTTAAGAAAAGCCCACCCATGCGCCCGTTTATGTTTAAATTATTAAAAATGTGTCGCGAGTTTTTAAAATCAATATTATCTCGAAAACTGTTGACTATCAAATTTTTAGCAGGTACCTTTTCAATTTTTTCAATTAATTTTAAAAACTAAAAAAAAGCTTGATTTTTCGAAATTTTCAATGGTTTCCTAAAAAAATTTTTAAACTTTAAAAAGTTATTTTCTTAAATACTTATTTGTTACTAAAGTTTCAAAACTCACCTTTTTCTTTGGTTACTGCGGGGCGTTTCTTGGGCAAGTGTGTTGGGAAGTCTGAAAATGCAACATTAACGATGGAAAAGTTAACGAAGAAGCAAGAACGAATGTAAACTAAAAATATTTAAGCAATTTTACCGGAAAAAACAAAGAAAAATATCAGAAAAATAATGTTTTTGTGGCAAAAGTAAATTAATTTGGGACCTCAATCAAGGATGAGAAAGTTTTCGCTGCGAGAGTTCGTTCGGGATTTGCCAATTGTATTTTCGCGATTTATCAATAATTTATCCATAATTGGGAAATTCCGACCATATTTCGACCATGCATTACTTACAAATTGTACTCAAATCGCGATTTTCTTCTTCGCGATTTGCGTGCGATTTGTAAATTGTTTTTCTGCGCGTATAATTCATAAGTCACGAATCACCTGTGTCGACCACCACTGCTCACCCTAACAAACCTTCGAAGGGCGTTTATATAAGAGGTGCGCGACGCGAGTTGCTATGCAAACGCGCTCCACTAGACGAGCCATTTAAGGTGTCGATTTCCGGCGCAGTGTCTGCAAACACCGCGGTATAACCATATAATTTTTGCAATTTTTTTTGCTACCCCGAAAATAACCCACACAATAAAATTGCACCTCCAATAATGCTGTGTTCAAAAAGAAAAATATAGAGAAAAAAAGAGGAAAATTGGTGCGACCATACCCAGGTCGTGGCGAGACCTCATATTGTTTCGATTTACGGGGCAAAAGAAAAAGAGTCTTCATCATTATAAATTTCCATATCGTCACGATTCGCTGAAAATGAGGAGAATTAATATATTTTCAACGTCAAAATATAATAAATAAAACGTTGAAAATTTTGACAAAATTACATGAAGAAATACGTTTTCGTATTGTCGGCCCGCCACGTCGGCCAAACGCGCTCCGCTGAACTCAATACTACGTGGATTTTATTTTGGTTTCCAAATTTTTTCATTTCACGTGTAAATTCAAGGTGAAATAAAATAATTTGGAAACCAAAATGAAATCCACGTAGTATTGAGTTCAGCGGAGCGCGTTTGGCCGACGTGGCGGGCGGATAATAATTGTTTTCGTAATTCAAAAAAGCGTTCACAAAAAAATAACAATTTACGTGAACGATCCAACAACCTTCTGCACGTCAGCCAAAACTCTTATCGGCTCTACTCAGGAATTTTTTGGCTAATAGCCATTGAAAACGGCTAAGACCCACCGATTCGGGACGTGTGCCATAAGTATTTGGCACACGCCCCATATTCGATGGCTATTAGCCGTTTCCGTCGGCTATCATTTTAAAATGTTTTTCTATTTATAATTTCGGACATATTGTGTCTGGAAAAAGTCGTTAAATTACTGAGTAAGCGCGAAGATTGTTTCCCTTAATTGTTGCATGCAAACATTCTATAGCTGTGGTGCCAACAGACAAATTTTTTATAGATGGCGACATTACCCAATAATGGCTAATAGCCATATTTGACAGGTAATAGCCAAATTCGTCGGCTAGTTGCCATTTTCAGTGGCTATTGGCCACCTAGATGCCAATTCTCGCCATATCGCGCCAAAAATTTTCTGAGTACTACTCCTCCTCTGCGTTCAATTCTTGAAATTCGGCTCCCCGACGATTCCCAACCCGACGCTTCGAAACCGCGTCATTTCGCCACTCATGTCGATATTTATACCGCCAATTTTCGAAATATCGGGTTGCGTGATATCGGGTTGCAAATTGACGGGTATCAAGAGCGCGTAAATTCTGTTTCTCGCGGTTTGGAACTGCTGTGTTTCGAAATGTCGCGGTTTGAAATCTACGTGAGTGGCGGAATGACGCGGTTTCGAAGCGTTGGGTTGCGAATCGTCGGGGAGCCTGAAATTCAGTGCTTGAAATGGATCGACTTTGTAATCTTTGTTGTTTGTAATGAATGCGATTCAAACCCTAGAACTTTCGCAATCAAAACTCACGGCGTGTTAGGGATTGGGTTCCAGAACATTTTTTTGAGATCCAATTTTCGGGCGCCAATTCTCGCGTCTCTGTGTCTCCATTTTTGCACGTTTTTTGCTATACTTGGCAGAATGCCACTGTCAAGACACAACCACATGCGAAAAGGCGCAAATTTCTTTACGTAGGGTCTAGCACGTTTTCGGAATTTATGTAATTCCCCTGTGAGAGGCAACTGCCTTTCAATAAAAACTGGAAAGTAGTATCCATAATTTTCACAAATTTGCTTTAAAAATTATAAAACGGAAAAACTTGTCTTCGCATTTTTTCACTTTTTTTGTTGTATTTTCGAATTTATTTATATTACTTCCATTTACCCTCGAAATTTATCTTTACTATTATTAAGCACTGAAGTTTGTCAGTATGTGTGTGAGATTTCATGTCACCAACTTTTTCTCCTACTTCTAGCGGACCGATTTGCATCAAACTTGGCTAAGCATTTTGAAACACAAGGGGCATGAGGCGGCCGAAGTTTTTTTCAGAATCGAACAAGTTTGAATGGTAGCATACTGTATGCACTTAAAATTTTCTCGGTCCCCACTTCTCGCGAGTTCACACGTGTGGCGTATCAATCTTCTTCTTTTTTTTTAAGTCTACAAGTCGCGTCCGGATGTACTCCACCAGGGCTATTGATTAGACAACGTATGTGGTCAAGTGGATAAGCGCTTTGGCTGTGATTCCTGATTTCTTTTGTAGGCCGGGGATCAATACCTTACTTTTCTTTATAGTTTTTTGTTAGGAATTTCGTGTTGTTGAATTGATGCGGAATAAAATGTTGAATAATACTAGGAGAAACTCTTCTGAAAACCGAGGGAAAGCACTAAACTGAGGAATTCAAAACCGAGAAAGTTTTGTCAGTTTACGTTTTGTTTTTCTACGGTTTTAGAAAAAAAATTTAGGAAAATTTGCGAGGGAGTCAGGGAAAAATGGTGGAAACGAGAAGGAAGTCTGAACTTCCCGCCACTTCATGTACCCCGCACGGTTTTTTTCTTTGAAAATTTAAAGTACGGTGGTTATTCGATGGTTTTGTGCAATGAATCCGGAAACAACTACCAAGAACTGTTTTTTTCCTGCATGGAATAGGTTCGTACCTGAATTCTAACGCAATGAATTGTTTAAAAAATGGGTAGATAGGAACAAAATAACATTTAGATTTGAATAAATTAAATTTTGGTGGTTTGCTAATTTTCCTGTAAACCTTTTTCAAAATTCAGGGAGACTCGCGCGTCCCCAAGCACACCCAGAAGGTTTTTGACGGCGACAGCCGGCAACAACCTTCTGGTTTATTTATTATTCATTGTATTCTTGTGTCCATCAGTCATATCAGCCTCCATGTGCTCGTTTTTCATCGTTTCTGTTTGTTTCTGATTTTTTTCATTGTTATTATCAATACTTTTGCCAATTAATTTTTCAATCAATGCGTTATTTTTCTCATCAATAAAATTTAATGTTTTATTTCACAGCAGAGACTGAAAATTGCGAAAAAAAAATGTGCGGAGTTTTTGTAAACATTTTTTCGCCCGTTGTAATAAGCCACGCCTCGTTCTCCCTCAATTTTCACGCTGATTCACGGCGTGCTGGCCGGTACGTTATTGGCCATGCGCTCCGCTGAGTGTCTGCGTCTCTCCGGCGAGAGTTTGCTACAAAAACAACAGTATACTCGCACTCTGCTTATCTGCGCCTCCTCTTCGTATCAGTTTAACGCAGTGAATAACTGCGCAGCTAAATGCGAACGTTCCGTCCAACACGGCGTGTTGATTGATGGCTGTTTTGTCAGTAATTTTTCTACAGCAGGCCGTGGCGCGCCAGTATGCGTTTCGCTTGATGTTTAGTTAGATCTCCGAAATTTGCCCCAAACTTGAGATCAACTCTGCGTTTGCATTGTTCTCCCGGCTCTGGCGTCTGACTCTGACTCTGAAATTTGAACCTTCACAAACTAATTAAAATATTCCTCTCTGAACAGCGAAGGAGAGATCAACAAGGAAGATTTGAAGGACCGAACATGAAAAGCAAAAAAAAAGATGGAAGGTGTGCAAGAGTGATGCATGCATGGATTCTCAGAAATGAGAAACGAGCATTTGAATGCGATAACCACTTTGACAACCATCACCAACAACCGAACGAAATGATCTAGAACAAATAGATTGACTAAATATGATCGTTATAGTATCCTTTTCAGTTAAAATATGATTTCGCGTGAAAACTTTTGTTTCATTGACAACCTTTTGAAAAAGAGAAGATTTTAAGTGAAGCCACATTTTTAGCTTTGTTAAATGCGTTCAGTTGAAAAACCTAAGTGGGTGTGGTAGAAGCCTAACTGTATCTGCCAATAAAATTGAAACGACAGTAACTAAATAAACAAATAAACGTCACTTCACTAAAACTATTTTGTTTGAGATATAGGTTCAGATAATTCAAATTTTCGAATAAAAACATTAGGGTGGAAATTACGACTCTCTCTTTTTTGGTGAGCTTGCAGCGTACAAATATAGTTACCTGTTTTTTTATCAAACGAGTGAGACATATTTCGATATTGAACTGAAAAAAGAAATATTTATATAGCTCATTTCAAAACTAAACAAAACTTACTATTTGCTGGCTTCCGAAGAAGAGTCAGTATCTATAATAACGATGTTTTCAAAATTTCCAACATTTCTTTTATGAAATCAGGATGTCACGAGAGCAGTCAGATCAGGCCACGCAATTGTGTTAACAAAAACAATTTGAAAACAAAAAAAAAAAAACAAAAACAACTAATTTTGATTTTTTTTTTTTCATTTTGGAAAATTTTTTGAGCGATGAATCATTTTCCACTGATTACAGGGCGGGGAATAAATATGGAGCCGCATTCAAAACGGTGTAAAATCGTTCAAACATGTCAATGACGGCACGCAGGTGTTGACATCAAGATCATCCCACGCCTTCTTCAAAGAGATTTTCAAGGCTTCTAAATTTGAGTTATTCTTTGTGGCGACTTGCTGGGAAAATAATTAAAAACAATATCATCTTTCTTATATAGAAAATTTTAGATTAGTCTGTGTGTTTTATTTATTTATTTATTGACAAGCTTGCAGCTTGTGGCGACTAAGTCGCCTTCGTCAAATATATATTTTTACTGATTTTTGTTTTTTTTTTAATAGAAATTGCAATCATTTCTTTTCCCTATTTCTTTCAAGTTCTTGTGACTCTTGTGGTATAGTGGTTAGCACGTTTGAACGTTTGAACGTCAATCTATAGGCCGCTGGATCGAGTTTTGTCGACTGCAAACTCGTATGTGAGACACACAAACAAACACACAGACTAATCTAAAATTTTCTATATAAGAAAGATTTCACAAAGATGAAAACAATATTTCAAGAACCTCACCCGTTAGAGTTTCGATCACTTGGTTAAAAGTACAATTGAATAAGCATAGAGAAATTTTTTGAAGAAAAAAGTCGAATTAAAGAGGGAAATATCACAATATGGCAATGTTTTTATTAAGTACAACAACAACAAACAACAAAAAGAGTAAAATTCGGACGGGGAGAGAAAGTGTGGAGTGTTAGCCGTTAATGCGTTCCAAATGGGAACGGCAGAAGCAAAAAAGTTTTTGTCACAAGCAGTACAAAGGAAGAGGGTCATGGGGCGGCTTAAAGAAGAGGATAATTTAACAAAATGATTAGGATAGGAAAAGTGGGCAGCACCTATGATAAGCTTGTACATTAGAATAAGTTGAGCTCTGAGCGTGCGGTGTTGTATAGAAGTGTGAGGGTGACTAGGCGATCGTGATACGAAGAGTAACGGATATTGCAACGTTGTAGAACTCGCGCGAAAAACCAACGAAGTGGTTTTTCTAGTTTAGCAGAAATCATAGAATTAGGGGAAGGAGAGAAAACAGGGGAGCAATGCCCAATGATAGGTAAGACGTAAGTTTTGAATAACTTGGTGTAAAAAAATAGGGTTGCTGGATTTAAAGATTTCAAAAGTTGTTCCTCACAAGTATCACAAGTAAGTAAGTTTGTGAAATTTGATAGATGGCTTAAAAATAATACCAAGATCTCTAACCGAAGCAGACGGTAGAATTTGAGATCCAGTTATGTAATACTGGTGTCGAGGATTTCCTAATGGGTTTAGGTAACTAAAACAGTAAGTGAAGTCTTTGAGATGGCGAGAGGAAGAGTTGTCAAGCGACCAAGATTACAACAACAACAATGATTACAAAGTCGATCCGTTCTTCAAGTACCGATGGTACTGGTGGTGTACCGTTCAGAACCAGACATTATTTAAGGCAATTCCTGGCTTGGGAAATGACCGAGCAATTTTCGTTTCATGGGGGAATAAAGAAAGGAGATTGAGAAAGAGCGCAACTTGGCACGCACCTGAGGTCACTCTTCACAGACGAGAAAACATTCAGCGTGGAAGCCAATAAAAATGATCAGAACAACAGGACCATTGCTTTAGATTTCCAGTCTGCCTATCAAAAAGGCAAATGCCTTGATAAAACATCTCATTCTTCACCAATGATGATTTTCGGAGAAATCTGCGCAGATGGCAAGACTCAACTGGTTATCGTGAATGCGGGAGCCAAAATTAACCCGGATTACGACAATGAGAACATTTTGGAGTCCGAAGTGCTTCCTTGGTCCCATTCCCATTTCTGAAAACGTGATTGAATCTTACAGCAAGACGGCGCACCTGATCCATATGCAAAAGAAACTCGACAGTGATGCGAAGCCGATTTCCCTGGTTTCCTCAATGCCGCTGAATGGCATGCTCTGAGTCCGGATTTTAAATCGATGGATTTCGCAATGTGGGGATATTTAACCCAACAAGTCGCCACAAAGAATAACTCAAATTTAGAAGCCTTGAAAATCTCTTTGAAGAAGGCGTGGGATGATCTTGATGTCAACACCTGCGTGCCGTCATTGACATGTTTGAACGATTTTACACCGTTTTGAATGCGGCTCCATATTTATTCCCCGTCCTGTAATCAGTGGAAAATGATTGATCGCTCAAAAAATTTTCCAAAATGAAAAAAAAAATCAAAATTAGTTGTTTTTGTTTTTTGTTTTTTTTGTTTTCAAATTGTTTTTGTTAACACAATTGCGTGGCCTGATCTGACTGCTCTCGTGACATCCTGATTTCATAAAATAAATGTTGGAAATTTTGAAAACATCGTTATTATAGATACTGACTCTTCTTCGGAAGCCAGCAAATAGTAAGTTTTGTTTAGTTTTGAAATGAGCTATATAAATATTTCTTTTTTCAGTTCAATATCGAAATATGTCTCACTCGTTTGATAAAAAAACAGGTAACTATATTTGTACGCTGCAAGCTCACCAAAAAAGAGAGAGTCGTAATTTCCACCCTAATGTTTTTATTCGAAAATTTGAATTATCTGAACCTATATCTCAAACAAAATAGTTTTAGTGAAGTGACGTTTATTTGTTTATTTAGTTACTGGCGTTTCAATTTTATTGGCAGATACAGTTAGGCTTCTACCACACCCACTTAGGTTTTTCAACTGAACGCATTTAACAAAGCTAAAAATGTGGCTTCACTTAAAATCTTCTCTTTTTCAAAAGATTGTCAATGAAACAAAAGTTTTCACGCGAAATCATATTTTAACTGAAAAGGATACTATAACGATAATATTTAGTCAATCTATTTGTTCTAGATCATTTCGTTTGGTTGTTGGTGATGGCTGTCAAAGTGGTTATCGCTTTCAAATGCTCGTTTCTCATTTCTGAGAATCCATGCATGCATCACTCTTGCACACCTTCCATCTTTTTTTTTGCTTTTCATGTTCGGTCCTTCAAATCTTCCTTGTTGATCTCTCTTTCCCTGTTCAGAGAGGAATATTTTAATTAGTTTGTGAAGGTTCAAATTTCAGAGTCAGAGTCAGACGCCAGAGCCGGGAGAACAATGCAAACGCAGAGTCACGGAGTAATGGCGAGTGACCTGGTGCAAACGTGCTCCATTGATAACACGCGCACGCCGCACGCGCCGCATTCGACGGCAAAGATTTTGGGCACTGTGCCAATGCAAACATTTAGAAAATAGACGAGACGGAGAAGACGAGCGAAAAAAGAGACGAGACGGAGAAGACGAGAGCGTCGCGCGTGTTCCCGCGCCAAAAAAAGTCGTTTGAAAAAAAGGCAGTCGCCATTACTCCGTGCAGAGTTGATCTCAAGTTTGGGGCAAATTTTGGAGATCTAACTAAACATCAAGCGAAACGCATACTGGCGTGCCACGGCCTGCTGTAGAAAAATTACTGACAAAACAGCCATCAATCAACACGCCGTGTTGGACGGAACGTTCGCATTTAGCTGCGCAGTTATTCACTGCGTTAAACTGATACGAAGAGGAGGCGCAGATAAGCAGAGTGCGAGTATACTGTTGTTTTTGTAGCAAACTCTCGCCGGAGAGACGCAGACACTCAGCGGAGCGCGTGGCCAATAACGTTCCGGCCAGCACGCCGTGAATCAGCGTGAAAATTGAGGAAAAACGAGGTGTGGCCTATTACAACGGGTGCAAAAATGTTCACAAAAACTCCGCACAGTTTTTTCTTGCAATTTTCAGTCTCTGCTGTGAAATAAATTATTAACTTTTATTGATGAGAAAAATGACGCATTGATTGAACAATTAATTGGAAAAAGTATTGATAAATACAATGAAACAAGTCAGAAACAAACAGAAACAATAAAAAAACGAGCACACGGAGGCTGATATGACTTATAGACACAAGAATACAATAAATAATAAAACAATAAATTTCGAAGGTAAATGGAAGTAATAGAAAAACCGTATTTCCTCTAATATAGGGGCATGCGCTTCTATTGTTTCATTTCATCACAACTGCCGGGTATTTATGGGGTTATTCACGAAATGGGAAAAAATGGCAAAAAACGGCAAAAAACTGCGCGAAAACTCGGAAAATGCTCCAATTGACCTGAAATTTTGAGAGATAAAGGGAAAAACTCTCTCGGGCATTACCCCAAAATTTCAGGAAAAAATATCGATTTTAAGCATTTTCAGAAAAAAAGCAATATTTATTAAAAATCGATATTTTGGTCTGAAATTTTGTGGGAATGTCCGGGAGAGTTTTCTCCCTGATTTCCCAAAATTTTAGGTAAATCGGAGCATTTTCCGAGTTTTCGCGCAGTTTTTTGCCGTTTTTTACCATTTTTTGCAATTTCGTGAATAACCCCATTAGATGTTTGCACACCAAACTTCGGTCGTTTCATGCCTGCTTGGTTAGAAAGTATTTTGGCGAGTTTGGTGTGCAAATCTCTAAATACCCGGCAGTTGTGAAGAAATGAAACAATAGAAGCGCATGCGCCTATATTAGAGGAAATACGGTAAATTCGAAAATATAACAAAAAAAAGTGAAAAAAAATGCGAAGACAAGTTTTTCCGTTTTATAATTTTTAAAGAAAATTTGTGAAAATTATGGATACTAATTTCCAGTTTTTATCAAAACGCAGTTGCCTCTCACAAGGGAATTATTGTCGAACCGCCAAAATGGTCAAACGCGCTCCACTGGACTCAACGCTAAGCGAATTTCATTTTGGTTTCCAAATTATTTTTTCGGTTTTTCTTTGATTTTTTGCATAAAATCTTCTTTTTTCGTGATTTTTCCTTGTAAAAATAATTTTTCGAGACCAATTTCATGAAGTTTTGTCAATATCTTCCGCATATTTCCGAAATTCAGTGAAAAATCAATATTTTTCGATTTCTCTGCACTTTAAAAAATTCATAACTCATTTTTTTTGACAGATTTTTGTTCAAACTCCATCATGATCATGTTTTTCAATGTTTTCTTACCTTTTAGCCTGAAAAGTACTGATTTTATTATAAATTCCACCTTTTTTCCGCCGAAACGGCAAATTTTCACTAAAATCAGTAATTTTGTGGGTTTTTCTCCGCTTTTCCACTCTTTTTCTCTCTTTCAATCGTGTATGTTGTTTGTATTTTTAATATAAAAAACTTATTTTTGCAGGAGGAGACCGCACAGCGACATGAGGCCGACAACTTCTGCTGAATAGTTCAGTGAGTTGATTGTCAAATTTATTTTCCAAAAAATCCAGAATTCTTATAAATTTAGTTCAAATTATTAAAATTAATCCTTCAGCCACTTTAACAAAGTGATGCAAACCTGCATTTTTATGCAAATTACACAAATTTTCGTAAAGATGCAGATTTTCATTGAGCTAAATTGGCAGAAAAATGATTTTTTCGACTAATTTGCAACAAAAACTTAATTTTCGAGCTATCTTTATTTCTCACGAAAACAATTCATGCTTTAAATTTTTATTTTCAGACGAACCGCCGACGTGACACCGGAAACTTAATTGATTGATCAATTTTTAGTTCGTTTCTTCTGTAATTATGTTTTAAATTCATCTGTTGGATATTTCTGTAGTTTTTTAATCTTTCCTTAATAAAATTGGACTCTATCCAACATGAAATTTGCAAATTTCCCTTACAGAAACGCAAAATGGAGCAAATACCCAATTGGAGCAATGGAATTTGAGTTTCCCAGAGATTTTTTCAGGTTTTCTTCTTAGGCTTGACAGTGAGTGAAATAGTCATTGTACAATTGAAACTTAAATTAAATTTTATTGATAAAATGGAAAAAAAATCCAAAATAAAAATAAAATCAACTGAAAAAGTT
Organism: Caenorhabditis japonica; assembly: GCA_963572235.1. NCBI lineage: Eukaryota > Metazoa > Nematoda > Chromadorea > Rhabditida > Rhabditidae > Caenorhabditis > Caenorhabditis japonica. The sequence continues at coordinate 3,685,451 of OY754344.1, read as the reverse complement.
ACAGAAACGAAGAAAAATTGATGAATCAATTGGTTTTCCGGGGTCACGTCGGCGGTTCGTCTGAAAATAAAAATTTAAAGCATGAATTGTTTTCGTGAGAAATAAAGATAGCTCGAAAATTAAGTTTTTGTTGCAAATTAGTCGAAAAAATCATTTTTCTGCCAATTTAGCTCAATGAAAATCTGCATCTTTACGAAAATTTGTGTAATTTGCATAAAAATGCAGGTTTGCATCACTTTGTGAAAGTGGCTGAAGGATTAATTTTAATAATTTGAACTAAATTTATAAGAATTCTGGATTTTTTGGAAAATAAATTTGACAATCAACTCACTGAACTATTCAGCAGAAGTTGTCGGCCTCATGTCGCTGTGCGGTCTCCTCCTGCAAAAATAAGTTTTTTATATTAAAAATACAAACAACATACACGATTGAAAGAGAGAAAAAGAGTGGAAAAGCGGAGAAAAACCCACAAAATTACTGATTTTAGTGAAAATTTGCCGTTTCGGCGGAAAAAAGGTGGAATTTATAATAAAATCAGTACTTTTCAGGCTAAAAGGTAAGAAAACATTGAAAAACATGATCATGATGGAGTTTGAACAAAAATCTGTCAAAAAAAATGAGTTATGAATTTTTTAAAGTGCAGAGAAATCGAAAAATATTGATTTTTCACTGAATTTCGGAAATATGCGGAAGATATTGACAAAACTTCATGAAATTGGTCTCGAAAAATTATTTTTACAAGGAAAAATCACGAAAAAAGAAGATTTTATGCAAAAAATCAAAGAAAAACCGAAAAAATAATTTGGAAACCAAAATGAAATTCGCTTAGCGTTGAGTCCAGTGGAGCGCGTTTGACCATTTTGGCGGTTCGACAATACAGAAATTCCGAAAATGTGGTGGTATATTGTTTGAAGTATGGAGTTTCACGGCGTGTCAGACCCTACTTAGAGAAATTCGCGCCTTTTCGCATTTTTCTGTGTCTCGAAAATGGCATTCTGCCAAGTATAGCAAAAAGCGTGCAAAAATGGAGACACAGAGACGCGAGAATTGGCGCCCGAAAATTGGCTCTCAAAAAAAAATTTCTGGAATGTAGTAACGTTCCGAATCAGTGCAAAAAAATGACGAAATCAGTTTAGACTGATTACCATTTATACTGGTCACGCATCTATATCAAAAATATCGATTATCAAATTAATTGTTTTGAAAAAAGGAATGACGAATCCGATTATCATTTACGTCGAAAAAATATCGGGTAGGAAAACAATGAATATCAAATTCGTCAATTACGTCGTTTACGTCAAAATTCGTCAAAATACTAATGACGTAAACTATCGAAAGATATACACGTAAGGTTACGTGGATACGAGTTGCCCGATAATTGGGCTCTCGGACGTTTAAAAAGTTGACGTTTCGAAAATTTGACGTTTCGAAAGTGGACTTTTCGATGGTTTTTCTGGATTTTGTCGACGCGGTTTTCAAAACGTCACACTTTCGAAACGTCTATTTTCAAAACGTCCGAGAGCCGATACTTGAGTTTCTTCCAACAGTATTGTTTTCTGTCCTATGCCCGGTTTGGGAACTATTTACCCGAAAATATGTCCCTGGAAAAAGAACTTGCAGCAGCCAGTGCTACAAGTGGATTTCGTACGTTTTTATTTTATTGTTTTGCCATAGTTTTAGCAGTTATCAGATTCGAATCAGAACATGTCTGTATTGAATTTGAAAACTGAATCATATACATAGATGAGGAGGAAAAGTTTCAGTTTTCAGTGTATTTTCCTCAAAACATTTAATAGATTTTATGGCATAGGAATTTCCACGTGGCCAATGGAAAGGGTTTTTTTTGTTGATATTTTTCTCCAGCTATATCGTTTTCGTCAGTTTAATTTCGATATGAATAAATTTGATTATCGTTTTCGTCATTTTCATATTTTTCAAATAATTTTTGATAATCATTTCCATTTCATTTTTGACGAATTCAACAAATTCGATTATCATTTTTCGTCAATATCGCGTGATTTTAGGAAATTACGAAAATGACTAGGAACGTTAGAATGTAGTGTCTAACACGCCGTGAGTGTCGATTGCAAAAGTTCTAGGGTGCACTTTTTCGATTGGGCTGGAAAAAAAGCGTCCGAAAATAATTTGAATCGCAATCATTACAAACAACAAAGATTACAAAGTCGATCCATTTCAAGCACTGAATTTCAAGAATTGCAAGCAGAGGAGGAGTAGTAGAGCCTATAAAAGTCTTGGCTGACGTGCAGAATGTTGTTGGATCGTTCACGTAAATTTTTTTTGTGAACGCTTTTTTGAAATACGAAAACAATTTTTTTCTTTCCATTTCCGATTTTCATTTGAAAAATGAATTTACAAAAAAAATTGCAAACATTTTAAACAAATGACGTGAACTATTGAAAAATCTTCTGCACGTCAGCCGAAACTCTTGTCCTCTACCATTCTTCCTCTGCCACCTGTTCTAAAAAAATTAGTGGGGATTTTATTGTGTTTTCAATAGACTTGCGACATCAAAACGTGAACTCCCGCCCACTTTTTTTCACGCGAACAAATAATAAAATAAACAAACAACTCTCCACACGTTTCATGACCTCATTTCTGTTTTTGGGGATGGATACTATACCATTCAGAGTATGTTTCATCACCTGGTTTACAACACGGCCCCAGCCAGAAACTTGAAACTCAGAACCTTGGGCATTGTGTGTCTCAATCGAGTTGCAACATGAACACATGAAACTCCGCCCATTTATATGTATGCGACCACGCAAACACAATGCTATTTGGAAAGGCGCAGACAAAAAATGGATAGATAGTCGACTCATAATTTTATGATGCACCTCTTTGTAAACACAATCTTTTAGATTAGTCTGTGTGTTTGTTCACAGGTGAAGGGCTTCAAATCCATATCGGATCCGAAACGGATGGGACGTGGAATTTATAGGAATTTTATATGTATCCGATTTTGATCCTATTAGGATCCACGCTCCCACGGATAGGATGCGGACGTGGGAGCGTGGACTGAAAACGGATCAAAAACGGATGGGACGTGGGTGGGACGTGGATATTTTCTAGACTTCCTGAATTTTCCATTTTTTGATTCCACTCAAGATGCTCAATGAGCACATGTATCCAGACAACCAAAAATAGCCGGTGAGCTCTGTGGCACTGTGCCACGGAGCCTTCATCCAGAGCTCCCCACCCACCCTTCAGAATTCTCTAACCCAAACCCTTGCAACGGGTATACCTTCCCATGTGGACCGACACCTCACGGGTTTCGACGGCCCTTATGTTTTGCACGGGAAAGGGGCGGGGCGTAGCGTGGTGACACCAGTTTTTCGTGGATTTTATTATTTTAAGACGTAATTTCACGAAAAATTACTTCATATGCCTGCCGTGGGATATAAGCCCCCACCCCAGCATATATAAGTATAGTCCCTCACCATCGTAGTCCCCCCGACTATCTCGAATCAAAACGTTTCCAAATTAGAACTATGGTAAAGGTGAAATCAGTAACGTAATTGGAAAAGAAAAAAAAAAGATTTTATGAGCCACAAATGTGGAAAATGAATTATGTGGTATTCACTCTAACTGGCCGGCATCCAAGCAGGAGGTTCAAACAATAATCCGGCATGCCGGACAAATAGAGTAAATACGGTATTACAAATACTTGTTCTGTACTGGAGAATTTGATTTAGCTTATTATTATACAACACTTTTGACACTTATCCATTTGGAAAGAAAACGGTTCTGATTCGGGACAGTTCTGTTTTGATAAAGTTCTGATTCGAAGCTTTTCTGTATTTCGAAAGCGACAAAATGGTAGAAAAAGCTATAAATGGTGCACTTCTATTAGATGCTTCAATTAATTGGGATTACTTTTCGATGTCGGTCGATTTTCCCTTGTTGTTTTGCTATTCTGATGCGGTGGGGGCTATTCTTATCAGGTGGGGGGGCTATTCTGGTATAGCGGAAGGCGATATTGAAATGGAAAATTAAAAAAGGAAGAAGTGGAGGACTTATCTGATAAATAGGCGCTACCTCGAAATAGAACCTTTTCAAAATAGAACCGTGTGAAATAGAACTTGACGCGAAATAGAACCGTGTGAAATAGAACTGTACATAGTTTTAGCGCGTTTTAGCACAATTGGGTGAAGACTATTGAATAAATAGCCAAACAGAAAAAGTTCCACTCACAATCAGTGGCGTGACCTGTTTTATATTTATTGACTGGGTTATATTTCACGCGGTTCTATTTCGGAACAGTTCTATTTCCGAACAGTTCTATTCCACGCGGTTCTGTTTCACGTCAAGTTCTATTTCGACACAATTCTATACTAGTTATTATACTAGTTCACTCATATACCAGGATAACTGCCAGGTTTTTTTACAAACCACTGAGTAAATCGGACCAAAGCCAACCTGTGCTAAGCCGATCCTTGGTGGTCGATATCAGCTAGGGGGGCTACAATGGTCAATTACCAAGTTGCCTGCTCTTCTAATAGAGCCTGACATCCACGCGCCCTGCTTCAGATGAACGCGGATTCATTCTCCATAACGTAAAAAAATTCCACGCGCCCTCCACGAGGGACACGTGGATCCATATAAGATCCGATATGTTTCCATTCTCCCACGGATCCACGCGCCCTCCATATATATTCCATCCTCCCCCACGCCGGCGTGGATCCACGGCGACCCACGCCAAAACAATCCACGCTCCCTCCACGGGGGCGCGTGGATCTATATCGGATCATATACGGATCCATTCCACGTCCCATCCGTTTCGGATCCGTTTTGGCATTATCTCCCACCACCTGTGTTTGTGTGTCTCACACACGAGTTTGCAGTCGACAAAACTCGATCTCGCGACCTTTCGATTGACGTTCAAACATGCTAACCACTATATTACAAGGGTCACGTGAACTTGAGAGAAATAGGGATAAGAAATGATTACCATTTCTATAAAAAACAAAACAAAAATGAATAAAAATAAATATTTGACGAAGGCGACTCAGTCGCCACAAGCTGCAAGCTTGTATAACGGGAAAAAAATAAGAAGGAACATTTTTGAGAAAAAACTATCTGAAATGATTTTTTACATGTGAAAAATCCGCGAAACATGAGAAAAAAGATTAATATGCAATGAGCGAAATGCAACACAGTGCTGGCCAAAAAGGTGTGGTGGAAAGTTTTTTTGAAGATAACTGTATCCATAGTTATCCGGGTACCTTGAAATTTTCCCCCATTTTTTTGTGGTGAATACGATTGATGTAACCAAAAAATAGGAAATGTATCTGATAAATAAATTTTTAAAAAAATCAATTCATTCAATAATACTCAAAATTAAAAAAAAATACCGGTGATTACGAAGTATAGAAGATCATACCCTTGCACAGAGTGCAGTTGTCGACATCTCATTATCGGCCAAACTTCGTCGTGTTTTATTGAAATTATGTCGACAACGACCGACAATCATCGACAATAATAACATGGTTTTTCCCGTTGAGATTTCACATTTTGGCCTGTTTATTGTCGGAACCTGACCACAACATTTTTGACCTCAATATCGACTTGAATCTGTTCGATATTCTTGCCGGCTACGATATGCTCCTGTGCTAGTTTTATAATAGATGCAGACATAACAAGACGACACGTCTCCTAGTTTCACGTGAAATGTCACTCCGTCACGAATCCATTATGCCGCGTCCAAAGTCAAAAAAATTCCTGAAATCACGTTTTTTCTGCAGTCCAAAGTTGCAAAAAAAATCACAGAAATAACAGGTGTTTACCACTGAATTTTTGCGTATTTTTTATTTACAACTTTCACGCCGAAAAATTCAGTGGTAAACACCTGTTATTTCTGTGATTTTTTTTTTGCAACTTTGGACTGCAGAAAAAAAGTGATTTCAGGAATTTTTTTGACTTTGGACGCGGCATTATATTATCGAATTAATCGAGAGTCGACAGGTCAACTCACGCGATTTATTAAAATTTTAATTTCCTTGGCTCCATCTCCAGAACGTTATAGTGGATTCGTGGCGGAGTGACAATTTTTCTCACGTTTTTATTCGAAAAAATGAAGAAATAACTGAAGAAATGAAGAGATTTTTCGTCTCCCAGTTTCACGTGAATTGTCACTCCGTCACGAATCCATTATATTGCCACACAGTTTAATGCCATGCCTGCGCACGTCTTTAGTTAGTAGAAAAATGAAATTTCGGAGGTCATCTCTCTCAAGTCTCTACGTCTCTAGTTTTGCACGCACTTAGCTGAACTTGGCAGAATGTCAGTTCGGAGACGCAGAAAAAATGCCACAGGGCGCGTTTGCCGTTACGTAGGCTCTAGCACGCCGTGCATTGCATTAAACATCATACTGTCGGCCCGCCAAAATAGTCAAACGCGCTCCGCTGAACTCAACGCTATACGATTTTCATTATGGTTTCCGAAATAATTCATTTTCCGTTGAATTTATACGTGAAATGAAAAAATTTGGAGACCAAAATGAAAATCGCATAGCATTGAGTGCAGCGGAGCGCGTTTGACCATTTTGGCGGGCCGACAATACAACCCGAAATGACATCACAACGTGCAGTTAAATGTTCTGTGTAAAATATGAAATATCGCTTGATTACAGCTAATTAAAGGAAATTTTGAAAATTGAAAACCAGTTCTGTACCATTGTTTGAATTTTTCTTGTTCAAGTTTATATCGAGAATTTTTTATTGTGAAAACAAAAAAATTGCGACACGATGTTTGCGTATTTTTTGAATCCCAATGGCAACAAAATATATATTGTGGATTCGTGGCGGAGTGACAATTTTTTTCACGTTTTTATTCGAAAAAATGAAGAAATAACTGAAGAAATGAAGAGATTTTTAGTCTACCAGTTTCACGTGAATTGTCACTCCGCCGCGAATCCATTATAGCATGAGAAATGAAAAGATCTGTTCTCATTTTTGTTTGAATTTCAAAAGTACGCAAACACCGCGATGCAACTTTTTTGTTTTCACGATATAATTGGTATAAATCACGGTGATTCTTTTACTACCGAGCACACTGTTCTCGTCCACCGATTTGTTTTTTCTGTCGCGATTTTCTAAATGACTTCGGATCGAGAAGTTTTTTGTCACATTACTTCCTCTCATTATGGCGCATATTTAAAACCGGAATTGGTCTGATTTTTTACGTAAAATTTCAAATGCACGGCGATTCTTTTACTGCCGGCCACGCATTTCTAGTCCCCCGATTAGGTTTTTCCTGTCGCGATTTTGTAAATGACGTCTGATCAAAAAGTTGCCTGTCTCGTTACTACCTCTCATTGGGGCGCATATTTTAAACCGGAATTCGTTCGAAAAAACTGGTTTTCCGTGGTGGCCGAACTGATTTCCGCAAATTTTTTTGCCGCATTTTGCAAAAAGGGGAGGGAACTCCGCCCATTTCATGTGATGAGGGAGTGAGAGTGCGATGGGGAGAGGGGAAATACTTGCGATCGGGGGACTAGAAATGCGTGGCCGGTAGTAAAAGAATCACCATGTAAAGCGCTGCAAGTTCGCTTCAACCGAACAGTGAACTTTGCATGAATTTGAAGTGAGATTCAGAAAAAAAACAGAGCGAAACATCGGCCACGCTCTCAATTTTCTGCACTCTCTCGTCGCCAACGTGGCTGCGTCCTCCACTCTGCGAAGGGAGCAAATTGCAGTGTTCAGTACTGAAAATAGAAATGCAAAATTCAATAGTTTTCGATTTCAAAAGTAGATTACCCAATTGGTGATGCAGATTTCGCATTTTGACAAAAAAAACGTTTTAAATATTTCTGTACTTCTGCGCGCGATTTTATACGTTGAATTTTGGTTACTTACAAATTTCCTGCCATTTTTCAGTTTTATGAATTAGGAGATTTCAAAAGGCATTAAACAAAAATTTAACGCAAAAAAATTAGCGCGCACCGAATTGCAGAAACATTTCGGCGAGGCGGCGGAGCCTATTTTTTCAGGTCGTGTCTCTCGCCAGGTGACAACTTTTTCAAAACAATAGTAAAAACTTATTGAAAGTGTTTGAAAGCTTCAATCACGTAATCTGGAATCTTGTCAACTCAGGCCCTTCCCATTACCAATTGAACACGCAACCCAACTAATGAGAAAACAAAAAAGTTGCGATGCGGTGTTTGCGTATTTTTGAAATTCAAACGGCAATGAAAGAAATATCATGGGAAATAAAGAGATTTATTCCCATTTTTGTTTGAATTTTAAAAGTACACAAACACCGCGTTGCAATTTTGTTGTTTTCACAATAAACCACCGAATATACAAAACCAACAGGAAACAAAGCCAGTTGAAAATCCTACTCACATTCCACTGTTAAACCATAGATTTTATGTGTTACTTTAACCTTCCAAATTTCCAGACGTTCGTTTTCCATTAAATGAAAAATGCGCAGGTTTTGACTATAAAAAATAGATTATCCGTGTTTGAAACTACCCCCCCCCCCTTAATTTTAAGAAAATTCCCAACCAGACAGTAAAATGACCTTCCTTGTGAGGATGTGAGCAGGACACATTTTTCCTCTCGTCGTTTCCTGAAAACTTACCTGAAGAGTGATGCACACAGACAAATAACAAGAAAAACTTGTATACGGCTTTCTCCAATTGCCCATTTTCTAGTTGTCCCAGACTGGTATTCAAATTAATCATATTGCCAAAAATGAAAATTGCCCCAATCCATGTTCGATTCTACGTGGAAGCCTGATGCAACGTATGCAGCGCACCTGGTCATTTAAAAACACGTTTTTTTTTTAAATTCTGGGGCCTTTGTTTGAAAGACGACATGTAAGCGGGACACGTATTCACACAAGCATTTTTTACGGTGTGTTGAGCGCTACATCGGAAAATTAAATTTGAACTGCGCGCCAAAATTCCTAAAAATAAAAATTTCAGAATAAGCGTGGTCGCATTTTCGCTTCGCAGCAACCGACTACGGTATTATACGTGTAACCACCTTTCGCTACGTATCCGCTGACGCACTTTTAGATTATTTACTGACGCACTTTTTGATTTTACTGGCGCATTTCTCGACGCAGCACTTTTCTATCATCTTTTTCCTATTTTTTTTGTCAGGTTTTTCGTATTTTCTTCTTGTTTTTTTCTTATTTTTTTTTCCTCATTATCACTATAATAATATTTAAAATTTCAGTGCAATGTTCATGGCTCATGCTGCTCACCTTTTGAAGGCCACGCGATGATATTTTGGTATGTTTTTCTGTACTTTTTAATCCAGCCTCTATACTTAAAAAAATTACTGGAATCAGGAATTTTGGCAGGCATAATTTCCCCAAAAATTAACAATAAAAACGCCTCGCGCCGCTGAAAACCTCTTTCTGAATTTTCTTGAACAGCAAATGTATCTGATTCCAGTTTTTTCATTTCGGGTCAAGCTTGTTCAGAAAAAAAGGAACGCGGCGATCGCCGACGTCGACGCGTTCTTTTTTTTCCCGAATTATTTGTGGAAATTGAAATTTCGAAATATTATGGAGTTATTCACAAAACCGGAAAAAAAATGCGGGAAAAATCGGAGAATGCTCCGATTGACCTGAAATTTTGGGAAATAATGGCAAAAATTCTCCTGTATATGCTCAGAAAATTTTGGACCAAATTATCGCCTTTAAAAATTTTCAGAAAAAATATTTTGCTCCAAAATTTTCTGAGCATATACAAAAGCATTTTTTACATTATTTCCCGAAATTTCAGGTCAATCGGAGCATTTTTCCCGCAGTTTTTTTTCCGGTTTCGTGAATTACCCCATTAGTAGAAATTGAAATACCGAAATATTTGTAGAAATTGTTAAAAACAGCAAAGTGTTTCCAGGACAACTTCCGCGACATGGAAAATTGGCAGAGCTCGAGAAGCAGGACCTTTGTGCCCGAACGATTTGGCGTTCGAGCTCACCAAATGGAAGGATGAAGATGACGATAAGGAGATCGAGGAGACAGCAATGGGCGGAGGGCTCGGAAATGGATTCGATTCAAATGAATGTCGAATTTGGGAGGAGTCGATGCCGGTGAAGAGTTTGGGGTGATCAACAACGAAGATGATGAGATGCGCGATCATGAGGACTACGATGAGCGAAGGAGAAGAAAAGGATGAAGTCAAGGTGTAGATTTGGTTCGGGACTTTTCGAGTCAATTTACGTTCGTGATATATATGTTCAATCCCCATCGATATTTGTATAAACCTGTCTTCTCGTATCTCATTCGCCCAGTTATATTGTCCCCTTTTCCATATCGAAATACTTATTTATCATTTATAATTGGAAGTAAAGTGATATACAATTTAACAGCCAAAAAATTGTTTGACAGGATGGCAAAACTGCGGAATGTATTTTTTGGGTCGCGAGCCGGCTCATACGATGATCTAATCAAACTTATAAAAAAATTTACTTTGTTCTTCAATCTAAAATAATATGTAAAATCAGCATTAAAAAAGGAAAAAAAAATAAAAATTCGTTGTTGGCGCCGTGCCAAGCTCTCTCGTCGAATAGACCGAGAGAAAAAAAGCGTGTGCAGTGGAGCACGTTACCGATCGCGTTCTGGCCAGCAGGCCGTGTTTTTCTCTATTTTGTGCTCTTTCCTGCTGTACTATGGATTTACGAACCCTCTTTTTACGAACCTAGAAATGGTTTCAGCAAAGCTGGATTAGTCAATGCTCCAATTTTTACAAAGTAGTAGAAGGTCGTGATCGTACACTTCCGTAGTCAAACTATATGCCACCAAATTTTAAGAGTGTAATTCCCTTGTTAGTGGGGTGATGAGAAACGATTCCATGGGGGTTTCCGTAGGCTACTAAACTGCAATAATAGAAATCGACTTTAGTGCACGAGCTGAATGAAACGAGATTGTCGTCGCAAAATGAGCGTGAACCACCGTTTCCGAACCGGTTGGACGATGTTGGCGTCTCACCGTCTCCATCCGCGCCACCGTCTTTTTCGATTGACCGACACTGTGGATTTGACCGACACTCTGTTTTTTTGACTTTGAATGCAGGATTGTCTTTATCGGGATACAACGAAAAGAAGGAAGACGTCTTCTTGGGCGCGCCAGAGGAAAATATGTCTCTTAATGTCGGCTATAACGATAAATCGTCAAATCAAGATGGTGATGTGGATCATGCAAATCATGGCAAGTATTTTATAGTTGTTTTTTTTGTTGTATTTTTTGAAGCTTTTTTCATTCTTTTATTGAGGAATTTTAAAAAGAAAAGTTAGAAAAATTCACCAATAACTATTAATGCGTCGCGAAGAGCAGGCAGAACACAGGGTAATGGCGATTGCCCTGGAGAAAGTGCACTCCATTAAAAAAATCTTGGCATTGAGCCTATTTATGCAAATTCTCATTTTTTGAAATTAATTGTGAAACAGAAAGCGAGAAATTGACGAGACGTAGAAAAATAGGCAAATAATTTTGCATTACCATTTTTTGCACTACCGGTGTTGCAGCACTACACGGTGTCCCGGACGGGAAAAGCGCCGCTAGGAATAACTGCTGGCGCATCTCTCGTTCTCTCTACAGTGGCGGAATTTGACACCTCCAAATGCTCGTCTAGTGGAGCGCACTTGCATACCTCCTCCTTTGGCGCCGATCATATAAACGCCCATCGCGGGCACTAAGAATGTGTACTGTGATGGTCTAGTGGTCTACATTTTCGATCGCCGATCTGGAGGCCTGGATTCAATACCTCTTCGTGCACTTTTTTTTTGTTTTCTGTTTTGAACCACAGATTCAAAGCAAGCTTCCGCCCAGCTCCCTCCGGTCGCTCATTTTCAAGGTTTCACGCATGCTTCCGGTGTTTTGCCGCTGAACTTTCTGGATAAAAGTTACTTGCCGAAGGATTTAAAAAGAAACTAACGAATTTAAAGTAGTTCGAAAAAAAAAGATAGGAAATTTTAATTTTGTTTTCAACGTTCTACTCCAACACGCAAATGTAATTTTTTGTGATATTCGAAACAAAAATCCATAAGATTTAGTCTGAGCAGATACAAAAGAATAAAATTAAAATAAAAACCGCGAAGGGGGATCGAACCCACAACCTCCAGACACAGGTGAAGGGCTTCAAATCCATATCGGATCCGAAACGGATGGGACGTGGAATTTATAGGAATTTTATATGTATCCGATTTTGATCCTATTAGGATCCACGCTCCCACGGATAGGATGCGGACGTGGGAGCGTGGACTGAAAACGGATCAAAAACGGATGGGACGTGGATATTTTTAGACTTCCTGAAATTTCCATTTTTTATTGATTTCACTCAAGATGCTCAATGAGCACATGTATCCAGACAACCAAAAATAACCGGTGAGCTCTGTGGCACCGTGCCACGGAGTCTTCCTCCAGGGGCCGTATTCATGAAACCATTCGGAATTCCGAACGGGTTCGGAAAAGTATTCCGAACTACTTAAAATTCCGAATGGGAACAGTTTTCTTTTATTTTCTTTACTTTTAATGCATTAGGATTAGTGGTCTATCAAAATTAAATAAAACAGTTCCCATTCGGATTTTTTAAGTAACTCGGAATAAAATTTTCCGAACCCGTTAGGAATTCCGAATGGTTTCATGAATACGGCCCCAGAGCTCCCCACCCACCCTTCAGAATTTTCTAACCCGATACCTTGAAACACCAGCGTTGGCTGCGGGTATACCTTATTTTGTGGACCGACACCTCACGGGTTCCGACGGCCTTTATGTTTTGCACGAGAAAGGGGCGGGGCGTATCGTGGTGACACCAGTTTTTCGTGGATTTTAGTATTTTAAGACGTGATTTCACGAATCCTTACTTCATATGCCTTCCGTGGGATATAAGCCCCCACCCCAGCATAAACAATTATAGTCCCTCACCATCGTAGTCCCCCGACTATCTCGAATCAAAACGTTTCCAAATCAGAACTATGGTAAAGGTGAAATCAGCAACATGATTGGAAAAGAAAGAAAAATATTTTATGAGCCACAAATGTCGAAAATGAATTAAGTGGTATTTACTCTAACTGGGCGGCATCCAAGCAGAAGGTTCAAACAATAAGCCGGCATGCCGGACAAATAGAGTAAATACGGTATTACAAATACTTGTTCTGTACTGGAGAATTTGATTTAGTTTATTATTATATAGTCGGCGAATACATCATCAACCTCGCTCTACTGCAAAATTCCTGTGAAACAGTGTGGCACTTGCAAGATTAATTCGAATTCTGGTGTTTATACTTCTTTTCAACGGAAAATGACGTATCCACGACGAATTGCAGTTACAATTTGATTTTTCGCTTCAAAATAGGCGCATTACACTGTTGAAAATTGAAAAGTGCCGTAGAGCGAGGCTGATGATGCATTCGCCGAGTATACAACACATTTGACACGTATCGATTTGGAAAGAAAACGGTTCTGTTTTGATAAAGTTCTGATTCGAAACTTTTCCTTATTCGGAAAGTGACAAAAATGGTAGAAAGAGCTATGAATGGTGCACTTCTATTAGAGGCTTCAATTAATTGGGATTGCTTTTCGATGTCGGTCGATTTTCGCTTGTTGTTTTACTAATCTGATACGGTGGGGGCTATTCTTATCAGGTGGGGGCTATTCTGATATAGCGGAAGGCAATATTAATATGGAAAATAAAAGTAGGAAGAAGTGGGGGACTTATCTGATAAATAGACGCTACCTCGAAATAGAACCTTATCAAAATAGAACCGTGCCGAAATAGAACTTGATGCGAAATAGAACCGTGTGAAATAGAACTGTACATCGTTTTACCGCGTTTTAGCACAATTGGGTGAAGACTATTGAATAAAAAGCCAAACAGAAAAAGTTCCACTCAGTGGCGTGACATGTTTTCGATTTATTGACTGGGTTCTATTTCACGTGGTTCTATTTCGCGTCAAGTTCTATTTCGACACAATTCTATACTAGTTACTATACTAGTTTACTCATATACCAGGATAACTGCCAGGTTTTTTTTACAAACCACTGCGTAAATCGGACCAAAATCAACCTATAAGGGGTGCTAAGCTGATCCTTGGTGGTCGATATCAGCTAGGCGGGCTACAATGATCAATTACCAAGTTGCCTGCCCTTCTAATAGAGCCTGACATCCACGCGCCCTGCTTCAGATGAACGCGGATTCATTCTCCATAACGTCAAAAAAATTCCACGCGCCCTCCACGAGGGACACGTGGATCCATATAAGATCCGATATGTTTCCATTCTCCCACGGATCCACGCGCCGTCCATATATATTCCATCCTCCCCCACGCCGGCGTGGATCCACGGCGACCCACGCCGAAACAATCCACGCTCCCTCCACGGAGGCGCGTGGATCTATATCGGATCATATACGGATCTATTCCACGTCCCATCCGTTTCGGATCCGTTTTGGCATTATCTCCCACCACCTGTGAGATAGGCGTCCTCAAGCTCTCACCACTAGGCCACCGCTGCACACATTCTCAGTGCCCGCAATGGGCGTTGATATATGAGCGCCGCGCGACGCGAGGAGGTATGCAAGTGCGCTCCACTAGACGAGCATTTGGAGGTGTCAAATTCCGCCGCACACGGTGTCCCAGACGGGAAAAGCGCCGCTCGAGATAACTGCTGGCGCATCTCTCGTTCTCTCTCCCTCACCACCGCAGCGCAGCTATTTTTTCAACTGGAATTTGTTTCTTTTTTGATTTTCAGCAAAACTAGACCACTTTTTGAAAATCTGTAATTAAAATATATTCTTCAGATGAAATGCTTCATTTTTATCACAAAAACAACACGATTGGTGCAGAATTGTCGGAGGAGATGCATTTTAAATTAATTGGTACAGAATTTTACTAAAAACTTAATTTTCTGCAACATAATAATGCATTTTAAATGTCTCCCTTGTGCAGAATTTTCTCGCGAACATTTTAATACCACGACCAGCTCGAAACGTGCGAATTCGGTTTTTTTCTCGATGTTTCAACATTTTAAAATGCATCTTCTCCGTCAATTCTGCACCAATCGTGGTGTTTTTGTAATAAAAATGAAGCATTCGACCTGAAGAATATATTTTAATTACATATTTTCAAAACGTGGTCTAGTTTTGCTGAAAATCAAAAAAGAAACAAATTTCAGTGGAAAAAATAACTGCGCTGAGGTGGGGAGGGAGAGAGAAGAGAGTGCAGGCAGTTGAAGACATTTTTCCACTTTGGGACACCGTGCCGCACAGTTCTCTCTCCCTCCCCACCTCAGCACAGCTATTTTTTAAACTGGAATTTGTTTCTTTTTTGATTTTCAGCAAAACTAGGCCACTTTTTGAAAATCTATAATTAAAATAAATTCCTCAGATGAAATGCTTCATTTTTATTACAAAAACAACACGATTGATGCAGAATTGTCGGAGGAGATGCATTTTAAAATAATTGGTACAGAATTTTACTAAACACTTAATTTTCTGCAACATAATAATGCATTTTAAATGTTTCCCTTGTGCAGAATGTTCTCGCAAACATTTTAATACCACTACCAGCTCGAAGCGTGCGAATTCGGTTTTTTCTCGGTGTTTCAAATTTTTAAAATGCATCTTCTCCGTCAATTCTGCACCAATCGTGGTGTTTTTGTAATAAAAATGAAGCATTTGACCTGAAGAATATATTTTAATTACAGATTTTCAAAAAGTGGTCTAGTTTTGCTGAAAATCAAAAAAGAAACAAATTTCAGTGGAAAAAATAACTGCGCTGATGTGGGGAGGGAGGGAGAAGAGAGTGCAGACAGTTGAAGACATTTTTCCACTTTGAGACACCGTGGGATTCAGTTAAAAAATGCGATGAATTGAGAAAAATTCCGAACTTTTTAATTAAATCCCTATTTGAACAACACATTTAGCGACTTGAAATCAATTATTAGGTTGGCAAGAAAGTTTTTAGTCAAAGAAGGAGAAACCAAATGATCAGTAGTGTTTGCCTTCCTTTTCGACTCCTCAACACTTTGTTTGGAAATCAGTTCCTTCTAGGGATTGTTGCATGTCCGAGAACAAGTGATAATCAGTATTATGGATTTGTGACGTAGCGGCACGTTGCTGCAAGTTGTGCGCCAGCAAAATGAAAAAAAAAATGCAAACAATTGTTTCCTCTATCGCCGCCAATAGCTGAATTGTGGCGAGATACAACATTTTCTGACGCATAACTTGACACGCTGTCTCGCTACGTCACGAATCCATAATAGGGGCAAGGTCTGGGCTGGCATATCGACTCCAAGTTTTTTCCTAAATCCAGTTGCCATGTTCCTGATAGATTGAAAGAATCCTGTTCAACCACTTCCTTCAGTTTCACCAAATTAACTTCATTAGGGCGCCCAGAGCGGAAACCATCGTCAAGGTAAAAGTCGTTGTTCTCGAATTTTCAAAACTGAATGTGAATGGTATTTCATGAAGGGCCTCGACCTTATAAACTTTCACCAGGCGGCGATGAACCTCCGGCACTTTTAAGTTGGATAGAAACAAAAAGTGAATGACATGTAGGTGATTTCGGTCAGGACGGAAATGGGGCAAATACTCACTTGCTTGAGGATCATTTGCTATTTTACCATTTGCTATTTTGGATCATTTGCTATTTTGGATCATTTGCTATATTGGATCATTTGCTATATCTCATTTGCTATATTTGTCTCATTTGCTATTTCTCATTTGCTATTTTTGTCTCATTTGCTATGGATTGGCTCATTAGCTATGGGTTGGATCATTTGCTATTTTGGATCATATGCTATTTCTCACTTGTTTTACTTGTCTTATTGGCATTGATAGCCCGAAATAGAGTGAAAACAAATTTCGGCAACTGGCCGATGACGACGCATAACCTTGCCGTTCGCTTGCCGATTTTGTAGATTTTTCCCTTCAATTCGAATTATTGTTATAATTTTATTGTAAAATTGTGAATTAAATATAATGAAAATTGTAATGGGGTTATTCTCGGAACCAGCAAAAAAAAGCAAAAAATAGAAAAAAACAGCAAAAAATTCAGCCAAAATTCGGAGAATGTACCGATTGATCTGAAACTTTGGTAAATTATTTAAAAAGTAATTCCGGTCATTCCCTGAAAATTTCAGACCAAAATATCGATTTTGAAAAGTTTCAGAAAGAAAATTGATATTTTTTAAAATCAATATTTCGACCTGAAATTTTCAGAGAATGTCCGAAAGTATTTTTTTAAATGATCTCTCAAAGTTTCAGACCGATCAGAGCAGTCTCCGAATTTTCGCTGAATTTTTTGCTGGTTTTTTCTATCATTTGCTTTTTTTTGCTGATTCCGAGAATAACCCCATAAGTACAATAGAAAAGTTTGAAAAAGAGAAAATTATACAAAAGAAGAAATTAAAGAAAATGGCACGGGAAAAAATTGGAAAAAACTGAATTTCTAAAAAATGAAGAACAACCATTAGCTTCGTTTCGTTTCATCCGTTTTTGAATTGGATTTTGGCTTGTCACGCTGAAAAATAAATGTTTTATCTGATTTTTTGTTTTCCCCCTTTTAGTAAATTTTTGTAAATAACGGAAATCATTTATTATCTCGGTTAGGGTAGGCCACTGCTTAATTTTTTGGAAATTTTCTTAAATGTCAAGCTATTTGTTTACAGAGGTGTTACTTAACAAGCCTGAGCTGGCGCCTATCGGCGACAGAAAAAAAAAAACTTAAACGTGAAAACCAATTGAACTTGACCATGACCTTTTAAAGTGAACAGACGGACATGTTGACTAGCGTAATATATATGAGAAAGATTTTATATGCTTTTTTAGTTTTTTTTTTTTCTAAAAATAGTTCAAATCGGTAAGTTTGTCACATTTATTCACAATCAGTGCCAGTTTTGGGAACTAGAACGAGAACAAATTAGGCTAAAACGGCAAGAAAATTATTAAAATATACTTTTTTCCCGAATCTTTAAATTTTTTTTGCCAAAACTCAGCGAGAACCTCGTTGAATTTAAAGTTTTTTTGTGTTCAAATAACGGAAAATTTTGGAATAACAACTAGACATCAGTAAGCACGGTGTGCTATTTTTGGAAATGAATTTTCGCAGGTCATCTCTTTCGCATTTATTGTCCATTCACGAAGAAAGCAAGTGCGCTCCACAAAACTTAGTACTACGTGAATTTCATTTTCGTCGCCAAATTAATTCATCTCACGTGTAAATTCAACGCGAAAAGAAATAATTTGGCGACGAAAATGAAATCCACGTAATACTAAGTTTTGTGGAGCGCACTTGCTTTCTTCGCGAATGGACAATAGCTAAACGTGACATAATGCCACTTGAGACGCAGATAAATGCGACAGGGCGCGTTTGCCGTTTCGTAGGTTCTAACACGCCGTGAATCGTAAGTTTTTGAACAAAAAGTGATAAATCACGGCGATTTCAAACAAATATTTTGATAATTTTTAATGATTTTTAAGATGTTTTGGTGTTATCTTGTTGTTGTAAAAAGGAATAAGTAACTGACAAGGAGGAAATAAAGAATGTTTTCGTCATTCAATTTGGCGTGAAATGTCACTTACAGTCTGAAGATACACGAAATTCACAAAAAACTACGATTTTTCATGTATTTTCAGTTTTTTTTTTGCAAAGAAATTTTTGAGTCGTTTTCAAAGTGTTGGTATTTTTCAGGACCCGTAAAATTTTTGGATAGAATATATATTTTTTTAACAATTTTTATTTGAAAAAACTCACTATCAATCCTTTTACTTTTGAAAAAAAATTGAAAAAACTCTTCTAAAACGTTCTCTTCGTGTTCGGAAATTGTTGCCATCGGAGTCTCGTCATCGTCCTCTGAGTGAACAATTTCTAAAAAAAAATATATTTTTTTTAAATAAAACAATATGTACTCCATACGCACTTTTTTAATGAGAGTTTCCAAAATAGGGAGAAATGAACAGCAGATGAACCAATCGCCCAAAATCCTCCAGGTAAATTGATTTTTGTTGCACCGCAGGTGTCAGACTACAATAAATATCAATTATAAGACCAAAGTAGCGATTAAATGTTAAAAAAAAGAAGAAATCAGCCAAAAAGCAGCAGAAAGTATTAAACGAAAATGCTTTTTTAAAAAACTGTGAAAAAAAACGCGAAAATTTGGGAAACGCGCGAAAAAGTTAGGCCCGGCGTTGGCTGAGTATCCAACGTTAAAGCATTGGCAGCCAAATTGCCCAAAAAAATATGTGCTTTGAATTAATTTTCTTGGTTTCCTATCGGGTTTCTGCTGTTTTTTTGCTAATTTCGTATTTTTTGTTAACATTTAATCGCTACATTGGTATTATAATAAATATTTATTGCAGTCTGACACCTGTGGTGCATCAAAAATCAATTTTGCTGAAGGATTTTGGGCGATTGGTTCACCCGCGGTGCATTTCTCCCAATACTGGCAATTCTCATCTAAAAAAACGTAGGTAAAGAGTACATATTGAATTATTTTGCAGTAAAAATTATTCAAAAAAAAATATATAATTTTTTAGAAATGTTCCACTCAGAGGACGATGACGAGACTCCGATGACAACAACTTCCAAATACGAAGAGAACGTTTTAGAAGAGTTTTGTCAACTGTCAAGTAAAAATATTGATAGTGAGTTTTTTCAAATAAAAATTGTTTAAAAGATATATATTCTATCCAAAAATGTTACGTGGCCTGAAAAATACCAACACTTTGAAAACGACTCAAAATTTTCTTTGCAAAAAAAAAAACTCAAAAAAATCATAGTTTTTCTGTGAATTTCGTGCATCTTCAGACTGTAAGCACTGGGGTATGAGGAGGGAGTGAGTAAGCGCGCCCGGACGCACACACGCAATGCATCCAATTGAGGCCCAAAAAATAAAAAAGACGCGCGAAAAAGAGAAAAATCAACGCGCGCGAAAGAGAGAAAAATCAACGCGCGCGAAATAATTTTGGATAGGATTTCGTAATTTTCACGATTTTGCGTTGGTTTTTCTCTTCGATAATGCGAAATTTTTCGCGCGCCTTTTTTATTTTTTGGGCCTCATTTGGATGCGTTGCGTGTGTGCGTCCGGGCGCGTTTACTCACTCCCTCCTCAGACCCCAGTGTGTAAGTGACATTTCACGCCAAATTGAATGACAAAAAAATTCTTCATTTCCTCCTTGTCAGTTACTTATTCCTTTTTACAACAACAAGATAACAACAAAACATCTTAAAAATCGGCGTGTTAGAACCTACGAAACGGCAAACGCGCCCTGTCGCATTTATCTGCGTCTCAAGTGGCATTATGTCACGTTTAGCTAAATGCGAAAGAGATGACCTCTGATGTCTAGTTGTTATTCCAAAATTTTCCGTTATTTGAACACAAAAAACTTTAAATTCAACGAGGTTCTCGCTGAGTTTTGGCAAAAAAAATTTAAAGATTCGGGAAAAAAATATATTTTAATAATTTTCTTGCCGTTTTAGCCTAATTTGTTCTCGTTCTAGTTCCCAAAACTGGCAGTGATTGTGAATAAATGTGACAAACTTACCGATTTGAACTATTTTTTGAAAAAAAAAAACTAATAAAGCATATAAAATCTTTCTCATATATATTACGCTAGTCAACATGTCCTTCTGTTCACTTTAAAAGGTCATGGTGAAGTTCAATTGGTTTTCACGTTTAAGTTTTTTTTTTCTGTCGCCGATAGGCGCCAGCTCAGGCTTGTTAAGTAACACCTCTGTAAACAAATAGCTTGACATTTAAGAAAATTTCCGAAAAATTAAGCAGTGGCCTACCCTAACCGAGATAATAAATGATTCCCGTTATTTACAAAAATTTACTAAAAGGGGGAAAACAAAAAATCAGATAAAACATTTATTTTTCAGCGTGACAATCCAAAAGCCAATTCAAAAACGGATGAAACGAAACGAAGCTAATGGTTGTTCTTCATTTTTTAGAAATTCAGTTTTTTCCAATTTTTCTCGTGCCATTTTCTTTAATTTCTTCTTTTGTATAATTTTCTCTTTTTCAAACTTTTCTATTGTACTTATGGGGTTATTCTCGGAATCAGCAAAAAAAAAGCAAATGATAGAAAAAACCAGCAAAAAATTCAGCGAAAATTCGGAGACTGCTCTGATCGGTCTGAAACTTTGAGAGATCATTTAAAAAAATACTTTCGGACATTCTCTGAAAATTTCAGGTCGAAATATTGATTTTAAAAAATATAAATTTTCTTTCTGAAACTTTTCAAAATCGATATTTTGGTCTGAAATTTTCAGGGAATGACCGGAATTACTTTTTAAATAATTTACCAAAGTTTCAGATCAATCGGTACATTCTCCGAATTTTGGCTGAATTTTTTGCTGTTTTTTTCTATTTTTTGCTTTTTTTTGCTGGTTCCGAGAATAACCCCATTACAATTTTCATTATATTTAATTCACAATTTTACAATAAAATTATAACAATAATTCGAATTGAAGGGAAAAATCTACAAAATCGGCAAGCGAACGGCAAGGTTATGCGTCGTCATCGGCCAGTTGCCGAAATTTGTTTTCACTCTATTTCGGGCTATCAATGCCAATAAGACAAGTAAAACAAGTGAGAAATAGCATATGATCCAAAATAGCAAATGATCCAACCCATAGCTAATGAGCCAATCCATAGCAAATGAGACAAAAATAGCAAATGAGAAATAGCAAATGAGACAAATATAGCAAATGAGATATAGCAAATGATCCAATATAGCAAATGATCCAAAATAGCAAATGATCCAAAATAGCAAATGGTAAAATAGCAAATGATCCTCAAGCAAGTGAGTATTTGCCCGGAAATGGTCCACGGGGTTTGAGAGAGAAACAGTATGGGAAGTGGAGGTTATAGTCAACAAGGTAAGTCTCTTATTATGTGTTCACGAACGAGGTTTGCAAACGACGCTCCGATGTTCCGCAGTTTATCACTGCGGTCTCGCAGCGAATACTGCGGAACAGTGGAAAAATTGCGGAACATCGGAGCGTCGTTTGCAAACCTCGTTCGTGAACACATAATATATATACAGTAAAATGACTTTTTTGTTTTTGTCGCGCTCTGTTACGAGTTATGGACAAAAACAAAACATACCAAAAACTTTCTTGCCAACCGAATATTTCCAAAAAAAAATTAGAAAGAATGCGAAATTCACCAAGAAAAGATGAACAACGTTTTTTATCGATTTTTGCATCATCCGCCATTTTTTCTCTTTTTCTCGAATTTTCTTGTTCAATATTCATTCGCATACGCCATTTATCGACCTGAAACAAAAATGTATCTAAAAAAAACGGAAAAACTGCAACATGAGAAAAAAAAATTGTGAAAAAGAGGAAAAATCACAGCAAAAAGTTGCAATGTAGTGGGCGGAGCGGATTGCAACGCGAGTACGCAAACACCGCGCGACAACTAAAATGAAACGATACTAACCTCATACGCATTTCAGTGAAATACATAATTGCTCCGAAGAACTACAAAAAAGGGAAAGAACTACCGTCATCCACCCACTTTTTTGGTGTTTGGTTTGAAAAGTACAAAATGTGTATGGCGCTATTTATACTTGCATTTATTGGAATGATTTTACTTGGGCAAATGTTGTCATATGTTTATCCTCACAATGATGGAATTAAAAAAGTGACAAAACGTGAAAACACTTTTGGAAATTACAACGATCTGGTGGAAAAGACGGCAAGTCTAGCGCGTTTGCTGAATGCCATAGTCTTACAAATTGGAATATACAGCGAAAATGTTTCAATAATGCCATTGTTTAAAAACGCACTGAAAGTGAACAATTTATCTTCAATATCATTGATCAATCAAACAAATTTATCTTACATTGTTCACAGTATGAAACAAATGGATGTCTTAAGTGAAAATGCATTAAAAATGGCTGATGAAAAAACGAGTAAATTCAATAAACTAGAGCTGAAATATGAAAAGTGGTCGGAAGCGCCAACCTGTGACACTTCGATCTTTCTGAACAGTTCAAAAATCGATCTTGGTGAAATACCGTCTATGGTGGTTTCAGCAGCTTCAGACTTGCGCTCATTTGTTGAGAAAGTGAAGTCAAAAACTACAAATGGCACTTATGACTTTGTCTTACTAGATAAATCTTGGAATGTCTTTACACAATTGTCTAAAGAGACGTCTATTTCATCACTCTACAACAACACGAAAGCATATATCGATTGCTTGGAAAATATTAGTCCGTATATCGACGTGATTAAGCACTACAAAGAATTGATTGATCAATCGTATTTGAAAAATTTAAAGGCTAGTATAACAACATTATTTTTAAGTTCACAGGCTATGGAATCTTTAAGAAACGCTCGACCCAAAGAAATTATTGACCAATTAACGTTTATATATGAATTGATTACTCCGACTGCAAGTGTTATTGACAAGCAAGCACTTGTAGATTTTCCTCAAGGCTCAGAAGATTTCAAGCTGATTTTAAAAGACCTTGACAGCGAGTGGTTCAAACTAATTTTTAACCGCGGAAATTCTTTGGATGAGTTAAAAAGTCTTCTAGGGCCAGTTTCGAAACTGAGTACCTCATTAGCTACAGCAGAAAAGACATGGAATGAACGTACTAGGAAAAGCTATTCGAATATGATTCTTCATTATTTGAATTTTGTGAAAAGGATGCAAGAAACAAATCTGATGTTAATCTCGAGTTCATTGTCAAATGTCAGTGAATTTTTAGAAGAACTAACAACCATGGGTCCTGCAAACAATTCATTATTGAAAGAAGTGAAAAATGTTGTTAATTCTTCACATTTGTTCCAATGTATCAGTTCTGAGCTGAAAGCAGTTAGCGTTTTGTCCAACACCACTCGATCAATTATAAACGACATAAATGCTATTAGAAACCAAAAAATGAACAATACGAAATTTAATCGGTCTCAAACAGTAAATTTCACCGAAAAAGTTTTCTCGCTTGTTGAACAAATGGTTTTTAAAGTTGATTTGCTCGAAAATCAAACAAAAATTGTTATGAACTTCTTGTCTCAAATTTCTGTTTCCAATGAAGTTCACACGAGCTCATTATTTGCCAATATTCGCAATGTTGTAAAACTTTCACGAAGTAACAAATCACACCTAAAGAAAATAGTAGATTTTGTTGAATTTCTGAGCTCACTTCCAAAGTTGGAAAAACAAGAAACAATAAAAATGAATAATTTACCGAGCTTCTTATGTTCTGCTAAAAATCAATCAGAAAATTGGAGTAAGACAGAAAAGTCTCTACTAAAACAAATTAAAGAAACTGACAATTATCGTCGTCTTACGTATTTTCCATTCCCTTACGAATTGACAATAGAGTTATCTACTATTCAGCGTTCCTTGTATTTTTACCAGAAACCGAATCTGGGACAGTTGTTTGAAAAACATGTTCGAAGCGGAATGGCTCTTAAAACGAGAACCCAAGATTTTCCCGAATTGGAAAACTATTTATTTGACTGGAGTACCTCTAATGTGTTCATTAAAAATGTATCACAGTTTCTATTAGAAGTTGAAGCGCTGCCAACGCAATTTGCCACAAAAGCAAACAGATTCAAGGATATTGGCGAGGAATTTACCAAGTTGAAAAAGGTTCCCGCTATACCTTTAGATTTTGTGGGGCTGACTTCGATCATTGAGAGTCTAAAATGTTCATCGTTTGGACTGTCCGACGAGTTAAACAATGCCGAAGAAAGCCTTGAAGGATTATCGTTGTTACAATACTCTTCACAGCCTCTAGACGAACATATTACTGAAAAGCTAGTGAAGACCGAAAAAGCTCTCCGTAATTTGTTCGGTAAAGCGGTGACGTTGAGCCCGTCATGGTACGGTTTTTATTACTGAAATAGAGTTTTATATTTTCATCTTATTTTTTTAGGGTTGATATCGTGTGGTTTGTAGTGTCGGCAGTCTTTTGGTTAATTTTGTGTGTGGTTGCGATTGTCGCTTCGACGATTCTGGGCATCGTAATAAGCTGGATCAAGGAAGGATGGGAAAAATACGAAGAACAAAAGAGACTTGGCTCCTAGTTAAAATGAAATAAATTTTTAAGAAATGTTCAGGTTAAAGGGTGCTGGCCACTCCGTATTTTCAATTTTTCACGTCAAAATCCAACGGTCTGAGTTTTTGACTCGTGGCAAAGCTTGCTCTCTTTGGCTTCTCGTCGATTACATGCTTTCCACAGCGTGTTGGACGAAACGTTGGAAAATAAAATTTAAAATGCGCGGCTTTTTTCTCGAAAAAAAAAATCTCGCCTAAGAAGGAAGGTCCGTTTACCCACCGGCTGAGAATTTTCTTAAAATTTAGGAGGAGGTAGTTTCGAACACGGATTATCCATTTTTCATAGTACCAACCTTGCAGGTAAATCGGAGCATTTTCCGAGTTTTCGCGCAGTTTTTTTGCCATTTCGTGAATAACCTCATAAAGATATGCCGTTACTCAGGTAATTTTCGGCAGCTTATGGGCAACAAGGCCGCCAATGGCCGAGCAAAATGGCAGTTTGCCACAGGATTCGGCAGATCTGCCCGGGGCAGGCCATGCGCAGGTCATGCGCAGCTGATCGGCAGCTCATGCGCAGCGCCTAATCTGCCACTCAGTGGGCAGCTCAGGCGCAGCTGATCGGCAGCTCATGGGCAGCTCACGCGACGCAACTCCATGCGTCGCGTGCCATTGCTGTGGCGGATGGCGCATGGGCGTTTCATCCTATTTTACCTTTCTACGTTTTCCTTTTTTTTTTAACGTCAGATATTTACACAATGTATAATGTTATTATTATTATAATTTTTAAAAATTTGTCGCCTCCGAAGCCTTTTCAAGTTCATGCGGTCTCAAAGTGACAACTTTTTAAAAACAATATTAACACTTTTCTGTTTGCTTTTCTAATTTTTATATACTCGGTCTAAAACGCTGAAAACGCGCTCCAAACGAACAATAAATTTTGCATGCATTTGGAGTGAGGTTTAGAGAAATCAGAGCAAAACATCGGCCACGGCTCTCTCAATTTTTTCCACTCTCTCGTCGCAAGCGCGGCCGCGTCCATCACTGTGCGAAGGGAGCGCGTTTTCAGCGCTCCGTACTGAGAATATTATAATGGATACGCGGCGGAGTGACATTTTTTTCACGGTTTTATTTTTTTATTATTTAGAATTAATTGAAGAAATGAAAACATTTTTTGTCTCCCAGTTTTATGTGAAATATTGATCCGTCACGAATCCATTATACTGTGTTTTCAATCGATTTGCATCACGAAAAAATATATTCCGCCCACATTTTCACGCGAAATTCAGTGCATTTTGAGATTTTTCGTCAAACACTTAGGCGGTGTTTTCTTTTTTTCGTGATACAGCTCGATTAATAACAATAAACCTTTTCCGCTGTATTCACTTTTTCTCTATCGAAAAAATACGAATTGTTTTCAGTTCCGACGCAGAAATAGCCCGCTCAAAACTAAGCATGGAAGGATCAATACGAAATCGTTTGAAACGCAGTGAGTAAAATATTATGAATTCAAGCGGACTGCATCATCACAAAAAAATATTTTTTTTTTCAGAAAAGAAAGGATTTTTTAACAGCCACAACAACAACCACGCGACGTCTCAAAAACGGACATCTCGAAACCGGAAATTTCGAAACCGCGTCAACCGGGGAGGTGAAAAGTGAAATAGTGAGTCGATACAAAAAATATTTTAAAAAATTTAATAAAAAAAGAATCAAAAAGTGCACACACTTTGTTGTTTGCAAAAAAAAAGTGCACACAAGCCATTTCCTCGAAAAACCTTGCTTCCTGCAGCGGTTATGTTCATCAGATATGCCGCGGTCCGGGCCGGACCAATGGTGAAATTTGTCGGCCCGGAATTTTTTTTATACGTGAAATGAAGAAAAAATACCTGCTTAAAACTAAAAATGTAATCACAACAAACGAATTTTACGTGAAACTGTGAGCAATTTCACGTGAAACTGTAAGACAAAAAATATCTTCATTTTTTCTGATATTTCTTCATTTCTTCGAATAAAAAAGTGATAAAAATTGTCACTCCGCCACGAATTCATTATAACGACGCAATTACTTCGGTAATTTGTTTTTAATTGAAAAAAAAACGAAAAAAACAATTGATCGGGCCGGTCCGGGCCAGACCGAGTTTCGACATGTCTGATGTTCATAGAAATAAATTAATTTTTAGAACATTAAAAAGAAAAAAAAAACCCCAAAAAAAACTCTTTTCAATAAAAATTTAGTATAATTCAATTTCATAACGATTATGGGCCTATTTACATGCATTTTCCTGTCATTTTCTTCCTATGCATTTTTTCGATAGGATTAAAATCAAGGTTCCATAGGAAGAAAATAACAGGAAAATTCATGTAAGAAGGCCCATAATCGTTCTGAAATTGAATTATATTAATTTTTTATTGAAAAAAGAGTCTCTGGGCGTTTTTTTTTCCTTTTTACTGTTCTAAAAATTAATTTATCACTATGAAAATAACCACTGCAGAGAGCAAGGTTTTTCGAGGAACTGACGTGTGTTCACTTTCTGATTCATTTTTCATTAATTTTTTGAAATGACTTTGTATTGACTCACTCGCGGAGCCAACCCCCTCCGTTTCCTCCATTTTTCTATTACGGTCCCGTTCCTCCTCATTGTTTTCACTTTTTCGCCTATCTTGATATTCTTGCCATTTTTTGCCACATCCCCTCTTGCCGTTTTTTCTTTCATTTCTCGTGTTTCTCGCTAACTAATTTTTTTAATTTTTTTATATTTTTATCGATTAACCCCCTTTTTCTCAACATTTGCTTTTTTCAATAAATGTTTGTTATCATTTTCACGGTGTCCCGGACGGGAAAAGCGCCGCTCGAGATAACTGCTGGCGCATCTCTCGTTCTCTCTCCCTCACCACCGCAGTGTAGCTATTTTTTCAACTGGAATTCGTTTCTTTTTTGATTTTCAGCAAAACTAGACCACTTTTTGAAAATCTGTAATTAAAATATATTCTTCAGATGAAATGCTTCATTTTTATCACAAAAACACGGTGTCCCGGACGGGAAAAGCGCCGCTCGAGATAACTGCTGGCGCATCTCTCGTTCTCTCTCCCTCACCACCGCAGTGCAGCTATTTTTTCAACTGGAATTCGTTTCTTTTTTGATTTTCAGCAAAACTAGACCACTTTTTGAAAATCTGTAATTAAAATATATTCTTCAGATGAAATGCTTCATTTTTATCACAAAAACAACACGATTGGTGCAGAATTGTCGGAGGAGATGCATTTTAAATTAATTGGTACAGAATTTTACTAAAAACTTAATTTTCTGCAACATAATAATGCATTTTAAATGTCTCCCTTGTGCAGAATTTTCTCGCGAACATTTTAATACCACGACCAGCTCGAAACGTGCGAATTCGGTTTTTTTCTCGGTGTTTCAACATTTTAAAATGCATCTTCTCCGTCAATTCTGCACCAATCGTGGTGTTTTTGTAATAAAAATGAAGCATTTGACCTGAAGAATATATTTTAATTACAGATTTTCAAAATGTGGTCTAGTTTTGCTGAAAATCAAAAAAGAAACAAATTTCAGTGGAAAAAATAACTGCGCTGAGGTGGGGAGGGAGAGAGAAGAGAGTGCAGGCAGTTGAAGACATTTTTCCACTTTGGGACACCGTGATTTTGTATATTTTGGCAATCTATTTTGGGACTTCAAACAGCAGCTTGGGCGCAGGTCAGGGGCAGCTTAAGCGCAGGTCAGGGGCAGCTTAAGCGCAGGTCAGGGGCAGCTTGGGCGCAGGTCAGGGGCAGCTTGGGCGCAGGTCAGGGGCAGCTTAGGCGCAGGTCAGGGGCAGCTTAGGCGCAGGTTATGCGCAGGTCAGGGGCAGGTTATGCCCCGGTCATGGGCAGCTTGGGCCGAGCTAGCGGGCAGTTTGCCCCGACTTTCGGCAGTTTGCCCCGCAGAATGGCATGTGGGCCGATGGGAGTCGGCCCACATGCCCTTTTGCGGGGCAAACTGCCAAAAGTCGGGGCAAACTGCCGAAAATTACCTGAGTA
The DNA here is from genome assembly GCA_963572235.1 of Caenorhabditis japonica. Classification (NCBI taxonomy): domain Eukaryota; kingdom Metazoa; phylum Nematoda; class Chromadorea; order Rhabditida; family Rhabditidae; genus Caenorhabditis; species Caenorhabditis japonica. Next base: position 3,656,423 of record OY754344.1, on the reverse strand, counting down.
GTATTCGTGCAGTTGAGACGCAAAGTGTCAAAATCATTTTCAGCCCCCTTAACGCAATGGAAATGGCGTCTCCCAGCGGATGGTCCAAGGATTTTTGCGGATGGTCTATTTACCAAAAAATCGTTTCAGAATAGCTGACAAACGGTTATTTAGTTTACCTCAACAGTTAAAAACTGTTTGAAAAAGTAGGAATTGGGAAATTTTGAAAACTGGCCAAGTTGGAATTTTAAGTCCCCCCTCGCGAGAAGATGGTCTATGGAAAAAATGCCGTTAACTGAGGGGGCTGGCCAAAATCAAACCCAAGAGAAAAAATGAGCGATCCCGCCCCGGTCCTTTTGCGGTCCCTATTGTGTTTTCAATCGAGTTGCGACGTCAAGAGGTAAAACTCCGCCCACTTTTTTCACGCAAAAAACACTTTTTTCTTTTTTTTTTGTTTTCACGCAAAAAACACTTTTTTCTTTTTTTTTTGTTCTTGATGACTCTTATCAGACTTTTTTCTTTTGTTTTGACCCACAAAAGACATATCAGAATAATAGAAATTTGGTACAAATACCATTAGAAAAGCACATTTTTCGAAGTTATGTGTGTTGGTGGAAGACATTTAAAAAATACTTCGAATTATTTATACATGTGAAAAAGTATTTTTCACAATTTCTCGTGTCTTTAATACTTTCCTTTAATACTCTTTAATACGTTTTGAGTACTATTTTAAACTCAAAAACACTAATAAATGAGTGAGATAGTGAAACATCTGTTCGAAAGGAGTATCTCAAAAGATTTTAGACTGTATCATTTTTTCAGGCTTAAAATATATTTTTTAATAATTTTAGCTAGAAAAATAAGAGAGAAACATTTAAAATTGAAAGAAATAAGTGTGCAAATGGAGAGAGAAGAAATAGCATTAGAAACAGAGAGACCCAGAGTCAGCAAGTGCGCTCTACCACAAGTGAGCGATTCGGCTTGTGCAATTAACGCAGCGTCTTAATTTGGGCTTTCGCGATGAGTCTTACATGATTAGAAAGAGAATTTCATGGAGATTCCAAAACTACTTTTCGCTTTTGCTAAACGCCGGTGGTTTTCGAGAAAATCGCGTCTGAAAATCCAGTTAAAATTTCAATTTTGTGTGCGTTTTCAAATATTAAATGCGTGAGATGTTCCTTTCAAAGTCATCCAGGTAGTCACGTTTATGTAAATTTCAAATTCTTGTGCAAAGTATTTTTATAGATGAAACTCCGAAGACTATCCATTAATTCATTCTGTCGCATGTGAATTTCTTTGCTTCAAGCTTTTTATACTGCTTCAAGCTGTTCATTTTTGTGACCCTACTTTGATTTTTTTAAATAATGATTCAAAATATGAATAAAGATCCGAAGAGCTATTTTTTTTTCTCAATGCTCCTCGCGATTTTCTCAATGCTCCGCTTGTCGTGAACATGAGTCTCAGCAATTCGTCTTTCCAATGGAAATTCACGAATCCAGCCTGCAATTGAATTTGATTAAGTTTTTTAGTCATTGTTGGCATTTTTATTACCTTGAATCTAACATCTAAAAGTGTCGCGATGTTCAAATACCTCTGCTCTTTATATTTTCTCAGTTCAAACTGTAATTTTTCGGTAATTTTGGCTCTTGCAGCAACGTTCTTTTTTTTTGACTCAAGGTCAGCAAGGATGATTTTGCATACCGGAATAACAGATGAACAAGTGAATTTTTTTGACTGCAAAAATAAATATTTTGGATCGCTGAAATTCAAAAAACTTTTTTGCATACCTGAACCAATTTTATAGAATCGGCAAGTGGCATTAATAAGTCAAAAACTGACTGACATGTTTTCCATTCGGCGTCAGTAATACCTTCTAAATCCTCTTGATCACTGAGAAATAAATCGAGTTTTTCTTTGACAAAAAGGGCGCGTTTCAAAACATCAAAGATGCTCATCCATCTCACCTGAAAATAAAAGATATTTTAATTGAATTCTAAGAAAATTTTTACATCAACATGCTTTTCAAGCATTAAAGTGGGATTGTCCAGCTGATCAAAAACTTGTTCCCATTCTCTGCGGAGTGTAGATGAAATTCGAATCGACTTGCAGGTTTTTTTCAGCTTCAGCAAAACATTATCCAATCCGGGAAAAGCTGATGTTCCTGCTTTAGCAGCTAAGTTTATTTTGTGTGCAAAGCAATCAAAATTTATGTCGCAAATTACATTTGATGCGCTTTTGGCGTTGGCGGCTCCGTCTCTGATACAAGCTCGAATTTTAGTTCCAATATCAAAGTACTCAATAGTTTTTCTCATTTGACTGCCCAAGTATTCTCCGGTGTGTGATTTCGGGCTGACGTCAATCACTGCTAAAACTCGATAGTCCAACTTTGATTCATTTACGAAATGACAAATAAGAGCTAGATACTAATGTTTATTTGTCGAGTCAGCCCAGACATCAAAGCTTAGCGCCAAATTTTGTATCCCTGTCATCATTTTTTTTATTTTCTCCCGATATTCCTCGAACAAGTCAGGGAGGTATCTTCTTGAAAATTGTGAACGGCTTCTCAGATTTAGCCTTGGAGTTGCAACGCGCAACAGGTTTTTGAATCCCGGATGCTCTATTAAACTCATGGGAAGTGCAGCAGATGAAATCATTTGATTAATCGCTCGATGAATCTCTTCTGTCTCCACGCCATTTGCCGAGTATGCGTGGAAGCAGTCATTAATTCGCAATTACGGCGTTTTTTTCGCTTCAGGTTCATTTTCGTCAACTGTCATTTCAGGGCCGGTCTGATCTGAAAGTTCATAGAGAAAATTAATGCACCTAGTGTTTACGAACTCACCTTTAAATATTCCTTGGAATGAAACTTCTGAAAATGATTAATGTAGACGTTTGTATTTCCATGTTTTTGATTATTAAAAAAATAAATACAGATTGAGCATTTCTTCGTACCATCCGAATTTTTCTTCAAGTATACGTCCCATTTACCCATTACGAGAAGATAGAATAGATAAATGCGCCAATAAACGTAGAACAAAAAATGCAATTTTAAATAAACAATGACAAATAAATCCGCTCGAGACGCAATGCAAAAATTTTGGTATGCGCCTTTAAGATGCACCACAATCCTGTTTTTTTTTCTTTTTTCGGAATTTGATTCCGAAAACTTTTTTTCGAAATATTCCGAAATTTTTTTTTCGGAATATTCCGATCGGAATTTCATTCCGAAATAATTTTTTCGGAATATTCCGATCGGAATTCCATTCCGAAAATGCTCGGTATGTTCGCACTGCTCGTGCAGTCTCCAGAAGTCCGTAGGGGTCCAAATTTGAAAACCTGAGTCTCCTGAATCCCGCGATGATGCCCGTCTTTTTTAAATTTTGATATCATTATTTTGAAGGGTACTTTACTGTTAGGCCCCACAACATTGTTTTTCTTGTGCACGTTTTGCATTTCTACAGTCGAAATGAAATCCGAAAAAAATCTCCGGGTCGTTCGAAATGTGAGATTACACACTGGAGATATTTTCCGCCGGCGCGATGTTCAAGTGGTTTGCAGTCTAGGCGGGCGTGCGGGAGGTCGGAAGTTCGAGTTTTACTGTGGTTTTTTCTTTTTTTGTTAGGGAGTTTTTGTTTAGTTTGTGTCAATTTAGCCGAAAAAAGTTAGATTCAAGTAGGTTTCTTCATATTTTTTCGGTTACAGACCAAATGTCGCCAATATTTATGTTATTTTAATTAGAAGTAAACCAGGAATTTAATTAATTGTTCCGCATTAAACAGTTCATAATGCATGTTTGCCTTGGACTGAGGTAATTGAAAAGCTCACGATAGTAAGTCTACCAATCAGTTGCTACTGAGTTACTGTAGGCGCTTGAGGCGAGGAGTTGCTGAGAAAGTGGTCAACTCTATTTAAATAATATGCTTAATTGATTGTCATATCGAAACTTTCCTTTCTACCCAAAACATGTGGTTACCACCAGAACAAGTGTTATGGAACATTTATCTAATAACTTGAGATCGGATTGAGAGGAAAATAAATAACGGGAGAAATAACGATTCCAGGCTACTTAAAGAGTAAATGCGACCATGCTTCAGGAGTTCGGAGACGCATTAAAATATTAATATGGCAGGACTCGACCCGAAAAGTTTGGCGGTACTACGGTATAGAACTCGCATGGAATAGAACTGTTACGGAATAGAACTGCTCGGAATATAATTGCCTGAAATTGAGCTGTACCGGCCCAGAACAGCTCAAACAACTCGAAGAAATATTTCGTTGTAAATTGTGAGGCCCTGAGTTCTATTTCGTGCAGTGTTTTTTTTAGTACAGTTCAATTTTTCTCTATTTTATTTATTAGAATGATATAAAACGCGGATTGACAGGAACACAGAAAAACATTTCGTTTTTAATTGATTTAATTTTGGCTATTTACTCAATGTTTCTTTGACATACAGTAAAATTCTTTGAAAAATCAAAGAGACTCGCGCGTCCCCAAGCTTACCCAGAAGGTTTTTGACGGCGATAGCCGTCAACAATTTTATGCCTTCCTTACCCCCCGTTCTTTTATCCAAATCTTCCTTTAGTAAGGCGGCTCTTCCTACAAAAAATGTTATCTTTTCCAGTAAAATTTGTAAAACTAGTTCTAATTTTTTAAAATGTGCTTTAGCAAACGCTAGATCTGTAGCTTCACTTGAAAAAATTCAATTCATAACACAACCACATGTTAAATATAATAAATTCGTGGCGGAGTGACAATTTTTTCACGTTTTTATTCGAAAAATTGAAGAAATAACTGAAGAAATGAAGAGATTTTTCGTCTCCCAGTTTCACGTGAATTGTCACTCCGCCACGAATCCATTATAACAGTATTGATATTCTTTTTATAACGGAAACATTTTTCACGTCTACCTTTCCCGTTTCCCTAATTTCCTCGTCTGATATCCTTTGTTTTCGCGCCGATCGCCAAACTTCTCATCCTAAAAGCCGTGGTGGCGGTTGTGCTCTCTTTATACGACGCCAAAGCCTGGATCTCATCGAAGTCGAATTCTCCAACGAATCTTACATAAATCATTTCTGCGAAGTTTTAGTTGTTGACCATGTTGCCTCCAAGTCTAGATTCATTTTGGTTTACCGTCCTCCGAATACGTCTCCATCGCAAACTCGAGAGCTCAGCCGTATGCTCAGTTCATTATTTGTATCCAACTCAGTTAATCACGTGCTGCTTGGAGACTTCAATTTGCCATCACTTCGCTGGGGTCCTACCGATTCTCAACCTGCGTGTAACGGTTCTAAAGATTTTCTTGATTTCACTGTGTCTCATGGTCTCACTCAATTAGTCAATTTTCCAACTCGATTTGCTCCAACGGGTGCTAACAACTATCTGGATCTTGTCTTCTACAGCAACCCTTACACTTGCTACAGTTTCACCCCGGCTGTTGCTCTTTTACTCTCCGATCATATTTCCATTGAATTCTCACTCGACCTACCAGCCTCCGCTAAGAAGTCCACCGTACCCTCTTCAAAGTTCCTATTGTACCGAAAATGCGACTTTAAGAACCTTAACTTCTCGCTGTTACGCTTCAACTGGGCCCGCCAGCTCTCTAATTTCAGTTGTTGCAAAAACAAATTGAATCATTTTCTTAAGATTTTCAACGAACTCATCGAGCAGTTTACGCCCTTCGCCTATTGTCGTCATCCTAAGTCTTCCCGACCGGCATACTCCAAACTGTTTAGTAAAATTAAACGTCAAAACAAAAAATGGACAGAAGCAAAAATTAAATGCACTTACTTACTTACTTGTGATACTTGTGAGGTTCGACCTCAGTTTCCATCCTGGATACTGCGAACCAAGCTGCGCCAAGTTACACGATCCCTTCCGACAGTGGACCATGCTCGTCTTGCCTCGAGTATGCCAATTCTTCGGCGGCCGTGCCCGAGGTTGCCCCTGAGGGCCTCATTGTGGATGAAGATTTTGATCGAATCCGTGATGTCGTCGGCCCATCTTTTCGGAGGACGACCGCGTGGTCGTGCTGATCCCCTAGGATCCCATTCTGATACTATCTTCGCCCATCTGTCGTATTTCATGCGTGATACGTGCCCTGCCCACTTCAGTTTTCTTCGTAAGACTTGCTTATCCATGTCTGGTGGGTCGCATCCGGCAATTTCGAACATGTTGCTAACCGCTCTCTGTAGCCTCTTCGTGTCTGACTCCTTGGAAGTCCATGACTCGCATCCATAAGTCATCGCAGGGATGACAGTGGTTGTAAGTAATCTATTCCTTATCTTCTGAGGATATTGTAAAACTTCTCTTCGAATGGCGTTGAAAGCAGCCCATCCCGCGCGAATCCTTCTAGCGACTTCAGCAGTGAGAGATCCGTCGTCAGCAAACGTTTCTCCTATTTCTAGCGGACCGATTTGCACCAAACTTGGCTAAGCATTTTGAAACACAAGGGGCATGAGGCGGCCGAAGTTTTTTCAGAATCGAACAAGTTTGAATGGTAGCATACTGTATGCACTTAAAATTTTCTCGGTCCCCACTTCTCGCGAGTTCACACGTGTGGCGTATCAATCTTCTTCTTTTTTTTTAAGTCTACAAGTCGCGTCCGCATGTACTCCACCAGGGCTATTGATTAGACAGCTCCTGTGGTCAAGTGGATAACCGCTTTGGCTGTGATTCATGATTTCTTTTGTAGGCCGGGGATCAATACCTTACTTTTCTTTATAGTTTTTTGTTAGGAAATTCGTGTTTTTTTCTTATCTTTCAGAGCTCCAACTTTTTGGGAGACATGGAAATCTTGAATTTTCAAATGAAAGCCATCCTTTTCTATCCTATAACAGGGGTGTGTTGAATTGATGCGGAATAAAATGTTGAATAATACTCGGAGAAACTCTTCTGAAAACCGAGGGAAAGCACTAAATTGGGGAATTCAAAACCGAGAAAGTTTCGTTCAGTTTACGTTTTGTTTTTCTACGGTTTTAGAAAAAAAAATTTAGGAAAATTTGCGAGAGAGTCAGGGAAAAATGGTGGAAACGAGAAGGAAGTCTGAACTTCCCGCCACTTCATGTACTCCGCACGGTTTTTTTCTTTGAAAATTTAAAGTACGGTGGTTATTCGATGGTTTTGTGCAATGAATCAGGAAACAACTACCAAGAACTGTTTTTTCCTGCATGAAATAGGTTCGTAACACAATTCTAACTCAATGAATTGTTTAAAAAATGGGTAGATAGGAACAAAATAACATTTAGATTTGAATAAATTCAATTTTGGTGGTTTTCTAATTTTCCTGTAAAATTTTTTTTTTAATTCAGGGAGACTCGCGCGTCCCCAAGCACAACCAGAAGGTTTTTGACGGCGACAGCCGGCAACAACCTTCTGGTCTTTCTTATATATAGGCTTTCCACGGCGGGCGTTTTTTGCCCGTCCGGCCCGCTCGGGGAAAGGGCCGTCCGATCCCCGGGAAAAAAGAAAAATGCCCGCGTGTAATGTTTATTATTTTTTCCAACTATTAAAAAAATTGGAGAAAATAGTTCACGCATTTTCTACACATATTTTCAATTTCCCGTGAAAAAATATTATTTTTTATGATTCCACATTTGCCAACGCGATATGCCCTTATTTCTCTCCTAGGAAATCGTCACGTAACATTGCAGACCGGGCAACGCGGACGGGCAGCGGGCACCCGTTCTCCGGACGGGTAACGGACGTTTTCGGACGGCCCGTCCATGGTGGAAAGCTTACTTATATAGAAAATTTTAGATTAGTCTGTGTGTTTGTTTGTGTGTCTCACACACGGGTTTGCAGTCGACAAAACTCGATCCAGCGACCTATAGATTGACGTTCAAACGTGCTAACCACTATACCACAAGGGTCACGAAAACTTGAGAGAAATAGGGAAAACAAATTATTGCCATTTCTATTAAAAGAAAAATACAAAAATCAGTAAAAATAAATATTTGACGAAGGCGACTTAGTCGCCACAAGCTGCATTTAAGTATATAAATAGGGACCGCAACGTGTTTGACAAAAAACCAAATTTTGACAAACTGTCGATTGGAATAGGTTCCACAACTTGATAAAAATACGTTCCCAAATTTTTTCCGAAAAAAATTCAGTATGAGCCGAGTTACAGTCATTTTTGTGCGCTCCTCATTACTACTGATTTTCTCACAGGGAGTTGCCGCGGCGCGAAAGGGTGGGCGGGGTTTTCGCTGCAATCTTTCGGCGCACTTTGATTCGCACTGTATTTGCTCGGCTTCAAAGGGTGAATAATGTTGCGAAAAAGATCTAAAATGAGAAGAATGGGAAAACATATCGTTCTTATATTTAATTATGACTTAATTAACATAAATTTGTCGACTCTGGTAAATAAGGGAAAAACTCTCCCGGACATTCCCACAAAATTTCAGACCAAAATATCGATTTTTAAGAAATATTGCTTTTTTCTCTGAAAATGCTTAAAATCGATATTTTTGTCAGAAATTTTGGGGTAATGCCCGGGAGAGTTTTTTCCTTTATTTCCCAAAATTTCAGATCAATCGGACCATTTTCCGTGTTTTCGAGCAGTTTTTGCCGTTTTTTGCCATTTTTTGCCATTTCGTGAATAACCCCATTACAAAAAATGCGCTGTGCGCCAACCGCTCTTGACGCACTTTCGGCGGCAATTTTCGAAATAAATTTCGTACTATTTTCAACTTTTCTTGTGCGAAAAAAGGCAAATCAATAGAATTACTTTTCAAAATTTCAGAGCATAATGCGCCGATTCTGATTGAATACGCGTGATATCCTGTCGGAGGCGAAAAGAAGGCGTATTGGAAATGAGCGAACGCAGCAATTCGAAGAAGAAGTTAGCGAAACGGAGGACAGGCGCGATGAAATCGAAGAAGAAGATTTTACTTCAGATGCATTGGAAAGTGAGTTTTTTTCTGTTTGGATGTTTGGCGAAAAAATAATTACCCATTTATTATTTCCTTCGATTTATCATTAGCTATCATCAGCTATTTATAATAGATTCGTAGCGACACTCGAATTCATTTATTTCCAAAAAAAACATAACTGAGGAAATGAAGAGATGTCTTGTCTATCACTTTTACGTAAAATGTCACTCCGTCACGAATCCATTATTATACCTTTCCAAAAAAAAAGATGCTCGTATATTTACCGAAAATGACCCCATTCTATTTTATCAATAGATGGTGAGAAAAGATGTTTTAACACAGAAAACATGAATTTATTTCAATAATTCCATTTATATTGACATACAATTGTTTGAAAAAGGTATTGTCCATTCGCGAAGAAAGCAAGTGCGCTGCAAGAAATTATTACTTCGTGATTTTCATTTTGTTTTCCAAATAAGTGGAGCGCACTTGCTTTCTTCGCGGATGGACAATAGCAAATGATATAATGGATTTGTGACGGAGTGACACTTGAACTAATATTTTATTCGAAAAAATAAAAACAAAGAGGGTTTTCGTGCCGCAGTTTCACGTAAAAAGTAACTCGGTATCGAATCCATAATGTGGTTATTCACGAAACAGCAAAACACTAACAAGGGAAGTGTTTGATTCCTCCTAATCTAGAATTTCCCAAAATTTCGGCATAGGTGCTTTTGACTATGCTGATTCCAGTTCTGCAATAAAAACCGGCTAAATGCTCACGTGAGTCAAGTTATGAGCTCCTAAACTTTTCCTATGGTTAAGCATTTTTCGCGTGAACCGAATAGTGTACTAGAACCGATACTGCAGAAAACATCGGTTGGTTGGTTCAGTGGTTCGGTTGCAGGGTTCAGGTTGGGAGGTCATTGGTTCAATTCCTGCTCATGCTAATCTTTTTTTGCATTTTTTTTGTGTGATTTTTTCAGCCAGCAAAAGTCAGAAAAAATCGGTTACATTTACTTTTTTTCAGATTTTGAGTGAATATTCCGGCTGCAAACAGCTTCGAGAGTGCATTTATGACAAAAAATTAAAAAAAAAATTTTTTGATTTGGCGACATTTTGAGCCATTGAGCACATGCAAAAAATTTTTTTTCAAATTTTTTGAATTATCGTTTTTGATCTGTTTTTGACCTGTATCCGCGTAAACCTTTTGATTGTTCTAAATGAACTGGAAAAGCGAGAAACTCGATATAAAATACCGAATTCCCCAGTTGTTTGTATGTACTTATGTCTTCCAAGCTTGTTATTTTGGCCTACGCTATATACTGCTATAATCAAGGATGAGCCGAAAAAGCCAAAATTGGATTGTTGGGATCGGAATTTGGCTGATCGGATCGTCATTTTGCTGAACCAACACGAAGAGGGTCATCAAGAAACAGTTCTTACAAGGTCACCAAGAGACAGACGGGTACATCCAAATAGTATACCAAAAAGAAGAGTTTACGCGGATACAGGTCAAAAACAGATCAAAAACGATAATTCAAAAAATTTGAAAAAAAAATTTTGCATGTGCTCAATGGCTCAAAATGTCGCCAAATCAAAAAAAAAATTTTTAATTTTTTGTCATAAATGCACTCTCGAAGCTGTTTGCAGCCGGAATATTCACTCAAAATCTGAAAAAAAGTAAATGTAACCGATTTTTTCTGACTTTTGCTGGCTGAAAAAATCACACAAAAAAAATGCAAAAAAAGATTAGCATGAGCAGGAATTGAACCAATGACCTCCCAACCTGAACCCTGCAACCGAACCACTGAACCAACCAACCGATGTTTTCTGCAGTATCGGTTCTAGTACACTATTCGGTTCACGCGAAAAATGCTTAACCATAGGAAAAGTTTAGGAGCTCATAACTTGGCTCACGTGAGCATTTAGCCGGTTTTTATTGCAGAAATGGAATCAGCATAGTCGAAAGCACCTATGCCGAAATTTTGGGAAATTCTAGATTAGGAGGAATCAAACACTTCCCTTGTAAGCGAAAACTTGGAAAATGCTCCGTCTGATATGAAATTTTGCGATATAAGGGCAAAAATACTATGCTCAGAAAATGTTTTTCGCGGATTTTTTTGCTATTCCGTGAATAATCCCATTATAAAATGAAGGGAAGTGGGGAATACGTGATTTATGAAAACATCTATAATAGCTCGGAAAGACTAACTTTGTCTGCGTATCTGTTTTACGATCCGTTTTTGTATAGATTGAAAATCAATAGGCGGTATCCTAATAACGGCGCATGACAGTCTACAAGGCATCGTTAGGATATTTTTGTCTTATGAATGACGTTTCCATGGGTCCATGAATAACTTTTTTTTTTGGTGCAGCCTTCTGGGGCCGTATTCATGAAACCTTTCGGAATTCCGAACGGGTTCGGAAATGCCTTTTCCGAACGTTTCGGAATTCCGAACAGGTTTGGTGGTATTCATGAAATTGTTTCTTTCGGAAAAAACGATTCGGAATTCCGAAACCTTTCGGAATGGTCTGACCATTCCTAACGCCGTTCCGAACGGTTAGGAATTTTTGTATCGCTGTAAATTTTAACTGTTTAAATATATTTTATGTGTAATTTTTACATAATTGTAGAAAGTATGAGTGACAGGAGCTAACTTCGCAAAAATTGTGATTTTTACCCAATATTGGGTAATGCCAGTCGCGTGGGATCGACCCCCGACAGAAACCAAAAAAATTCCGTTCTTCCGGAAAGTTACATTCCGTATTTTCATAACGTCTAGAGCATTCCAGCGTATCTCAGATCACTTAAAAATTGTTTTGCTACTATTGTGAAAACAAAAAATAGCAACGCGGTGTTTGCGTACTTTTAAAATTAAAATGAAAATGGGAACATATCTCTTCATTTTCCATGCTATTTCATTCATTGCTGTTTGAATCCAAAATTGAGAGACATCAATCGTTTTTCCCCAAATTAAACCCCGCGTTACGATGGGGTTTTTTCGTATTTGGGATTTAGTTTTTTTCCGAAAATTTTTAAAATCGCTATGTCGGTCTGAAACTTTCTGGGAATGTCCGGGAGTATTTTTTCCACTATTTCAAAAAGGTTCAAAGAAATCGGAGCATTCTCCGCATTTTGCTGGTTTTACCTTTTTTTGTTGCAAATTTGTGAATATCCCCCATAAGAGATAATTTATGACGTAGAATCGTTTAAATATGGTCCGAGTGCAATTCTGCGTGAAAAAAGGAGAAAGTAGACAAATTTGTTTGAATATTTTATGATGCAACGCGCAATAGAGAGTTTTGTCGCCAACGGGGACTTGAGAAAGCTCGTGTTTCTAGATTTGATCACAATCAGCAATTTTTTCTCACATGCTGGTCGATCTGTCCCTACTTTGTAGAAGTCCACACATGCAAATTTTGAAATAAATCCGACAAAAATGACATTTTGCGTGTCACAGCGTCCAGTGCTGACTGGCAAAGTGTTGTAAAAATCATTTGGAAAACGAGTTAGGAATTTTCTAACGCGTTCGGAATTTCCGAATGTTCGGGTTTGGAAAAAAAATCCATGAATGTGGTTTTTCCGAATCGATTAGAAATTCCGAACGTTCGGAATTCCGAATCGGTTTGGAATTCCGAATCGAATGATTTTCCATGAATACGGGCCCTGTTCTCAACATTGATTATTGATATAAAATTTTACAGAATTGTCGAATTATCTCTTGCCATTCGCCCACCCAGAGGATTCTGAACTCTTCGAAGAAAACAATGTGTGGGCCGAATTAACAGATCAAGACCTTCTTCGCATATATTTCCTTCTGACGACGACCAATTCGAAAAACAGTATGTTAATTTGCAACGTCACAGCTTGAACTAAACTTTTGCAGCTATTAATAGATATTTTGATGTGGAAGTGATACAGAACGAAGTGAAACTGAAAAAAATATTGTTTCACTGCACCTTGCATGGGGAGACTAGATTCAAAATTCAGAGGAAATGGGCAATAGAGCGCACTTGCACCGCGTCTGCCTGCGTCTCTTATCTCGGCACATTCTCTCGCTCACTTTTTTTTTAAACAGATAATTAAAATCCATTTTTCAGCATTTTCTCGTTCCCTTTTTTCAAAAATCGCTCCGTTGAATGGAAGTAAACATTTTTAGAATGTTTTTAAAACAAAGTTTATCAAAATTGGCCAATAATTACTTGTACGCTGTCAATTTGTTGTTTTTCTTTCTTTTTTGCCGACATTTTTTAGCCATAGTTTTGAATTTTTGTGTTGAAATCTTTTTTTCGAGTCTTGGTTCGTTCTTGAATCTGGGATTCGACAAAAATTTCTAATTTTCAAAAACGTTTTGGCACTTCAATCAACAATTAACAAGAAAAAATATTGAATTTGTATGTGATTTTCGCGATTTACATACGAAAAATTATTGATATATCAGTTTTCAAGTTAAGCTAAAAAAAAGAAACGTATAAAGTACTCGTCGCACAATTTTTCGTAAGTTTCGCATTGCAATTGTACAATTATGGTCTCTCGCCAAACCAAATGATGGTTTTCGTTGAATGGCACGTAAAACTGTAAATCTTTACTATTACTAATAAAATTTTTCTGTGTGTCTGTCTGTCTGTGTATGGGTATGTTCGCGGTGCTGGCGCAGTCCCCAGAAGTCCGTGGGAAGCCAAAATTGGAAATCTGAGTCTCCTGAATGCCGCGATGATGCCCGTCTTTTCCAAATTTTGATATCATTTTTTTGAAGGGTACTTTACTGTTAGGCCGGCCGGTCCACATTTTTTTATTCTGCATTTTTTGCTTTTCTACAGTCGAAAGGAAATCCGACAGGAATCTGTGGGTCGGCCGAAATCTCATTGCACACATAAGGGCAAAATTTCCACCTGCGCGGTGTCCAAGTGGATTGTAGTCTAGGCTGGCGCGTGGGAGGTCGGAAGTTCGAGTTTTACTGTGGTTTTTTTCTTTTGTGTAACTGATTTTTGTTTAGTATGTGTCAATTCAGTCTACATAATTAGATATAGGTACGTTTCATCACATTTTTGAGCAATTTTTTGAATTTTATTTCGAGTTTTTTTTCCTCTCTGTTTTAGTTTCTGAGCGGTTATAGACCAAATCTCGCACATATTTCTGTTATTTTAATTTAATGTAAACGAGAACTTTAATTAATTGTTCTGCATTAAACTGCCCAAAATGCACGTTTGCATTGGACTGAGATAATTGAAAAGTTCAGGAGATTAGGTTTACTAATGAGTTTTTACTGAGCTACTGTAGGCTCATGCGACGATTTTCGTCAAATTCTGACTGAGGAGTTAATGATAAAGTGGCCAACTCTACAGGGTGGCCGATAAGTATAGGACGCTCGCTTTCAGCGTTCCCTGGCACGGTGCCAAGGGATATTTTCGAAAAATTTCGAAACTTTTCGAAAGTCCAGAGACTATATAAGTAAGCTTCTCAGTCATTTGTTCTCACTTCTCCATATCGCCGAGCTATGAAAAGTTCTCCTCATCGTCCTTCCATTGAACTCTTGTTCAAGAGAGGCCTCGGAAGTGCTGAGATCGCTCGACGCCTTCAAATTTCGTCTTCGACGGTTCGAATTCTTCGACGGCACTTTGCTGGTGGTCCATTTATCCTTCAACAAGACTGGGCACCGTCCCATGGCTCGAGATCGACATTGGCCGTCTTGGAGGCGCATTTCCCTGGATTCCTGGACAAGAACTTGTGGCCTGCTTCCAGCCCGGATCTCAATCCGATGGATTTCAGCGTTTGGGGCATGTTGGAAGGGAAGATCGCGGGAAAAGTTTTTGCTACTGTCGATGACTTGAAGGCCGCTCTCGAGGTAGCATGGGCTTCGATCGACGACGGATACCTGCGGCGCACTGTCAATTCGGTGAAGAAACGTTTGAGAGCCTGTGTCAAAGCTCGTGGATCCAACTTCGAAATTCTCTTGTAAAATCAAATTTTCTGCTTATTTTTTGTTGTTTAATAAAGGTTGTTCTCGAAAAATCCTCAAATTGAAAAAATGGGAGCACTTTCAAAACGTCCTATACTTATCGGCCACCCTGTATTTAAACAATATTCTAAACTGTTACTCATTTTGAAACTATCCATTCAACCCAAAACATGTTGTTGAAACCAGAGCAAGTGAACTTTTAACTACGGGTTTAGAGGAAAGGGAAAAATTGGAATAAATAACGATTCAAGATAACTTATTGTTAATGAGTGAAGAAGACTTTTCGTTATGAGTTTTTATAATGGATTCGTGACGGATGATATGAAAGTGGAAGACAAAAAATCTCTTCGGTTACTTCTTTTTTTCGAATAATAACTTGAATTCGAGTGCCACTCCTCCTTGAATCCATTATAGTATTGGAAAACGCATTAGAATATAAGCATTTTGTTCAGTTTGAAAACGTTAGTTCTTATTTCAAATGTTCTTGCGCAATGCATCGGGTTGAAACCCCCAAAAATTGTTTTTTTTTGCTGCACTGAATAGGTTTGTCACATATTTCTTTTCTCAGGCAATATACAAAAACGGATTGACAGGCACACAGAAGAACTTTGAGATTTTAATTGATTCAATTTTGGGTACTTACTCAATTTTTCTTTTGACATACATTAAAACTCTTTGAAAAACCAGGAGGACTCGGGCGTTCCCAAGCTTACCCAGAAGGTTTTTGACGGCGATAGCCGTCAACAACCTTCTGGTTTCAGACTAAATAAATAAGAATTAAAAGGGAAAAATAGAAAATATGACATTTCGGATAAAAAAATGCCTGCCAAAATGGAAGAACAACTAAAAATCGATAGAGTGCACGGAAGAATCGACCAATTTTCAAAAAATTTGATTTAAAAACACTCTAAAAAAAATTTGCTACCTTTTAACAGAGAGATTTTTCCAAAAATGAAACGAGAAGGTACTTTAAAATGCATTTTAATGCTCTGAAAAACAAATTTTCAAAAAAAGTGAGCGAGAGAGTGTGTCGAGATACGAGACGCAAACGCGGTGCAGGCGCGCTCTATTGGCCAATTTCTCTGGTTTTTGAAGCGAGTCTCCCACTGCAAGGTACAGTGTGTTTCAACAACCTTCGTGTTTTCAAATAAAAATTTGCTCGATGTGCGCGGAGGATGTAGAAAGGTAAACGTTGCTCTAATAAAGAAACATCACAATCACTATTTTCAGATGTTCGTGCCCGACCTCACAACCACGAGCGGAATGCATTTTCAGCTGTCTTAAGCAGCAGTTCACTTCTTTGGTAAAAATGTTTGGATTGGAAATTCAAGATGTCCAGAAAAATGTGTTCGAAGGGAAAATTACTTCCTCGCCAATGTCATGTCCACTACTGAGGGAGAAGTTGCTTAAAGAAAAAGATGACGAATTCGTGAAAGTACATTTTTTGTGTGGTTTCGACGGGATTAAGTTGAAGAACACAAGGTATCCATTTATTCAATTGCAAGTCGCGCCTGATAAATAGTAAGCTCAGGCGAAAAGTTTGGCCACTAACAATAGTGCCACTAGATCTCGAGGACTCGTCGCGAGCCTCTATTCGGACTGTAATGATCTGTGCAATTTTCATTTCCGAAGTCGAACCTAACTGGAAAGTGCACGATCGACTTATCAAGTGGACGAAAACCAGTTTATTGAACAGAATTTCCTGGAGGGGATCAATGTATTCTGGTTTAATTGTCGCAGGAGTTCATGACGATTCGGTAGGTTAACATTTATTTATCGATTTCTACGAGTTATTGCATTTTAAATAGAGTTGCCAAATCAAAGCGTGACACTCCGAACATTATGGGGTTATTCAGGAAAAAAATAGTTTTTTTCCTTTTTTCCTTATTCAAATGACGGAAAAAAATAGAAAAAAAACGGTGGCCGCGAGAGTTTTTTTCAGGTGCTTTTCTAGGCCATCGCAAAAGTTTTTTAGGCCCTCCGCTGTGAGACCTGCGCGCAAGACCAATTTTCAAAAATTATTCGCCCGTAAATCGATATTTCGCAGGTCTCACAGCGGAGGGCCTAAAAAACTTTTGCTATGGCCTAGAAAAGCACCCGAAAAAAACTCTCGCGGCCACCGATTTTTTTCTTTTTTTTCCGTCATTTGAATAAGAAAAAAAAAAGGAAAAAAACTATTTTTTCCGACGCTGAATAACCCCATTACATTTTAGTGCATTTTTAATTTTTACGTCAAAAAAGTGAGCGAGGTTTCACGTTTTGGTGTCGCAACTAGATTACAAAAAGCAATACAAATATCCAGGCACGAAGAAAAGTTTACGCGTTAAAAGGTCATTCACCGAGCGGTTCATGTCCATACTGTCTGAGCCAAGGAACGCGCCAAAAGAAATACGTGGGGTCACATGAACGTGAGATAGAGCGGGAAATTATTAATATTTAATTACCTTTTTGCAGTTCGCGAAGTCATAAAGGCAAATATACCACCCGATTTACAAGACGGCTTATCAGCCAGGGGTGTGTACAGTGAATTCCATAAGATGGCACCAATGTGGGATAGCCCCATAGATCTTTTTCATGTTTTGAACGAGGGAGTTTTTTCTAAAATAATAACAGGTGAACAAAAAAATATTTTTCTTTAAGTGATTTACGAGGAGCTGGGTTGACCGCGTTTCGATCCAGTTGAGACAATTTTATTAAAATTTTCGAGAAATCACCAATTCAAAGCTATAACTGCGGGGGCGGTCGGCTCGCAGCTCTTCGCGACTGAGTTTTACTAGACTCGAAAAAACATAAACTTTTTATTTTCAATGAAAAAATTATTTTGTGAATTCCCGGAAATCTCACATTTCACTCCCGGGAAAGAGTTCCGGGAAATTCCCGGGAGTCCCGAAAATTACCGAAAAATTCCCGGGAGTCTCGAACCCACTCCCGGGATACTTACTTGTGATACTTGTGAGGTTCGACCTCAGTTTCCATCCTGGATACTGCGAACCAAGCTGCGCCAAGTTACACGATCCCTTCCGACAGTGGACCATGCTCGTCTTGCCTCGAGTATGCCAATTCTTCGGCGGCCGTGCCCGAGGTTGCCCCAGAGGGCCTCATTGTGGATGAAGATTTTGATCGAATCCGTGATGTCGTCGACCCATCTTTTCGGAGGACGACCGCGTGGTCGTGCTGATCCCCTAGGACCCCATTCTGATACTATCTTCACCCATCTGTCGTATTTCATGCGTGATACGTGCCCTGCCCATTTCAGTTGTCTTCGTAAGACTTGCTATTCCATGTCTGGTGGGTCGCATCCGGCAATTTCGAACATGTGGCTAACCGCTCTCTGTAGTCTCTTCGTGTCTGACTCCTTGGAAGTCCATGTCTCGCATCCATAAGTCATCGCAGCGATAACAGTGGTTGTGAGCAGTGTTATTCTTATCTTCTGAGGAGACTGCAAGAGCTCCCGCCGTATGGCGTTGAAAGCAGCCCATCCCGCGCGAATCCTTCTAGCGACTTCTTCAGTGAGTGATCCGTCGTCCGCAAACGTTCTTCCGAGGTATTTGACCTTCTGGGAGATTTCCATCCTCGTGTTCACAATTATAAGAAATCAGGAAACAGACATTAATTCAATAATTTGATCCTGCTCTTTTACCCACTCTATTTGAATCAATTAAACCAACAAAACTAGACTCCAAAAAACATAAACTTTTTATTTTCAATGAAAAAATTATTTTGCGAATTCCCGGAAATCTCACATTTCACTCCCGGGAAAGAGTTCCGGGAAATTCCCGGGAGTCCCGAAAATTACCGAAAAATTCCCGGGAGTCTCGAACCCACTCCCGGGAAACATGAAAAAATTCCCGAGAATTCCCGGCAGTGGCGGGTCCTCCTACAAATAGCACTAGGATTTTTTCCTGGGAATTTCCCAGGATTGTGTTTCACGGGAGCACACATTGCTAGAAACTTCTCAAAAAGTTTGGGATTCATGCAAATTTTCGTTAAAAAAAACGTGGCGGAATTCCATTTTTTTAAATGACGCAACTCAATTGAAAACACAATAACGTTAATTACCGTAACTTCTCTAATAGAACGGCCCTCATAATAGAACGGCCCCCTAAAATAGAGCGGCCCCCTCAGAGATATTTTGAAAAATAGAGTGGCCCCCTATAATAGAACGGCCCCCTAAAATAGACCGGCCCCTTTAAATACATCAGCCTCTCATAATAAACCGGACGCCTAAAAAAACCCTGTGCAATGGAGCGCATTTTCTGGGAAAAACAGGCGGGTTCTCAGCAACTTCTACCGGCGAAACAGCGGCCGAAGAGAGCTTTTCGACAAGGGAAGGCAGAACGCTGGTCGGGGAAAAACATTCATTGCAAGACCCGCGGAACAGGATTTACGAGAAAATATGAAATGTGTTTTGTTTTTTTTTTTTTAATATTTTAAAATTAAATTATTATATAATTGAAACATTATTTCTTTAGTAATTGTATGTTATCATGTATCACGGTATCACAGTTTTATTGAATGATTGATTGTGACCGAATAATTATCCGTTAAAAAATTTGCGAACATTATCAATTTTCGGTGTTTTTGACATGAAATGTGTGCTAGATTACCAAACAGGAGTTTTCGCAATTCATGAATTTCCCAATCTTTACTATCTTTCTTATATAGAAAATTTTAGATTAGTCTGTGTGTTTGTTCACAGGTGAAGGGCTTGAAATCCATATCGGATCCGAAACGGATGGGACGTGGAATTTATAGGAATTTTATATGTATCCGATATTGATCCTATTAGGATCCACGCTCCCACGGATAGGATGCGGACGTGGGAGCGTGGACTTAAAATGGATCAAAAACGGATGGGACATGGGTGGGACGTGGATATTTTTAGACGTCCTGAAATTTCCATTTTTTATTGATTTCACTCAAGATGCTCAATGAGCACATGTATCCCGACAACCAAAAATAGCCGGTGAGCTCTGTGGCACCGTGCCACGGAGCCTTCCCCCATTTTTTTTTGGAAAAGAAAAAAATAGATTTTATGAGCCACAAATGTCGAAAATGAATTATGTGGTATTTGCTCTAACTGCCCGGCATCCAAGCAGGAGGTTCAAACAATAATCCGGCATGCCGAACAAATAGAGTAAATACGGTATTACAAATACTTGTTCTGTACTGGAGAATTTGATTTAGCTTATTATTATACAACACTTTTGACACGTATCCATTTGGAAAGAAAACGGTTCTGATCAGTTCTGTTTTGATAAAGTTCTGATTCGAAGCTTTTCCTTATTCGAAAAACGACAAAAATGGTAGAAAGAGCTATGAATGGTGCACTTCTGTTAGAAGCTTTTTCTGATATAGCGGAAGGCGATATTGATATGGAAAATAAAAAAAGGAAGAAGTGGGGGACTTATCTGATAAATAGACGCTACCTCGAAATAGAACCTTATCAAAATAGAACCGTGCCGAAATAGAACTTGACGCGAAATAGATCCGTTTGAAATAGAACTGTACATCGTTTAGCGCGTTTTAGCACAATTGGGTGAAGACTATTGAATAAAAAACCAAACAGAAAAAGTTCCACTCAGTGGCGTGACCTGTTTCCGATTTATTGACTGGGTTCTATTTCACGCGGTTCTATTTCGGAACAGTTCTATCTTGGAACAGTTCTATTTCGACACAATTCTATACTAGTTACTACACTAGTTCACTCATATACCAGAATAACTGCCAGGTTTTTTTTACAAACCACTGAGTAAATCGGACCAAAATCAACCTATAAGGGGTGCTAAGCCGATCCTTGGTGGTCGATATCAGCTAGGTGGGCTACAATGGTCAATTACCAAGTTGGCTGCCCTTCTAATAGAGCCTGACATCCACGCGCCCTGCTTCAGATGAACGCGGATTCATTCTCCATAACGTCAAAAAAATTCCACGCGCCCTCCACGAGAGACATATGGATCCATATAAGATCCGATATGTTTCCATTCTCCCACGGATCCACGCGCCGTCCATATATATTCCATCCTCCCCCACGCCGGCGTGGATCCACGGCGACCCACGCCAAAACAATCCACGCTCCCTCCACGGGGGCGCGTGGATCTATATCGGATCATATATGGATCCATTCCACGTCCCATCCGTTTCGGATCCGTTTTGGCATTATCTCCCACCACCTGTGTTTGTGTGTCTCACACACGAGTTTGCAGTCGACAAAACTCGATCTCGCGACCTTTCGATTGACGTTCAAACATGCTAACCACTATACCACAAGGGTCACGAGAACTTGAAAGAAATAGGGAAAAGAAATGATTACCATTTCTATAAAAAAAAACAAAAATAAATATTTGACGAAGGCGACTTAGTCGCCACAAGCTGCAAGCTTGTTACTAATAAAATTTTTCTGTGTGTAAGTCTGTCTGTGCATCGGTATGTTCGCACTGCTCGCGCAGTCCCCAGAAGTCCGTAGGGGCCCAAACTTGGAAATCTGAGTCTCCTGAGTCCCGCGATGATGCCCGTCTTTTTCAAATTTTGATATCGTCATTTTGAAGGGTACTTTACTGTTATGCCCGTCAACATTTTTTTCTTCTGCGCGTTTCGTATTTCTACAGTCAAAATGAATTCCGGCGGAAAACTCCGGGGTCGTTTGAAATGTGACATCACACACTGCTAATGTTTTCAGCCGGCGCGATGTTCAAGTGGTTTATAGTCTAGGCTGGCGTGCGAGAGGTCGAGAGTTCGAGTTTTACCGTGGTTTTTTCTTTTTTGTTAGTGCTATTTTGTTTAGTTAGTGGGAATATAGCCGACAAAGTTAGATTCAAGTAATTTCCTTCATATTTTTGAGCTATTTTTTGAATATTTATTTTTTTGATTTGTCGTTTGAAGTTTATCTTTTATGTTCATCCATATTATTTGTTTTAGTTTCTCAGCGGTAATGAACAAAATTGCGCCAATATACCTGTTGTTTTGATAAAAATCCACACAGTTGGTAATCATTTCGAAACTCTCCATTCAACCCAAAAAATTTTGTTGAAACCAGAACAAGTTTAATGAAGAATTGAACTTTTAACTTGAGATCGGGTTCAGAGGAAAATAAATAATGGGAGAAATAACGATTCCAGATAACTTAAAGAGTAAAGACGACGTTGCTTTATGAGTTTTTATAATGGTGACAGAGTGACATTTCACGTGAATTCGGGAGACAAAAAATCTCTTTGCTTACTTCTTTTTTTCGAATAAAAACGTGAATTCTTTCTTTTCTTTTTTTTTTTCAAATTTTCTTGCGCAATGCATCGAGTTGCAAACATCAAAAACTGTTTTTTTTGCTGCACTGAATAGGTTTGTGACATATTTATGACAGGCACACAGAAGAACTTTGAGATTTTAATTGATTCAATTTTGGGTACTTACTCAATGTTTCTTTTGGCATACATTAAACCTATTTGAAAAATCAGGGAGACTCGGGCATTCCCAAGCTTACCCAGAATGGTTTTTGGCGGCGATAGCCGTCAACAACCTTCTGGTAAATAACTAAAAACCGAATCATTAATCGATTTTTCAGTGTCGGAAACAATGCGGCGGGTCGCGGTGACAGATCGTATAACGGTATTGAGTAGGGTTGGAAGAAAGTGTTTCTTCATAAAAATATTGATGAAAAATATTATTAGCTTTATTTAGAGACCGCAACGCGGGTGGGCGGGGCGAGTGAAATTTTTCTCAACAGATTCGCTTCGCCACCTTTACCGTCCTGTACTGCGGCTCCTGGGTATTGGATCGATAAAAATTTTATATGTTCTTATGTAATCGACTGCGTAGAACACAATGGTAATATTCATTTTTCTTCAAAGAATTCAGTTTTTGAGAAAAATATGAGAAACGGTCGGAATTTTCGAAGCGATTCGAGAAAAACGGAAAATATGGTGTTACGCAGATCCGTAGCGCACGTTTTTATGAATGATATCGATAGATTTTGACACGCTGAATCGTTTGAAAAAAAACATCAAAAATTCGCTCGTGCAAACATCCTGAAAATTTCAGTCAAAGTAGCACAAAATTTTGTGAAAATTTTTCAGCGATGTCCTATGTTTTTATTATTTAATTGCATAATACACATCATTTTATGTTTGTAATAAAAATTTTTCTGCGATTCTAAGTTAGTTTTTTTCTCATCCAAAAGCCCGACCCTCAACGAATTTGGTAGTTTTTCCGCGTTTTCGGTATTACGCAAGGCCGTAGCGCAGTAGTTCTCATTACCATCGAATTCTACGCAAAATTTGGCATCGATACTCAAAAAAAAAATCGAAAATCACCTCGTGCAAACATATTTTTTTATTCCAATTTGTATCATTTCAAAACTAGTTTTTATGGTAATTTGTGAAAAAATCTTGTTAAAAACATGACAAAACAGTTTGATAGACTGCTGCGAAGTGTACGACTAAAGGGGTTAGGTTGGGAAGGCACTGCGTGGTGTAGTGGTTAGGGCGTATTGTTAAAACAAAAAAGTTTCAACGCGGTGTTTGCGTACTTTTAAAATTCAAATGAAAATGGGAACAAATATCTTCATTTCCCATGCTATTTCTTTCATTGTCGTTTGAATTTCAAAAGTACGGAAACACCGCGTTGCAATTTTTTTGTTTTCACAATATGCTTTGCAAACATTTTGGCCCGGGTTCGATTTTTGTGCTTTTTTTTTTGCGCAGGAATTTTTCGAAGTTTAATGATGAATTCTCATTTTAAAATGCTTTTTTTTGTTCATTGGATGTTATTTTGCGTATTTTTAGAACAAATTTACGTTTATTTCTTTCATTTTTTCTTCAAATTGAAAGAAAAAGGTGAAATTTCCTGTATTTAAATAAATTTTGTCAGAAAGTTGAAAATAAAGTCACAAAAAGTATTAAAAACAATTAAAAAGTGATATTTCAAAACAAATAAACCCAATTTTGCAAAATAATATTGTCCATTCGCGAAAAAAGCAAGTGCGCTCCACGAAACTAACGAAGAACGAAATCGACTTCATTCTCACGAACAGGCGAGAAATTGCAGTAGACTGCGAAGTATACTGTGATTATCTCAACTGCAGTGACCACCGTCTTTTGCGCGCGAGATTTCGCTCAACCGCGAAGAAGGAAAAGTCGAGGAAGTTCGCAAAGACCAAGCGGGCTGGAGGCGAAAGATCATGGGACCCCGTCAGATTCAAGAACACCATCACCGAAATGCTCACGGAAAATCCACCAACATGCTATGAAGAACTCACGGAGTCGATAAGGAGCGCTGCCAGCACAGCTACGCATGCAACTCATCAACTCAGCAGGATTTCCGAAGCAACGAAGAAAATGATGATGTCCCGCTTCCAGATGATACACGCCGGACAGACGAAGAACGCGGATCTAGCGAAAATCAACAACGAAGTTCGAAGATCTTTGGAAAATGATTTGGACAAATGGCGAGAAGTTAAAAGTCTCGAAGCCGCGGTGAAAGGAAGAAGCTTGAAGAAAACGAAGCGAGCACTGACACTCAAATCCTCCCCGTTCACGAATTTAGAACGGCCGGATGGATCAACGACATACAATCGTCCCGAAATCAGGAAACTAGTTCTCACTCACTTCTCCAATCTGTACGCAGCGACGACGCGAGAGCCACGATCCAGATACAACCATCCAGATGAGCCGGAAATTCTCCAACATGAGGTCGAACACGCAATAGTCACCTCAAAGACGAACATTTCGCCAGGACCTGATCAGATTACAATGCTACAATTAAAGCTGGGAATTGAGAGCATAGCTCCTCATCTCACAGCCGCACTGAATCAAGTCCTCACGAACGGGAGAACACCGGAAGACTGGAAGACGGTGAAGATTTCTCTCCTTCCCAAGACCACGAAACCGAAGAAAGTGAAAGATTATCGTCCGGTTGCGTTGTCCTCAATCGTCTCAAAACTCTTCACAAAAATCCTTACGAGAAGGATCACCGCCAAAAGCGAGGATTACCTGGAAGAGTCACAAGCAGGATTCAGACGTGGAAGAGGATGCGCAGACAACATTCAAGTCGTCGCGCAGATGTGGGAAAAGTGCACCGAATTCAAGATTCCGCTCGTAGCGGTTTTCCTGGATTTCACTTGTGCTTTCGACAACGTTAATTGGACGAAGATATCCGAAGTCCTGAACAATCTTCAAATCGGAAGAAACGTGATTCGGGCCTTAAACAACTCAAACTCTTCGGCGATTGGAGAGCTGAACGTTCTGAACAAGAAGATGAGGTTCAAGATCAAAAGAGGAGTACGTCAAGGTGATTCGTCGTCTCCACTACTCTTCGCGCTGGCTCTTCAGGCGATCTTGGATGAGCTAGACCCAGCACCTTGTGAGGATGATAAGACCGGAATCGACATCAATGGAGAATCAATTCACCGTTTGGAATTCGCAGACGACGTTGTTTTATTCGCGAACTCTGTGAAAGAGGCAGAAGATAGAGCAAATCGGATTGCAATGGGATGTCCCAAGTACGGCCTCAATATAAACCCGTCCAAGACGCAAATATTGATGAATAAGTACGTCACAAGATCAGACATCGATATTCTGAACACGAGGATTGAAATCTCCCAAAAGGTCAAATACCTCGGAAGAACGTTTGCGGACGACGGATCTCTCACTGAAGAAGTCGCTAGAAGGATTCGCGCGGGATGGGCTGCTTTCAACGCCATTCGGCGGGAGCTCTTGCAGTCTCCTCAGAAGATAAGAATAAGACTTCTCACAACCACTGTCATCCCAGCGATGACTTATGGATGCGAGACATGGACTTCCAAGGAGGCAGACACGAAGAGACTACAGAGAGCGGTTAGCAACATGTTCGAAATTGCCGGATGTGACCCACCAGACATGGAAAAGCAAGTCTTACGAAGAAAACTGAAGTGGGCAGGACACGTATCACGCATGAAATACGACAGATGGGCGAAGATAGTATCAGAATGGGATCCTAGGGGATCAGCACGACCACGCGGTCGTCCTCCGAAAAGATGGGCCGACGACATCACGGATTCGATCAAAATCTTCATCCACAATGAGGCCCTCAGGGGCAACCTCGGGCACGGCCGCCGAAGAATTGGCATACTCGAGGCAAGACGAGCATGGTCCACTGTCGGAAGGGATCGTGTAACTTGGCGCAGCTTGGTTCGCAGTATCCAGGATGGAAACTGAGGTCGAGCCTCACAAGTATCACAAGTAAGTATTTCAAAACAAATGAACCCAATTTTGCAAAATAATATTGTCCATTCGCGAAAAAAGCAAGTGCGCTCCACGAAACTTAGTACTTCGTGGATTTCATTTTCGTCGCCAAATTATTTCATTTCACGTGTAAATTCAACGGGAAATTAAATTATTTGGCGGCGAAAATGAAATCCTCGAAGTGCTAAATTTCGTGGAGCGCACTTGCTTTTTTCGCGAATGGACAATAAACTTCCATCGTGAAAATCTCTTTTTTTTTTCAAAGCCCCTAGAAATCGATTTCTAACACTTAAAATCGACAAATTTATGCTAATTAAGTCATAATTAAATATAAGAACGATATGTTTTCTCATTCTTCTCATTTTAGATCTTTTTCGAACATTATTCATCCTTTAAAGCCGAGCAAATAGAGTGGGAATCAAAGTGCGCCGAAAGATTGCAGCGAAAACCCCGCCCACCTTTTCGCGCCGCGGCAACTCGCTGTGAGAAAATCAGTAGTAATGAGGAGCGCACAAAAATGACTGTAACTGTTGTTGTTTTTTTCCTGAAATCCAGTTCAAAACCGATTATTCATTTAATTCATTCAACAAAATCAACAGCAAAAAAAAACGAAAATTAAGAAAAGTCATAGCTTTCAAATTAAAAAACATAATTCAGCTGAAAAATCAATTTTTCTGGAATCTCATACTTTGAATGTTTTTGCACAACCATTTTGGTTGTAAATAGAAATATTTGACGTGGGAAGCATTTTTTTTTCAAAAGTTTTGCCTTGACTAAATATTCAAAGCTGTACACACTAAACACTACGACAAATTGCGTATGTGCATATTTAAAGGAGGTGCCAACTTTTCAGAGGAACTGTTGAAAAATATAATCGTCACTGGGTGATTCCTAGAGTTTTTGGCACGTTGTCGGCAGGAATTGGCAGCTGTGTGGCTAATAGCCATCGAATTCGAGACGTGCGCCAAATACATATGGCACACGTCTTGTTTCGATGGCTATTATCATTAAAAAAACCAGATCGTTTTTTGTGCGATTTCGATGTGATGTTTGTAAATCCCCCATTCAATACTACAATTTAAGCAACTTTCCCAAAAAGTTGGCACTTCCTTTAATTGAAATAGGTGCAAAAATATAAAATACATTATTGTTCATTCGCGGAAAAAGCAATTCACGTGTAAATGCAACGTGATATGAAATAATTTGGAGACGAAAATGAAATCCACGAAGTACAAAGTTTTGTGGAGCGCACTTGCTTTCTTCGCGAATGAACAATAGGGAAAAATTTTTTTCAAAAAACTGTTGGTTATTCTGCGCACATACTCCGCGTCTTGAATGCATCCCAATTTTTCGAAAATTTTCGAAAAATTTTCGTAGTTTCCAGACCGAACATTTTTCGGCCGAAAAGTTTTTCGAAGTTTTCAGACCGAAAATTTTTCGGCCAAAAAATTTTTCGAATTATGACCGAAAAAACCGAAAAAATGTTTTGCATAGCCCTGGTCCGCACCATAGTTGCATGGATGTGAAATTTCTAAAACAGAAAACGGAAGTGAAACAAATCAGCGGAAGATGGAATTCCAGGTAACTCTGGTTCACACCTTGACGCCCAATATACACATCTTTCGAGAAGTTTATCCAACGTGGAGTTGATACTCTTACTATTCATACTTTGACCGTTTATCACCTCCGAAATCTCTGTTTCAGTTGGTGATGTGATTCGTCTGTCTCCCACATATTCACAATTTGGAGATTGTTTATGTGATGTTCGATATTATCCTTACGATCTTCATTTTTAGTTCCATTCAGGGGCTTTATTGCCGCTGGGGATGGTGTTGGGTGAGTTATGAAACCCAGATATGTCTCTTCCACAATTCGGCCACTTGGTAGTGTATGCCGTTGACTGGATGACAATAGATTCGTGAGAATGTTATTACCAATTAGAAGGTCGATCGGCTTGCCGTCGAATTTCTTTAGGTTTGTCAAATTTTTGATATCAATCTGTTTCTGTATCAAGAATTTTGTATCTTGATCAGAAAAAGATGGAGCTTTAACACTCGTAGGCAATGCTTCAAATTCTGGGATTATGGTGGTCCATATATTTCCCGAATTATCTAGTAATTCTAGACTATACAGATTGATTTTTTGCGGTCCTGTAGACGAAACAAATCCAGTAAATGTGATCGTTTTTTGATGATGAACTGGTATTTTTAAGCGTCGAACTGCTTGTTTAGATATAACTGAAGTGGTTGCTCCACTATCTATCAGTGCATTGAGAAGAGCACCGGAAGGGGTCCGTATTTGTAGATACGGTAATGTGTACTCGGGATCGGTAATACATGTGAAGTTAATGTTTATGATGTCCAGCTTGATCGTATCCGTGGACGAACATGATTTACTTTCTTGATCTCTATTTGAAGGATCTTTTTCTTGGCTTATAGGAATGCTCCCTCTAGAGGAGTGTCTTATTTTCGTTGCGGAGCCGGCTGGTTTAGAGCTCAACTCCGTTTGTCCGAAAAAACTTTTGCAGCTCATCTGTCTCTGTTGAGCTGAGCAGGTTCATTAATTTCTGAGCCTTTTCTTGCTCAGGGCATAGGGAGAAGTGGTGCTTCTCTCTGCAAGTGAAAGAGACGGCTGGCGATCTGCAGTCCTCTGTCGAATGAAACTTGTAGAGACAGTTTAAACAGCGGTTTTTCTCTTTTATAAGAGCTTCTCTCTTTTGAGTAATTGTAAGTTGACAGTCGCAACTTTTGTGGGAATTGTCTTTGCAGAATGTACAAGGAGAGCGCATCCATGGTTTGATTGGTTTGTCATGACTATTCGAACTCTTGTGTTTTATATTTTTTGATCCCTCTTTCATTGGGACGTTTTCTTTTTTAAAGTTCGACGTTTTTAATTGGTTAATCTCAGCCATGCAAACTTCTGTGAGTTGCGTTCGGCTTTTTCTTCTTTGTTCGGCCTCTTGGATAACCCTGTTTTCCGAGATGAGGCTCTGAACCAATTTAATGGTATCTTTGAAAGATGGATTTAGCTTATGTTTTCGATTGAACTTTATCACTGTGCGCATGATGTGCGCCGGAAGTTTCTCGATAAAAATATTGATTGCTAGATCATTATTCATAGAGAAACCATGCAACTCTAAGCTATTTGCGGTGCACAAGTGTTTCATTGTGTCTTTTTCCATTTGATCAACGTCAGTTTGGTGGAATTTTAGTTGTCGGAATTCTTCCAGTAACTGATTGCGTCTATCATCATCTCGATTATAGGTGATCTCAAGATTGGACCGTAGATTATCATATGCTTCTTCTGACAACTGCGAAGATGTAATTAGCTCTTTGGCTTCGCCTTCCAACAGGCTGATCAAAATATTTTGTTTTAGTATAACATTGATTTGAGGATTTTCATGGACCAACGCGTTAAAACGCGTGATAAAAAGAGCATAATTGCTCCTGCTACCATCGAATGGTTTGATAGTCTGCAAGATTGTTGCGACGTTCATTTGTGGTTCATATATATACTGACCAAAGGAGGGACGCGCCTGAATTGGCGGTGACTCTGTGGGGCTATCCACAATTGGTTTAGGGGATTTGAGCACCTCGGACATTCTTTGGTTGCTAAGACAGAGATGTTTAGATTGATTGTTTGACGATTCCGGAATGCTGCATAGCTCTTGGTCCTTGTTATCATCAGTAACATCGATTTCATCTACTTTGTCTTGTAACGTTTTGAAACGATCTTTTACATATTGCAGCTCCTCCTGCATGTTTTCCCAGTTGGTTTGCATTGTTTGAATGCTTTGGAAAACGAGATGTTGAGTTTTGACTATGCCATCTACTTTTGCGGATGTTATCACATTGTTCTTATCTATATTGTGTTGAAGTTCTTTCAACAGTTGATAAATAGAATGATTTTCATTTTCAGACTGTTTTATTCCTTCAATGGAATTGGCAGATTTTCTAGCTTTGCTAGGTTCTGGCGAGAGTGATCTCTCGTTTTTCATGATTGGTGAGTCCGGCATTTTGCTTGGGCTCTTCTGTGGATTGGAATTTTCCACTGAGAATTTGGTTATTTTTTCCGAGACGTTGGAACTATCCAACTAAGGAAGTTTACCACATTGATTGCTCTTCATACCGCTGTGACTTATTTGGACACAGTCTGATGTACGAAAATGTTCAATTGGTCTTTGTTCTAATTTGCGTTCGATACGCTGGAGAAGAATATTCATTTGGGATCTTAAGCCTTTAAAATTTCTGGCATTTAAGTGATCACAAAGGATGCCAAAATTATTGTTTTTCGCCTTTGGCGATGATGACACTTCTGGATGGCTGTCCAAAAGTTGCCATGCTTCAGTCTCAGCTTGGCTGAGATTGGCTGCAAATTGCGAAAGCTTGCGGTGGCAAACTTGCAAAATTGCGACGGATTGGGCTTGATTTGGGCTTGCCAAAAAATCATCCACTTCCGCTATAAGTTGGAGGGCTTTGGTAGCCCTCTTTGTAAAAATTTGCTTCGCTGGACCTAGGTTGGTCCAATGAGCGGAAGCTGGTTTTGGGCGCTGGATCTCCGATCGGCTAGCAGAACGGTTGGACGATCGACTGCGGAACGATTGAGTTGACGAACGTTTTGGCCGTTGACGATGGGGAGGCTGGCTTGATGAGCGATGGGACGGAAGGGTTGGAGTTGATTGGCCTGAAAGATCTAATCACTCTAACGACTTCTAACAATCCCTGCTTCATGCCTCTTGATTAATTTATCTAATTATTTGTCACTTTATTTGTGACGGGTTACTTAAGTTTGTAACTGAATAGATGATAACTTTAGAGATTATTTTTGAGATGATCACACAAGGGATTCTTTTATTTCGCTTGTAATGATCTTGATTAGCATTGAGACTGGTGAAAGTATTTTTCAGCAATTATAATTTTTTAGCAATTATCTTTTTTAGCAATAATCTTTTTAAGATGTTTATTTTTTCGCAATTATCTTTTTAAGATTTTTCAGCAATTATCTTTTTAAGATTTTTCAGCAATTATCTTTTTAAGATTTTTATTTTTTCAGCAATTATCTTTTTAAGATATTTATTTTTTTGCAATTATCTTTTAAAGATTTTTCAACAATTATCTTTTTAAGATTTTTCAGCAAGTATTTTTAAGATCGAGATCTTAAATTTTTAAGGTTAAGCAATTTACGGTCTGTGTTGAACCATTTACCCATTTTTTTCGTCTCATAGTGGGTGGAGACTAGTCAGAATCCCTAGGATGTGCACGTCCTAAACACATGGGACCGATCTGCTTTCAGTTCACTGCTTGGAATGCAAATCTAATGTTTGCTAAGCGATTAACCAATGCAGCCGAGATTGTCAATAATATAACATTTTCAACTGAAGTAGACTCGAACTAAGGATTGTCTTCACCTTCCTCAACTACCGATTGTCGACATGGTAATTGAATAGGGTTTGAAAACAAGCCAAAGTTTCTGACAAAGATATCTTTACCAGCTCTTGATAATTATTTCTATTAGTTAACTTTTTACTGTGGGTGGTTCAGTAGAGTTTAGGTGAGATTCGTCTTTTGACAATGCTTTTTGAACAGAAAACGATCTTAATTTGATAACTTTTTTATTATATTACAAGCTTGCAGCTTGTGGCGACTAAGTCGCCTTCGTCAAATATTTATTTTCGCTGATTTTTGTTTCTTTTTTTTTTAATAGAAATGGCAGTCATTTGTTTTCCCTATTTCTGTCAAGTTCTCGTGACCCTTGTGGTATAGTGGTTAGCACACTTGAACGCCGATCTATAGGTCGCTGGATCGAGTTTTGTCGGCTGCAAACTCGTGTGTGAGACACACAAACAAACACACAGACTAATCTAAAATTTTCTATATAAGAAAGATAATAGAAATGGCAGTCATTTGTTTTCCCTATTTCTGTCAAGTTCTCGTGACCCTTGTGGTATACAGGGTGGCCGATAAGTATAGGACGTTTTGAAAGTGCTCCCATTTTTTCAATTTGAGGATTTTTCGAGAACAACCTTTATTAAACAACAAAAAATAAGCAGAAAATTTGATTTTACAAGAGAATTTCGAAGTTGGATCCACGAGCTTTGACACAGGCTCTCAAACGTTTCTTCACCGAATTGACAGTGCGCCGCAGGTATCCGTCGTCGATCGAAGCCCATGCTACCTCGAGAGCGGCCTTCAAGTCATCGACAGTAGCAAAAACTTTTCCCGCGATCTTCCCTTCCAACATGCCCCAAACGCTGAAATCCATCGGATTGAGATCCGGGCTGGAAGCAGGCCACAAGTTCTTGTCCAGGAATCCAGGGAAATGCGCCTCCAAGACGGCCAATGTCGATCTCGAGCCATGGGACGGTGCCCAGTCTTGTTGAAGGATAAATGGACCACCAGCAAAGTGCCGTCGAAGAATTCGAACCGTCGAAGACGAAATTTGAAGGCGTCGAGCGATCTCAGCACTTCCGAGGCCTCTCTTGAACAAGAGTTCAATGGAAGGACGATGAGGAGAACTTTTCATAGCTCGGCGATATGGAGAAGTGAGAACAAATGACTGAGAAGCTTACTTATATAGTCTCTGGACTTTCGAAAAGTTTCGAAATTTTTCGAAAATATCCCTTGGCACCGTGCCAGGGAACGCTGAAAGCGAGCGTCCTATACTTATCGGCCACCCTGTAGTGGTTAGCACACTTGAACGCCGATCTATAGGTCGCTGGATCGAGTTTTGTCGGCTGCAAACTCGTGTGTGAGACACACAAACAAACACACAGACTAATCTAAAATTTTCTATATAAGAAAGATAATAGAAATGGCAGTCATTTGTTTTCCCTATTTCTGTCAAGTTCTCGTGACCCTTGTGGTATAGTGGTTAGCACACTTGAACGCCGATCTATAGGTCGCTGGATCGAGTTTTGTCGGCTGCAAACTCGTGTGTGAGACACACAAACAAACACACAGACTAATCTAAAATTTTCTATATAAGAAAGATTATATAGAAATTATTTAGGGAAGATCCGCTCAGTGGGATTGCTCCATGGGTGTCCCAGCGGTTGAATTGGCCTTGCCATCCGCGACGCTGCACAGTGAGTTGTGGTGGGGCTCTGAGCAGGTCTGGCAGCTTCTCTGCTTGAATCTACAGATTTCGGCTGGATGGCCCTTTCCTAGGCAGTGTGGACACATCCGCTTGGTCGCCAGTTTTTGCCAACGTTGTGTTGGTGATTGAAACTGTTGGCACGCCGTTGGTGGATGGTCCTGTCCGCAGTATTGGCAGGCTTTCTTTGGCTTCTTCGCTTGAGCCTCATCCGTGCAAGCTTTCCGCTTCCAGGATTGGCGCTCGCTCAGAAGTTTCGCAATGCTCTCGAGGCTGGTACAAATGCGTTCGCCAAGCTCGACTGACATTCTGATTGATGTGGGTTTGCTGGGCTTTGAGCCTGAAATGATACTTATAATATCTTCATTTATTTATTTATATATATTATATATATATATATATATATTTTGTGGTGCTCTAATTTAGTGCCACGCGAACCATCTCTTGTGAGGGTTACTAAAATTAGAGCCACGAGTGACTTTTAATCAAATGAATAGACTTTTTTTCTTATTCTTTGATTTATATGTTTTATGTTTTCCTTTCTTTCTTCTTTGGTCCTATCGCCAGGTCGATGCACCATGTGCCGACTCAGGTCGAAGGGTTAGAAGAAGAAGGTAAAACATGACACTTTATTTGACTTAACGAATAAAAAGACAAGTACCTAGTTCGGTAGAGTTGGCGCGGGTTGCTCCGGAGGGTGTTCCGCTCGCGTCGATTGTCGCCACCAGCAGTTGATCCAACAGCTGGGGTAGCCCCTCTCCCGAAAGGGGAGGCGCCTTGGGAGCCGCGGTGTGGGGAGTCGTCTTCGCCATGGTCGCAGAACAGTCGGTAGCAGTGTCGTCGAATGTGTGTGTAGACTGCTGGTTCCTCTCGGCTTTTATAGCGGCTATCTAGGTCATCCACGTCATCCACGTCATTGCGAGCACAGAGGGTAGGAAGTTAGGTCACGTCGATTTAGTCTTTTATTTGTGTCCTCACGGTCATTTTTGACGTGAATTAATTATTTATTATTTATTAATGAGGTCGAGGAAGGAGAGTCTTCGAGTTCCACGACAGTAAGTTACAGTACCGGACAAAAAGATATCATATTTTGGTTTTTGGAGTATAACTTTTAAATGGAGAGGGTTATGGTTCTGAAAATTTGCATGAATCTGTCCCGTAATGTTTTTGACAAGCTCCAAAAATGGATTTGGTCATTTTTAAAAACTGCAGATTTTTCAAAAAATTTCAGATGCCAAATTTTCGACAGTGCGCGAACTATCTTGGTGGGGGGCTCCCTCCCAAGCTAGCTGCACGAGTGACGAAGCGACTGAGAAGAACAGTGCGTGGCTACCAGTAGCTCACGACTTCACGGCAACACGAAGGTGGTCAATAAACAATTTATTGACACTGACGAACAGCAATCAGAACACCAAAAATCGAAAAACCAAAACAAAGAATAATAATTAAGAATTAGGAATTATGAAATTAAGGAATAAGGAATGAATAAATCTAACCGCCTGTCTGAATCCAGCAAGCTCACCGCCCACGTTTCCGCGCACGCCAGAGGTCACGTGAAAATAGTTTATCTTTTGCATCTGGCGGCGCGCAATGCGCACTGTGACTTTAAAGGAAAAATATCAGGAAAATCGAGTGCCCGCTCGACATCCCGGTCCTTTTCGAGTCCGCCCACAAAAGCAAACGTGTGATCCTACAGTGCATGACAACGGCAAAACAATGGAACGAAATCGGCAGGAGCTGTGGATCAACCGGACAAAACGATCAGAACAAGCCTTACAACAATAAAAACAAATAAAATAATTGACACACAGCAATAAGGAAGAAACGATGAAATGTAAACATTGATTATCACTTCTCACGATGTGGGTACTGTCGTCTCTGGAGTAATTCCGATCTCCTCCGTGTGTGACCCATATCCAACACACTCACTTTCAGCGGTTGCCATACCAGATTCCGTCCGCGGATCACGTTGTTTACGACATGCCAGTAGTCGAACGAGTTCATCTGATCGCCCAAATCCACGAGCCTCTGATTTTTGTGCGCCATCATCCGATCTCCCGGAGAAATCACGTCGAGTTCACCTCTCGACCTCTTCACGCTCGCCACAAGGGAGATGAATGCTCCAGCCAGTGAAAAATCGTCAACCGAGGTGGGCGCGGGAATCAGCAAGATCTTTGTCGATCCTGGCACCACCTTGATCAGCCTTGACCATTGGTCCACGTAACCATTATCAGTCGCAAATGGGATGCTCATAATCATCCGTGAGTAGCGCTTCTTTTTGAATTGCATCAGCAGTATCTCTTCAGCGGACTGCGATCTCTTCAAAATCAGCTTTTCCGTGAAAGCCAGAGTGACATTCTCAGAGACACCTGGTGCCATGACAAGCAGCGTGTCGACGGGTTGATTGGTGTACTTCTCATCAAAGGTGTTCCTCACCAAACAACTACGCGGGCGCGTGAACGTTCGGTTCGCAGGTCTCACATGATGTTCGTATTTGGCTTCATTGTTCCTCTCATCGAAGCTTCTCGTGCGCATTGCATGCTCTTTGCTGACATTCTTCTTTGCAGCTTTTCGTTCATGAGCAAGTCCGACTCTGGAATCCGCATCTGAATGAACATTGCCAACGGCATCCTCCCCGTCCTTTTCGAGTGGGCCATTCGGGCGTCTTCCACCGACTTGGACTTCCCGTCTAACCTCGCACACGGTCGGCTTGTGCGGTTTGGTATCTTCTGTATCCCGAAGCCACTTGTTCAATTTTCCTAGCAGTTCCGGTCTTTTATTCAAAACTTCAAATCCATTTAGCTCTCCAGTTGCAATCTTTTGCCCCTTTCGAAGAAAAATAATTTCGCTTATATGGTTGGCAATATTGATCCGTGCTTTTCCTTCACTGTTCACTTGGCAAACTCCTGCAGTCAAACATCTTGACGTTGGAGTAATGAGACAGAGTCTTCTTTCTTTGTGGATTATACCTTCGACGACAATTGCAACGATTTTTTGTCCATGCCTGTCCAATTTAACTTCATCGACTATTCGAACATCTCTGGGCGGTTCATCAATTTTCAGTTGAATTCCCAGGGCTTTGAATCCTTCAGTTCCCAGAATGATCGTTTCTCGGTCCACTGCGGCAACGTAGAAAGTCAATCTTCGGGTCCTGGTCCGCATGGCCGTCTCCACTGAGACTTTTTCAATCAGCTTGATGGGCTCGTTTGCGGCCGTGAAAACTGTCCTAAGATCAGTTTTCTCCTTTCTCACTTCTTTTTTCCATTCCACGCCGTTGATTTTCAAAATCCGTCTCCACGTTTTCATAGACATCAGCGATATGCATGACCCGCTATCAATAACAAAGTCGACATCAGCAGACCCAATTTTTCCTTTCTCGATCATTTTAGTTCCTCGAGCGACGTCTTTCTTTACTCGTTTTCTCTGTTGCAAATCTAAACCTTTTATGTCGATGCTTTCCACTTTTAGGTTGGG
The DNA here is from genome assembly GCA_963572235.1 of Caenorhabditis japonica. Lineage (NCBI taxonomy): Eukaryota > Metazoa > Nematoda > Chromadorea > Rhabditida > Rhabditidae > Caenorhabditis > Caenorhabditis japonica. The sequence continues at coordinate 3,619,831 of OY754344.1, read as the reverse complement.
TTCCTTCAGTGCGTTTCTCTGAACTGGTGTCTCAGCCAATGTCGGGCAAATTCTGGCGGTGTGACCGTATCCACCACATTTAAAACACTGCACTGCGACATTCGGGAAGCTTTGACAATTTGGCAACACGTTCGAAAAGTTTCGCACTTCTCTATTAAGTGTCACCATTTTTCCATCTCGCTCGCTCCTTACTTCTCTTTTCTCTCTAAACTCTTTCAAGATCATCTCATGTCTGATTGCTAACAACCGAGAGATGTCATAGTGCTCTTTCTCCGGAGATTCAAGCAGCTTGGCGTCAATCATGCATCGCAATGCCTCACTTCCAGCAATGGCTTCAAGAAGCTTAGCAGTCTTCAACGAAGAGAGTTCTTCCGGCGGCAGGCGGCGATAGGCGACTCTTGCCACTTCATCAATGAGCAGACAGAAATCTTCGACTCTCAGAATGCTCCTGACACTGTCCTTTTCCGTCTCTACAAGACCTCGGAATGCCTTTAGCGCTTTTCCAGCTAGATATTTTGTTTCGAGGAGAGTGACCTGTTGCTCTGTCGAAAGTCTCCCGAATTTCATTGCAAACGTTCTTTCGAAAGCTCCCATACTCACAGAGTCCTCCTCTGCTGTATACTTCGGCGGCTCCGGCAAATTCTGTTCCAGGTACAGTTGGCTGAGCATTGAAAGTTCAGTCTGGAATGGAGAACTCCTTTCTCTGTACCGTCCACTCTCTTGTAAGTTCCATCTGTTCTTCACTTCTCCAAAACTCTGCTCTGTTTCCTGATAATATCATCTTGTTCTTTCAATTCTCTCAACATTTTCGTCACGAGGCCAATACGTTCCTCGCGATCCACCCTGCATGTGTCTGCGTGGGGAGCCATCTTCAGTGTCATGAAAGCAGTTTTGCTCGTACCTCGCCACTTTTCGTTCTCCACTTTCTTTCCTCAGCCTTTCTGACTTGATTGCGGATCCGTCGTCAAGAAAAGTGTTTCTCTGTAGCTCGTTCGTTTATCCTTAGTACCCGATTTTCCAACTGAAGCTCCAATATTTTATTTCCTTTCTCCACAATCAATTTTTCCCTCTGTGAGAATCTTTCTCTGATAGTTTCGATCATTCTTTTCGCCACGTTCGGGGCAACATTTTCATATTTTCGAAGATCTTGCTCGATTACATTTAACCGAGCTTCGTCTTCTCTTGTTCTCGCCTCGTGCTCCCTTTCAAGGCTCTCACAGTCCATCTCCACATCGAGAATCTTATCGTCGATGAATCCGTTTTTGTGTCCACCGTCTTGTCCGTTTTCGTCCTCCAGTTCGTGTTCGATCACAAATTTTGTTGTTGACGTCATCTGTTCTTGATTTTTGTCAAGGTTTTGGCTGACGGTGTAAAAGAGTGTGTGAGAAATGCAGGTCTTGCTAATTTATCACAGTACTCAAAATCTTCAATTTTCCCGAGAAACGTCCAACGTTATCGGTTTATATCCGAAATTAGCTGACTGATTGGATGTTTTCCAGAAACACCAACAATCGAGATTTTCAAGTGTCTGGCAGGGTCTCTGTCCCAGAACACTGAAAACGTTCGGCTTCTCTCGTGAAGATTGATTGGTCGCAATCCTAGTTGAAGTCGCGGGACTCTCTTGGTGGGGGTCTCCCTCCCAATTGAGTGTTGCGATTGAAGTCGGAATGAAAAGTTGAGTTTCCCGGGGTCTCCGTGGAAAGCTCACTTTTCGGCGGTTTGGCTCGGTGGCTCGGCCCCCAAGTGCGCGAACTTTCTTGGTGGGGGGCTCCCTCCCAAGCTAGTTGCACGTGTGACGAGACGACTGACGAGAACGGTGCGTGGCTACCAGTAGCTCACGACTTCACAGACAAACGAAGGTGGTCAATAAACAATTTATTGACACTGACGAACACCAATCAGAACACAAAAACAAAGAATAATAATTAAGAATTAAGAATTAGGAAATCAAGGAATAAGGAATGAATAAATCTAACCGCCTGTCTGAATCCAGCAAGCTCGCCGCCCACTTTTCCGCGCACGCCAGAGGTCACGTGAAAATAGTTTATCTTTTGCATCTGGCGGCGCGGAATGCGCACTGTGACTTTAAAGGAAAACTATCAGGAAAATCGAGTGCCCGCTCGACACGACCCAAAAATAATGTTGACTCGAAATTTATTTTAAAAATGAAGTTTCAAAACTAAAAGTATGATTTTAGTTGACTATGGGTCGATCGGACGATTTTCAGCTGACTTACAGAACTTTGAATATCAGGGTTCACATGGGTAAGTCAACTTTAGCCTTTATTGAGAATCACCAAAACCGAATAAAATCAAATAAACGTTGCTTTTTAACAGTTTTTATCTAATTTGCCTTTATTTTCTTCAGTTTTGGTGATTCTCAATAAAAGTTAAAGTTGGCTTACCCACTCGGACCCTGATATTCAAAGTGCTGTAAGTCAGCTGAAAATCGTCCGATCGACTCATATTCAACTAAAATCATACTTTTAGTTTTGAAACTTCATTTTGAACATAAATATCGAGTCCTGAAAAATCTGAAAAAAAATTATTTTTGGGTCGAAAATTTGGCATCTGAAATTTTTTGAAAAATCTGCAGTTTTTAAAAATGAACAAATCCATTTCTGGAGCTTGTCAAAAACATTACGGGACAGATTTATGCAAATTTTCAGAACCATAACCCTCTCCATCCAAAAGTTATACTTCAAAAACCAAAATATGATATCTTTTTGTCCGGTACTGTATGTAAAAACTAAAAACTTGTGTGATGTTAAATACCTTCATTTCTCAGGGAATTTTGGTTAGTCACCGTTAAATTCGTCCAGACCAGGCTTGTGCAAAAACGAAAACGAAACTTTTCGAATTTTCGGTTTTTTCAAAGTTTTTCGAAAAAAATTTTCGACGATAATTTTTTCGACGAGAATCTTTTCGAGAAAATTCGAAAAAATCGAAAAAAATGCTGGAATGAATAAGGCTGTCTGAAAAACAGAAAAGGAGCTCGAAAAACACGAAAATAATGATTCTCTAGTGTTTGGATCAATTTAAGATCCTAGATTTAAGATGAATATGCACGGCATGCTGGACCCTACAAAAGTGCAAACGCGCCCTGGCGCACTTTTGCGTTTTTCTCGGCGCCTCCATATATTTCTCTTAGAGTATTGCCAAAAATCTTTGGCGCCTTGCCAAATATGTTTTTTTTTGACAAAATATAACGTTTTTCGCATTTTTAATCCCAATTTTCGTATTGTTTTTCAGAATTTAAATTAAATTGAAATTAACTGTTTTATTTACGAAAAAAAAAAAACGGACTTAAAATCAATATTCCAACAAAAAAATGTATCACATTAATCTCAAAAACAACCATTTTAAAAACATATTTTTTTTAATGAGAAACAAACAAAAAAATAATAAATGAGCAAAAAAAAATAACAAAGAAAAGTTAGAAAGAAACAATAAAATCTCGTAAATCGAGACAAGTCTCTGCGGGGGAGACGCAGGGACGCGAGAGTAGAATAGCGCGCGAAAATTCGCTTTTGAAAAGTAATTCAAAAACGTAGCCTCCAACACGCCGTGGTATTACTGCGTCGCGAAAACCAGTCAGAGCGCTCGTGTCTTGCGGTACGTTTGTTTCGAAAGAGTCTAAAGACAGATTTATAAAACTTAGTTTCTTGCAAATGGCCTCAGAACAGGCCTATACAGTGCGTCCAACAATTTTAGGACCCCCCCCCCCTCGATTTTGGGGTCCCAGACAAAACCGAAAGTGATATAAAAAATCTGTGAATGCAGTTCGCTTCAGAATCAAAAATAACCGCCAGTCACAATTTGTCATGATCCTGCCATATCCCGTCCCCGCATACGACGAAAAAGTTCTATTTTTGACTGTCCAAAAATTATAGGACCCCCTGAGAATTTGGGTGTGCGGGTGATTTTTTTGGCCATATTTTTCGTTTTTTATAAAATTTATATTGTTTGAAACTATTTTTGAGCTGTTTTTGTAGACTTCTCATGTAATTTGTATGTTTGCCTATTCAGCAAATAGCTCAGGCGGTAGTGGTGACTGCTGTCGTGCGGAAGATCACAGGTTCGGGTCTCTTCGTCATCCTCGATTTACACAGTCTCCAATTGGTTAATAGAAACATGTGCAAAGAAATAACGGTGCACCAGCAGTCGTCCGATTACACAGAGCACCGTGATCCGCAGTACCTTCGGTATTTAAAGAACTGATCGACTATGTAAGCTGTGTTGTTGTGATGAGCTGGGTTTACTAATGTTACTTTAATGTCGTTTGTGCTGAAAGTTTGAAGTTCAGTTACCGTAAACAAAAGCGGAATTGGTCCATATCTTAAAAGTATGCCAGCGAACCTTTTTTATTCGATCATGGCTCGCGTTCCTTTCCTCACTCCCGCGGAACAGGCCAAAGTTGATGTGATGCACCAACTGGGATTGAAGCTACATGAGATGTCCCGGCAACTTTGAAGAAGCCGGAATGCTATTCGTCGCTATGCCCCTGATTCTATCAATTACGGGAAAAAGCAGAAGCTTCTGCAAACCACTCAACACCCACATCTTCCAACAGGAAAACGCCGCAACTCACATCAGCAACTCTACAAGGGATTGGTTAGCTTTGAAACGAGTGGTCAGCTTGTAGCCCAGATTTCAATCAACCGAGAATCTTTGTGGTATTCTTGTCCGTCACGTCTATCGTCACGGAAAACAGTTGCACATCATCCAGGACCTCAAGGATGCTACCAAGGCTGAATGGGATTCAATCACGGAAGCCGAGTTGAAGACGTTGGTGGTCAACATGCCTAACAGGGTGATCGACGTGATCGAAAAATTCGGCGGGGATACCAAATACCAATAATCTTTGAATTTTTTAAACGTTTTTTTGCGTTTAAACTGGTTTTCTCACAATTAATGTGTTTTATTGACATAAATGTAACCATTCCATGAAAACCTACTTCAAAGAAAAAAATATATGATTAGTTTATGACAGATAGTTTTAGAAATAGTTTAAAATAATAAAAAATAAATTTAAGGAGAAAAAATGGTTTAAAAAATCATCCGCGCATCCAAATTCTCAGGGGGTCCTATAATTTTTGGACAGTCAAAAATATAACTTTCGTCGTATGCGGAGACGGGACATGGCAGGATCATGAAAAATTGGGACTGGCGGTTATTTTTGATTCTGAATCGAACTGCATTCACAGATTTTTTATATCACTTTCGGTTTTGTCTGGGACCCCAAAATCGAGGGGGTCCTAAAATTGTTGGACGCACTGTATTTGTCTTGCACCTATTATATGCTGGACGCGCTTTACCTGTGTTCTAGCAGTCTACCACTGTGCTACTCGAACACTATTTTTAAGAGTTTAGCGGATGTTGACAAGTAAGAAAAGACGGTGATCTGAGTGTGGGTCGTCGCGGTCGACAAAATGTCAAAACGTATGGTAAAATGCTCTAATTTCGGACTGGAATTTCAGCATCTCAGAGGTCTCGTAAGCAGCTTTTGAAAACAGGAATATAAATTTTCAAAGCCCCTCTTTCCAGCTGTTTAGTCAGTTTTCTCTGGAGAAAACCTTGACTTAAAAGGTCCCCTTGTCAGTTTACTTTTGCCATGCAGCTTGGAAACCGACACACATTTACGATATTTATTGGTTTTACTGAAAATAATACAAGTTTCCCTCTTAATTAAAGTGCTTCTCAACGTTGCCATCTAAAATGGGCGTTTTGTTTTCCCTCGATTTTGAATTAATTTGCATTTTCTTGGTATATGGTTCGTCTGGTTCTGATTGTTTTTATACCGAAAAGGATTGAAAGTAAAATCGAAGCAATAGCGACCACAAAAATGACAACAACAATAAGGAAATGTGGCCTAAACAAAAGTATTTTAAAATATTAGGTTGGCAAGAAAGTTTTTGTTATGTTTTGTTGTTGTCCATAGCTCGTGACAGAGGCCGACAAAACCCAAATAATCATTTTACTGGGTATATAAAAGACCTGCATTTCCGTCCTGACCAAAATCACCCTACGACATGTCATTCTCTTTTTGTTTCTATCCAACTTGAAAGTGCCGGAGGTTCATCGCCGTCTAGTGCCAATTCATAAGGCCGAGGCCCGTTATGAAAATACAAATCGTATTTGGTTCGGAAAATTCGAGAACAAGGACTTTTCCATTGACGACGCTTACCGCTCTGGGTTGTCTGTATGGTGGTCTGTCCATGGCGGACCACTGGAAACTTCTGGCCGAAGGCAAAACTATCACGGTCGAGTACTTCTCTGTCCAACTGCGAAAGGCCAGGGCCCAGCTCAATCTCTCCCCGCTCAAATGTCACAAAGTGCACTACATCCACGATAACGCCAAGACCGCATGTGGTGAAAACAACAAAGTCAATGCTGGAAACGTTCAGCTGGACAGTTCTCGCTCACCCACCGTACAGCCCAGACCTTGCCCCTACTGAGTATCACTTGGTCCCGGACATGCAACGATTCCTTGAGGGGACTGATTTCAAAACAAAAATTGATGTCGGAAATTGGCTTGTGTCATATTTTGCATCAAAAAAGCCAGAGTTTTGGAGGACAGGTACTACAGTGCGCGTCATAAGTATATGCCCACCCCTAAATGTTGATGTTTGGAACAAACTGAATTTTTTGGTTGAAAACCGCTAATGCTATTCGATTCAGCATGTCAAATAACCTATGTGGCCAATTTTTGATCACGATACAATCAAAATTACGTGTTCCAGGCCAAAAAGTTGACATTTTGGTCGCGTCATAAGTATATGCCCACCCTGAAATTTTGACACATTTTCGAAAAAACATTGAAATTTTCTTTGTAATCCATTCAAAATCTAATTTTTTGTTCTCTTTCTTCGATCTAGGCGGTCTTCAAAGGTTTTTATGCTACCGAATATGTTCTTGTTGGAGCAGAGCTCAGAAAGTGTTGCTTAAAACGAGTGTAGCTACCGTACTCTCACAAAGCCAAAGGGGCGCAAGGAACGCTATTAAGTAATTTATCAAACTGATAAGCAAAATTAACAACTGTCTGTTGTAATTCTTAATGCTTCTCTCGGATGTTTCCAATAGTTTTCCCAGCATTTTCCGACCAATATACTAAATGTAACAAATCTAGTAAATTGAGAACACGGTCAACTGCATATTATGTTGAAATTTGGACTATGCAAACTCGCAAGAACAAAAAATATTTAGTTAACTTGCGGTACCATGCAGTTATGTGTCAAATCTTCATTTAAATATACAACACTCTTGATGCGCTCTACCAAAAACGTTCAAAGGACAAGACAAGCTCATTGCAATTTGGTACCACCAATTAAACAACAATTCCAACAGAAATCCTCAAGAACATCGATGTCCACATTTCAAAATTAACTGTATTGAGAAGACATAAGGGTTCGTATCACATTCTACATGACGTCTGCTCACAAAGCCAACAGTATGAGGTCAGAAGATGAATGCTCGCGAGTGGCCAGGATTCAGTCCCGATTTAAAGCCTATCGAAGCCGGCTGTGGTCTTTTGGATAGAGTGGTCAATGCCGCAAGCACATCATTAACCAATGTCGCTTCTCAGCTTTCCTTTCAGTAATCATAATTCTTAACAGTGTCGAAAAATTGCTGCTTTTATGTTCGAAACTCCATTGAAAATTTAGGATTCTGGAAAATTCTGAGAAAAACAACGGAAAAGCAGAAGGACGAATCGGAAGTTAAATTAACTTGCTTTGAATTCTGTTTATCACTTTAACACATTACTTGATAGCGTTCCTTGCGCCCCTTTGACTTAATGAGGGTACGGTAGCTACCTTCGCTTTTAGAAACACTTTCAGATCTCTGCTCCAACAAGAACATATTCGGTAGCATTAAAACCTATGAAGACCGCCTAGATCGATAAAAAAAAACAAAAACAATCAAATTGTGATTGAAATGCAAAGCAAAATTCAATTTTTTTCGAAAATACGTCAAAATTTCAGGGTGGGCATATACTTATGACCCGACCAAAATTTCAACTTTTTGGCCTGGAACACGTAATTTTGATTGTATCGTGATCAAAAATTGGCCACATAGGTTATTTGACATGCTGAATCGAATAGCATTAGCGGTTTTCAACCAAAAAATTCAGTTTGTTCCAAACATCAACATTTAGGGGTGGGCATATACTTATGACGCGCACTGTATAAGTTTGCAAAACAGATGGCAGGCTGTTGTCGATAAGGAAGTCAAATACTGTTAATCATTTGATTTCTCCTTCTTTGAATAAAAACTTTTTCAAAACATAACAAAAAATTTCTTGCCAACCTAATACAATACAAAAATTAAATGCTCACCTGTCTGACTTCGATTGTTTCGAAAAAAACGATTGAAAGAAATTGTCAGTATGTGCCAATAAGACCATGAGTGAATTTTTTCTACGCATTGCCGCAAACTGCAGGCCTTCCAACTGCTTCAATATGATTTCGAAATCCGATACTTCTCTTGATTGACCAATGGACATTGTTTTTAACTTTTCTAGTGTTCGAATCATCAATGGAAAATTGAATGTAGAAACGTTGATACGATCCAGAACTGATAATGTGTTTCCAAACGACTTCAAGCTTTGATCTTCAGTTTTAAATTTTCTCGACAGTTTCTCCACTCCAGATAGAAGAATGGTAATTGATTTATTGATTGATAAAAAATGGCGCCAGTCGGAATCATTAAATTGTTTTTTGACATGTGGGACACTTTCTATTTTCTTAGCAAGCGCCCAGCCATTTAACGCAAAGTTTTGCAGCTTTTGACGAAGATCGTGTTTTCGGTATAACATGAGAGCTCTTTGGGAACACACCAATTCGAAAGAAGTTTCGCGAGCAAATGGGAAGTATGCCAGACGATAAAAACTTTTAATTGTTTTGTTTTTTGTTTTGGTATCTTTCCATAACTCGCGCCATTTGTCCGTTATGTCTCTAGCAGCCGATAACATGCTCGGTAGCTCTTCAGTCGCCACTCGTTCTGTGTTCGTAAGAGGTGTTAATGAGTTTAGCAACTTAACATAATTTTGAACTGCTATCAAATCTGATATCAACTGAGAAGTACACAAATGGCTAATGTTTATGAATATTTCAGTTGTTAGAGTACCTTTGATATTTACAGTTTGGGCTAATACCTTTAAAATTTGTTTTCTCTGCTTTTCAAAAAACCTAAGTTTGGTGCTGATTTGATTAACGAATGAAGCGTATTGGTTGTTCATAAAATTTTCCTTAAGGTAAGCAACAAGTTTTTCGGGATCGTTTTTCATGGGAAAAGCTTTGGTAAAAACTATATCTGAGGTGGTGTAGACTACAGATACCACGGCGGATTCCCGATTATTTTCAAGTTCTTTTAACTCCTTACTAAGGTTTGTGAATATAGGCGAAGAATTCAAGAGCTGTTTAAACTTGTCTAATGCTGAAGTTTTCAAATAACCCAATGGCCTCATATTTCGTAGTGTGTTTTTTGCATTTTCTATAGCGTTTGAGATAGAAATTGGTTTCGACGCAACAATACTTTCAAATTTTATCCGACTTTGGCGAATCAATGTAGAAGAAACATTTTTATCATACTTTTTCCATTTGTTTTCCGTTAGTATTTGCGCTTGAAAAATTCTTATTGGATTTAGAATACAATTTAGTTCCCGCAACGTATCCCCGTTGTTCAGAACTTTTTTCATCCACTCGTCATCGAGGTCTTTAAATAGCAATTGCACGTCTAACGAGCCACGAGGGAATCCTATAAGAGCTTTTTTATCAGAAACTTTGACAGTTTTGCTAAGCAAATTTTCTATTATATCCAAATGGTTAGTAATAACTTGATTCTGTGTAGAGTCTTCCAATGTTTTGATAACTGACAACGATGCTAATACACTGTCTAAGCTTTCTGTAAGTAGCTTCGATTGTTTTTTATCAGAAAATTGCTGGTACAGCTCAATTTTTGGAAGAAATGAGGCTGCTGCTTCTTCTAAAGAATCAATAAATTCATTTGTTTCCTGATCAAATACAAATGTCTGAATATTTTGATTGATAATTGACATTTTTCTTACAAACTCTTCAGCAAAATCTAATGCCTTGTTGGAATCCGGCTTTGTCAAGTTTAGTTCTTGAATGAGAAGATTCCTATTTTCGTTTAATTCATAAACTTCAACTGGTAAATAAGAACTATTAAACTTTGAAATATTAAAAGAAAACAATATTTGGCTGTTTGGCACATTAAAGAGAGAAGTATTGTAGGTCACATTTATTTCATTCAACTTCACTTTAATTTCATGAATTGTACTTAATAATCGAGTAGCTAACGAGTCTATGGTGTTTATAGTATGTATAACCTTACTAACACCCGAAGCTTCAATAGTGTTCAATAAATGTATATCTTGAATATCAAGTGTTTCTATCATCACACTCTGCATTGATAATAACTCTCCACGAAAACTATTATGTAAAACTATCGCATTGATCACACGCGACAATTTTGACAACTTCGATAGAACGTTTTCAAGATTTTCAGTGCCGTTGATTTGCGTGGCAACATTTTTCACCTCATTAACATCAGGGTGAGCTAAGATTGCAGCTTGCACAAAGACGATGATTCCAAATACGGTAAATAAAAAGACATGTGAAACGATGTTGTGCTTTGAGGGAACAGCGATAGTAGAACGGTATTCATTCTTTAACTTTTCTTTAATTGTACTTTTATATCCGGTTTTTTTATAACTCTTTTTTGATTTTTCTGAAAATTAATATTATTTTCCTGTTGAAAAAAAATTCCAGAATAAATTGTGCTCACAAACACGGTGTGTTGAAGCGTACATTTTTTTCAAAAATAATCCAACATACGCAAATTGCCGCCACACGCGCGCTCAAATTATAACGTTACAGGTTTCTGTGCAAGCTTTGAAATTTACGACAAATGAGAAAACATTTCCATTAAAAAAGCATGAAACAATTATTGTCGGCCCGCCAAAATGGTCAAACGCGCTCCGCTGAACTCAACGCTATCCGATTTTCATTTTAGTTTCAAAATTATTCCATTTCACGTATAAATTCAACGTGAAATAAAACTCAGCAAAAATCCACAACTCAAGCGCAAAGATACTGCAACTGTTACACGAACTTTACGCAGCTTCGAATTTCTGACAACGCGAGAGCTGTGTAAAGTTTGTAGTTTGTAAGGGTTGCATGAAGTTGGCGCTGACGTTGTGCAAAAAAATTCCATACAATTGAAATATTAGGAAAAATGTTGCGCAATATCTGTGCAATAATTGTGCAATAGTTGTTTAGGGGGCGCTCGTAAGGGATGCTTCGTATCAAATGGATTTCTGAAAATAAAATTTATTGAGACGGAACGAAAATATAAAAAATGACAACGAGAAGACCAGATATGACAATAGAACAAAAACAGCTCTTAAAAACAAAATATAGCGGAAACAAAAAGAAAAAGTGTGAAACAGTGAGAAAAAACAACGAAATTGAAAATTCACCGTCAAGGTTATGGTGAGTCAGCGAACTGGAAATTCGAAGCTTCGTCCGTGGCGTATTCGTCAGGCTTTCCATCCTTCATCAGACGGGATCGAAACTTTCTCACTGACAATGAGTCCCATCGCAGGTGTTGACAACACACGCCACGCGCCTGAAAAATATGTCAGTTATGCGCATTGTGCTCATCAAGTATTACCTGACACGGATCCAAAGGTTGAGTAAAGATGTCCTAGTGATAGCAACACGACGCTTTCTGATTTCAGAATCCGGATTCAGCGATGTGACAACCCTGAGAGAAAGGGCTTTTCTCGAAAAATTGAACAATTTAAGTGACGCAAATGTCCTATTTAAAACGCAAGTTTACGTATCTTTTATTAACGTTCCAATTTCCATCGGAAAAACAATTCGAAATTTCGGTATTGTCGACCCGCCAAAATGGCCAACCGCGCTCCGCTGAATTCAACGCTATGCGGTTTTCATTTTGGTCTCCAAATTATTTCAGTTTACGTATGAATTCAACGTGAAATGAAATAATTTGGAGACCAAAATGAAAATCGCAAAGCGTTGAGTTCAACGGAGCGCGTTTAACCATTTTCGCGGTCCGACAATATGAAAATGGATAATTTTATGAAATTGCGACTGAACTTCTTAATTTACCGTCATTTTTGGCGGATTTTTTTTGTCTGGAAATGTTACAAAATTTTCAATTTTACAAAAAAAAATTACCGAAATACGCAGGACGATTTTATCTGTCGCTTCTTTCGGATTCTTCGTCGAACGCTCTTCACACTGTAGTGATACTGTAATAAAATGAAAATACATTTAGAAATGTGGAGATCGTAAAATCGACGATAAAAAGTATAAAATTGACAAAACCGGAAAAATAAGAAATCAATAACAAAACTTTCCAAAGTCCGCGCAAAGTTTGCGGAAAGTTTGTGCAAAGTTTGTGTGAAGATCGCGCATGTTGCCACATCATCTGTTGGAAGAGATTCATTGTGCAAAAGTTGCGAATGGGCCAAAGTTGGCGCAATTATTGCGCGAAATTTGTGTAAACATTGTACCACTTCTTCATCTGTTTCTACTTTCGAAATTTCACTGAATTATTGTGTAAAAACCTTTATAGTTTGTGTAAAAGTTGCATGAGGCTTCAAAGTTTGCGTATCCGTTGTGGGTTTTTGCTGAGAAAGGCTTCTAATCGACTTATTAATTTTTGCTTAAGCGGAAAATAACAAAAAAAAAATGTAGAAAGTAACGTAAGTTTGAATAATAATGAGACATGTATGAAACCGAGTTGCATCAGCAACAATCGAATTCCCGAACAGAAACCCCGCCCAATCTTGCCCAATCACAGTGCTATTGGAAAAGACGAATAAGAAACGGTGAACGCAGACTACATTTGCATGAAGCAACTCGATTGAAAAAACAATATCATTCTTATATAACAAGATTGCGGCTTGTGGCGACAACGTCGCCTAGGTCAAATACTTATTAGTTTGCCTAAAAAAATAATGTGCGACGCGTTTGCTGAATTCCGTGTTCGCACGGCAGTGCACGGTTGCAGTTCTTGATGATGCGCGCACGTATTCCTCAAATAGCGAGCATTAGGGTTGAAGCGTTGGGGTTGATGCACAGGTGAAATGCGGTGGATGCATATAGTGTCCGTATTTTAATCAAGTCGTCCTTTTGGTTCATTAGGCGGTATATAATAACTTTTTATTCATTTTTTGTATTAAAATATATAAATTGAATGTATATACACAAGTCTGCGACATTTGGCGGCTTTGCCCCTGCTTTTTTTTCACTTTTCTTACAAGTTTTTTTTTCACCAATTTTTTTTTCGGACCTTCACGCAGGCACTTTCCGAAAGAGTCAGAGTGGCCCACAAAACAGTAGAAAGACAATTAGCCGGAATCTCATTATCGGAACAACGTCAGAGGAATCTGCACAGGGAAGATATCCGAACACAATCGGAGGTCCTAGATCCCCTACTAGTCATCAAGAAAAAGAAGCTTGGATGGGCCGGACACATAATGCGAAGAAACGATGGCAGATGGATGAGGCTTGTGCAAGAATGGTATCCCATAGGCGAGAAGCGACCCGTTGGAAGACCACGGATGAGATGGTGCGACTCCCTACAGAAGGAAATATCATTATTTGATGGCGAAGATCTCGAAACACACTGATCAACAATCGCCAAGGACCGAATGGCTTGGAAAGCTGTGATCCGCGACCACATCAGGTGATCGAAAAACGGATCGACTAAGTAAGTAAGGCACTGATTTTTGTACCTCAGCTCTTCCAAATTTCGTGATTTCTGTGGCTGAACTAGTAAAATGTGTAAACGTTAATCAAACGACGCGGATTCATCAAGAGCCTAATTTACATAAATGCACGATATCATTCAAATACGGGCACTATATGCATCCACCGCATTTCACCTGTATGAGAACTTTTTTAAACCAAACCCCTAGATCGACAAAAATCCATCGACCTTAAGAGGAACTGAACAAGGGAGTGCAGATTGCAATTTGCAACTCATTAGCCACATGGCACCCATTGTAAACGAAACATTTCGTTCATTTAATGGTCACGTCGATCAGAAGTTTGAACGTGAAATATCTAGCCTTTTATGTTATGTCTTCTTTTTATTTCGCAAAACATTTTCCCCTGATAAGTTTGAGCAGCTTTCAAAATAATTCTAAATAGCAAGCTTCCCCCCGCGAAGCATGCTTCCACCCAGCACCCTCCGGGGCTCTGGGACGTTTCGAAACTTGCCATTTCGAAACTGGGACGTTTCGAAATTTTTTTTCATTTTTGCGTATGGTTTTTCACCAATTGACATCAAAACACGGGGCATTTGGTAATTATTTTTCGTTTTTATCAGTTAATTTTATTTTTTTGGAAAGTTGTATTCACTAGTATGCTGCGAAAATTCAAAAAAGTTTCGAAACGTCCCAGAGCCCCCTCCGGTCGCCAAATTTCCTCAAGGTCGCCAAATGTTTCCATCCAGCAAGAAAAATAACTTCGATATGAAAAAAAAAATGGTTTTGATTTTGTGAAAATACCATGTGGTTCAGGAAAAAAAAAACACGTAAAAAGTAAAAAAGAGTTCGCGTAACAATTAAATCAAAAATATACGTAAAACAAACAATTTAAGATATATTCATGCGTGACCTTATCAACCCTAATGCTCCTTGTTTGATGAATACGATTGCCCCTTGATGATGCAACGCGATTGAAAACACAATGGCAGTAAGTTTTTAAAAAAATCTCACTTGTTTTTGAAGTATTAAAACATCGCTTTGTGACTTTTTCATTTGACCATCGCGTTTGTGGAAACTGTTTCACTGAAGGAACAAAATAGTAACAAGGAAATTTTATGGTCGTGGTTCCAGAAATTCCCAAAATTTATTTTACAAAGTTAGAAAAAAAATTCAAAAAATATATTCAAGGTGAAATGAAACAATTTGGAATACGAAATGAAGATCACAAAGTACTAAGTTCAGCGGAGCGCGTTTGACCGTCGTGGCGGGTCGAAAATACAGTGAATTACAAAGTACAAGAAAACGTTTAATTTTGAACACAAAACGATAAAAAATGAATACAAATTGAAATTTGGTCGTAATTTCGCGCCTGAAGAGGTCCTTCTATTGAAGAGCCTTTTGGTAAAAGGGGACAATTCTATTTCAGGAGCCCTTCTAATACAGCTTTTACAGTTTATTCCACCAAACTTTTTTAGGAATTTCTGGAAGCCCGAACACATGTCATTCCCCTGCCAAATATATTCAAAACTTTAAAAAACTTACTGATGAACGACTTCTGCTGTAGAATCAAAATCGGGAATAATCATAATTTTAAACTCTGCAACAAACACATTTATGAAATCATAATGTTGCGAAAGAAGTTTGCTTAGGCCACGTAACTGCTTTATATATTTTTCTCCTTTTGCGTTTTGTTCAAGAGAAACATGTATTAGGTTGGCAAGAAAGTTTTTGTTATGTTTTGCTTTTGCCCATAGCTCGTGGTAGAGCCCGACAAAAACCAAAAAATCCTTTTACTGGGTATATAAGAGACCTACCTTGTAGGCAATAACATCCACTTTCCTCTACTGCTTCTCGCTCTCAAACCCCATGGATCATTTCCGTCCTGACCAAAATCACCCTACGACATGTCATTGTCTTTTTGTTTCTATCCAACTTGAAAGTGCCGGAGGTTCATCGCCGTCTGGTACAAGGTTTTAAGGCCGATGTCCCTCATGAAAATACAATTCGCATTTGGTTTGGGAAATTCGAGAACAAGGACTTTTCCCTCGACGATGCTTCCCGCTCTGGGTTTTCTGTGTAATGCTCTGTCCATGGCGTGCACCAGTGATGAGCGGAATTTCCGTTTCCGTTTCCGCGGAATAAAAAATTATTTTCCGTTTCCGTGAAAGTAAAACTGTTTTTCCGTTTCCCTTATCCGCATTTAATTTAATTTATTTTATTTGCTTTCAAATATACATACATTATAAAGAGGAAAACCGAGCAGAATTATCGGGGCAAATAAAAATGAAATGACCGATCGGACCAGAAATAGTCCAGTTGGTCAAGTGGAATGGGAAGGTAGGATGGCTAGAAGAATAGCGCCTAGGCGCGCAGCAAAAGCCTTTGGATGCAATCTCTTTGGCATTAATTTGGCGACATGCTTCCATAGGGAAAAATTGGCATGAAGGAAAGCTTTTGAAAACCATCCACATGCCGTTAACATATTATGAATTCGTGAATGAGCGACAAAACGCGGTGAATTTTTGGGGCAAAAGTTGGCTGGTCTCGCCACGATTTTGACAGACTACGGTTAGCGCGAAAAATATTTTTTCTCTTTTTGTTTTTAATGAAAACGCGATTTTTTGCCTTTTGACTAGCATTTTTTACTATTAAAATTTTTTGTGTAACCTGGAATGGGTAATTTCTTTTCAAAAACACATTTTGTTGAGAAAAAACTATGAAAATGCGTTTTAATTTAAAAAAAAAGAATAAAATATATATTTTCGCGCTAACCGTAGTCTGTCAAAATCGTGTCGAGACCACCCAACTTTTGCCCCACAATTCACCGCGTTTTGTCACTCATTCATGAATCCATAATATACAGGGTGCGTCAAAATTACGTGCACTACTTCAAACGCGCATCATGACAAAAGTGGAAGTCCAAAACACATGAAAATCAACAGAAAGTTTATTCAATAGTTTAGAAATATAATGCCAAAAGATTATTAATTTCGGCCTTTTTTGGCGGCAATGACAGACGTCGTGGGTAAGATTCCACCGTGGCACCGAGGTACTCAATTTGTCCCATTCTTCGACAAAAGTCTTCTCTGAAAGCTTCCAGACTAGAATGGGGTCTTGCACATACTATATTTTGAAGTACTCTCCAGATGGAGAAGTCGAGCTTCTTAAACTCACGCTCGTGCACCCTCGCAGTTTTGGAGAAATACGTAGAATTCTCACTAATAAAAACGCGTACGCCGACGCACGGTGTCCCAGACGGGAAAAGCGCCGCTAGGAACAACTGCTGGCGCATCTCTCGTTCTCTCTCCCTCATCACCACAGCGCAGCTATTTTTTCAACGGGAATTTGTTTCTTTTTTGATTTTCAGCAAAACTAGACCACTTTTTGAGAATCTGTCATTAAAATATATTCTTCAGGTCAAATGCTTCATTTTTATTACAAAAACCACGAGATTGGTGCAGAATTGACGGAGGAGATGCATTTAAAAAAAAATTAGTACAGAATTTTACTAAAAACTCAATTTTCTGCAACATAATAATGCATTTCAAATGTCTCCCTTGTGCAGAATTTTCTCGCGAACATTTTAATACCACGACCAGCTCGAAACGTGCGAATTCTGTTTTTTTCTTGATGTTTCAACATTTTAAAAATAGCTGCGCTGCGGTGGTGAGGGAGAGAGAAGAGAGTGCAGACAGTTGAAGACATTTTTCCACTTTGGGACACCGTGCGACGCAATATATTTTGATTTCAAAAAAACGTTCGATAGTGTTCCTCACAATTTATTGGTGTCAAAACTTCGTAACTTTGGTATGGACTCAAAAACATGTGAGTGGGTGCATTCTTTTCTCACCAATCGAAAATCAAAATTAAAAATCGATAACTTCTTGTCAACAAATTGTATCGACGTACTCTCTGGGGTCCCCCAAGGCTCCGTCACCAGACCATTCTTATTTTTATTATACATAAATGACTTACTCGATAGTTTCCCACCCGATATTCATGTCACAGTATTTGCTGATGATTTGAAACTACTCGCCGCCAACCCAACCACTCTCCAAAAATGCGTCAACATTGTCGCCGAATGGTGTGATGTCTGGCGCCTAAATCTCGCAGAAAACAAAACGGCCGTCATACATTTTTGTAAAAATAACCCGCACACTGCACGCCACCCCCGTCGTCCAATGCGCCACCAAGTTCGTCGGATAATACAATTACTTTTTCACTCGAAAATTTAATTTTTTGAGAAATTTGAATTATTGTCAGATTATTCAGAATGACACCATCATTTTAATCCAAAAACGAGGCCTTTTGGTCTGAAAATGACCAAGCCTTAGGGTTTTAAAAGTGGGCCAGGTAGAAACAATTTTGGAAGGCTGGGGTGCCGTGCACTGTTTACTACTTAAATAACCATAAAATTGAAGAAAAAAGCACAATCAGAGACCTTAGAATATTAATCGATAACAAACTAAACTTTGACAAACATGTAAATGATATTTCTAACTTTGCCTTACTAAAATCTAGACAACTTCTACGCGCATTCCATTCCAAACCACCAGCATTTTATTTTAAATTATATAATGTATATATAAGACCCATTCTAGAATATGGCAGTGAACTAATCGATCTCCACTCAGTATCTCAAGCTAAAAAATTAGAATATCCTTTACGATTCTTCTCGAGACGTGTATTTCAAAGATGCAAAATTACCTTTTCGTCATAGAATGAAAGATTAACAAAATTCAACACAAAGTCCGCGTTTCACAGAAGAATTCTAGCAACACTTCGTATGTATCATAAAATTACAACCAATGAATATCACTTTCCGTTCCTTTCTGTGTATGTCAAACCGTCCCGTTCGTCCAGATTCCCATATATGTTAACGGCATGTGGAAGGTTTTTAAAAGCTTTCCTTCATGCCAATTTGTCCCTATGCAAGCATGTCGCCAAATTAATGCCAAAGAGATTTCATTTAAAGGTCAAAATCATCAAATCAAAATCATTCAACATTCATTCATTCAATCAATTCAATTATTGTTTCGTTGCCCTTACCATGCAATAAACATTCATTCAAAGGTTTTTGCTGCGCGCCTAGGCGCTATTCTTCTAGCCATCCTACCTCCCCATTCCACTTGACCAACTGGACTATTGCTGGTCCGATCGGTCATTTAATTTTTATTTGCCCCGATAATTCTGCTCGGTTTTCCTCTTTATCATGTATGTATATTTGAAAGCAAACAAAATACATTAAATTAAAAGCGGATAACGGAAACGGAAAAACAGTTGTACTTTCACAGAAACGGAAAATAGTTGTTGGGTTCCGAATATAAAATAAGGAAAGATGAGACGGATTTAAAGGAAAAGCTTTTATTAGAGACAGAAAACAAAAGAAAAAGCAAAACAAAACAAAACAACCAAGAACTGAATGACCCAATGAGCCGCTCAAAAATAAATAACAAACACGTGACACTAAACCGTGTGAAAACCAGGGCTGTCAAAACGGCCCCGCGGCCGGCTCTCGGCCGGGAAAAATGTCGGCCGGCCGCGGCCGGCTTTGCTAGCGTGAATTAAAAAAAAGCCGCGGCCGGCCTTAAGGCCGAGAGAGATGAAACATCTCTTCATTTTTCGTGTTGTTTTTTTTCGAAATTTCTCGCAGATCAAAAATTTTGCGGCAGATCAGTGCAATTTTTCCATTTCTCACAGCACCCACAGCCCTCCAGCCGGCCGCGGCCGGCCGCGGCTTTTTTGTTGTTGAGAGCGCACGGCCGAGGCCGGCCGTGAGCCGCGGCTTTTTTCGGCCGGCCGCGGCCAGCCGCGGCCAGCCGGGTTTTTGACAGCCCTGGTGAAAACACGTGAACTTAAACTTGTTTTATTTGTGGCACTTAATAGCCTGTATGGCGGTCTAGACGGAGTGCCGTGGCGCTGATACGTGAAGGCCGAGTATAAACGGGGTTTGGGTGGAGTACTTGCCACCGGCAACTTCCCCCCCCCCCCCCCCGTCCGACAAACCGGACCCCTGGCCGGTGCTGGCACAACACACGTTCACGCGACTTACATTCTTCTCCTAACATGACCAGCCAGTTTGCTCTCATTAACTTACTCTACAGCCACGTTATAACAACAACAAAATCCAAATCCTTCTCAAACCCTAACCTTAAAACCTACTTCCTAGTCTTAACAGGGCCTAATAAACTCATAAAATCCTAAGCTTAGAAAATAAAACCTACACAATTCCTAAACTCTTCAACGGATAAGGTTAAACATTCTACCAGAATAAAAAAAAGAACACAAACAGCATAAATGAAAACAAATCACTTATCATTAGTGATGACGTGGCATTCGTCCTGCACGGGCCCGTAGCAAAGTGTCCACGTCTCTCCGCGACTCTTTTCCGCTCGGTGATCGGTCCCTCCTTCGATTCGTCACTGGTTTATGCTCCGGCACTGCCATGCCCCTGCAGTCGACCAGAGACTCCATCGAATCAATTGTCTCCGACGCCGACAATGAACATGGCGACAACCGATCCTTGTCCGGTTTCGCCGTATAGACACCGCTGTGTCCGTCTTCCAACGTCCTTCTGAGAGACAACTCCATATCTTCGACATTAAAATTGCTCTTTACTTTTCTCCTCGCACAGTTGATTGTCCGTCTTTGCACCTCTCGTCTTCCTTTCGTCGCTTTCATTTGTACACCCGGAACCCATCTCGTATGTTCCCGTGGTACCCAGTGGTTTTTGCATTCAACCATCTTGTCGACTACCGCTTGTGCAGCCTTCGGCGTACGCTTTGCACCGCTTCGCGATCCTACACCAATCCCATGATTGCTCTTGATGAACACCCGGTTCGTCACTACCCTTGCCATCCTCCTTTCTTCGCTTTTCGAGCACTGATTCGTCGGCACACACTTTTTCTCCGCTTCCCTGCAAATAGCCTACCCGAGGTATGCTTCGGCTTTTGCTACTATCTTAGAATCACTCTGTGAAGGCTCTATGAGGTATGGCTTCGCCAACACTTCCGCCTCTTTCTTCAACTCCGGACATCTTGTCTTCAATCGTTCCCAACGACCTATGGACATAACCGATACGACCGACCCACCATCAGCCTCGAATTGCTTTCCCTGCCCCAGGATTTCCACCGGCTCAACCATGATTGCTTTCCTTGCTTTCTTGGTTGTGTCCACCCTCTGCACTGGCCTAGACGTGCACTGTCTTACCACGTGGCCCACACCTCCACAACGGAAACACTGGTTCGCTCTGCCGTATCTTCTTAACCTTTTCAACTCTCTTGTTGCTTGTTGCAAGCTGTCTTTCAACGACTCCACAGTCGTCTTCACCTTCTCGCACGCTCTTTGCGCTTCGCGCATTTTCTTCTGGGCGTTGAGGTTCCGCACACCCTAATGCGCACCTCGAGTTGATCATTCTCCTTTTTACACCAAATCAGATCATCCTGATGGTTTTCTTCACTTTCTTTCCTTGAGCTTCTGCCCTCTAGACTCCCTCGCTCGCACAGGTCTCTGAGTTCTTCAACTGTTTCCAGCTCTTGCTCCCTCATCAGCCTGAGCACTGCCCGCGGCCACTTGTCACGCCCTATTTCTTCAAATCGCGCCGACAGTTCCTTCCTGAACTCCTCGATCGGTCCAACGATGATCCCCCGCTGCCTCACTGTGCACCTTTGCACTGAAATCAGCTTTTCCATCACCTGCTCTTCAACTTCGTCGGCCGTATCCACGAACCGCGCAGCGTCCATCCGTTGTCCGCCAGCAAAACTTTTATTCAAAAGCTTTGTGCAGGTTTCAGCGGTCTTCAACCAGTGAAACGAAAATTTCACAAACTTTAGAGGTCTTCGACCAACCAAAGTTTTGTGCTAGTCTCAGCGGTCTTCAACCAAGGAGACAATTTCGCAGACTTCAGAGGTCTTCAACCAATGAAACGAAAAAATGACAACTTTCAGCGGTCTTCAACCAAAGAAAATTTGCCAAAAATTCGACGAAATGTATTTGGACAAAATGAATTGGTCCGGGAAAAATTTGAGCTACGCCGTGTCTCTTCAAAACTCCAGCGCAATACTCAAAACTTTTCCGAGAGAATTCAGAGTTCCAAAAATCTCACGAAAATTATTCAATCTTCGCGAGACGTATCGATTTTTCTGGGAAAATTCGAACTACGCTGTGTCTCTTCAAAACTCCAGCGCAATATTCAAAAATTCCGGGAAAAACCAATAAACCGGTTCGGCCCCCAAGTTGTTGGGTTCCGAATATAGGAACGCATTTTCAACGGCTAATAGCCATATAGCTGCCATTCCCGCGCCAAAATTTTCCTGGCAAAAAATGAGGAACGCATTTTCAATGGCTAATAGCCATTTTGCTGCCATTCTCGCGCCAAAAAAATGAGGAACGCATTTTCAGTGGCTAATAGCCATGTAACAGCCGTCCCCGCGCCAAAAAATTCATGAAAAAAATAATTTTCAACGGCTAATAGCCATTTAGCTGCCATTCCCGCGCTAAAAGTTCCCCGGCAAAAAAATGAAGAACGCGTTTTCAGTGGCTAATAGCCATGTAACTGCCATTCCCGTGGCAAAAAATTCGTTAAAAAACTAAGTTTAAACGGCTGATAGCCATTTAGCTGCCATTCCCGTGGCAAAAAATTTGTTAAAAATATAAGTTTTAGTTGCCATTCCCGCGCCGAAAAATTCGTTGAAAAAAAATAATTTTCAACGGCTAATAGCCATGTAACTGCCGTCCCCGCGCCAAAAAATTAGTTAAAAAATAATTTTCAACGGCTAATAGCCATTTAACTGCCATTCCCGTGCCAAAAAATTCGTAAAAAAATATTTTTCAACGGCTAATAGCCATGTAACTGCCGTCCTCGCGCCAAAAAATTCGTTAAAAAATAATTTTCAACGGCTAATAGCCATTTAGCTGACATTCCCGTGGCAAAAAATTCGTTAAAAAAAATAATTTTCAACGGCTAATAGCCATATAGTTGCCTTTATTCGCCACTACCCCATGTTCTCTTATAATAGAGTAAAACGCACATTAGCTGGGAGTCCGCAAACGCGCCCCGACGCACAACTACAATCGCTCTCAATTTAAGCCCAATGACTCCACCAATTCCATCTACAACACACACACATTTTCAGCTGCAAAACTCGATATATTGGCTTTTGCGTTTCTGACATTGCCGATTTTTAAGTAAAGTTGGAATTTTTGGTAAATTTCGAATCGTGCAATTTTCAATTTGAATTTTGGAAAATTAGCCGATCCGGCAATTGCCAAACTTGAATTTAAAAAGGCCGGCAATCCTCGAAAATTGCCGATTTGTAATTTTTATAACCCGGCAATTCCTAATTCAAAAAAAATTGGCAGTTTCACAATTGCCGGAACATTTTGGCAATTCTCGAAATTGCCGATTTTAAATTTTGGAATTTCGGCAATTGTCGATTTGACATTTCGGCTATCCGGTCATTTTAAATTTTGGCATTTCGGCAATTGCCAATTTGAAATTTTGAAAATCTGAAAATCTTGCAATGGCCAGGTCCAAACTTTGGCAACTCAGAAATCCGGCAATTTTTAAGTCAAAATTGAAATTTTGGCCAATTTTGAAATTTCGGCAATTTTGGCCCCTTTGGAAATTGCGTAAAAATAGAAATCCACGAAATAGAAATGTAATGAATCAGAAACGTTACAAAATAAAAACGCGTGAAAACAGAAACGTAGCAGAGCAGAAATGTGTCGAATTGGAAGTAAAATGGCAATGGAGCGCGTTTGCGAGATTTATTTTTTAAAACGACTTTTTCAATATTTTTCACGTATTTTTGGATTTTTTCACGTTTTTTTTTTCGATTTATTTACGTGGGAATTTTTTTTATTTAAATCGAAATCAAAAATACGTCGTGGAAGACATCGAAAGAATGTCGAAAAAGTCGTTTTGAAAAATGAATCTCGCAAACGCGCTCCATTGCCATTTTACTTCCAATGTTTTTGCTAAATTTTTTTGCTCTCAAAAAAATTAACAAAAAAAAAATGTTTTTTCCTCAAAAAAAGTACGTATTTCTGCCAGTTAAAAATAAATTTTCCAAGTTTTTGTTGAAAATTTGAGGTTTTTGTCAATTCGGAGCATATACTGAATAAGTTTTTGCCCAAAAACGGGAACTTGTTTTCGCCTCCGTGGCTCAAAAAAACAATTTTTTTTGCCTGTGGCGCATCATCAAAAAAAAAAAATTTTGTCTCACTCTTACCATCGAAAAAAAAAATCAAAAAATGTTTTGTCTCATCCACATCCTCAAAAAAAAAACACAAAATGTTTTGTCTCATCCAAAAAAAACCCGAAAAAACAAAAAAAAATCGAAAAGTCGCGCCCCGATCGAATTGTCGAGTTTTACCCAGACAATCCGATGGAACACGGAAAAATAAAAAGAAAAGAAAAAGAAGAAAAAGACGAAAAAGAAAATACACAGTTTCGAGACAATAATCACTTTATTATCTCTAAACTGAAAGAAAAAATATAAAAGAGTGGCCTGTCCACAGGACCACTCAACTTAACTTAAAAACACAAAAAAAAGAGCAAACTCGCTCCAAAAAATAGATAAAAAAGTCTCACAATCGAGAACCAAAAAACGCACGACCCAGCAGCACGCTGTCCGACGGAAAACCTAGAAAAACAATCTAAACATTTGTCATCAAAATAGAAGAGATCAAAATGTAATAAACCGCGGCATGCCGTGGGAGTCAAATGAAAGAAATTCTCTGGAAATGGCGGCATCGCTGCGTCAAGATTTGCATTTGCAACCTTGCAGGGTGTATTCGGGAGCATTTGCTCAATGACTTTAAAGAGTTATTCGGGATAAAACCGGTCGATACCGGACATCTCCGCTCTTTTCGAGTCCCGGTTACCAGACAAAGATACTCTTGTTTAGAGCCGCTGATGCGCCGATTCAGAAGTCAGAGACATTTCAAAGGATTGAATAGGCATATGAAAAGGATACTCATGAATTTGATAATTATGAGGAGAATAACTGGGAGGCAATTAAATTAATTCAAGATGAGGGAGAGCAAATTGAAATTCGTCGCTAGAAAACAAAGATGGGGGATGAACTAATCGAAAAAACGTAGGAGAGTCGGAGAAAATCAAACGAGAACGATTTAGTATGGTCGATTTTGAAATCGATGACCTCCGCGTGTCCGAGCTGGTACATGACGACCTCTTTCACTTCCTCGACGAGACGGCAAGCTTTTAACTCCACGTGGGTGTTGTCGATTGGCTGCACCTCCAGACAAAGTGCCAACGGACGATGGTCCTCCTAGGTCCGGAATCGCCAAATCAACGGATGTTTTGGTGGGTGCAGACTCCTTGTTCGGTTTTATCATGAAACCTGGCCAGTAGAGCCCCTTTTCCTTGACAATCTCATAAACGGCATTCCAGTATGCACGGGACTTCCCAGAATCACCGATGTAGATCAATTTTTTGTTCAGCATCGAACGCACATGTGTATCCGGTGAGATAACGTCCAGTCTCCCGGAAGTTCTCTCGATACTCAACATTTGAACATTGAAGTTCTCAATGATCGCATGATCATCAAGTCTTGTAGGCGCAGCGACGAGGATCACCTCGACACTGTCCTGGAGCCAATTGAGGCAACGTGTCCAAAGCTCCACTTTGGCAGCATCCAGAATAACCGGAATCACGAAAATAAGCAGTTGAAACTTTTCGTTCACCATGGTAGTGATGATCTGTTTTTCCTGCTGTGGTGCCAACACGACCACGTCCTTTGTCAAAATCGGGACAGCACCTTCGGGAACCATTGAATCCACCAGTACCATCACTTTGCACGGGTTGAGCAACTCGGTGCCAACCTTTGCGTCCATGATCTCCTGGTACGCCTGATGGTAGACTTGTTCCCAGCCTAGCACATCTTTACAGCATAGGTAAAGTGTGGGGCAGTGGGACATGTGCAACAGCATCTCCTTTGTTGGCGTGGGATCTCCTCTCAGAAATGGCATCTGGGACACCAAGAGCAACGAGGGAATATCCAACAGCCACTCCGGATTTGTCTCCACCAAATGCCACATTCTACAAAACTGTGTAGGGGATTCAGTCTTGGCATCCGTGGCATCATATCCATTTCGACGTCTCATGGCGAACGTGCAGCATTGTGGCGCACATCGACACGTGTATCGATTACTGAAATTATTTGGATTAACATGATCATTACGCAATGACACTTCATTACAACACAATCCAGTTTCCCCAAAAGTTTCTATTTTCGCATCATTGTGCTTTTCAACTTCTTTATCAGCATGATCCTTCACAAATTCGTGAAATTTGACAAGATTCTGCTTTTGGATAAACTTATTTTCGTTCGCACCTGAGTAATCAATGCCAACGGCATCCTCTCCCGCCATTTCAAGTGGGCCCTTAGAATCAATACCACTCATCAGAAACATTGACAAATCACCTGATGAATGTTCTGACTTTCTGGACTCATGTACGGAAGGTTTGGCTTGCTCATTTTCTTCAAGAGTCATTACCGTTCTCTTTTCCTGCCTATTTTTGACAGAAACAGTGTGAACATTGTTCAACATTATTTTATCAATCTGTCTTGTACTTGAGATACATTCGTTCAGAGTTTCCCATTCTTTAGGGTTTTTTTCAAACACCTCCGAACCTTTTAACTCCCCAAAAGCAATCGTTTCGCCATTTTTGAGACGAATCGTTTCTTTCCCAAAGTTAGCAAGGGTGATGATGGATTTTCCAAGCTTGTCAACCTGACAAATAGCTGGGGTGATTGCTTCAGACAAAGGATTGACTAAACAAAACGTCTTGTTTTTGTCAATGATTCCTTCTATTTGAATTGGAACAATTTTTTGAGAACCTGGTGCTAGCCAAATTTCTTGCATCAAGCGAATTTCTCTAGGCCTTTTTTCCATAACCATCTGGATTCCCATTTTCTCGAATTGTCCAAGACCCAAAATGATTGTGTCCCGATTGACATCAGCAACATAGAAAGGGATTTCCCTAGTTCTTGCTTGCATGGCTGTCTTTAGAGTTACTTGAAAAAACAAGTCGATCGGCTGGTTATTGACAGCATAAACAGTTTCCTGTATGGGCTGTTCCAGTTTCACCGTCCTTTCCCATTCTGAACCATTGGTGGCGGCAATTCGCTCCCAGGTTTTACGAGCCATCAAAGATATGCTCGCTCCACTATCCCACAGGATATTAACGTCAGCAGAGCCGATTCTACCATGCTCAATTTTGGCCAATGGTTTGTCTGCTTCAGCCGTTACGACAAGACATTTCTCCTTTTCAATGGAGTCAATTTTCGGTTCATTGAGCAATTCAGATGCTTGAAAAGAACTATTTGGTTGATTGGGACAATTGGGCGCAATATGTCCTTTTTCATTGCAGCGGAAACACGTTACTTCTTTAAGAACTTTTTGTGCACCTGGAGCTTTGGGGCAATGAGGGTGATGAAACCCCACTGAATGGCATTCTGCACATTGTCTTACGTCACAGGTTTTTAAACTGTCTGACTGGATCAGATTTCCTGTTCTCCACTTTTGCTCAGGCGCATTCGAACGAACTTTTGGAACCGGTGGTAAAGCACCAGGATTCCATGTATTCAACGGAGGAAGCGCAGGTGGAACCCGAGTAGTTCTCAACTTGCTTTTAGTGTTCTCGGAAGACGAGCCTCGATACTGCTGAAACCCCATCTCCCATCTTACAACCATCCGGCGAGCAGTGTCATAATGATCTCTTTCGGGAATTTCACCCAGTTTGTTATCGATCATGCATGCCAGCGACGGATTGTGCACCAGAGCGCTCTGAAGCTTTGTCATTTTGAGCGAGGAGAACTCTTCCGCACTACACCTTCTGTACGCAGTTACAGCAATCTCATCGATTTGTAAACAAAAATCTTCAATA
This sequence comes from Caenorhabditis japonica, assembly GCA_963572235.1. NCBI lineage: Eukaryota > Metazoa > Nematoda > Chromadorea > Rhabditida > Rhabditidae > Caenorhabditis > Caenorhabditis japonica. The sequence continues at coordinate 3,592,152 of OY754344.1, read as the reverse complement.
GATTGACCATCATAATACCGGATGTCTTCGAATGCTTTCTTAGCCCGCCGAGATTCATCTTCCGGTGAAATTCTCAACCTGTTGGCCAAGGCATTCAAAATGATGTCCACTGATCTTTTTTCAGAATCTGGGAGACCTCTGAAAACTTGCCGAGCTTTACCGGTAAGGAATTTAGTCTCGAGCAAATTCCTCTGATCTTCGTCATCTAACTGACCATACTTCATCAGGAACGACTTTTTAAAGGATTGCAGAGAAACTGTGCTTTCCTGCGCTGAAAACTTTGGCGGTTCTGGCAAATGCTGGTTCATCATCCATTGCCCGAACACCTCCACTAAAGATTCACGACTTTGTGGCTTAGGAACAGTCACTTTTCTGCTTCTCATATACTCAGGACTACGCCTGGCATTTTCAAGAAAACTCTCATCCTCTATCTCTGCAGCTTCTAATGTCTCTTCTGCCCGTTCAGAGAATCTAGGTCTTTCAATGCCTTCATCCCACTTTTTATTAGGCTCACCTGGCAAAACGCGAACTCTTTGAGTTTCTGTGGAGCCCGAAGAGGTTAACGTCGGAGCCATGATCTGAACAGATTCATTTTTGTAATTCCGAAGATGTTCTTTCTCACCAATTCTAGTGTAGGAGTTGGCCTTCAGATTAGCCTCCATCCACTCACTATCCTTGACGAGCTTTCCTTTCTCTTCTTGCACCATTTCGAGCTTGAGCTTCAAAAGGCGGCTTTTTTCTTTCTCAGCGTTCAGTTGCTGCCGCACCTCGACGATTTCGTTGTGCTTTTCCTGAAAAACAAATTCCAGGTTATGGCATTCCTCAACTTTTGCTTTGAATTCTAGCCTTACAAGGGAAGTCTTTTCACAAACCATATTGGAATTCTCTGAAACTTGGTGGGCGAATAGAACCTATCTCTGGCTACCGCGTCAAAAAAATTTAGCTGCCGAACTTCAAAAATAAGCTCAAAAAGTTGCTCCAAAGTTCCGGCTCCGCTCTCCGTCACTTCTCTCGTTTTTATCACGACCCTCCAGAAGTGAAAAAATCAACGAAAGGGAGGCGCAGTGGTAGAGTGGGGGGCAGCAGGAGAAAGGTCACGGGTTCGAACCCTCTGGTCGTAAAAATTTTTTTGATATTTTTTATAAGTATGTGAAACAGGGGTGGGACCAAAAAAATATGTTTTGTGGGTGAGAAAAAAATTTTAACTTTTTCTGATTTCTTTTTTTGACAATGTGACGTAGGCGATACTTTTTTTGGGTTTTTTGTAGAGTCGCGGAGCGGAGGCGAAGTAGGTTTTTGGACGGGGCTACTCCAAGGCAGAACGTTCTGTATCAGAACTGTCCCGAAGCAGAACCGTGAAACAGAAATTTTTTCTCACCTTCACCATCAAAAAATAAATTTTTTCTCACCCAAAAAACATATTTTTTTGGTCCCACCCCTGTTTCCCATACTTATAAAAAATATCAAAAAAATTTTTACCACAAGAGGGTTCAAACCCGTGGCCTTTCTCCTGCTGCCCCCCACTCTACCACTGCGCCTCCCTTTCGTTGATTTTTTCACCTCTGGAGGGTCGTGATAAAAACGAGAGAAGTGACGGAGAGCGGAGCCGGAACTTTGGAGCAACTTTTTGAGCATATTTTTGAAGTTCGGCAGCTAAATTTTTTTGACGCGGTAGCCAGAGATAGGTTCTATTCGCCCACCAAGTTTCAGAGAATTCCAATATGGTTTGTGAAAAGACTTCCCTTGTTAGATCTTTTTGCGATGATTGAATCGTCCGCAATGCGTTCTGCATCGTTTGCAAAGCATTTTGCGCACTCTCCAATTTTCGCGCCTCTTTTCTCAGTCTCTCGACTGTCTCTTGCTCTTCTCTCAAAAGAAACAAGTCATTGTAACGGTCTCTCAAAAATTCTTCAAAATCACTCACTGTCTGGATGTTCTGCCTCTTCAAGCAGTCCATAATCGCAGTGTGATCTTGGTCGAAGCACTGAGACGACGCCTCCTCTTCATCATCCTTGTGATGTTGGGAAGTCTGAAATTTTTCAATGACTTTATGCAATTGTGCATTTTTTGCGTTTGCCTGCAGCGCATCTTCCTCTCTTCTGCTAATGGCAGTTTCGAGAGTACTAATTCTGCCCGACATAGCCTTTAACATTATGCCACACTGAACATCAGAAAAGTTTGTGAACTTTTTAATGTCCGAAATGGTTTCTGCGATAGCTTTCGCATTTTTGTTTTCTCTCACCTGACGATGGTCATCATACTGCTGGCACATCGTCTCCTCCTCCATTCTCTCAGCTGAAGAGTCCAGGTCTTCCACTCTTTGCTCCACCACGACTCCTGTTGGGTTGAATTCGAATTCAACTCCATTTGCGGCAGCGGTGTCGGCAATGTGTGGCATGACGTCTGCAAACGAATACTTTATTCAATTTGTGACTCAGCGGAGATAAGATATTGGTGAAAAAAATGTGTACAGAAACACAATATCTGACACCAAAGCACAGGTTCAATGACAAAACCCACAAGTTTTGTTTTAACTTTGACAAAAGTTAAGTAAAACAAATTTCTACCAATCCGTTACGATATTGGACGAATTTCAGTGAAATACTGATTTATCTTATCGCAGATCGATTAATTTGTCACGAAAATTATTTTCCGAAACAAAATCAAAAAATTTTGACACAAAAATCAATATTTTTATGCCAAAATTCGATATTTCACGCGAAAGTTTATTCCCTTCGCGGAAGCTATCAATCCACTGCCTCCAGCACCGGTAATGCGCCAGCAAGCTTGACGCACTTTGCGTGCCCTGGCGCGGTTGCCGACGAGCACTTATTTTCTACTGAAAATGTGGTTTTCTTCTATTTTTTTAATCAGTTGGGGAATTTTTTGTTCTTTTCAGATTCAACTTTTGTTCCTACAGGTATTTTCGGCAATTTAAGAGCTCGCGCGATGAAATCGATGCAGAAATGAGGACGAAATATGCGAAAATTGGAATAACGTGGAAAAAAAGCATTAGTCTCGAATTTCAGGCGAATGAATGAAAGATTCTTCTTTTTTCGATTCAAGTTTTGTAAAAATGGTCGAGACAAACATTTTAAGCCCACAACCGCCTGGAAACAATCCGATTTGACGACGAAATACGATTTTTAAAGCTGCTGCCAGGCTTATTTTGCGCTCGTCTATTTAATGTGCATTCTTAAACCGTTTATATTTCGATTTGTGCCTGAAATAGTTTTAGTATTTCAAGATTTTCAATTTCAGGTAAGACCAATTTGAGCCCGGTGTGACATCCAAGCCGGAAATCGACCGAAGAACTGAGGTTCGTATAAAAAATAAAATAGAATTTAAATAAACATTGGGACTGGTGTATCATGATTTATAAAAACTGTAAAATCACTTGTAATGTTGTCAAATTTCCGAGAGAAAATTCATAAAATGTGGTTGGAGATATTATTTTCAGAATAATGGGTCGAAAGTCATGTCGCCAAATAGCCTCAAAATCTAAATGGATTGCCGGAGGTACGCTTCGCGAATTTCACAAGCGCGAAAATGAAGGCCAAGTCAGTTTAGACGATGAAGAAACGCTTCTTCACAAGAAAATCGACGAGCTCGACGAGACAATCGCCAACCTGAAAGAGTCTCATGAAAAACTGCGCATGGCAAATTCTCATTTAGAAGCTGATATTATAAAAAAATCCGAGCAAATAAAACAATTGCAAACACAGCTGGCAGCAGAGCAACGACGAAATCAGCATCTTCAGGCAAATATTCAAAAAGAGCAAGCAGCGCACGAAGACTGTAAAAGAACACGGGCGCAGTGGATCACCAACGCTGCTGAAGATCATAAATTGCTTGTGAAAGAAGAGATGGATAACCTGAAAAAATCTATGCTTTCATTGACACCCACGAGAGGAAAAAGGATCAAAGTTTATCGTAAAGTCACTGACAGGCACACCAAAATGAGCAGATTCCGACGTGTTATCGAATTCATCGAGGAATTTGTTGGAAAAGATGATGCCGATCTCTTCATTTCCGATTTCGTTAACTTCGTGGCGAATTGTGACTCATATAAATTTTCCTTCAAGTTGTCGCCATGGGATTCATTTTATGTCACCATTAAATTCGGTCTCTCCGACGAATTTTTGAAGCAGTTCAAAAAAATCTGCAAAACTCGGATAGGATTTGATATTTTGGCCGGTAGAAACACAATTAACGATATGAAAAAGAAGATTGATCCCGGGCAAGATTTTCATTTTTCCGTGGAATATGTTTCCAAAAAAAATGCAGATGGAAGGGAAGTTCATGCGCCATGTGTTGTCGCTTTTGCACGCGACGTTCCTAACCTCCTTAGAAGACGATTGGAAAGATTGTCGAGAAGCAAGCGATTGGTCCATGATGACGGGACTGCTGGAGAAATCGTTATAGGAGTAGGAGGAGACAAGGGAGCGGATGTGACGAAGATGTGCATGATTCTGGAAAATGTTGACAAACCGAATAACCCACACTCTATCCAGATGCTCGGTTTGTATCACGGCCACGACGATAATCAGAACTTGCATGCCAAACTTGGGCCTCTTTTCGATCAGCTCAACAATCTCCATTCCATTTCCTACACAGAAAACGATGTTGAAGTGACGAAGAAAATCCGAATCAAGCCAATCGGTGACTTGAAGTTCTTGTCCGCGCTTTTTGGACACTCTGGGCAATCTTCGTCTTCGCCGTGTCCTGTTTGCAACCAAAGCTGGACGAAGTCAGGACGAAATAAAGCGCTGCTCTCGACGTTTTGTTTCGAAGAGGTTGGAGCGCCTCGAACTCTCACCCAGTTGCTCCGTGAAGGACGCCCACTTCTTCATGTCGAGCCCGAGCTTGCAGGACCGCCGGCACTCCACACAATTATGGGAATCACGCAAAGCTATGTCATCGATCCTCTTGTCGCTCGTTGTAATCAAATTGATTATCCGTTCGAAAACCTCCCAGCGGATCTTCCAGGGCAACGAGCCGCTTTGAAACGATTGAAGACTGAAAAGGAAACGTATGAGGAACGAGTAAATGGATTGATAGAAGCGCAGAAACTTATCCAATGTTCGGTGGATGCATTCGTTAGAATGGACCAGCCATCACGAGGCAGGTCACGCAGCAATCCAAAGTGCAAATCGCCCTTCTGCCTCATTAATTCCATTCCTCAAAATTACTCGAAAATGGAGCGATTTCTGTGCAGCATTTGCGACGAACAATTTCACGTAGCTTGTTCTGGATTTTTTACACCGGATCAGTGTTTTTCGGCGAAAAAATGTTTGATGTGCAGCAAGAAGTCTGAATTTTCACTCCATTTTCTCCAAAATAATGCGAAACTTCAATTGGAAGCCATTCAAAAAAAATTGGATGAAGATGATGGAACGCTGAAAGAAGTCGATTTTGAACTCACGGTGTTGAAGGAGCAAATGGAAAAGTCGGCGGGCCCCACACGAAAGCAGTTCGAACAAGTGCTTGAATCGATTGGATGCGATGGACGCATCTGGTACCAGTCCCTTGTCGGTAAGCAGGTTCGAACTCTTCTGCGCACCCAGAATATTGAAAAGGTGCTGTCGATTTTCACTCCAGACGAGCAGACAGATGGAATGCGTCGGGTCATGCGTGAATTAAGCCTACTGATGTCAAATGCTAACAACGCGGTGAAATCGGATGACGACATTGACCAAGTGGAGTGCAGTATTGCGCGTTTCGTCATTGCCATTCGAGAAGCACATCCTACAATGGGCGTGACACCGAAATTGCACCTGTTGGCTGCCCATCTTGTTCCTTACATGAGGGTTCACAAGACGTGGGGGAGGATGACGGAGCAAGGAATTGAAAGCCTCCACGCCATTTACAACACCCTTCGTCGGCGATATGCTTCGGTTCGGGACCCAACCCTTCAAGTGAACCTCATCCTGCAGCAGCTTGCAAATCTTAACGTCATGTTCGATTGTGGCGACTCTTGGTTGGATGAGGAGTAACGAATCGAATTTCGATCATTATTTACATTTATCCATCATCTTCCCAGATTTTCCTCGTTCCATTCATTTTTTGCGCTCCTTTTCACATTCTTCGTAGGCACTTGACTCACTTCTTAACATTTCATATCGATTTTCATTCCGCTTTATCCATTTTCTTCTGATTTTTTTTTCATTTTGTTTTTTTTCCTCGTCCGTTTCTCAGTCCATATCTCAATTTTTCAATATACACGGGATTTGCTTCATCTCATAATACTTCATATCGATTACCATCTTTATAATTTCATCCACTTTCGTTTCGCTTTAATCATGTTCTTTCATATTTTCATAACGTTTCATATCGATTATCATCTTCTCATTTTATTATTCATCTTTGCTAGGTGTATCTTCGTGTTCTTTCTTGCCATATTAATTTTTTTTCACTTGTTTCCCAGTTCCTTTCAAATTTTCATTTATTCCGGTGATCTTCTTACAAATAAATTGTATTCTCTTTTCTCTTCGATCCCAGAGAATATATTTTTCTGTTTCATTACTTCGAAAAATGGCTCTTTTATTCTTTTATTTATTTAAATTGGTCTTTTGTGCGTGGTTTTAGTAAGTCGTTTTGTCGCAAAAACACTATACCACCTAACACACAATAATACCAAAAACATTCGAAAAAATTAACATATTAGTGTAAAAACGTAGGTGTTAGGCGAACAACAAACTAATTGATTTTCAATCGATACCGGCGGGTCTGCAGGGTGAATGACACATGGCTGAGCAACTATAAAATTTGAGTAACGAATAAGGGGAAAAATGGGTAGGGGGGGGGGGGGGGGGGCAGTATTCCTAATCAACAAAAAAGAAAAAAAAAAAAAATTTATCCTCTATTAGTTATGATCGTCCACTTCATGGAATACTCCTTGCGTCGTCGGGACGTCCTTGAGGTATCTCTGCAGGCCACCAATCGATCTCCATCTACCTCGAGCCGCCACTTGTTCCAGCGATAGACCCAACTCCCTGAGGTGATTGGCACCTCCTCGCCGAAAACAGTGATGAGTTGCCCCTTCCTTCCCGATCTTCTTCAGCATCCTCGATGCCAAAGCCGAAATTGACGGTGCTGACAATTTCTCGGTTCCTGCTAAATTCGAAAAAACGTACGAACACTTTTCTCCGTTTGCGAGTCTCCACTTGCACATGAGAATGTCCGCGTCGCTGCCGGGGGTATACTCGATGAAAGACGATCTTCCGAGCGCCATCTGGTCGTTTTTCGCCTTATCGACTTTCACTTCGATCGTATTCCCTCTACGAGTGATGCCGTCCCATCTGAGGTCCGCCGCTTCTGACGCTCTCAACATCGCGTGGAATGATAAAATAGCCAGAAGAGCATCACGGTCCGCGGCCGGATCGTTTGACGACATGGCCATGTCAGTGATCTTCTTCACATCGGCTATCGTCATCTCAACTTTCGGCTTCCTGAAATCGATTTCGGTTCTCCTCGTCCACTTTAAAAGGTCTGAGATCAGACTGGAAGCAATCCCGGACATGCCATCGTTTGTCACTCGATACGCAGCTGCAATCTTCCCAAGAGCGCTGCTTCCGATGGTCCGTGCTTTTTCTCCTAGATACAAGAGAAGGGATGACTCGTTTTGTGGCAGATTCCTTTTGATGGTCCACTGAGCTCGTTTTGAGTTTTCGGTCTTGTAAGCTTTCGCTGTGGAAAAAGCCTTCGAGCCGTATGGAGCGTCCTCGAGAAAATCGACCACGTGGCTGAGCTCTGTCCCGGCGATGGTTCTCAGCTCCTCGATGAATTGCTGCTTTTTTCCTTCTGGAAAAATATTTTGTTGAAAATGTGTCTCCTGTACACCTCTCTTGCGCGTCATGCCTATCTTCCCCGGGTGGGTGGGCCGGGAAACTCGCTAAAAACGCGTAGAATGACAATAATTTCGAAAATGTTGCGCACCTCAGAGATTTCGTTGCGAGACCCAGTTGGAAAATAACGTGTGCCTTTAAAGGATTTGCTCGCCTGGGCCATTTTTCTCCGTTCTTCAACGAAAAATATATTATTCTCTTTTCTCTTCGATCCCAGAGAATATATTTTTCTGTTTCATTACTTCGAAAAATGGCTCTTTTATTCTTTTATTTATTTAAATTGGTCTTTTGTGCGTGGTTTTAGTATGGTAGAAATAATTTTACAAAGCCGAGGGGCAGATTTCTATTGCGAAAAATCTAGGAAAGCGAGAATAAATTCGGATTTTGAAAATTTTGAGCTTGTCGCTTCACAGTAATTTGATCCCCTCCCTGGTATAAAAATCTTGCTGTTTTTCTCGTAAATCATGTAATCCTTGATTTCTCTAATATATCTACCTCTATTATCAACTAAAGACTGATACGAAGGATGGCTTTTCCAGATAGGAGCCACAAGCACTCCCTTCAGCCCTTTTTTCCTGGCAACTGCTATCAGTCTAGGTATCAAAATTGGAGGAGGCACCCACCAAGCCGTTCCACCCGCTGCTGCTTCCCGAATGTGTTCGAAGACGTCGGCTCCGGCGGATCCCGGTGTGGGATATCTGGAAAAAAAGATAGTTGTCTTTCTGTTCTGATGGTCAGCGAACCAGTCCACTTCTATTTTTCCCCACAGTTTTTGCGCTTGCCTGAATACTTTTTCTTCTACTTCCCAATCGTCAAAATCAAAATTTCTACTGGCTTCATCCGCTTCCCAGTTGTTTTCTCTGGGGATCCAAATGAATAAGAATTTTCCGATTATTTCTAAGTTTTTTCTTACATTTTCTGCAATTTCGTGCAATTCGGGTTTCATAGACCCTTTTCTAGCAATCACTACGCCACTCTGACTGTCCATCAACACTCTTATGTTTCCTTTTACATTCTCTTTCAAAACTTTTGAAGCACCTTCCAAAGCTCTGAGCTCTCTCATAGTACTCGACTGCGCATCAAAAGTTTTGTCACCAATCTGGGACCACTTCCACACTACTTTCTGCTCTTTATCTTTCAAAACAGCACCCATGCCATTGGCCGAAGCGTCGGTAAACAAACTCCAAGCATATTCTACTTCTTCTTCTTTTATCTTCCTTTGTAGGACTCTTTTTCCATTTTTCTCCCAATAATCGAGTTCTTTCCTCTCACCTTTCGATTTTCGCAAGTGATTGTGTTTGTCCCTCTCCTTTGACTGATGTGCGGCCACCGTCCGCATCAAGTGTCGAGCCTCGAAGATGGCGACGTCACCTGCAATCAGATCCATTGATGCCAGGCATCCCAAAAATTTCATTCTGTCCAGGACAGATGGAGAATCCTTCTCCTTGAGAATTCTTAGCATAGACCACCAGGTAGTCATTCTCTTCTCGGTCGCAGCGACCATTCCCTCCAGGAGGTTCACATCAAAGCCAAGCCAACTAAAGGCTATTCGCGGCTCCCAAAAAGACTTCTGCTCAGCCACGCAGACACCTGCTTCTTCCAAATCTTTTCTAACTATCCTAACCGACCTACTAATCTCTCTCTCTGACTCCCCCAAAATTAAACCGTCATCGAGATAGAGATATATTTTGACACCCTCTTTTCTCCACTTATAAACTAAGACTTTAAAAACTTTGGTGAAAATCCAGGGGGCTGATGAGAGACCAAAAGGAAGTCCCCGAAAAACATAGTATGGATGAGCAGGAGGGTTTGAAAGCGAAAATCCTAGCAGGGATCTGGAATTTTTGTGAATTCTAATGTGGTGATAGCCGCTAGTAAAATCAAAAGTTGCAGCAAATTTTGAAAATTCTAACTGGGGCCAGGCGGTTTTCAAATTTTCTAGCTTAAATTTTGGTGGATCTATGCTTCTATTTAAGGCACTCAAGTCTAAAATCATTCTCAATTTTTTTACCTTGATCGACGACGTGCAACGCCGAGACACAACGCGGCTCGTCCTGGACCTGCTCCACAACTCCTTGCATCGCGAGCTTCTCAATCTCTGAAGACAGAAAGTCTTTGTATTTCAACATCGATGGACGTAGTCCTTCTGGCTCCGGAATCTTGGCACCAGACTCCAATTGAACCACCACTCCTGACTCTACAACGCTGAGCACCCAGTCCTCTCTGGCATGCTCTTTCCAGAAACTCAGAGCTCTGGTCAATCTGTTTGGAAAATCAGTTTCAAACTCACCGTTTTTGCGGGCACCGATTTGCATAGTGTCCGAAACGATGGCACCGCATGCACTTGACATCGGCTCTTCCTTCTCTCTGGCTTTGGTGATCCCGGACTCTTCCATTGCCTCTGAAAGAGTCCGTTCCTCGAAACCACTGCGAATCCTTTGTATCGATCCTTCTCTTTCTCGAATCGGTTTGGCTTCTTTGGTTTCCTGAGAGTTGGGAAAAAAGCAGCAACGAAGTCATATCCGGAGCACTCGTTGAACCAGTTGATTCCGAGGTAAGTGCCTTGAGCGCATCGATTTTCTCTTTTGCAGCAAGAATTCCCGGGTCGTGGTCCAACAAGACCAACTCAGCGTTCCGGTTTGATAGCAGCGCCAGAACTTCCTTCACCGGCTCCATGAATTCGCCGTCGTGAACTGCTTTTCTCAACAAGTTTTTCAAATTGGTATTGAAATCGAGCGATTTTTGGATCCCTTTTCCGGTGACTTTTGGCGCCTTTTCCTCTTCAAATTTCTCCTTTTTCTTCTGCGCCGATTCCAACAGTGAAGTAATCCTATCCATCATCCGGCTCTCCATCTCTTTCAATCGATCCCCTTCTAATCCTCCTTGCGCCTCCTCTCCGGACATCGCGACTGTTCTGTGTTCAGATTTAAGAAGGAATAAGGGGGAAAAAAAAAGGAGAAGACAACAACAAAAATAACTGCGAGAAAAAGAAAGAAAAATGTGTTTTATAAAAACTGAAACGGTAAAATCCCAAAAAAAAAAAAATTCTATTTTTTGATTGTTTGGTCGAAAATTTCTTAATTTGCTTTAATTTTACTTAAATTTTTGGAAAATTTGATAATAAAATGTAAAACTTTTCCGAAAATTCGACAAAAACGCGACGAAACGACGCTAAAAACGCGTAGAATGACAATAATTTCGAAAATGTTGCGCACCTCAGAGATTTCGTTGCGAGACCCAGTTGGAAAATAACGTGTGCCTTTAAAGGATTTGCTCGCCTGGGCCATTTTTCTCCGTTCTTCAACGAAAAATATATTATTCCAATCATCAGCGAAACCTGCAAAAATCATCGGCACAGAGGACATATAGCTCAAAGTGACTAACCGCTCGTAATTTGCACATTTTTCATCCAGCCGTCTTTCTTCTTTTTACTTTCGTTGAACAACTTGGATTCTGAAATTAGGTGAAAATGAATATGATGAATATGATATCATGAATTCGAAAGGAGTGACATTTCTCGGTAAATAAAATAGAGTTTCTTATCAACAAAGAAAGAAATAAATAAATTGAAAAATGAAGATACTTTTTGTCTCACAAATTATTACCGGGAGATGTCACGCCATGGCAAATATATACTAATAAAATGGGGAAAAAAATGAAACGTTAACTAACCTTTTCAACAATCACGTAAAAATAATTAGAAGACGCTCAGAAAGTGATTTCCTTCCTGAAATCACTGCAATGCCAAGCTCAAAAAAAAAAAGACGGCTTTCGCGCCAGCAAACGCAAAGTGCGTCAGCATATGTACACTTGGCGCTTTCCCGCTTTTGGAGGCAGTGCAATCTGCTATAAGTTGCCACACAATCAATCGCTTATAGACTGAGAGTGATACTGACACTCAGTAAAACTGAAACTATCCGCCGTATACCGGAAACGGAACAGTTGGCACTGATCAAGTGAAAGAAAAAGTGATTTCCAAGTTTTACCCGGGAACTCAACAATTTCTATAATGATTCAAAAAATAATTGCACTTTTGCTCAGATCTTTCTTCGCAAAAGGCAATTGTTTTTCTCCAGAGCGAGAAATCCCAAAATTCCACAAAAACAACGTGTTCTTGTGAATTCTGGTTCAAAAACGGCTTCGGCCCCCAAGTCGCGCCCCGATCGAATTGTCGAGTTTTACCCAGACAATCCGATGGAACACGGAAAAATAAAAAGAAAAGAAAAAGAAGAAAAAGACGAAAAAGAAAATACACAGTTTCGAGACAATAATCACTTTATTATCTCTAAACTGAAAGAAAAAATATAAAAGAGTGGCCTGTCCACAGGACCACTCAACTTAACTTAAAAACACAAAAAAAAAGAGCAAACTCGCTCCAAAAAATAGATAAAAAAGTCTCACAATCGAGAACCAAAAAACGCACGACCCAGCAGCACGCTGTCCGACCGAAAACCTAGAAAAACAATCTAAACATTTGTCATCAAAATAGAAGAGATCAAAATGTAATAAACCGCGGCATGCCGTGGGAGTCAAATGAAAGAAATTCTCAGGAAATGGCGGCATCGCTGCGTCAAGATTTGCATTTGCAACCTTGCAGGGTGTATTCGGGAGCATTTGCTCAATGACTTTAAAGAGTTATTCGGGATAAAACCGGTCGATACCGGACAGAAAAAAACATTTTTTTTTGGTCCCACCCCTGTTAATGACCCCCAAAGTATAAAATATAATTTTTAGAAAACAAAACAAAAAAAAAATAACAAGAAAAATTTAATTGAAAAAATTAAAAAACAAATATTCAAATTCATAAGTGTGCAAACACCAATCGTGGCAAGACTCATTTTACGACATCTCACGTACTCGGGAATACGTAAAACTACAAAAATCTCCGAAACCACCTATCCTTTTCCAGATTCCCCGACCAGGCGTCCACCGCAGACACGTACAACGAAGACGACCTTCCCGTGTACGGACCAATGCCAAAGGAGCCGGACGAGAAGCTGCACCCGTGGAAGTACGAGCGAAAAGACTCTGGCGTTCGTAAATTGTGAGTTCTGTTAAATAGACGATGAAAATGAGAAAGAAAAGAGAAAAAGTGTTCAGCTTCCGCTTCTTCAAAGAGTTTGGCGTGACGGCGTCCCCGCGCCGCGGCTCTTCTGCCAACGCATCGCCACGACTTCCGGCTCGTGCCATCCCACCATCCCTGAACTGATGATGTTGGCGCCAATGCTGCCGGTGCACATTATGTTCAACTCTTTTGTCTATATGTTTCAATGTCTGTGAGGCTCTTTTTTGACCCTTTTTTGCTCTCAAACTCACCGATCTCACTCACACTAGTCCCCATTCTGCTGCTTCTAGTATGTATTACTGTATATTTTGCTCTATTACGCGTTCGCCGCGCGGTTTTTTTCGTCAGAAAAAAAAAACGAAATCACGTGGCATATGCGTAATATGGGCTATTTTGATTATGATTATTAATTTACTATCATTGTCTCAATTTTTCTCATACCGGCTACATTATCCTTGTCATCTGATGATTAAATCTGCTTTTGCTATAGTAGATTCGTGGCGGAGTGACAATTTTTTTCACATTTTTATTCGAAAAAATGAAGAAATAATTGAAGAAATGAAGAGATTTTTCGTCTCCCAGTTTCACGTGAAATGTCACTCCGTCACGAATCCATTATACCACCTTTCTGAAAAACTGGGGAATAGACCACGCCCCTTTTTTTCCAACTAAAGAAACTGAAACATTTTCCCAAAAGGGGGCGGAGCCAATTCCCCGGTTTGTTTTTGGGTTCTCCCTCTTTTTTTTTGTACCCATCCCCGTGCACGACCTGTTCCTTTTTTTTCTCTCTCTCTCTCTCTTTCTGTTCTTGTGGCATATATATTTAAAATGTTTATTCATTTTTTTTTTGTCTACGGAGAATGAAAACCAATGATCTTCCCAAAATTTTTCGATTTTTCAGCGATTTTTCTCATGAGCGCGTCGTTTCACGTGTCTGCGTACCCGGTGTTTGATTTTACGACATTTACATTTACATTATAGGAATTCCCAAAAAATTGAAGAGTCGTAAAGTTTAGTACCGTGTACGCAGACACGTGAATCGACGAGCAAATTCCAGAAAAAATGAGACCCTGACAAAACCGGGGAAAACCACGAAACCGGGGAAGACAAAACCGGGAAAAAAATGGAAAAAACCGGGGGAGAGGCTCTGCCCCCTTTTGCAACTGCTGCACGCTGTTTTGTACTGGAAGGTGTTGAAAAAGTGCGCCGCAGACTTGCAACTTTTCCCCGGTTTTGTCCATTTTTTTCCCCCGGTTTTGTCTTTCCTGGTTTTGTCTTCCCCGGTTTTGTCAGGGTCTCGAAAAATTGGGGCTACTACGGTATAGAACTCGCACGGAGTAGAACCGCTATGGAATAGAACTGGATATGCAATAGAACTGCGCGGAATAGAACTGTGCGGGATAGAACTGCTACGGAATAGAACTGCACGGGATAGAACTGCTACGGAATAGAACTGCGCGGAATAGAACTGCTACGAAATAGAACTGCTATGGAATAGAACTGCACGGAATAGAACTGCTACGGAATAGAACTGCACGGAATAGAACTGCTACGAAATAGAACTGCTACGAAATAGAACTGCTACGGAATAGAACTGCTACGGAATAGAACTCGTACGGAATAGAACTCGTACGGAATAGAACTCGTACGAAATAGAACTCGTACGAAATAGAACTCGTACGAAATAGAACTCGTACGAAATAGAACTCGTACGGAATAGAACTCGTTCGAAATAGAACTCGTACGAAATAGAACTGGTATGAAATAGAACTCGTTCGAAATAGAACTCGTACGAAATAGAACTCGTACGAAATAGAACTGGTATGAAATAGAACCAGATAGCTGCCAAATAGCCGCCAGGTAGCTGCCAAATAGCCGCCAGGTAGCTGCCAAATAGCCGCCAAATAGCCGCCAGGTAGCCGCCAAATAGCCGCCAAATAGCCGCCAGGTAGCTGCCAAATAGCCGCCAAATAGCCGCCAGGTAGCTGCCAAATAGCCGCCAAATAGCTGCCAAATAGCTGCCAAATAGCTGCCAAATAGCTGCCAAATAGCTGCCAAATAGCCGCCAAATAGCTGCCAAATAGCTGCCAAATAGCCGCCAAATAGCTGCCAAATAGCCGCCAAATAGCTGCCAAATAGCTGCCAAATAGCTGCCAAATAGCTGCCAAATAGCTGCCAAATAGCTGCCAAATAGCTGCCAAATAGCTGCCAAGTAGCTGCCAAATAGCCGCCAAATAGCTGTCTGGTAGCTGCCCTCTTGGAGAACGCGACCGGCTATACATAGTTTCTTGTACCGACAAATGACGGGTCCGCGATCGCTATCATTTGAATTCTTCAATTTGAAAAAACCATATCGACGAACTGCTACGGAATAGAACTGCACGGAATAGAACTGCTACGAAATAGAACTGCTACGGAATAGAACTCGTACGAAATAGAACTCGTACGAAATAGAACTGGTACTGAATAGAACTCGTACGAAATAGAACTTCTACGGAATAGAACTCGTACGAAATAGAAGAAACAACACACGGTTCGTAATTTCGGAGCGTCGATATGGTTTTTTCGAGGCTACCCCGAATCAGAACGTTCCCGAATCAGAACTGTCCCGAATCAGAACCGTGTCCTGAATCAGAACTGTTCGTATCAGAACTGTCCGGAATCAGAACTGTCCGGAATCAGAACTGTCCCTAAGCAGAACTGTTCGTTTCAGAACTGTCCCATATGAGAACTGTCCTGTATCAGAACTGTCCCGAATCAGAACTGTCCCGTAGCAGAACTGTTCGTATCAGAACTGTCCCGAATCAGAACTGTTCGTATCAGAACTGCCCCAAATCAGAACTATTTTAAATAAAATTTGTTTTATTATGAAAAAACAACATATTAGGCCGTAAGCATGCTTATTGAATAGTTCTGATTTGGGGCAGTTCTGATACGAACAGTTCTGATTCGGGACAGTTCTGATACGAACAGTTCTGAATCGGGGCAGTTCTGATTTAGGGCAGTTCTGATTCGGGACAGTTCTGCTTTGGGGCAGTTCTGATAAAGGACAGTTCTTATACAGGACAGTTCTGATTCGAACAGTTCTGATTCAGGGCAGTTCTGATTTATGACAGTTCTGATACGAACAGTTCTGATTCAGGACACGGTTCTGATTCAGGACAGTTCTGATTTGGGACTGTTCTGATTCGGGGTAGCCTCGGTTTTTTCAAATTGAAGAATTCAAATGATAGCGATCGCGGACCCGTGATTTGTCGGTACAAGAAACTATGTATAGCCGGTCGCGTTCTCCAAGAGGGCAGCTACCAGACAGCTATTTGGCGGCTATTTGGCAGCTATTTGGCAGCTATTTGGCAGCTATTTGGCAGCTATTTGGCAGCTATTTGGCAGCTATTTGGCAGCTATTTGGCGGCTATTTGGCGGCTATTTGGCAGCTACCTGGCGGCTATTTGGCGGCTATTTGGCAGCTACCTGGCGGCTATTTGGCAGCTACCTGGCGGCTATTTGGCAGCTACCTGGCGGCTATTTGGCAGCTATCTGGTTCTATTTCATACCAGTTCTATTTCGTAGGAGTTCTATTTCGTACGAGTTCTATTTCGTACGAGTTCTATTCCGTACGAGTTCTATTTCGTACGAGTTCTATTTCGTACGAGTTCTATTTCGTACGAGTTCTATTCCGTACGAGTTCTATTCCGTAGCAGTTCTATTCCGTGCAGTTCTATTCCGTGCAGTTCTATTCCGTAGCAGTTCTATTCCGTGCAGTTCTATTCCGTATCAGTTCTATTCCGTATCAGTTCTATTCCGTGCAGTTCTATTCCGCGCAGTTCTATTCCGTAGCAGTTCTATTCCGTGCAGTTCTATTCCGTAGCAGTTCTATTCCGTGCAGTTCTATTCCGTAGCAGTTCTATTCCGTGCGAGTTCTATTGCATATCCAGTTCTATTCCATAGCGGTTCTACTCCGTGCGGGTTCTATACCGTAGTACCCCCGAAAAATTGCGAGAAGAGGAAAATTGTCGTAAAGCTTGATGCCGAATACACAGACACGAGAAATGACGCGCAAATGAAAAAATTGCAATTCAGTTTTTTTTTTTTCATTTTTTTTTTGGCGTCCACTTTTCCAATTTTTTTCATTTAAATATAAAAATTGTTTATTTTTTGCGATTTTTCCGTTCTTTGAAACCAGACTTCGCCTACTTTTTTTGGTAAAATTCGAAAAAATTATTATTTTTTCTATTTTTTAAAATGGCTTTAAAAATTCCAAAAAAAAATCCCGCAAAAAGCCAATCACGGTGATTCTTTTAGTACCAAGCACACAATTCTAGTCCCCCGATTAAGTTTTTCCTGTCGCGATTTTGTAATGGGGTTGTTCACGCCGTGAAAAAAAAAATGTTTTTTACATTTTTTTCACAGCGTGAATAACCACATAAATGACGTCTGATCAAAAAGTTGTCTGTCACGTTACTAGCTCTCATTAGGGCGCATTTTTCAAACCTGAATTCGCTCTTTTTTATACGTACAATTTCAAATAAAACTGGTTTTCCGTGGTGGCAGAACTAATTTCCGTAAACTTTATTGCCGCATTTTGCAAAAAGGGGTGGGAACTCCGCCCACTCCATGTGAAGAGAGAGTGAGAGAGTGCGAGGGGGAGAGAGGAAATACTTGCGATCGGGGGACTAGAAATGCGTGGCCGGTAGTAGTAAAAGAAGCTATTCTGAAACGATTTTTTGGTAAATAGACCATCCGCAAAAATCCTTGGACCATCCGCTGGGAGACGCCATTTCCATTGCGTTAAGGGGGCTGAAAATGATTTTGGCACTTTGCGTCTCAACTGCACGAATACTAACGGCATCATACATGTCGAAATTCGGGCCGGCCCGGGCCGGCCCGCGGGTCGGTCCGTCCGGGCCGGGCCACGGGCCGGGCCGGGCCGGGCCGGACCGGTAGAAAATTTTCCCGGCCCGGCCCGGCCCGATCAATTTTTATTTCGGTTTTTTTCGTAAGTTTTTTCGTTTTTTTTTCAATTAAAAACGAATATTCGAAGTAATTTCGTTGTTATAATGGATTCGTGGCGAAGTGACAAATTTTATCACGTTTTTATTCGAAAAAATGAACAAATATCAGGAAAAAAATGAAGATATTTTTTTGTCTCACAGTTTCACGTGAAATGTCACACAGTTTCGCGTAAAATTCGTTTGTTGTGATTACATGTTTTATTTTTGAGCAGATATTTTCTCTTCATTTCACGTATTATAAAATTTTCCGGGCCGGGCCGGGCCGGGCCTGGCCGGGCCGACGGGTCGGGTCGGGCCGGGCCGGGCCGACAAAATTTCACCATTGGTCCGGCCCGGTCCGGCCCGGCCCGGCCCACGACATGTCTGAACGGCATATCTTTATGAGGTTATTCACGAAATGGCAAAAAACTGCGCGAAAACTCGGAAAATGCTCCGATTTACCTGCAAGATTGGTACTATGAAAAATGGATAATCCGTGTTCGAAACTACCCCCTCCTAAATTTTAAGAAAATTCTCAACCGGTGGGTAAACGGACCTTCCTTGTTAGGCGAGAATATTTTTTTTCGAGAAAAAAGCCGCGCATTTTAAATTTTATTTTCCAACGTTTCGTCCAACCCGCTGTGGAAAGCATGTAATTGACGAGAAGCCAAGGAGAGCAAGCTTTGCCACGAGTCAAAAACTCAGAGCGTTGGATTTTGACGTGAAAAATTGAAAATAAGGAGTGGCCAGCACCCTTTAACCTGAACATTTCTTAAAAATTTATTTCATTTTTACTAGGAGCCAAGTCTCTTTTGTTCTTCGTATTTTTCCCATCCTTCCTTAATCCAGCTTATTACGATGCCCAGAATCGTCGAAGCGACAATCGCAACCACACACAAAATTAACCAAAAGACTGCCGACACTACAAACCATAGGATATCAACCCTAAAAAAATAAGATGAAAATATAAAACTATATTGTTCATTCGCGAAAAAAGCAAGTGCGCTCCACAAAACTTAGTACTACGTAGATTTCATTTTGTTCGCCAAATAATTTCATTTCACGTTAAGTTTACACGTAAATTGAAATAATTTGGTGACGAAAATGAAATCCACGTAGTACTAAGCTTTGTGGAGCGCACTTGCTTTTTTCGCGAATGGACAATATTTCAGTAATAAAAACCGTACCATGACGGGCTCAACGTCACCGCTTTACCGAACAAATTACGGAGAGCTTTTTCGGTCTTGACTAGCTTTTCAGTAATATGTTCGTCTAGAGGCTGGGAAGAGTATTGTAACAACGATAATCCTTCAAGGCTTTCTTCGGCATTGTTTAACTCGTCGGACAGTCCAATCGATGAACATTTTAGACTCTTAATGATCGAAGTCAGCCCCACAAAATCTAAAGGTATAGCGGGAACCTTTTTCAACTTGGTAAATTCTTCGCCAATATCCTTGAATCTGTTTGCTTTTGTGGCAAATTGCGTTGGCAGCGCTTCAACTTCTAACAGAAACTGTGATACATTTTTAATGAACACATTAGAGGTACTCCAGTCAAATAAATAGTTTTCCAATTCGGGAAAATCTTGGATTCTCGTTTTAAGAGCCATTCCGCTTCGAACATGTTTTTCAAACAACTGTCCCAGATTTGGTTTCTGGTAGAAATACAAGGAACGCTGAATAGTAGATAACTCTATTGTCAATTCGTAAGGGAATGGAAAATACATAAGACGGCGATAATTGTCAGTTTCTTTAATTTGTTTTAGTAGAGACTTTTCTGTCTTACTCCAATTTTCTGATTGATTTTTAGCAGAATATAAGAAGCTCGGTAAATTATTCATTTTTATTGTTTCTTGTTTTTTCATCTTTGGAAGTGAGCTCAGAAATTCAACAAAGTCTACGACTTTCTTTAAGTGTAGTTTGCTGTTTTGGGAAAGTTTTACAACATTGCGAACACTGGAAAATAATGAGTCCATGTGAATTTCACTGGAAACAGTAATTTGTGCCAAGAATTTAGTAGCAATGTTTGTTTGACTTTCTAGCAAATTTACTTTCAAAACTATTTGTTCAAGAAGCGAGAAATTTACTGCTTGAGACCGATTAAATGTTGCATTTTTCATTATTATTATTATATCTGTTATATCGTTCACAATTGAACTAGCGGTGACGGATATATTGCTTACTGCTTTCAGCTCAATACTGATTTTTTTAAACGAATGTGAAGAATTATGAACATTTTTCAATTCTTCCAGTAATGAATTGTTTGCAAGACCCATGATTGTTAGTTCTTCTATAATTGCACTCACATTTGACAATGAACTCGAGATTAGCATTAGATTTGTTTCTTGTATCTTTTTTATGGTATTCAAATAATGACAAATAATATTTGAATAGCTCTTCCTAGTACGTTCATTCCATGTATTTTCTGCTGCAGCTAATGAGGCACTCAGTTTCGAAACTGGCCCTAGAAGAATTTTTAACTCATCCAAAGAATCTCCGCGGTTAAAAATTTGTTTGAACCACTCGCTGTCAAGGTCTTTTAAAATCAGCTTCAAATCTTCTGAGCCTTGAGGGAAATCTACATGTGCTTGCTTGTCAATAACACTTATAGTCGGAGTAATCAATTTATATATAAACGTTAATTGCTCAATAATTGCTTTGGGTCTAGAGTTTATTAAAGATTCCATAGTCTGGGAACTTAGTTGTAATATTCTCATACTAGCCGTCAATTTTTTCAAACACGACTGATTAATCAGTTTTTGGTAGTGCTTGATCTCTTGGATATACGGACTAATATTTTCCAAGCAATCGATATATGCTTTCGTGTTGTCGTAGAGTGATGAGATAGACGACTCGTTGGACAATTTTCGTAACATAAACCAAGAATTATCGAGTAAGGCGAAATCAAAAGTACCATTTGTAGTTTTTGCTTTCACTTTCTCAACAAATGAACGCAAGTCAGAAGCTGCTGAAAACACCATAGACGGTATTTTGCCAAGATCGAGTTTTGAACTATTCAGAAAGATGAAAGTGTCACAGGTTGGCGTTGCCAACCACTTTTCATTTTTCAGCTCTAGTTTATTGAAGTTACTCGTTTCTTTATTAGCCATTTTCATTGCATTTTTAGTTAAGACATCCATTTTTTTCATACTGTGAACAATGTAAGATAAATTAGTTTGATTGATCAATGAAAATGAAGATAAATTGTTCACTTTAAGTGCTTCCTTAAACAATGGCATTATTGAAACATTTTCGCTGTATATTCCAATTTGTAAGACTATGGCATTCAGCAAACGCGCTAGACTTGCCGTCTTTTCCACCAGATCGTTATAATTTCCAAAAGTGTTTTCACGTTTTGTCACTTTTTTAATTCCATCATTGTCAGGATAACCATATGACAACATTTGTCCAAGTAAAATCATTCCAATAAATGAAAGTATAAATAGTGCTGTACACATTTTGTACTTTTCAAACCAAACACCAAAAAAGTGGGTGGATGACGGTAGTTCTTTCCTTTTTTTGTAGTTCTTCGGAGCAATTATGTATTTCACTGAAATGCGTATGAGGTTAGTATTGTTTCATTTTAGTTGTCGCGCAGTGTTTGCGTACTCGCGTTGCAATCCGCTCCGCCCACTACATTGCAACTTTTTGCTGTGATTTTTCCTCTTTTTCACAATTTTTTTTCTCATGTTGCATTTTTTTTCCCCGTTTTTTTAGATACATTTTTGTTTCAGGTCGATAAATGGCGTATGCGAATGAATATTGAACAAGAAAATTCGAGAAAAAGAGAAAAAATGGCGGATGATGCAAAAATCGATAAAAAACGTTGTTCATCTTTTCTTGGTGAATTTCGCATTCTTTCTAATTTTTTTTTTTGGAAATATTCGGTTGGCAAGAAAGTTTTTGGTATGTTTTGTTTTTGTCCATAACTCGTGACAGAGCGCGACAAAAACAAAAAAGTCATTTTACTGGATATATATTATGTGTTCACGAACGAGGTTTGCAAACGACGCTCCGATGTTCCGCAATTTTTCCACTGTTCCGCAGTATTCGCTGCGAGACCGCAGTGATAAACTGCGGAACATCGGAGCGTCGTTTGCAAACCTCGTTCGTGAACACATAATAAGAGACTTACCTTGTTGACTATAACTATATATACTAACCACCACAGAAGAGCTCAATGGGTGGACGCACGCGAACTCCCAGAAAATGTCGTCCAAAATAAGTTTCGCTCAAAAAAAAATCGCTACCTCCACGATAACGCCAGTCCCCAAGTGGCGATAACAACAAAGTCACTGCTGGCAACGTTCAGCTGGGCAGTTTTTGCTCACCCGCCGTACAGCCCAGACCTTGCCCCTACTATGGATTCGTGACGTAGCGAGACAGCGTGTCAAGTTATGCGTCAGCAAATGTTGTATCTCGCCACAATTCAGCTATTGGCGGCGATAGAGGAAACACTTTTTTGCATTTTTTTTTTCATTTTGCTGGCGCACAACTTGCAGCAACGTGCCGCTACGTCACAAATCCATAATACTGATTATCACTTGTTCTCGGACATGCAACAATCCCTAGAAGGAACTGATTTCCAGACGAAGTGTTGAGGAGTCGAAAAGGAAGGCAAACACTACTGATCATTTGGTTTCTCCTTCTTTGACTAAAAACTTTCTTGCCAACCTAATAATTGATTTCAAGTCGCTTAATGTGTTGTTCAAATAGGGATTTAATTAAAAAGTTCGGGATTTTTCTCAATTCATCGCATTTTTTAACTGAATCCCACGGTGTCTGAAAGTGGAAAAATGTCTTCAACTGTCTGCACTCTCTTCTCCCTCCTCTCCCCACATCAGCGCAGTTATTTTTTCCACTGAAATTTGTTTCTTTTTTGATTTTCAGCAAAACTAGACCACTTTTTGAAAATCTGTAATTAAAATATATTCTTCAGGTCAAATGCTTCATTTTTATTACAAAAACACCACGATTGGTGCAGAATTGGCGGAGAAGATGCATTTTAAAATTTTGAAACACCGCGAAAAAACCGAATTCGCACGCTTCGAGCTGGTAGTGGTATTAAAATGTTTGCGAGAACATTCTGCACAAGGGAGACATTTAAAATGCATTATTATGTTGCAGAAAATAAAGTTTTTAGTAAAATTCTGTACCAATTATTTTAAAATGCATCTCCTCCGACAATTCTGCATCAATCGTGTTGTTTTTGTAATAAAAATGAAGCATTTCATCTGAAAAATTTATTTTAATTACAGATTTTCAAAAAGTGGCCTAGTTTTGCTGAAAATCAAAAAAGAAACAAATTCCAGTTTAAAAAATAGCTGTGCTGAGGTGGGGAGGGAGAGAAAACGAGAGATGCGCCAGCAGTTATTTCTAGCGGCGCTTTTCCCGTCCGGGACACCGTGTAGTGCTGCAACACCGGCAGTGCAAAATTATTTGCCTATTTTTCTACGTCTCGTCAATTTCTCGCTTTCTGTTTCACAATTAATTTCAAAAAATGAGAATTCGCATAAATAGGCCCAATGCCAAGAATTTTTTAATGGAGTGCACTTTCTCCAGGGCAATCGCCATTACCCGGTGTTCTGCCTGCTCTTCGCGACGCAGTAATAGTTATTGGTAAATTTTTCTAACTTTTCTTTTTAAAATTCCTCAATAAAAGAATGAAAAAAGCTTCAAAAAATACAACAACAAAAAAACAACTATAAAATACTTGCCATGATTTGCATGATCCACATCACCATCTTGATGTGACGATTTATCGTTATAGCCGACATTAAGAGACATATTTTCCTCTGGCGCGCCCAAGAAGACGTCTTCCTTCTTTTCGTTGTATCCCGATAAAGACAATCCTGCATTCAAAGTCAAAAAAACAGAGTGTCGGTCAATCGAAAAAGACGGTGGCGCGGATGGAGACGGCGAGACGCCAACATTGTCCAACCGGTTCGGAAACGGTGGTTCACGCTCATTTTGCGACGACAATCTCGTTTCATTCAGCTCGTGCACTAAAGTCGATTTCTATTATTGCAGTTTAGTAGCCTACGGAAACCCCCATGGAATCGTTTCTCATCACCCCACTAACAAGGGAATTACACTCTTAAAATTTGGTGGCATATACTCAGGTATCGAGTCAAACTTTTCTGAGTAACAATAAAGCCATTATTAAACTTTTTCAAACTTTTTCAAGACACGTTTAAACTTTTTCAAGACGTTCTAATATTTTTCAAACCTTTTCATGCTAACATCAAACTTTTTCAAGATGCTCTCAAACTTTTCTAAGCCATTTTCAAACTATTCTAACCCATTTTGAAACTTTTTGAAGCAATTGCTTATTTGTTACATGAAAAGGTTTGAAAAAGTTTCACTCGCGATGCCTGAGTAGTTTGACTACGGAAGTGTACGATCACGACCTTCTACTACTTTGTAAAATTTGGAGCATTGACTAATCCAGCTTTGCTGAAACCATTTCTGTGTTCGTAAAAAGAGGGTTCGTAATAGCGCGGCCATAAATGAAAAAAAGGTGGCCATAAATGCAGAAATTTCCTCCCTTTTTTTCTGAATCGCACGGTTGAATTTAGAAAAAAGGGGAAATTTCTGCATTTATGGCCACCTTTTTTTCATTTCTGGCCGCGCCATTATGGCGCGGCCAGTACAGGAGGAAAGAGCACAAAAAAGAGAAAAATGCTTGTGTGAATACGTGTCCCGCTTACATGACGTCTTTCAAACAAAGGTCCCAGAATTAAAAAAAAACGTGTTTTTAAATGACCAGGTGCGCTGCATGCGTTGCATCAGGCTTCCACGTAGAATCCAACATGGACTGGGGCAATTTTCATTTTTGGCAATATGATTAATTTGAATACCAGTCTGGGACAACTAGAAAATGGGCAATTGGAGAAAGCCGTATACAAGTTTTTCTTGATATTTGTCTGTGTGCATCACTCTTCAGGTAAGTTTTCAGGAAACGACGAGAGGAAAAATGTGTCCTGCTCACATCCTCACAAGGAAGGTCAGTTTACTGTCTGGTTGGGAATTTTCTTCAAATTAAGGAGGGGGTAGTTTCAAACACGGATAATCTATTTTTTATAGTCACAACCTGCGCATTTTCCATTTAATGGAAAACGAACGTCTGGAAATTTGGAAGCTGAAAGTAACATATAAAATCTATGGTTTAACAGTGAAATGGGAGTAGGATTTTCAACTGGCTTTGTTTCCTGTTGATTTTGTATATTCGGTGGTTTAGTTGGGTTGCGTGTTCAATTGGTAATGGGAAGGGGCTGGGTTGACAAGATTCCAGATTACGTGTTTGAAGCTTTCAAACACTTTCAATAAGTTTTTATTATTGTTTTGAAAAAGTTGTCACCTGGCGAGAGACACGACCTTAAAAAATAGGCTCCGCCGCCTCGCCGAAATGTTTCTGCAATTCGGTGCGCGCTAATTTTTTGCGTTGAATTTTTGTTTAATGCCTTTCAAGTTCTCCTGAGGCCGAATCCATGAAACTGGAAAATGGCAGGAAAATTGTTTTCCAGTTGATTAAGTAACCAAAATTCAACGTACTAAATCGCGCGCAGAAGTACAGAAATATTTAAAAAAAAAACATGTTTTGTTAAAATGCGAAATCTGCATCACCACGATGATCTACTTTTGAAATAAAAAACTTTTGAGTTTTGCTTTTCTATTCTCAGTACTGAACACTGCAATTTGCTCCCTTCGCAGAGTGGATGACGCAGCTACGTTGGCGACGAGAGTGCTAAAATTGAAAGAGATGGCCGATGTGTCGCTCTGTTTTTTCTGAATCTCACTTCAAATTTGTAAAATTTTAAAAATGCTGTCAAACCATACAAAATCAACAGAGTCAGTGGCGTTAGGGTTGAAAATCCTACTCTCGTTTCACGGGATAATTCCAATATAACACCCCACCCGACAAGAGCTCCCGCATGTTGGAAAAGGCCCCCACCATGCTCTATTAGACCACCCCTATTCTGACATACCCCTTCCCGGCGAATGGTGGCTACCCCGAATCAGAACGTTCCCGTATCAAAACTGACCCGAATCAGAACTGTCCTGAATCAGAACCGTTCTTTTCAGAACGTTTTCGTATCGAAATCGGTATATAAAAGTTAGCAAAACCGCATGCTCCTGTGCAAAATATGTAATACTTTGAGATAAATAAATAAATTCTCACAAACTCAACGAGCGGTGAGCTACTGACTCTCTTTTTGAAATGGTTCTGATACGGGACAGTTCTGATTTGGGTCAGTTTTGATTTGGGAACGTTCTGATTCGGGGTAGCCTCCCCACATTTTGGAAAAAATTTTTATTTTTTTTCGGGGAGCTCAGGTACACGATATTTTCCGGGGGGCTATTTTACCTATTTGGGGAGTGGAAGTTCATGAATAACAGCTCCCCACTGTTGATTTTGGGAGGAACATGTTCACAGGAGGGGCTTGGGGAAAATTCCAGTATAGCAACCCACTACAATATAGGTACCCACGCTATAGTATAGCCACCCACTCAGTGGTAATGGGTGCCTATACTGGTTTCCTAGAGAATCTTTCAGAATAGCCACCCTTGCACTCTAATATAAGTACCCACTCCAATGGGCTATAGAATAGCCACCCATCATTCCAGTATAGCCACCCATTATTCCAGAACAGCCACACCTAATTTCAGAATAGCCACCCATCATTCCAGAATAGCCACCAATAATTTCAGAATAGCCACCCATAATTCCAGAATAGTCACCCATAATTCCAGAATAGACACCCATCATTGCGTGCATGTGTGCGGCGCCGACTGTGGGTGGCTATACTATAGCGAGTCAAATAAGTACCTTTTTTGAAATATATGGGTGGCTATTCTGTAATTATCCCGGGGCTTGTGAACATTGACCCCACACCAATAGAATATTAGCCCCCCACCCAAAAATTCACACTGGTGGTACCCCGAATTAAGTTATGGCGACCAAGACAATGGAAACTATGTGGGGAACTGATGTTTTCAGTTGTGTGCATTTTTTGTTGTTTTTTTTTGCACATCGATTCCGTCTCCTCGATTGTTCATTAACATTGGTTGAGTAGCACTGGAAAGGACTGCCACGTGGCGCGGCACCGCTAAGTTTTCCACTTTTTGGGGTCACGCGTATACACACCCATCTTTTTTACGTGAACTTTCCGTGTTCTATGTTTTTTTAGTGGGGAGTTGTTCTTTTTGGTGTGGGGTTGTTCTTCCATCGGTGGGTAGTTGATCTTCGCTCTTGTGGATGGAGCCAAGATTAATATTATGGATTCGTCACGTAGTGAGAAAGCGTGTCAAGTGTGAAGTTTCTAGGGTGCACTTTTTCGATTTGGCCGAAAAAAAGCGTCTGAAAATACTTTCAATCGCAATCATCTTTATCATTACTAATTTTAAGCACTGAAAGCAGAAGAGGAATGGGAGAGTGGATGAGATGTTCGGCTAGCGTGCATAAGGTTATTGGATCGTTCACGTCATTTATTTCAAATTTTTGAAATTTTATTCGTAAACGCATTTTGAGTTACGAAAACAGTTTGATTTTTTTTCTTACCATTTCCCATTCATTCCACGAAATATTTTGCAAACATTTTTAACACATGACGTGAACGATCCAACAAACTTCTGCATGTCGACAAAGGGCACCCTAAAAACTTCACAATCGAAACTCCATACCTAGAATAATTATCAATTCAATATATCCTTGCCGGCTACAATAAGCGGTGGCGAAAGTCCGTCTTCAGGTTTTTCAACTGAATTCTGTGCAAAAATGTGAGCGGGTATGTCGATATTGAGGTCCAAAATGTTGTGGTCAGGTTCCGACAATAATCAGGCCAAAATGTGAAATCTCAACAGGAAAAACAATGGTATTATTGTCGATGATTGTCGGTCGTTTTCGACATAATTTCAATAAAACACGACGAAATTTGGCCGACAATGAGATGTCGACAACTGCACTCTGTGCAAGGGTATGATCTTCTATACTTCCTAATCGCCGGTTTTTTTTATTTTGAGTATTATTGAATGAATTAATTTTTTAAAATTTATTTACCGAATACATGTCCTATTTGTTGGTTACATTAATCGTATTCACCACAAAAAATAGGTGGGAAAATTTCAGGGTACCCGGATAACTATGGATAGTTATAGTCGGCGAATACATCATCAACCTAGCTCTACTGCAAAATTCCTGTAAAACAGTGTTGCACTTGCAAGATTAACTCGAATTATATTATGGATTCGTGAATGGGCGACAAAACCGGGTGAATTGTGGGGCAAAAGATGGCTGGTCTCACCACGATTTTGACAGACTACGGTTAGCGCGAAAATATTTTTTTATATTCTTTTTTTTAAATTAAAACTCATTTTCATAGTTTTTTTCTCAACAAAATGTGTTTTTGAAACGAAATTACCCATTCCAGGTTACACAAAAAATTTTAATAGTGAAAAAATGCTAGTCAGAAGGCAAAAAATCGCGTTTTTATTAAAAACAAAAGAAGAAAAAATATTTTTCGCGCTAACCGTAGTCGGTCAAAATCGTGGCGAGACCAGCCAACTTTTGCCCCACAATTCACCGCGTTTTATCGCTCATTCACGAATCCATAATAGTTGTATTCCTTTTTTACAACAGAAAATGACGTATCCGCAACGAGTTGCACTTAAAATTTGATTTTTCGCTTCAAAAAAGGCGCACTACACTGTTGAAAATTGAAAAGTGCCGTAGAGCGAGGCTGATGATGCATTCGCCGAGTATATTTTCAAAAAAACTTTCGACCACACCTTTTTGGCCAGCACTGTGTTTCATTTTGCTCATTGCATAGTCACAGTAAATCTTTTACTATTGTCCATTCGCGAAGAAAGCAAGTGCGCTCCACAAAACCTAGTACTTCGTGGAATTCATTTTCGTCGCCAAATTATTTAACTTCCCGTTGAATTTACACGTGAATTAAAATAATTTGGCGACGAAAATGAAATCCACGAAGTAATAAATTTTTTTTTGCTTTTTTTCGCGAATGGACAATACGTCAAGCCAAAATTTCTTCGACGAAAAGTCCACCAATCAGGGAAAAAATGGGCGGGATATAGTTGCAAAAGGTTGGCACAGATTTTCTATTGGCTTTGTTTTCGAATTACCTGGTGAAGAACTTGCAGATTTACGAACAAATGGTATGCAATTCAAAGGAAAAACATCTTTAAAAAAAACGTGCCAAAAATAAATTACAGTTGAAAACAGTTCATGCGACAAGTTTCTGGTCTCTGTTAGCTATTGGCGAAACTTAAGCCGTACCTTAAACAAATCTTGTGGGGTCGATGGTAGCCCGTTTCGGGTCAACTTTTTTTTTAAACGTAGCTAATTAAATGAAGAAAAATAATTATTGAGCCGATTTTTAATTTAGGCCTTTATTTTTCCGAAAAGTACAAAAAACTGAAAATGGAAGAGAAAAGTGCACCGATTTGAGCCAACTTTTTTTTAAAGGTAGTAAATTAAACGAAGAACAATATTTATTGGGCCGATTTTTCATTTTGGCCTTCATTTTAAAAATAGCTCCAGGATTTCTTTCATGGAAGAGAAAATTTCTCAAAATGGCCTAGGATCCCCATCGGCACGTAGTAAAAGATTCACTATGATAGTAAGCAGAAAGTCCGATGTTTCGAGTACGCACTGTTTAAAAACTTTTTTGCAATTTTTGAACTTTCTTTTTTCTCATGTCTTATAGATTTTTCACAAGTAAAAAAACAATTCAGATATTTTTTTTCTCAAAAACGTTCCTTCTTATTTTTTTTCTCGGTATATTGTGTTAACAAAGAGGTGCATCATGAAATTATGAGTCGATTATCTATCCCTTTTTTGTCTGCTTCTTTCCAAATAGCATTGTATTTGCGTGGTCGCATACATAAATGGGCGGGGTTTCATGTCTTCATGTTGCAACTCGATTGAAACACACAATAACCAAGATTCTGAGTTCCAAGTATTTGGCTGGGGCCGTGTTGTAAACGGGGTGATGAAACATACTCTGAATGGTAGTATCCATCCCCAAGAACAGAAATGAGGTCGTGAAACGTGTGGAGAGTTGTTTGTTTATTTGATTACATTCTATTATTCTCGACCATAAAATCCCCACTAATTTTGAGCACAGGTGGTAGAGGAAGAATGTTAGAGAGGATAAAAGTTTCGGCTTACGTGCAGAAGATTTTTCAATCGTTCACGTCATTTGTTTAAAATGTTTGCAAATTTTTTCTAAATTTCATTATTCAAATGAAAATGTGAAATGGAAAGAAATAAATTGTTTTCGTGATTCAAAAAAGCGTTCACAAAAAAATAACAATTTACGTGAACGATCCAACAACCTTCTGCACGTCAGCCAAAACTCGTATCGGCTCTACTCAGGAATTTTTTGGCTAATAGCCATTGAAAACGGCTAAGACCCACCGATTCGTGTGCCATAAGTATTTGGCACACGCCCCATATTCGATGGCTATTAGCCGTTTCCGTCGGCTATCATTTTAAAATGTTTTTCTATTTATAATTTCGGACATATTGTGTCTGGAAAAAGTCGTTAAATTGCTGAGTAAGCGCGAAGATTGTTTCCCTTAATTGTTGCATGCAAACATTCTATAGCTGTGGTGCCAACAGACAAATTTTTTATAGATGGCGACATTACCCAATAATGGCTAATAGCCATATTTGACAGGTAATAGCCAAATTCGTCGGCTAGTTGCCATTTTCAGTGGCTATTGGCCACCTAGATGCCAATTCTCGCCATATCGCGCCAAAATTTTTCTGAGTACTACTCCTCCTCTGCTTTCAATTCTTGAAATTCGGCTCCCCGACGATTCCCAACCCGACGCTTCGAAACCGCGTCATTTCGCCACTCATGTCGATATTTATACCGCCAATTTTCGAAATAACGGGTTGCGTGATATCGGGTTGCAAATTGACGGGTATCAAGAGCGCGTAAATTCTGTTTCTCGCGGTTTGGAACTGCTGTGTTTCGAAATGTCGCGGTTTGAAATCTACGTGAGTGGCGGAATGACGCGGTTTCGAAGCGTTGGGTTGCGAATCGTCGGGGAGCCTGAAATTCAGTGCTTGAAATGGATCGACTTTGTAATCTTTGTTGTTTGTAATGAATGCGATTCAAACCCTAGAACTTTCGCAATCAAAACTCACGGCGTGTTAGGGATTGGGTTCCAGAACATTTTTTTGAGATCCAATTTTCGGGCGCCAATTCTCGCGTCTCTGTGTCTCCATTTTTGCACGTTTTTTGCTATACTTGGCAGAATGCCACTGTCAAGACACAACCACATGCGAAAAGGCGCAAATTTCTTTACGTAGGGTCTAGCACGTTTTCGGAATTTATGTAATTCCCCTGTGAGAGGCAACTGCCTTTCAATAAAAACTGGAAAGTAGTATCCATAATTTTCACAAATTTGCTTTAAAAATTATAAAACGGAAAAACTTGTCTTCGCATTTTTTCACTTTTTTTGTTGTATTTTCGAATTTATTTATATTACTTCCATTTACCCTCGAAATTTATCTTTACTATTATTAAGCACTGAAGTTTGTCAGTATGTGTGTGAGATTTCATGTCACCAACTTTTTCTCCTACTTCTAGCGGACCGATTTGCATCAAACTTGGCTAAGCATTTTGAAACACAAGGGGCATGAGGCGGCCGAAGTTTTTTTCAGAATCGAACAAGTTTGAATGGTAGCATACTGTATGCACTTAAAATTTTCTCGGTCCCCACTTCTCGCGAGTTCACACGTGTGGCGTATCAATCTTCTTCTTTTTTTTAAGTCTACAAGTCGCGTCCGGATGTACTCCACCAGGGCTATTGATTAGACAACGTATGTGGTCAAGTGGATAAGCGCTTTGGCTGTGATTCCTGATTTCTTTTGTAGGCCGGGGATCAATACCTTACTTTTCTTTATAGTTTTTTGTTAGGAATTTCGTGTTGTTGAATTGATGCGGAATAAAATGTTGAATAATACTAGGAGAAACTCTTCTGAAAACCGAGGGAAAGCACTAAACTGAGGAATTCAAAACCGAGAAAGTTTTGTCAGTTTACGTTTTGTTTTTCTACGGTTTTAGAAAAAAAATTTAGGAAAATTTGCGAGGGAGTCAGGGAAAAATGGTGGAAACGAGAAGGAAGTCTGAACTTCCCGCCACTTCATGTACCCCGCACGGTTTTTTTCTTTGAAAATTTAAAGTACGGTGGTTATTCGATGGTTTTGTGCAATGAATCCGGAAACAACTATTGTGTTTTCACTCGACTTGCGACATGAGAACGCGAGACTCCGCCCACTTATTTATGCGCGAACACTCGAACACAGTGATATTTGAAGAGACGCAGACAGAACGGCACAAATAAGTGGGCGGAGTCTCGCGTTCTCATGTCGCAAGTCGATTGAAAACACAATACCAAAAACTGTTTTTTCCTGCATGGAATAGGTTCGTAACACAATTCTAACGCAATGAATTGTTTAAAAAATGGAAAGATAAGAATAAAAAAACATTTAGATTTTAATAAATTCAATTTTGGTGGTTTGCTAATTTTCCTGTAAAACTTTTTTTTTAATTCAGGGAGACTCGCGCATCCCCAAGCACACCCAGAAGGTTTTTGACGGCGACAGCCGGCAACAACCTTCTGGTGACACTAAATTACTGTCGAAACTCCATAATAGTGAACAATATAAGATGAAAAATAGTTAAAAACAGATAAAACATGAAAATAAAAACTTATTTTAGTGAAAAGCGCTCGAAAAAATCACCGACCTACCCAAAATCTCAGGTGGTCCTATAGTAAGGATCTGGTAGGATCCCGAGACGTAGTTGAGATTTACTTAGAGTTTATTAGAATATAATAAATAGGGATACACAAAAGGTGTATAGTTATGGGTTAACTAACAAGTACAAGTCCTTAGGGGAGACAAGGTGAAAGAGAGGGGATAAAACGCAATTAGGGCCAGGTCCCGGGTCGGAGACCACTGACGAAATGGGCGAAATCGCCGCCTTATATAGTGCCAGAAATGGGCGGGGTCCTTCCAGAAGGTTTCCATGAGCGCTGATTGGTCGGCTGCGCGGTCCTGATTGGTCGGCGGAAGAGTGTGGGTGTCAAGGAGACGGCGGACGTCAGACGGTCGTCGGCGGTCGTCGATGGTCCTTGCTGCTGGCTGCTGCGCGTAGTCTGGTCCGTGTGCGAGAGTGCACGGTGATCGAAGAGTGTCCAGACGAGCGCAGTGATTGTGAGCCTTAGAGAGAGGGCGCAGGATGCCAGAGTGTGGCGCCATAGTGTGTGACCTTTGCGTGACCCGGGATAACATAACGAGGGGTAGAGATGGTGAGTGAGGGGGTGAGCACGAACGAACCATGTCGATGAAGAATCTGTAAATGAAACATTAGTACTGCTCTCGAGCGAATGGGGTAGTGTGGGCATGGAAGAGGCGCGGCTCTTACATCTCCCCCTTTCCCTGGGATTCGTCCCGAATCCCCAAGAGAGCGAAGCTGAAAAGAGCTTGCGCCTCTTAGAATTCACAATCTGAGTTGGTGGGACCCCGGCAATATCTCTTGACCAGTTGGATGTGCCTCGTGGACATCTCGGCAAGATGAGATCGTACCCGCGGCTTGTCGGGTCCGGACGTAGTCGATTTTTCGTTCTTTCAACGATTCGACCGTGGGGACTGATACTAAGTTGTGCCAGGTGTGCGGTATAGTCCACCGTTTCCCTGTAGAAAACGAAGATCGCGATCAGACTGTCTGAAATTCTGGCAATGATGATTGAGGCTTGCTGCTCTACAAGTGTGGAACTTGAAGGCGTGAAGAGGTTGTGCTCCTCAAACATTACGGAGCGTCGGCTTCGCTGACGACGTCTAGGTTTCGCATAGCGTAATTGGCTTCAGAGACTTCTTGACAATTCTGAAAGCGTGTGGCAATACAAGCCATGTCTTCTCTTTTTTTTTTTTTTTTTTTTTTTTTTTGGTTTTTCTAACTGATCACCACTAATTGATTATTATAAATATAATTCTAATTGTAAGGGGAAAGCAGTCGAACGCTGAGGCGCGTACGCCTTGGCTCTTGCTCGACCACCGCCATGCGTAAATACTCACCGTCTGGAATTTCCCATGTGAGTGACGTGTCTCCAGCTTGCAATGATCTGACTGCTTTGTGCTGAGCAAAATGAGCAATCTGCTTACTTGATAGGTATTTCGATATCCATATCGGCGCTGAAGGAGCAGAAACTGTCATCTTTGCCTGCAGGGCCTCTTATCCGTAAACGTAAATGCTAGATGATTGGGCGTGGATCCGAGTCTCCACGTTTGCGTCCAAAAAGTGCGAGGAAGTCGTCTTGTGAGATAACGAGGTCATGGATGGTTTCCGGTATCATTGGTGCAGGATCGAGAATTCTTAGATTCAGCTGCCGCTGACACAAAACTGCTTGGTGCGAAGAAACATCTCGGTCTTTGCGTTGTCGGAACTATGCGTGTTTCTTCCTGAACGATTGTGGTTTGCTCTGGTTTTTCCAGGACTTCTGATACTGGTGGAACTTTTCTGACGACGGACTGTGGTTTTTTAAAAATGTACAATTGGTACGTCTTGTTGGTTGTCTAAAAAAAAAACGCTTCAAATATAAGTGGCTTGTGGAGCACTTCCTCATTGATGTACTGGTTTGGACTTTTAACTATTAAATTATATTATTGGCAACTTCGGCATTAAACGACTCGTCTTGCCAGCGATCGACTTATCCCGTAAGCTAGATCTCATGACCACTGACTCGGAATTTATTTGAGCAATGCTTCCGATATACTTTTTTTTTTTAATTGAAACGCCAACACCAGCGGTCGGCTTAGCCCATGGGCTAGACCTTTTGATCGCCGACGTGGTGCTCAAGAAACTGGATTACTTACCACTTTTATGCTCCTCGGTGGAATCCATTGGATCCGTCCTCCACGTTCAGCGGTGCTGGTTCCTCCGAACCTGGGGCACCCGTATTTTCTTCAGCTTCCTCCACTTTGGCTGGATTGGCTCGATTGTGCTTTGTCGGCCGCGGAATTGGCCTCCTTAGTCGTTCCAACATTGACAGGAAAAATCGTTTTCGTCTTTCCGCAAGTTGTAGCTGGAATTATTTATTTTATAAACGCTCAAAAATAAATGACCGCAGTGTCCTACGGGTGGACACACAATAAAATTCTTAATGCGTCCGTAAAATTACGAGTGGACCAACATAATTAAGAAAAATCAAAAATTAGCAAAAATTGCACGTCAAACGTGCCAAAAATGAGCGAAAACAAACCGAAATCCTAAAAAGGTTGTTGTTTGTTTACCTGCTTGCTCACCTCACGGGCGGTGCAAGGAGCGTGGCGGGAGCCATCCCGTTGTCTACTGGTATGCGCCTTTAATACCGTAGTCCAAAAACTTTTGTGCTTGCGCCTTTAGACAAATAGCTGAGAAACGCTATTTTGGACAGGATTTTGTGGCGAAAAAGCTGATATGCCCATGGAAAATCAGTTACCGTAAAGCACTATGGGTAAAATAAACTTTAGTCTTGGAACTTAGCTGGGCGCCGATGCTGGCGTGTTGGATACCGACGTTGGTCATCCGGTTGAATTGTTACAGCGTGTTGCCTGTCTGGGAATGTCGGACGTGTTGCTGACTTTGACGTCGCTAGTATGTCGACATCCGATGATTCTTATTTGTATCTCGATACTCGGCCCTTCGAATTTTTAAAGGCCATGCATACGGGAAACTTGACGATATCTTTGAATTATTCTTCGGGGAGAGGTGTGACCTCGTCCTTTGCTCTGGAGAGGCAGTCGGCGACTGTGTTCCGTTTGCCATCGATATGCTTGATCTCGATGTCGAACTGCTGTAATTCTATTAACCAACGAGCAACTCGCTCGTGAACCTTTTGCTTAGCTAGAATGTACTTAAGCGGGCGATGGTCCGTGTGTAATATAACTTTGGACATATAGACATAAGGTTTAAAATGCCTGAGCGCAAAAATTATGGCTCCTAATTCTATTTGAATAGCTGGGTACCTAGTCTCCGTGTCGGAGAGAGTTCTGCTTGCGTATGCTATTGCCTGAAACTGGTTGGGATCGTCTGTGGTTTGAGCTAACATTGCTCCTTGTGCTACTGCGCTAGCGTCCGTAAAAATATGAAATTCCTTATCGTAATTGGGGAAAGTCAGAATAGGCTTACTTGCTAATAGTTGCTTCAGTGTGTCGAACGCTTCTTGCTGCTGCGACGTCCATTCGAATGGCACGTCCTTCTTGTTGAGTCGTGTTAACGGTTCTGCGATGTTCGAGAATTTCTTGATGAATTTTCGGAAAAATCCGGCCATCCCCAAAAATCTCAAAACTCCTTTTGCGTCTGTCGGCACTGGTAGTTGCTTGATCGTGTGAAGATTAGCTTCGTTTGGCGAATAATTACACTCGTTGATTTCGTGTCCTAAGAATGCTATCGATTTCTTAACAAACTCACATTTTGCCGGTGACGCTTTCAGGTTGTAAGCTCGGAAGCGTGATAAAACCTTCTTCAAAGTTTGTACGTGTGACTCAAATGTCTTGCTGAAGACCAGTACGTCGTCGATGTAAACCAGAACGTCGTTCTCAAGACCCGCTAGAACTGTTCTCAGTGCTCGTTGGAAGTACGACGCTGCTGACTTCAGACCGAAAGGGAGATGTGTGTACGCATAAACTTTTTCCTCTGTTGTAAAACCACATTTGTATGACGATTCGTCGTCAAGCCTTAATTGTAGATAGCCATTTGCCATGTCCAGCGACGAGAAATACTTTGAACCTCCAACCTTCTCGATGATGGAATCGATCCGCGGCAATGGGAAATTATCTGGAACTGTAACTTCATTAAGTTTCCTGAAATTGAGACAGACTCGCAATGACCCATTCTTCTTAGGTACTAAAACAATAGGACTTATCCAAGGTGTGTTGGATTCGGTAATCCTCTCTGAGAGCAGAAGTCCGTTTATGTGCTTCTGTAGTTCTGCCTGGTATTTTACTGGTACTCTGTAAGGTCTTCCTCTGACTGGTATTTCTGTATTTGTGTAAATATGCACTGAGTCAGTTTTCGAACTACCCAAATCGTACGCGTTTTTCGAGAAAACGTCGTGAAATTCTGCAAATAAATTAAGAAGTACATGTTTCTGTGCCTCTGTGCAAACCGCTTTGTCCAGAGAAATTCTGAACTTTGGATCTTCCTCTATGGTGATCGTATTCACTGCATTGGTTGTGTCAAAAATGCAACAGTTGGTTGCCATCCTCGAAGACTTCTACTGCTTCGGCTGCTTTTGTATTCTTTGCCAGGAAAATGTCACAATCTGTCGGATTAGTGACCAAAATTCGAACGTTTTTATTATTGATAAGCACTGGTGCTGTGAGCAATGACCGGTTTACTAGATTTTGTGACGTGACGAGAAACAGCGTGTCGCACATGTCCGTAGACATGGGCTCCTGACACGCCAGAACTCTCTCACTCTGCGCCGGGACAATGGTATCCTCTGATACCCTGATATCTAGTACCTTCGGGGTGTATTCTACGTGATTTTTACCTATGGGAATGATTTCTTCACCCACGTGAAGGGTTTCCGCCTGATAGTCAATGAAGAAACGAGGGAGTTGTGAGAGGAAATCGTTACCGAGAATTATGTGGTAATCCCTCGCTCCATGTGGTGTGCACTCTCCTGTTGTGAAATGGATCCGGTGTATCCACGACTTGGTTCCGATGCGGATTTTGGCAAAAGCTGCGCCTGCCATGAGAACTTCGTTGCCTCCAAGGCCAACTGCGCTTCTGCTTTGGTTGCCATGAAGTCTTCTGCTCTGTCTCGAGCGTTACCTGTGAGGAACGTTAGGAACGAATACCTCTTTATCTCTTCTGACGCATTTGCGTCCGCTGCCAACGTGTGGTCTTTAAATTGACGTACAAAACTTGTCAAACTCTCTGAAAATGCTCCTGAATACGGATTAATTGTCGTACTCGACTTAAAATTAGCTACATTCACGTGTGGAACGTGATTTCCTCTGACTTGGTTACTTGTTTTACTTATAGTGCCTGGTTCTCCCATTACCTCAGGATTTACTCCGCGCTGCTCAGAGGCAGGCGGCCGTACGATGTCACTCGTGACGAGTTGGACTTGGTGTCCATCAACTGGATTATTAAGCGTGTTTTTAGTGCCTGGTTCACTCCTTACCTCAGGATTTAATCCGCACTGCTCAGAGGCAGGCGGCCGTACAACGTCACCCGTGACGTGCACTGTAGGATTTCTAGTGCAAGCACTCCCCTCCGCGGCCAGCCCGGAAACTCCTTCTCCCACTGCCTTAGCACGTATGCTAGAGCTTTTTGGGGAAAAGTAATCCCGGCGCAATCCAACCGACAGAGCTCCTGTAACCTCCTTGGCAACCAACTCACCTTCAATTTCCTCGATCCGCTGTCGCAATGCTTCGACGTGCTGCTCGACAGCCTTGACGCTGTTGCCACGTTAATGGAATTGCTGCGCAATTGCAGACATTTCCGCTTGCCCTTGCGATGTAGCCTCTCGCATCCTTGCATTGATGGAGTTGAAATCCAACACAACGGCGTTCTTGAGGGCCAGCAGATGGGAAGATTGGACGGTAGTGTTGCCGGTGAAACGTGGTAGACATGTGTCTGACACCCACGACGAGCTTGCCATGTTCGAATGGCCCGTTAACAGGAGTTGATAGTTTTTTAAGATGATTCTGAAAATCATATTAAGAGCTCCACCCACGCTGCTGGGCTCTTTCCCAGTGGCGAACGAATAATAATAATTAAACGATACATAGGGCAAAGACCTACGGGGAGACGGAGTAGCCTACCACTGGCTCCGCTAGACGTCTAGATTACTTAACCAAAACTATCAAAACCTATTGTGGCATAGGGAAGCCCTCCCGAATTTGACCTACCTCCTACAACGTACGCTGACACTAACCCTTTTATCCCAACCTAACTAAATTCTTACACAAATAGTTGCGCACCTAATATGTGCAGAAAATACAATGAAACCCTTAAAGACTAGGTGGAAGTTACTTGCCCCCTCTAATATCTAACTACAGGTGGATAACAGACTCGGTTTCTAAACCGAGTCTGCACTCGCTGTCTACCAGTAAGGATCTGGTAGGATCCCGAGACGTAGTTGAGATTTACTTAGAGTTTATTAGAGAATAATAAATAGGGATACACAAAAGGTGTATAGTTATGGGATAACTAACAAGTACAAGTCCTTAGGGGAGACAAGGTGAAAGAGAGGGGATAAAACGCAATTAGGGCCAGGTCCCGGGTCGGAGACCACTGACGAAATGGGCGAAATCGCCGCGAAGAGGCGCGGCTCTTACAGGTGCACGCCATGGACAGAGCATCACACAGAAAACCCAGAGCGGGAAGCATCGTCGAGGGAAAAGTCCTTGTTCTCGAATTTCCCAAACCAAATGCGAATTGTATTTTCATGAGGGACATCGGCCTTATAAACTTGTACCAGACGGCGATGAACCTCCGGCACTTTCAAGTTGGATAGAAACAAAAAGACAATGACATGTCGTAGGGTGATTTTGGTCAGGACGGAAATGATCCATGGGGTTTGAGAGCGAGAAGCAGTAGAGGAAAGTGGATGTTATTGCCTACAAGGTAGGTCTCTTATATACCCAGTAAAAGGATCTTTTGGTTTTTGTCGGGCTCTGCCACGAGCTATGGGCAAAAGCAAAACATAACAAAAACTTTCTTGCCAACCTAATACATGTTTCTCTTGAACAAAACGCAAAAGGAGAAAAATATATAAAGCAGTTACGTGGCCTAAGCAAAATTCTTTCGCAACATTCTGATTTCATAAATGTGTTTGTTGCAGAGTTTAAAATTATGATTATTCCCGATTTTGATTCTACAGCAGAAGTCGTTCATCAGTAAGTTTTTTAAAGTTTTGAATATATTTGGCAGGGGAATGACATGTGTTCGGGGTTCCAGAAATTCCTAAAAAAGTTTGGTGGAATGAACTGTAAAAGCTGTATTAGAAGGGCTCCTGAAATAGAATTGTCCCCTTTTACCAAAAGGCTCTTCAATAGAAGGACCTCTTCAGGCGCGAAATTGCGACCAAATTTCAATTTGTATTCATTTGTTTATTGTTTTGTGTTCAAAATTAAACTTTTTCTTGTACTTTGTAATTCACTGAATTTTCAACCCACCACGACGGTCAAACGCGCTCCGCTGAACTTAGTACTTTGTGATTTTCATTTCGTATTCCAAATTGTTTCATTTCACCTTGAATATATTTTCTGAATTTTTTTTCCAACTTTGTAAAATAAATTTAGGGATTTTCTGGAACCCCGACCATATGTATAATTTCCTTGTTACTATTTTGTTCCTTCAGTGAAACAGTTTCCACAAAAGCGATGGTCAAATGAAAAAGTCACAAAGCAATGTTTTAATACTTCAAAAACAAGTGAGATTTTTTTTTAACTTACTGCCATTGTGTTTTCAATCGCGTTGCATCATCAAGGGGCAATCGTATTCATCAAAAAAGGAGCATTAGGGTTGATAAGGTCACGCATGAATATATCTTAAATTGTTTGTTTTACGTATATTTTTGATTTAATTGTTACGCGAACTCTTGTTTACTTTTTACGTGTTTTTTTTTTCCTGAACCACATGGTATTTTCACAAAATCAAAATCATTTTTCTTTTTCATATCGAAGTTATTTTTCTTGCTGGATGGAAACATTTGGCGACCTTGACGAAATTTGGCGACTGGAGAAAGCTGGGTGAAAGCACGCTTTGTCCGCGGGTGTTTTCAGAGGCAACTCGCCGGAAGCATGTGTGACACTTTAAAATTTGGCGACCGGAGGGGGCTCTGGGACGTTTCGAAACTTTTTTGAATTTTCGCAGCATACTAGTGAATTCAACTTCCCAAAAAAATAAAAATAATTGATAAAAACGAAAAATAATTACCAAATGCCCCGTGTTTTGGTGTCAATTGGTGAAAAACCATACGCAAAAATGAAAAAAAAATTCGAAACGTCCCAGTTTCGAAATGGCAAGTTTCAAAACGTCCCAGAGCCCCGGAGGGTGCTGGGTGGAAGCATGCTTCGCGGGGGGAAGCTTGCTATTTAGAATTATTTTGAAAGCTGCTCAAACTTATCAGGGAAAATGTTTTGCGAAATAAAAAGAAGACATAACATAAAAGGCTAGATATTTCACGTTCAAACTTCTGATCGACGTGACCATTAAATGAACGAAATGTTTCGTTTACAATGGGTGCCACTTGGTGTAGTGGCTAATGAGTTGCAAATTGCAATCTGCACTCCCTTGTTCAGTTCCTCTTAAGGTCGATGGATTTTTGTCGATCTAGGGGTTTGGTTTTAAAAAATTCTGATACAGGTGAAATGCGGTGGATGCATATAGTGCCCGTATTTGAATGATATCGTGCATTTATGTAAATTAGGCTCTTGATGAATCCGCGTCGTTTGATTAACGTTTACACATTTTACTAGTTCAGCCACAGAAATCACGAAATTTGGAAGAGCTGAGGTACAAAAATCAGTGCCTTACTTACTTAGTTACTTAGTCGATCCGTTCTTCGATCACCTGATGTGGTCGCGGATCACAGCTTTCCAAGCCATTCGGTCCTTGGCGATTGTTGACCA
Source organism: Caenorhabditis japonica (assembly GCA_963572235.1). Classification (NCBI taxonomy): domain Eukaryota; kingdom Metazoa; phylum Nematoda; class Chromadorea; order Rhabditida; family Rhabditidae; genus Caenorhabditis; species Caenorhabditis japonica. Next base: position 3,550,582 of record OY754344.1, on the reverse strand, counting down.
GTGTGTTTTGAGATCTTCGCCATCAAATAATGATATTTCCTTCTGTAGGGAGTCGCACCATCTCATCCGTGGTCTTCCAACGGGTCGCTTCTCGCCTATGGGATACCATTCTTGCACAAGCCTCATCCATCTGCCATCGTTTCTTCGCATTATGTGTCCGGCCCATCCAAGCTTCTTTTTCTTGATGACTAGTAGGGGATCTAGGACTTCCGATTGTGTTCGGATATCTTCCCTGTGCAGATTCCTCTGACGTTGTTCCGATAATGAGATTCCGGCTAATTGTCTTTCTACTGTTGCGTGGGTCACTCTGACTCTTTCGGAAAGTGCCTGCGTGAAGGTCCGAAAAAAAATTCGTGAAAAAAAAACTTGTAAGAAAATTGAAAAAAAAAACAGGGGCAAAGCCGCCAAATGTCGCAGACTTGTGTATATACATTCAATTTATTTATTTTAATACAAAAAATGAATAAAAAGTTATTATATACCGCCTAATGAACCAAAAGGACGACTTGATTAAAATACGGACACTATATGCATCCACCGCATTTCACCTGTGCATCAACCCCAATGCTTCACTCCTAATGCTCGCTATTTGAGGAATACGTGCGCGCATCATCAAGAACTGCAACCTCGTGCACTGCCGTGCGAACACGGAATTCAGCAAACGCGTCGCACTATTTTTTTAGTCAAACTAATAAATATTTGACCTAGGCGACGTTGTCGCCACAAGCCGCAGTCTTGTTATATAGTCGGCGAATACATCATCAACCTCGCTCTACTGCAAAACTCCTGTAAAATAGTGTTGCACTTGCAAGATTACCTCGAATTCTAGTTTTTATACTTCTTTTTAACGGAAAATGACGTATCCACGACGAATTGCAGGGAAAATTTGATTTTTCGCTTCAAAACAGGTGCACTACACTGTTGAAAATTGAAAAGTGCGGTAGAGCGAGGCTGATGATGCATTCGCCGACTATATAAGAATGATATTGTTTTTTCAATCGAGTTGCACTGCCTCCAAAAGCGGGAAAGCGCAAAACAACATTGGCTGGCGCACTTTGCGTTTGCAGACGCAGAGACAAAGAATTTAGCACAACGCCTCTGCGTCTCTAATCTCTAAGGCGTGCAGGTAGAGCACAATTGCATCGTACCTGGCCGAGAATGATTGCACCTTTTGATTATAACGAAAAAACGGTTTTCCGATATTTCAAATTCATATTTCGCCGCCAATTTTGAACTTTTCCGACCGGTTCTGCGCTTAAAATGTTTGTCTCGGTCATGTCTACAAAACTTGAATCGAAGCATAAGGAGATATTAAGTCATTCGGCAGAAATTTCGAAAATTTTTGATTTTGCTTTAGTTATTACAACTTTTTGTATATCGTCCTCATTTCTCCACCGATTTTATCGAGCGAGCTCGTAAATTATCGAAAATACCTATTTAAACAAAAGTTGAATCTAAAAACAACCAAAAATTGTATAATTGAGGAAAAAATTTAAGAAAACCACATTTTCAGTTGAAAATGAGCGCTCATCGGCAGCCGCACCAGCTCACGCAAAGTGCGCCAACCTTCTGCCCTTTCCCACTTTTGGAGCCAGTGAGTTGCTTCATGCAAATGTCGTCTGCGTTCACCGTTTCTTCTTCGTCTTTTCCAATAGCACTGTGATTGGGCAAGATTGGGCGGGGTTTCTGTTCGGGAATTCGATTGTTGCTGATGCAACTCGGTTTCATACATGTCTCATTATTATTCAAACTTACGTTACTTTCTACATTTTTTTTTGTTATTTTCCGCTTAAGCAAAAATTAATAAGTCGATTAGAAACCTTTCTCAGCAAAAACCCACAACGGATACGCAAACTTTGAAGCCTCATGCAACTTTTACACAAACTATGAAGGTTTTTCAACTCTCACGCAAACGATCCACAATGAACACGCGAATTTCGAGAATCTCGCAAGGTTTACACAATAATTCAGTGAAATTTCGAAAGAAAGAAACAGATGAAGAAATGGTACAATGTTTACACAAATTTCTCGCAATAATTGCGCCAACTTTGGCCCATTCGCAACTTTTGCACAATTAATCTCTTCCAACAGATGATGTGGCAACATGCGCGATCTTCACACAAACTTTGCACAAACTTTCCGCAAACTTTGCGCGGACTTTGGAAAGTTTTGTTATTGATTTCTTATTTTTCCGGTTTTTGTCTATTTGATACTTTTTATCGTCGATTTTACGATCTCCATATTTCTAAATGTATTTTTATTTTATTACAGTATCGCTACAGTGTGGAGAGCGTTTGACGAAGAATCCGAAAGAAGCGACAGATACAATCGTCCTGCGTATTTCGGTAATTTTTTTTTGTAAAATTGGAAATTTTGTAACATTTCCAGACAAAAAAAATCCGCCAAAATGACGGTAAATTAAGAAGTTCAATCGCAATTTCATAAAATTATCCGGATTCCGTCGGAAATTTCCGATTTTGTAATTTTCTCTCCAGATGTTCCGACGGTATTCCGAATTTTTGTCGACCCGCTAAAATGGTCAAACGCGCTCCGCTGAACTCAACGCTATTCGAATTTCATTTTAGTTTCCAAATTATTTCATTTCACGTATAAATTCAACGTGAAATGAAATAATTTGGAAACCAAAATGAAAATCGCATAGCGTTGAGTTCTGCGGAGCGCGTTTGACCGTCGTGGCGGGTCGACAATACCGAAATTTCGAATTCTCGTTCCGATTTCCATCGGAAAAACATTTCAAAAATTAATAAAAGGTACGTAAACTCGCGTTTTAAATAGGACATTTGCGTCACTTACACGATCGAATTTGTTTTCACGATAGGACTAACATTTCAATGCACAGCAAATTTCTATGTTTCAGACTTCGGATTCGATGCAGTAGCAGTACACCTTCCGGATGCTCTTTTCACTGGCCCCATCCCATTCACTGACAGGTAAATTGTTCAATTTTTCGAGAAAAGCCCTTTCTCTCAGGGTTGTCACATCACTGAATCCGGATTCTGAAATCAGAAAGCGTCGTGTTGCTATCACTAGGACATCTTTACTCAATCTTTGGATCCGTGTCAGGTATTCTCCGTACGGAGCGCTGCAAACGCGCTCCCTTCGCACAGTGGTGGACGCGGCCACGTTGGCAACGAAAGAGTGTAGAAAATTGAGAGAGCCGTGGCCGATGTTTTGCTCTGATTTCTCTAAACCTCACTCCAAATGCATGTGAAATTTTTTGTTCGTTTGGAGCGAGTTTTTCAGCGTTTTATACCGAGTATAATACTTGATGAGCACAATGCGCATAACTGACATATTTTTCAGGCGCGTGGCGTGTGTTGTCAACACCTGCGATGGGATTCACAATCAGTGAGAAAGTTTCGATCCCGTCTGATGAAGGATGGAAAGCCTGACGAATACGCCACGGACGAAGCTTCGAATTTCCAGTTCGCTGACTCACCATAACCTTGACGGTGAATTTTCAATTTCGTTGTTTTTTCTCACTGTTTCACACTTTTTCTTTTTGTTTCCGCTATATTTTGCTTTAAAGAGCTGTTTTGTTCTATTGTCATATCTGGTCTTCTCGTTGTCATTTTTTATATTTTCGTTCCGTCTCAATAAATTTTATTTTCCGATATTCATTTGATACGAAGCATCCCTTACGAGCGCCCCCTATACAACTATTGCACAATTATTGCACAGATATTGCGCAACATTTTTCCTAATATTTCAATTGTATGGAATTTTTTTGCACAACGTCAGCGCCAACTTCATGCAACCCTTACAAACTACAAACTTTACACAGCTCTCGCGTTGTCAGAAATTCGAAGCTGCGTAAGTTCGTGTAAAAGTTGCAGTAACTTTGCGCTTGAGTTGTGGATTTTTGCTGAGTTTTTTGTTGAATTAACATATTGTCGGCCCGCCAAAATGCTCAAACGCGCTCCGCTGAACTCAACGCTATGCGATTTTTATTTTGGTTTCCAAATGATTTCATTTCACGTTGAATTTATACGTGAAATGGAATAATTTGGAAACTAAAATGAAAATTGGATAGCGTTGAGTTCAGCGGAGCGCTTTTGACCATTTTGGCGGGCCGACAATAATTGTTTCATGCTTTTTTAATGGAAATGTTTTCTCATTTGTCGTAAATTTCAAAGCTTGCACAGAAACCTGTAACGTTATAATTTGAGCGCGCGTGTGGCGGCAATTTGCGTATTTTGGATTATTTTTGAAAAAAATGTACGCTTCCACACACCGTGTTTGTGAGCACAATTTATTCTGGAATTTCTTTTCAACAGGAAAATAATATTAATTTTCAGAAAAATCAAAAAAGAGTTATAAAAAAACCGGATATAAAAGTACAATTAAAGAAAAGTTAAAGAATGAATACCGTTCTACTATCGCTGTTCCCTCAAAGCACAACATCGTTTCACATGTCTTTTTATTTACCGTATTTGGAATCATCGTCTTTGTGCAAGCTGCAATCTTAGCTCACCCTGATGTTAATGAGGTGAAAAATGTTGCCACGCAAATCAACGGCACTGAAAATCTTGAAAACGTTCTATCGAAGCTGTCAAGTTTATCACGTGTGATCAATGCGATAGTTTTACATAATAGTTTTTGTGGAGAGTTATTATCAATGCAGAGTGTGATGATAGAAGCACTTGATATTCAAGATATACATTTATTGAACACTATTGAAGCTTCGGGTGTTAGTAAAGTTATGCATACTATAAACACCATAGACTCGTTAGCTACTCGATTATTTAGTACGATTCATAAAATTGAAGTGAAGTGGAATAAAATAAAACTGAACTATAATACTTCACAGCTTAATGTGCCAAACAGGCAAATATTGTTTTCTTTTAATATCTCAAAGTTTAATAGTTCTTATTTACCAGTTGATGTATATGAATTAAACCAAAATAGAAAACTTCTCATTCAAGAACTAAACTTGACAAAGCCGGATTCCGAGAAGGCATTACAATTTTCTAAAAGGTTTGTAGCAAAAATTATGAAGATAAATCTTTTAATTTATAATTCCGTACTAGATCAAGAAACAAATGAATTTATTGATTCTTTAGAAGAAGCAGCCTCATTTCTTCCAAATATTGAGCTGTACCAGCAATTGACTGATAAAAAACACTTGAAGCTACTTACAGAAAGCTTAGACAGTGTATTAGCATCGTTGTCAGTTATCAAAACTCTGGAGAACTCTACACAGAAACAAATTATTACTAGCCATTTAGATATCATAGAAAATTTGCTTAGCAAAACTGTGAAGGTGTCTGATAAACATGCTCTTATAGGATTCCCTCGTGGCTCGTTAGACGTGCAATTGCTATTTAAAGACCTCGACGACGAGTGGTTGAAAAAAGTTCTGAACAACGGGAATACGTTGCGGGAACTAAAATGCATTCTAAATCCAATAAGAATTTTTCAAGCGCAAATACTAATGGAAAACAAATGGAAAAAGTATGATAGAAATGTTTCTTCTACGTTGATTCGCCAAAGTCGGATCAAATTTGAAAGTATTGTTGCGTCGAAACCAATTTCTATCTTAAATTTTATAGAAAATGCAAAAGAGACACTACGAAAGCTGAGGCCATTTAGCTATTTGAAGAATTCAGCATTAGAAAAGTTTAAACAGCTTTTGAATTGTTCGTCTATATTCACAAACCTTAGCAAGGAGTTAATAGAGCTTGGAAATAATCGGGAATCCGCCGTGGAATCTGTATTCGACACCACCGAAAAAATAGTTTTTCAAAAAGCTGCTTCCTTGAAAAACGATCCCGAAAAACTTGTTTCTTACCTTAAGGAAAATTTTATGAACAATCAATACGCTTCATTCGTTAATCAAATCAGCATCAAATTTAGGTTTCTTGAAAAGCAGAGAGAACAAATTGTAAAGGTATTATTTCAAACTGTGAATATCAAAAGTACTCTAACGAATGAAATATTCATCAACATTAGCCATTTGTGTACTCCTCAATTCAAATCAGGTTTGAAAGCAGTTCAAAATTATGTTAAGTTGCTAAACTCATTAACACCTCTTACGAACACAGAACGAGTTGCGACTGAAGAGCTACCGAGAATGTTATCTGTTGCTAGAAATATAACGGATAAATGGCGCGAGCTATGGAAAGATAACAAAACAAAAAACAAAACAACTCAAAGTTTTCGTCGTCTCGCATACTTTCCATTTGCTCGCGAAACTTCTTTCCAATTGGCGTGTTCCCAAAGAACTCTCATGTTATTTCAAAAACACGATCTTCGTGAAAAGCTGCAAAACTTTGCGTTATATGGCTGTGCGCTGGCTAAGAAAATTGAAAGTGTCCCACATGTCAAAAAACAATTTAATGATTCCGACTGGCGCCATTTTTTATCAATCAATAAATCAATTACCATTCTTCTATCTGGAGTGGAGAAACTGTCGAGAAAATTTAAAACTGAAGATCAAAGCTTGAAGTCGTTTGGAAACACATTATCGGTTCTGGATCGTATCAACGTTTCTACATTTAATTTTCCATTGATGATTCGAACACTAGAAAAGTTAAAAACAATGTCCATTGGTCAATCAAGAGAAGTAACGGATTTCGAAAACATATTGAAGCAGTTGGAAGGACTGCAGTTTGCGGCAATGCGTAGAAAAAATTCACTCATGATCTTATTGGCACAAACTGACAATTTCTTTCAATCGTTTTTCTCGAAACAATCAAAGTCAGGCTGGTGAGCATTTCATTTTTGAATTGTATTTTAAAACACTTTTGTTTAGGCCTTATTTCCTTATTGTTGTTGTCATTTTTGCGGTCGCTATCGCTTCGATTTTACTTTCAATCCTTTTCGGTATAAAAACAATCAGAACAAGACGAACCATATACCAAAAAAATGCAAATTAATTCAAAATCGAGGGAAAACAAAAAGCCCATTTTAGATGGCAATGTTGAGAAGCACTTGAATTAAAAGGGAAACTTGTATTATTTTCAGTAAAACCAATAAAAATCGTAAATGTGTGTCGGTTTCCAAACTGCATGGCGAAAGTAAACTGACAAAGGGACCTTTTAAGTCAAGGTTGTCTTCAGAGAAAACTAACTGCACAGGTAGAAAGAGGGGCTTTGAAAACCTATACAGTGCGCCCAATAAAGATAGGACCTCCTCGATTTTGGCGGTACAGCAAAAACAAGAAAAGTTAGAAGAAATCTGCTAATGCCATTGAGCTTGTGACAAAAAATCATCCTTATATATAAAATTCCGTTTGGGTCTGTAACTGAGTTTCTTGGTGTGTCTGTTTCCAAACTGCATGGCGAGAGCGAACTGAGCGCCCGAGACCAACACAAAAACTCGAACTAGCGTCGTTCGCTTGCAGGACAAGCGCATAACCGCCTGCGCCACAGGACACACGCAAGAAATGAATGAAAAATAAATTTAAAAGAAAGTGAAGAAAAAACATTTTTAGAAATGAAAAGAAATCAAAAGTAGCTTTTGATGCGGCCAGGCTTGTAACCTCTAAAAAACACATTTCATAATTTATTATCCGTTTTTTTTTCGTATCACGCATGAAATACGACAGATGGGCGAAGATAGTATCAGAATGGGATCCTAGGGGATCAGCACGGCCACGCGGTTATCCTCCGAAAAGATGGGCCGACGACATCACGGATTCGATCAAAATCTTCATCCACAATGAGGCCCTCAGGGGCAGCCTCGGGCATGGCCGCCGAAGAATTGGCATACTGGAGGCAAAACCAGCATGGTCCACTGTCGGAAGGGATTGTGCAACTTGGCGCAGCTTGGTTCGCAGTATCCAGGATGGAAACTGAGATCAAACCTCACAAGTATCACAAGAAAGTAAGTAATTTATTATCAGTTTAATCACCTGATATTGTTTTTTCAATCGAATTGCGACATGAGAACGAGTGACTTCGCCTACTTTTTTTCGGGCGACCACGCAAACACAGTTCGATTCGAAGAGAAGCAGAGAAAACATGTCTTTTTTTCTCTCGTTCTCATGCTGCAACTCGATTAAATACACAATAGGACCCCTTACAATATTGTCCAATCTTGGGTTGCTTAGGGGTCAGGGAAGCGCCGAATCAGTTTAATTTATTAAACTTTCAGATTTTTCAGTTGTTTTAATCCTTCAGAGTTGTTATTTACGTTTTACACATGTTCAAAAGTGACTTGAAAGTTTTTCGTCCATCATCCTTATCAGTGTGTCTTCGATAAAGTTTCGTGGTAGTAAATGATCAATTGGTAGTGAATGATCATCCGGTAATAAATGATCATTTGGTAGTAAATGATCATCCGGTACACGGTATCCAGGATTTAAAATGTGGGAAATTCACATTTTGAGGCATTTTTTATGTTTTTCGGGAAAAAATGCATAAATTCTTAATTTTTCCCACATGTGCTCCAACGGAATTATAGCTGAGGTCTTTAGAAATTTTTTAAGCCTAAGAACGTCGAATTTGGTTCAGCCACACTGCACCTTGCATTGGGAGACCCGCTTCAAAAACCAGAGAAATTGGCCAATAGAGCGCGCCTGCACCGCGTTTGCGTCTCGTATCTCGACACACTCTCTCGCTCACTTTTTTTGAAAATTTGTTTTTCAGAGCATTAAAATGCATTTTAAAGTATCTTCTCGTTTCATTTTTGGAAAAATCTCTCTGTTAAAAGGTAACAAATTTTTTTAGAGTGTTTTTAAATCAAATGTTTCAAAAATTGGTCGATTCTTCCGTGCACTCTATCGATTTTTAGTTATTCTTCTATTTTCGCAGGCATTTTTTTATCCGAAAATTCATATTTTCTATTTTTTCCCTTTCAATTAACATTTAATTTGTCTGAAATTTACAGTTTTACGTGCCATTCAACGAAAACCAGTCTTTGGTTTGGCGAGAGACCATAATTGTACAATTGCAATGCAAAACTTACGAAACGAAAGTACTTTATCCCATTTTTTTTTAGCTTAACTTGAAAACTGATATATTAATTTTTTTTAATGTAAATCGCTAAAATCACATATAAATTCAATATTTTTTCTTGTTCATTGTTGATTGAAGTGCCAAAACGTTTTTGAAAATTAGAAATTTTTGTCGAATCCCGTATTCCAGAACGAACCAAAACTCGAAAAAAAAGATTAACACACAAAAATTCAAAACTATGACTAAAAATGTTGGCAGAAAAGAAAGAAAAACAAAAAATTGACAGCGAACAAGTAATTATTGGCCAATTTTGATATACTCGGTATAAAACGCTGATAACTCGCTCCAATCGAACAAAGAATTTCACATGCATTCGGAGTGAGGTTTAGAGAAATCAGAGCGAAGCACCGGCAACGGCCCTCTCAATTTTCTGCACTCTCTCGTCGCAAACGCGGCCGCGTCCATCACTGTGCGAAGGGAGCGCGTCTGCAGCGCTCCGTACTGAGAATAAACTTTGTTTTAAAAACATTTTAAAAATTTTTACTTCCATTCAACAGAGCGATTTTTGAAAAAAGGGAACGAGAAAATGCTGAAAAATGGATTTTAATTATCTGTTTCAAAAAAAGTGCGCGAGAGAGTGTGCCGATATAAGAGACGCAGGCAGACGCGGTGCAAATGCGCTCTATTGCCCATTTCCTCTGAATTTTGAATCTAGTCTCCCCATGCAAGGTGCAGTGAGCCACCATTTCGAAATATTCGTTTTGAGTTTTTTGGTGTTTTTGCAGGATAAATCTTAACGAAAAGCGAAGTTTGGGCAATTTTATGGTATTAAAAGATACAATATATACATTTTACAAAGAAAAACAGGTTTTACTGAAAGAAAAACAATAAAATCAATAAAAAAAATGCGAGAGTCGATAAATGCGCAAGCACCGAAAGTGCGCCATGGAAGTTTGCTGACGCGCCAGCAAATTAGGCTCCGCCCACATTTCAAATCCTGGACAGCGTGCGGTAGTGAATGATCATCCGGTAGTAAATGATCATTTGGTAGTGAATGATCATTTGGTAGTAAATGATCATCCGGTAGTGAAAGATCATCCGGTAGTAAATGATCATTTGGTAGTGCAAAGTTTTTGAAAAGCTTCCTCCTTTGCTTGACACCCACGTGCCGCTTCTCGACGCTCAACTCTGAGCCTTTCGCCCCGCTCGTCCGAGTTCCGTCCATCACATCCACTGACATCTAGTCGGTTTGTTTCAATGATAATTATACAATTATCAGAAATCCAAAACCGTTCTCCTCCAATTTGCTCGAAACGCTCTGTTTAAAAAGAAAGAGAAGAGAAAAAAAACGTGAACAAAGACAAAATCGTCTTTATTCATTACTGAATAAAACGTGACCAGAGTCACCAAAAAAGACAATAAAGATCTTTTGCAAACTAGTAAAAGACTAACAATCAAATCTTAAAAAGCTTAAAAAACTATCCAAAAACTCACACTTCTTTCGGAAATACCACAAACTAACAAACAACAAGTTTCTTCAAGAAGGAAAATTTTGATTTGGCGCGGCAATCACAGATACAACATAACTTTTTGGAAGAGATCAAATTGTAGATCAAATTACAAATTCAGATCATAATCGGGTACACAACCCGACAATCTCGACTTTCATCACTCCACTCGTTGTTCTCCATCTTCTTCTGTCGACTTCCCAATCACCGTGTATTGTGCCAGCACTGGCCAGGAGTCCGGTTTGTCGGACGGGGGGGGGGGGGAAGTTGCCTTGGGCAAGTCACCCACCTAAAACTCCTTTATTATCGGCCTACACGTACAGTACTGGCCATAAAGAATGTCCCATTGGTTTTTTGAGCATAACTTTTTTTTGAGTGGACCGATTGACTCAAAATTTTTACAGCATATGGTACACATTTTATGCATATTTGCAGACTTTCTGTTCGCAGAAATTTGAGGAAAAAAAATTTATTTCAATTATTAGGTTGGCAAGAAAGTTTTTGTTATGTTTTGTTTTTGTCCATAGCTCATGACAGAGCCCGACGAAAACAAAAATGTCAATTTACTGGGTATATAAGAGACCTACCTTGTTGACAATAACATCCACTTTCCCCTACTGCTTCTCTCTCTCAAACCCCATGGAACATTTCCGGCCTGACCCAAATCACCCTACGACATGTCATTCTCTTTTTGTTTCTATCCAACTTGAAAGTGTCGGAGGTTCATCGCCGTTTGGTGCAAGTTTATAAGGCCAAGGCCCTTCATGAAAATACAATTCGCATTCACTGGGGTATGAGGAGGGAGTGAGTAACACACGCAATGGATCCAATTGAGGCCCAAAAAATAAAAAATCGCGCGAAAAATTTCGCAATTTCGGAGAGAAAAATCAACGCGCGCGAAATAATTTCGGATAGGATTTCGTAATTTTCACGATTTTGCGTTTGTTTTTCTCTCCGATAATGCGAAATTTTTCGCGCGCCTTTTTTATTTTTTGGGCCTCATTTGGATGCGTTGCGTTTGTGCGTTCGGGCGCGTTTACTCACTCCCTCCTCAGACCCCAGTGCGCATTTGGTTTGGAAAATTCGAGAACAAGGACTTCTCCCTTGACGATGCTTCCCGCGCTGGGTTGTCTGTACTCAGGAAATTTTTGGCGCTTTATGGCGAGAGTTGGCATCTAGGAGACTAATATCCACTGAAAATGGCCAATAGCCGCCGAAAAGGCTAATAGCGGGCGATAATGGCAACTAGCCGACAAATTTGGCTATTAGCCATTATGGCTATTAGCCGTCGAATATGGCTATTTGCCGCCGAAAAGGGCTATTAGCCATTATGGGGTAATACCACCGCCTATAAAAAATTCGTATTTTGTCAACGCAACCATAGAATGTGTCCATTCAACATTTATAAAAAACAATCTTTGTGCTTACTCAGCGATTTTGCGACTTTTTCCAGACACGAAATGTCCGAAATTTGTAATGGAAAAAATTTGAAAACTATAGCCGACGAAAACGGCTAATAGCCATTGAAAACGGCTAATAGCCATCGAATATGGGGCGTGTGCCAAATACATATGGCACACGCCCCGAAGGTGGCTATTAGCCGTTTTCAATGGCTATTAGCCAAAAATTTTCTGAGTATGGTGGTCTGTCCATGGCGTGCACCACTGGGAACTTCTGGACGAATGCAAAACTATCACGGCCGAGTTTTATTCTGCCCAACTGCAAAAAGACAGGACCCAACTTAATCTCTCCCCACTCAAAGGTCACAGAGTGCACTACCTCCACGATAACGCCAATTCTCCCTCCCATTCTGGTCGGGAGAAAAGGTTTTCTTCGATCCATATAAAGCCCCGTTGGGAATTACAGATTACAGGATTTCACAGATTTATTTCGGGTTTTGAGTGTAGAGAGCGGTGCTGGTACGTTGGGACAGTGTATGTGACCTGAATAGGGGAGAAATCGGTTAGTTTAAACAAAAAACAGGCAATCTTGTTAGTTTTCAACAAGGAGTGGCAAGGATGGAAATGGTAAGGCTGGCATAACATTTTGGGGCTTGAATAACAAATGTGATGTGAAATATACAGTGCGTCCAATATTAATAGGACCCCCCTTGATTTTGAGGGTCTAGGCAAAACCAAAAAAGATACGGAAAATCTGTAATTACCATTCGATTCAGCATACAAATAAACCCCAGAAACCAAATTTCCATGTGTCTACCTCTTTTTTGACGCCCGTACCACCAAAAAGTCACCTTTTCAAGCGTCCAATATTAATAGGACCACATCGGGATTTTAGTGTTTCGGTGATTTTTTTATTGGGTTTTCATCAGGAAACATAATTTTTCATGAACTTTCGGTATGAAAATGATAATTTATTAAATTTTTTATTGTTTTAAACTATTTTCATGGTTGTTTTACGCTTCTTCATCAATGTTTTCACTCTTCAAATGGATCCAATATTGTTTCGAATGTTTGTGATAATTAGTGTTACTGTAATCAGCATTGATGCGAGAGTTTGATGTGCAGGTTCAGGAATTAACTTCCGAATTAAGTTTTGTGCTAAATGAGAGCTTCCATATCAGTTAGTTATCTAAACTCTCATTGGGTCGCGTTGATCACCTCACGCTTGTTGAGCAATCGAAATTGGATGTGATGCGTCAAACGGGATCTTCACTCCATGAAATGTCTCGCCTCGTGAAGAAAAACAGAAGTTCGATTCGACGTTACCTATCAGATCCGGTGAACTATGGACAGAAGAACAAAGAGTACAGTGGACGGAAAAAGGCTAGTTTCCGTGATAAAAGAAACGTCATCCGAACCGCTTCCAACTCATCGAAAAGTCTCAACGAAATCAAGGCGGAGCTTGGACTCGATGTCTGCCTTTTTTTTTCTCTTTCTTCCGTAACCGACGTCGCTCACATACATTCCAACAAGACGATGCTGCCATTAACTCCAACAACTCAACAAAGAACTTGTTCGCGTCTAAAGGAATCAAAGTGCTCGATTGGCCGGCTTGCAGCCCGGGCCTCAATCCGATTGAGAAATTGTAGGAAATGCTCGTTTCTCGTGTTTATTAAAATAGACAACAATACAACAACCTTCAAGACTTTAAAACTGCTGTGCAAGGTGAATGGGATGCTGTCAGCATCGGTGAACCAAAGAAGCTCGTTGCCACTATGCCGAACAGAGTGGTCGAAGAGATTTAAAAAATTGTGGAGAAACCAGCTATTGATAATTGTTTCCTGGATTCAATTTTTCTTATAGATTTTGTTTTTTCGCTCCAATAAACTGTGTTTTTGTAGCTGCGTTTTCATGAAAGAAATATTCCAATTTGAAGAGTGAAAACATTGGTGAAGAAGTGTAAAACAACCATGAAAATAGTTTAAAACAATAAAAAATTAAATAAATTGTCATTTTCATACCGAAAATTCATGAAAAATTATGTTTCCTGATGAAAACCCAATAAAAAAATCACCGACACACCAAAATCCCGAGGTGGTCCTATTAATATTGGACGTTTGAAAAAGTGACTTTTTGGTGGTACGGTTGTCCACCAAAAAGTGGTAGACACATAGAAATTGGGTTTCTGGGGTTTGTTTGTATGCTGAATCAAATGGTGATTACATATTTTTCGTATCTTTTTTGGTTTTGCCTAGACCCCCAAAATCAAGGGGGGGGGGTCCTATTAATATTGGACGCACTGTACATTTGATACGTTTTCCTATGCACGAATTGGTGTTGAAACAGGCAAATTTGAACTAGCGGCTGTACATCGCCGACCTGAATATTTTATTCGAACTTTGGTCATATTTTTTACTTCACACAGCCTACTACTTTTGGGGACTACTCGCCTTTTTTCTATTCTTTTTTTTTTTTTAATTTTTCGACCCTCGTGGTGAAGTGCTTAAACGGTTTGAACGTTTATTGAAATTTTTTAAACTGAAAGGTAATTAAAACGAAACTATTGCTTGTGTTCGCCAAGTTTTAAAAACATTTGAAACCTTACAGAATACAATTGTCGTCCAATGACATCCACTTTTTGCACTCTCTTCTTTCGGTCCCTCGCCTCGATCTGAAATAAAAATTGATGGTGAAAATTACCAAAAAAAAGTCATGCACCTATTCAGTGCTCGACTAAAACGGAGGAATATTAAGGGGCGATCAGTACGCCTATTTTTGCAGCAACTTGCCGATTTTGGGCCAAGAAATCATTTCCCACTGTTCTTTTCCTACCTTTTTCAAAAAACAATATTTCAATATAAATCAAATTATCAAAATAAATTAATGTTTTGTGTGTTGAAGAATCGTTTCTCACCAGAATCTATTAAAAAAATGGGAAACGGATCATTTTCGGCCAATATACGAGCATATTTTCATTGTAAAAAGGTAGGAAATGAACAAAAGTAAGAAAAGAACAGTGGGAAATGATCGTTTGCCAAATTTGGCAGCAAATTGTCGATTTTAGGAAAAAATCGCCCCGGTAAATTGCGGCAAGTTGCCTCAAACTCGGCAAATTGTTGCAAAAATCGGAAGATTGCCGACAAAATCGGTGTACTGGCCACATCTCTACGGTAATTTTCCGTTTCTGGAGTTTTTGAGTATAAAGGATTCGTCGCGGAGTGACAATTTTTTCACGTTTTTAATTGAAAAAATGAAGAGATTTCTCGTCACCCCGTTTGCCTTGAAATGTCAATTCATCACGAATCCATTATATTATGGATTCGCGACGTAGCGAGACAGCGTGTCAAGTTATGCGTCAGCAAATGTTGCGTCTCGCCACGATTCAGCTCTTGACAGCGTGAGAGGAAACAATTTTTTGCAAATTTTTTTCATTTTGCTGGCGCACAACTTGCAGCAACGTGTCGCTACGTCACGAATCCATAATAGGAAATATGGAATTCCGTGTTTTTTTCTGGCGATGTAGAAAACTTTTTCTATTCTGTAGACAACATAATACTTACATGGCATGTCCTTTCGCCGCTCCTCGTGAAGATCCATTCTCCACTCCGTGATCGCATCGTCACCTGAAAAATGAACAATTTAGTGTTATTTATATGAAGGGAAGCAAAAGATTTGTGAGAAAAGATTCGTGCTCGCCGCTCCTCAATGCCAAATTGCCATTGAGGGGCGGCACGCCGATTTTTGCAGCGAACTGCCGATTTCAGGAAAAATCGCCTCGCCGAATTGCGGAAAGTTTCCTCAAACTCGACAAATTGCAGCAAAAATTGGACAATTGCCGACAAAATCAAAGTACTGGTCACATCTCAACGGTAATTTGCCGACGAAATTAGCGTGCTGAAAACTGCCAGTGATCAGACGCGCCGATTGAGGCGGGAAATCGCCGAACATTCTCTGACAAGGGACTTTCGAAATGGTAAGGGTTCAGAATTTTCTATAAATTGGCACACTAGTACTTTCGAACATCCTCTACGCGAATATCATAGTGGTTATCTGCAGAGATTCCTCCAAGTCTGAAAATTTTTGGTCTGAAAATTCTAGGTTTTCCCACCACATTTCGCGACTCGCGCTCTCCCATTTCCTTCACTGCTACCTTTGCAGTAGCTTCGGCAAGCAGGGATGGGTGAGTGGGTAGCGCAGTTGAATGGTAATTATGAGTTCACGAGTTCGAACCCACCTTTCTTTTTTCATTTTTTATTTTTCGTTTTAAACTTATTTTTTGGTCAGATGTTGGGAAAAATAATTTAATGTTTTCAACATTTTTTTTGCGTTTTAAATTGATTTTTTTTAAGTTTGGAAGTATTCAGGAAGTTCTTGAAAATTCTATACTGTTGAAGAAAATTCCAGAAAGTTTCAGAAATTCCCACATAATTCTCTGGGAGCTTCTTGCAAATTCTTCGAATTTTCTAGAACTTTTATTTCTGGGCTTGCCAGAGAGCTGCACTGCGTCTTTATAGACTACCATTTTGAAAGACTCTTCATCATCAGGAGACCAGGCTGCAACAAAAGTGTGGTTTTTCTTTAATTTGAATACGAAACCTACTTGTATCTTTGATATCATCTTCAAAACTTGTGAAATATTCTTTCGTGGAAAATTTTGATAAGTTCCATTCTTGACTGACTCATAAACCATAATAATATAATCAGCAATAGCTGACCTGATCGATTTATACTGATCGAAAGAAAAGTTCTAGAAAATTCGAAGAATTTGCAAGAAGCTCCCAGAGAATTATGTGGGAATTTCTGAAACTTTCTGGAATTTTCTTGAACAGTATAGAATTTTCAAGAACTTCCTGAATACTTCCAAACTTAAAAAATCAATTTAAAACGCAAAAAAAATGTTGAAAAAATTAAATTATTTTTCCCAACATCTGACCAAAAAATAAGTTTAAAACGAAAAATAAAAAATGAAAAAAAAAGGTGGGTTCGAACTCGTGAACTCATAATTACCATTCAACTGCGCTACCCACTCACCCATCCCTGCTTGCCGAAGCTACTGCAAAGGTAGCAGTGAAGGAAATGGGAGAGCGCGAGTCGCGAAATGTGGTGGGAAAACCTAGAATTTTCAGATCAAAAATTTTCAGACTTGGAGGAATCTCTGCAGATAACCACTATGATATTCGTGTACAGGATGTTCGAAAGTACTAGTATGCCAATTTATAGAAAATTCTGAACCCTTACCATTTCGAAAGTCCCTTGTGAGAACATATTTTACGGGGCACTTTAATAGGGTTATTCAATGGCAAAAAACACCGCAAAATCTCGGAAAATGTTCCGATTGACCTGAAATTTTGGGAAATAAGGTCAAAAATAACTCCCGGAGATTCCCACAAAATTGCAGACCAATATATCGATTTTGAACATTTTCAGAAAAAATCAATATTTTTTTAAAAATCGACAAGCCTGGCCGCATCAAAAGCTACTTTTGATTTCTTTTCATTTCTAAAAATGATTTTTTCTTCACTTTCTTTTAAATTTATTTTTCATTCATTTCTTGCGTGTGCCCTGTGGCGCAGGCGGTTAAGCGCTTGTTCTCCAAGCGAACGACGCGAGTTCGAGTTTTTGTGTTGGTCTTGGGCGCTCAGTTCGCTCTCGCCATGCAGTTTGGAAACAGACACACCAAGAAACTCAGTTACAGACCCAAACGGAATTTTATATATAAGGATGATATTTCGGCCCAAAATTTTGTGTTAATGTCCGGTAGATCTCGGAGCATTTTCCAAGTTTTCGCGCAGTTTTTTCCCATTTCCTGAATAACCCCATAAGAAAAATGTAATACTTACATTGCATGTCCGGTTTGCCGCTCCTCGCGAAAATCCATGCTCCTTGCCACCTGAAAAATTAACAATTTGAATGTTATTTACCGTAAAACCTGTAATTGAAGTAAACCTGTATTAGAAGTACACCTCTAATAGAAGTACACTCCCAAGAGGCCTTTGAAAAATAGAAGTACACCCTCTAATTGAAGTACACCCTCTAATAGAGGTACATCATCTGGTGAATTTTCTTTAAAAAAATTTTTATTCCATTTTTGAAACTGTTTTTCCGTTTTTCGTTGGTTTAAAGAATTTTTGAATTGAAAATTATTTGAATGCCGGCGACACAAGTGTCCAAACACGTTCATGGAGGAATACACTTGCAACAATTTAATTGACGAGCGCAGGCTGATTTCAAGTTTTCGAGACCCTGACCAGCCCCCTCAGCGCAATGGAAATGGCGGGTCCCAGCATATGGTTTAATGATTTCTGCGGATGGTCTATCGACTAAAAAACTGTTTAGAATAGCTGACAGACGATTATTTAGCTTATCTCAACAGTTAGAAACTGTTCGAAAAAGAAAGAATTGGGACATTTTGAAAACTGACCGAGTTGGGATTTTAAGCACCCCTCGCGAGAAGATAGCCTATGGTAAAAAATGCCTTTAGCTGAGCGGGCTGACAAGGGAAAAAATTACCAAAATCGGGAAAAATGTGCATGTCTGCGGCGCAGTTTTTCTAGAATTGTGAAATTCTTTCAGTACCAAACTCGTGCCGCACGTTTGCAATGGGCGGGGCTTCTTCCTCGGTTTTGGAAATGTTTTTCCCGGTTTCGCGTTTTCCCCGGTTTTGTCTGAGTCTCGAATCGTTTTTTTTTTGCTTTTTTTCTTCTGAAAGCCCTTTGAAAAAAAGAAGTACACCCTCTAATTGAAGTACACCTGTATTAGAAGTACACCCATTTAGGGGGTTTGAAAAATAGAAGTACATGTACTTCAATTACAGGTTTTACGGTATATGACATTACGCAAAAGATTTGTGAGAATGACGAGTGAGTGCAACAATAAACAAAATGTTTTTACTTAAACCCCTGATTGGCCTACAAACGTAATTTTCGAGTTTGGGCGGCTTTATTGGCAAAGATTGACATTTTGATAAACAAAATCATGATTTTTTTATGGGGTTATTCACGAAATGGAAAAAAATGGCAAAAAATGGCAAAAAACTGCGCGAAAACTCGGAAAATGCTCCGATTAGTCTGAAATTTTGTGAATTAAGGAAAAAAACTCTCACGGACATTCCCACGAAATTTCAGACCAAAATATCGAATTTTAAGAAATATTGCTTTTTTCTCTGAAAATGCTTAAAATCGATATTTTTGTCAGAAATTTTATGGGAATGTCCGGGAGAGTTTTTTTCCCTTATTTCCCAAAATTTCAGATCAATCGGAGCATTTTCCGAGTTTTCGCGCAGTTTTTTGCCGTTTTTTGCCATTTTTTTCCATTTCGTGAATAACCCCATTAAAGAAAAATAAAGAAAATAGCAAAAGAAATGAAGATAATTCTTGCCTCACAATTTATCGCGAAGTGTCAATCCTTGCGAATACGCCATAATAGGGAAAAAAAACAAGACAATTTCTAGTTATTGAAAGATAAAAAATATTTAAAATCTGAAAAACAAAAAACAGTTGAAATGCGTCGGAAAAAAAATTAATTTAGGACAAAGAAAATGTTTTTTCTTATGAGTGCTTGCGTCTCTACCGATATAGTGTAGCGGTGGAGCGCGCTTGCGTTGCCCTGACGTCACACCGCTAGACCTACAAGTAGGCCTACCGCGGTCGCCGCACACCGCGTCCGCGATAAGCTTATTAAAGGAGGGTAGGCGCTGCCGCCCGCGATAGGCCTATTATAAGCTTATAATAGGCCTATATTTGGCCTCAATCTATTATAGGCCTATCGCGCACAACCTGTGTAAACGCCTTGCCTGTCAATCTATTTCTGTGGTCTTTTGGTTTTGTGAGTCTTCCCAGCGAGAGAAGGAGGCGCGCACGCTGTTGCAAATACGCGTGCACGCCCGCCAGTGGGCAGAAAATCAGTACATTGAAAATGAGCATAAAAACGGCTGTAACTCGACAGCGAATA
Organism: Caenorhabditis japonica; assembly: GCA_963572235.1. Lineage (NCBI taxonomy): Eukaryota > Metazoa > Nematoda > Chromadorea > Rhabditida > Rhabditidae > Caenorhabditis > Caenorhabditis japonica. The sequence continues at coordinate 3,530,803 of OY754344.1, read as the reverse complement.
GCTCTTTTTGGATGATTTTTTGGCAAAAGTCTTAGAATTGGCTGTAGAATGTAATGGTACAGAAATATTGCAGAAAAAATCAGTTTTTAAAAACACGTTGCGGTACCTAATTATACACCCAACGAAGCGAACGTGAAATCTATCGCTGAGATATCAACCCCAAGGAACTTAGCCGAGACTCGACGGTTCTTCGGAATGGTGGGATTCTTCCGTAAGTTTCTGCCCAACCTTGCTACAATCGCGGAGCCACTCACCCGGCTCAACAGGAAAAACGAAAAATTTCGGTGGGAAACTCCTCAGCAAGAAGCCTTCGACAATCTACGCAAAGCTTTACTAGACAAGCCGATCCTCGCTTTTCCGGATTACGAAAAACCATTTCACCTGTTTTGCGACGCGTCAGCAGTCGGACTGGGACCAGTGGTAGAGTGGGGGGGGGGGGGGTCAGTAGGAGAAAGGTCAGGGGTTCGAACACTCTTGTGGCAAAACTTTTTTGTTTTTTATAAGTATGGGAAACAGGGGTGAGACACAATTTTTTATTGGTGGTGAAGGTGAGCTAAATTTTCTTTTGCTTGTTGTGACAATGCGCCGTAGGCAAAACTTTTTGTTTGGTTTTTTTTGTATATAGAGCCGCAGAGGCCAAAAAGGTTTTGGACGGGGCTACCCCGAATCAGAACGTTCCTGTATCAGAACTGTCCCGAATCAAAATCCTAAAGATGAGCTACTGACTCTCTTTTTAAAATGTTTCTGATACGGGAACGTTCTGCCCCGGGGTAGTCTCGTCCAACCCGTTTTTCACCTCCGGGGCTCTATATACAAAACAAATTAAATAAAAAGTGTTGCCTACGGCACATTGTCAAAAAAAAAACAAAAACAAATTATCTCACCTTCACTGTCAAAAAAATTGTGTCTCACCCAAAAAAAAAAAACACTTTTTTTGGGCCTACCCTTGTTTCCCATCCCCCACATACCCAAACAAACAGTTTTATTTTTGATAAAAAAGTTTTTCGAAACTTTTTTTTTCGCACAGCCATGCTCCCTACCTATTGGCAATTTTACATGGTTTAAAATAACCACAATTCATAACCACAAATGCGGGAATTTTGAGAAGAAATTTTGGGATTGTACTAATATTGAAGAGGCTACCCCGAATCAGAACGTTCCCGAATCAGAACTGTCCCGAATCAGAACCGTGTCCTGGATCAGAACTGTTCGTATCAGAACTGTCCTAAATCAGAACTGTCCCCAATCAGAACTGTCCCTAAGCAGAACTGTTCGTTTCAGAACTGTCCCATATGAGAACTGTCCCAAATCAGAACTCTCCCGAATCAGAACTGTCCCGAAGCAGAACTATTCTGTATAAGTAAAAAAAAATGTGTTTTATTATTTAAAAAAAAAAGACATATTAGGCCGTAAGCATGCTTATTGAATAGTTCTGATTTGGGGCAGTTCTGATACGAACAGTTCTGATTCGGGACAGTTCTGATACGAACAGTTATGAATCGGGGCAGTTCTGATTTAGGACAGTTCTGATTCGGGACAGTTCTGCTTTGGGGCAGTTCTGATGGAGGACAGTTCTTATACAGGACAGTTCTGATTCGAACAGTTCTGATTCAGGACAGTTATGATTTAGGACAGTTCTGATACAAACAGTTCTGATTCAGGATACGGTTCTGATTCGGGACAGTTCTGATTTGGGACAGTTCTGATTCGGGGTAGCCCCCACAAGTTTTATAAAGTTCTCAACTGGAGCCCAAAATGAATTCCATTGTCAGTAGAGAATATCAAGCTTTACATTTTTTAAAGGAATGTCGGTGAAACAATAAACCACTTTGATTAATTCTTCAAAATCATATTTACACGTACATATTTTGCTTGAACAAAACGCAAAAGGAGAAAAATAGATAAAGCAGTTACGTGGCCTAACCACAATTCTTTCGCAACATTCTGATTTCATAAATGTGTTTGTTGCAGAGCTTAAAATTATGATTATTCCCGACTTTGATTCTACAGCAGAAATCGTTCAGCAGTAAGTATTTTCACTGGTGAACCGCGCGCGGGCCCGCGGTGGCTCCGCAGACGCTACGGGTCCGCCACGGGCCCGCAGCGGGCCCGCCAGCGCTTGGGTGCCCTCGCTGGCCGCTGGCGGGCCCGCGGCGGCTATGATATTTGGTAGGTGACTGACAGGTTGAAAATTTTTTGTTTCCAATTGGTTTATAAATGAATTGTGGTTATTTTAAACCATGTAAAATTGCGCATAGGACACTAGTTAGTTGAGTTTTTGATCAAAAATGCTGACATTCATTTGTGATGCGCTGGCGGACCCGCTGCGGGCCCGCCGCGGGCCCGCCAGCGGTTAGCTGACGATGGTAAAATTTTTGTCTCCAGAATGTTTCTAAATGTTTTTTTCCTGGTTTTATGTGAATTATATCGCGCATGATGAGATATTTAGTAGACTTTGTTTAAAGAATTGGACTTGACCGACCGCGGATAAGTTGCGTAGAAGTCGCATAAACGTTTCGTTTGTTTTAATATTTGTTTACGCAATTTTATTCTAATTCAAGAAATCTTTAATTTATCCGAAAATTCGAATAAAACAGATGTAGGCAAAAGTAGGCGGTATTAGAAAACCTACGAGTTTCGTTCTTTGGGAAATTGAGCGACGCTACGAAATGCGGGAAAGTCTGCAATTCACGTTGCGTGATCGAGAGATTTTCTGCGTTTTCTAATTCTTATAGTTCTTCCAAAAAAATGTTGCTACGGCGTGTAGTATCGGTTGCTAAAGAGACCTTTATCGCCTTTTAGCGTGCTTTGTTTTTCCAAGCCCCCTAAATCCACTATCAATAGACAGTAGACGTCGGCGCAGCAGGCTTGGCAGCCTATTATACTGCAATCCCCGATTTAATAACGATGACAATCAGTGACTGCGGATTGACGTCGAAAATGAGTTGAGCTTCGTCACACAAGAGGCGCGCAGCATGGTTGCCAAATGTTGTGCCCATATTGCAAAGTGGGCGGAGCTTAACATTTTTGAACGATTTTTGCCAAAAAACTCCAATTTTGTATGTTTTGCTGCCGTTTTTAAAATCATTTTTCTTTCTTTTAAATCTTTATTAATTTGGTTTGAATATGACCAATACCTTTTTCAATTTTTTTTGTTTCAGGTGCCAGCGGGACAATGGACATTTGACACCGCCGACGTCGGTAAGATTTTCTTTTCTTTTATTATTTTTACTGTCAAAAATAAATAAAAAACGTTCTAAAGAAAGAAAAGAAATAAAATTTACGAGCGGATCTAAATTGGTTATGCCCTAACAATGATTTTGAATAGATGCGGCACGCCGCTTCGAAAAATATCGATTTTTTCCTATTGAATAGGCTAAAGATTTATAAATTTTACCTATCTTTTTTACAAGAAAAATAAATAACTCGCACAAAAAAATTGCTAACATTCAGAGAACATAAATTTATTTTGAAATAATGTTTTAAAAACCATCGCTGAATGAATTCTAGCTCCGTTTGTACTCTTTTTTATTGATAAAAAGTTCAATATTTTTTTAAGCAATTGCAATTATTAGCAGAATAATGTATGAGTCCTCTTTTTGCACAACTAAATACAATACAAATGCAAAAGTGCAGAATTTTCGGAAAAAAGTTTTTAAAAAAGCATCGTCGAATAAATTTAGGCGTGCTTTGTTACGAGCAAAAACACCTCTGTGACTTGTAGACCGTGATTTCGGTTCTGCTCGTTCGAAGTTTTATTTTTTACAACAAAAAATAAAGCAAAAAAATGTTTTTATTCATGTCTTTTGCACCTGTGTCCGTGTGAGGTTTCGTGTGCGTGTTTTCAGCTACTACTGGACCGATTTGCATCAAACTTGGCAAAACATTTTTAAAACAAAGTGGAACAAGGCTGCCGAAGTTTGATACAAATGGGTTAAGTTTGAAGTGTAGCATACTGAAGGCACTTGGGGTCTTTTCACCGTTACACCGGGGAAAGCCGCCGAGAATTGTCTAGTTATACTCGGTATAAAATGCTGATAACTCGCTCCAATCGAACAATGAATTTCACATGCATTTGGAGTGAGGTTTAGAGAAATCAGAGCAAAACATCGGCCACGGCTCTCTCAATTTTCTCCACTCTCTCGTCGCCAACGCGGCCGCGTCCATCACTGTTCGAAGGGAGCGCGTTTGCAGCGCTCCGTACTGAGAATAAAATGAAACAAAAATATGAGTTTTGAGTAATATTTTTGACTTTAATTCTGTCGAGCATTAAGCAATTATATTCTTCTCTTGAATAAACCGGTCCATTTATAATTATGAGAACCGATACTAGCGTTCTCGCGTTAGAAAAGATTGTTCCAAGCTCTGAACAATTCGGGTGTTTTGAACGACGTTTTCTGCTGATTTATAATAACTAGACGGTTCTCAGTGGCTATAGCTTGTGCAACAGTGAAAATACTTGAAAAAAAAAGAATTGATTGTAACGGCCATGGAGCACAGACTCATGCGCCGGCAGAGAGCAAACGCGCCCGACGCTTAACTGAAAATTCATACAAAGGAGGCCCCAAGTTAAATGATATAAAAACTGACACTATTTTGGCTTTGTTTGTAAAATTTTTCACGTTTGCTGGCTCATGCCCATGTGATAGTGGTTTTCGCTCGCGTTTCCTCAAGTCAAAACGTATATTTTTAAATGTCCGTTGAAAAAAATTATACATTGTTAAGTTTGAACTTCAAATGAATAAGCAAAGACATTGAATTGAACGGAAGTTGTGTCATAAAAATTAGAGCGCTTTGCCTAATAAAAATATAAAAAGAAATTATGAAATTATCATCCTCCGGGAGGCCGAATATCTTACACAACAAAATTTACTGAATTTTCAGACACGTGCCACATCTTGATGAGGACAATCAATGCTGAGATGAGCGGGACAACGACAACGACGAATTTTGGAATAATATAAATAATTGCTGTATTGAATTTTTTATATATATATTTTTTTTTCAATAAATATTGATAGAAACACGAACTGTGTTAGTTTTCATGAGAAAATATCAAATAAAGAAAAAAGCAAGAAGGTAGTCACCCCGCGATGTAGCAGCTAGCGAACCGCTGGCGGGCCCGCCACGGGCCCGCTGCGTGCACCACGCGTGTACTCTTTTAGCTGTCAGCGGTCCGCTGGCGGGCCCGCCGCGGGCCCGTGGCGCTTCACCAGTGTTAGAGTTTTGAATATATCTGGCCGGGGAATGACATGTGTTCGGGCTTTCCGAAATCTCTTGAAATTTAGTGGAATCGTTTTGTTTTAAAAATTGAATGTTTTCTGTACTTTGTGATTTAAGATATTGCCGAGCCGCAAGGACGGTCAAACACGCGCTCTTCTGAACTTACTAGGGAATGCCCCGGACTTAATTTGGGCTTTCGCGATGAGTCTTACATGATTAGAAAGAGAATTTTATGGAGATTCCAAAACTACTTTTCGTTTTTGCTAAACGCCAATGGTTTTCGAGAAAATCGCGTCTGAAAATCCAGTTAAAATTTCAATTTTGTGTGCGTTTTCAAATATTAAATGCGTGAGCTGTTCCTTTCAAAATCATATATTCTCAGTACGAAGCGCTGCAAACGCGCTCCCTTCGCACAGTGGTGGACGCGGCCGCGTTGGCGACGAGAGAGTTCAGAAAATTGAGAGAGTCGTGGCCGATGTTTCGCTCTGATTTCTCTAAACCTCACTCCAAATGCATGTGAAATTTTTTGTTCGTTTGGAGCGAGTTTTCAGCGTTTTATACCGAGTATAGACAGTCACTTTTTTGCCATTCTCTTTCTTGCAAAATATGAACAGCGGTTGGGTGGTTAAGTGGGTAGCGCGTTATGGACTTATTCATTTGAATTAAAATGAATTTTTATGTCACATTTATTCAATGCATTACATCATATTAATGAATTAATCTGAATTTTTCTGAACCATTGAGTTTGAGTCTTTCTGCAAATCGCGCCTATCTATCCTGGTCAAATAAGTGAACTTATTAACAAATACATGCATGCGCCTTTAAACATTTACTCCGAGTACACAAAAATGATGACAAAAGATGCATTTTTTGACCAGGATGAATAGACGCGATTTTCAGAAAAACTCAAATTCAATGGTTCAGGAAAATTCAGATTAATTAATTAATATGTTGTAATGCATTGAATAAATGTGACATAAAAATTCATTTTAATTCAAATGAATAGGTCCATTAGGGTTAGGTTCTAGAGTTAGCGGGTTCGGGTCCTTCACAGTTGGGAATGCTTGTGGTAGGTTGGATAGATTGCATGTTGGGTTTTGTTTCTTTTAAACCAATTTTTTGTCATATTTATGCTAATGAAACACTGTGTGCGGCGGAATTTGACACCTCCAAACGCTCGTCTAGTGAAGCGCACTTGCATACCTCCTCGCGTCGCGCGCCGCTTATATATCAAGGCCCATTGCGGGCAATGAGAATGTGTGCAGCGGTGGCCTATAGGTAGGGACCGCAACGAGTTATCCAAAACTCAAAATTTCCGAAAACTTGTTGTTGGAATGTGTTTCATGGCTCAATATGAGTACGCTGTAAATTTTTTTTCAAAAAATGTTCGGTAATTCTGGAGCTATACCGTCCCAAAGTAGCACTGTTTTCTCCCAAGATTTGCATGAGGCGGGCCGTCGAGACGCGAGAAAAGAGACGCCCGACACAACGAGAGTCAGCGAGAGACATCGCGAAATGGAGAGAGGGGGAGAGACTGTATCCTCCACCGCTGCTTGCGCGATCAGCATTTTCAATGGAAAACGATATTTTTCGCACAGAAATCGGCACGAAAAAAAAATCGGAAACTAGCCACAATATTAATTTTTACATGGTTTTGTAGCAAATTTTACGCTGAATCTGTATATGAAAAATTAGCCGCGTGCTCCATACTTGCGACCTTCAAATCCTCGAAAAACTGAAGTTTTGGGCCAACATGCTTCATTCAAATGTACATAAAATTGCTCCAAGTTGGTCAAGTGCTCTAATTTTTTGTATTTGAGCTTTAAAAGAGTTTATCTTTGTATTCCACCAATAAAAAACTAGGGTCGTCGCTGAAATTTTTCTAGAATTTTTCCTTGAAGTTTGACAAGCTTTAAAAAAAATCGGAAACTAGCAGGACAGAAACTGATTTCAGAAATGAATTCCCCATATCTTAAACTATCTGTATACTTAAAATTAGCCGCGTGCCCCGGTAAAATCGACCACACGGGTCAAAAAAGTGAGCTCCGTTTTTGTTTTCTCCTTTTTCTGAGAAAACTATGGATTTTCATGTAAAACCAACTTGTTCATTAGATTCAGCATAGTCGATTACATCTAAAGAGATAGTTTTGAGTATCATACTTGAATCCGTGGCCTCCTTACAGGCCTGTAAACATGCGCGCGCGAACTGGGGAGAAAAATCGTCTGACTCCGCCCACCCCTTTGCGCTCCCTACCTATAGGCCACCGCTGCACACATTCTCACTATAGTGGTGAGAGCTTGCGGACGCCAATCTGAAGGTTGCGGGTTCGATCCCCTCCGCGTTTTTTATTTTTTTTTATTCTTTAGTATCTGCTCAGACTAAATGTTATGGATTTTTGTTTCGAATACCACAAAAAATTTACATTTGCGTGTTGGAGGAGAACGTTGAAAAATAATTAAATTTCTTTTTTCGAACTACTTTAAATTCGTTAGTCTTATTTAAATCCTTCGGCAAGTAACTTTTATCCAGAAAGTTCAGCGGCAAAACGCCGGAAGCATGTGTGAAACCTTAAAAATGGGCGACCGGAGGGAGCTCGGCGGAAGCTTGCTTTGAATCTGTGGTTCAAAACAGAAAACAAAAAAAAAATGAACCAAAAGGTATTGAACCCAGGCCTCCAGATCGGCGATTGAAAATGTACACCCACAGGTGAAGGGCTTCAAATCCATATCGGATCCGAAACGGATGGGACGTGGAATTTATAGGAATTTTATATGTATCCGATTTTGATCCTATTAGGATCCACGCTCCCACGGATAGGATGCGGACGTGGGAGCGTGGACTGAAAACGGATCAAAAACGGATGGGACGTGGGTGGGACGTGGATATTTTTAGACGTCCTGAAATTTCCATTTTTTATTGAATTCACTCAAGATGCTCAATGAGCACATGTATCCAGACAACCAAAAATAGCCGCTGAGCTCTGTGGCACCGTGCCACGGAGCCTTCATCCAGCGGGAAAGGGGCGGGGCGTAGCGTGGTGACACCAGTTTTTCGTGGATCTTATTATTTTAAGACGTAATTTCACGAAAACTTACTTCATATGCCTGCCGTGGGATATAAGCCCCCACCCCAGCATATATAAGTATAGTCCCTCACCATCGTAGTCCCCCCGACTATCTCGAATCAAAACGTTTCCAAATTAGAACTATGGTAAAGGTGAAATCAGTAACGTAATTGGAAAAGAAAAAAAAAAAGATTTTATGAGCCACAAATGTGGAAAATGAATTATGTGGTATTCACTCTAACTGGCCGGCATTCAAGCAGTAGGTTCAAACAATAAGCCGGCATGCCGGACAAATAGAGTAAATACGGTATTACAAATATATATATTACGCTATTCAAGTATGTCCGTCTGTTCGCTTTGAAGGGTCAGGTAAAGTTCTCTCGGAGCGATAAAAACCGATCAACCTTGGGAGGAATTGAACTTGGAAGTGCAGATTCGATTTGCAACTTACTAGCAACTACACCAATTGGTACACGTTGCAGAAGAAATATTTTGAACATTAAATGTTCATGTCAGTTTTAGTTTTTTTTTTCTGTCGCCGATAGGCGCCAGCTCAGGCTTGTTACAAATACTTGTTCTGTACTGGAGAATTTGATTTAGCTTATTATTATACAAAAATTTTGAAACGTATCCAATTGGAAAGAAAACGGTTCTGATTCGGGACAGTTCTGTTTTGATAAAGTTCTGATTCGAAGCTTTTCCTTATTTCGAAAGCGACAAAAATGGTAGAAAGAGCTATGAATGGTGCACTTCTATTAGATGCTTCAATTAATTGGGATTGCTTTTCGATGTCGGTCGATTTTCGCTTCTATCTGATAAATACGCGCTACCTCGAAATAGAACCTTTTCAAAATAGAACCGTGTGAAATAGAACTTGACGCGAAATAGAACCGTGTGAAATAGAACTGTGCATAGTTTTAGCGCGTTTTAGCACAATTGGGTGAAGACTATTGAATAAATAGCCAAACAGAAAAAGTTCCACTCACAATCAGTGGCGTGACCTGTTTTCGATTTATTGACTGGGTTCTATTTCACGCGGTTCTATTTCGGAACAGTTTCATTTCCGAACAGTTCTATTCCACGCGGTTCTGTTTCGCGTCAAGTTCTATTTCGACACAATTCTATACTAGTTATTATACTAGTTCACTCATATACCAGGATAACTGCCAGGTTTTTTTACAAACCACTGAGTAAATCGGACCAAAATCAACCTGTGCTAAGCCGATCCTTGGTGGTCGATATCGGCTAGGGGGGATACAATGGTCAATTACCAAGTTGCCTGCTCTTCTAATAGAGCCTGACATCCACGCGCCCTGCTTCAGATGAACGCGGATCCATTCTCCATAACGTGAAAAAATTCCACGCGCCCTCCACGAGGGACACGTGGATCCATATAAGATCCGATATGTTTCCACTCTCCCACGGATCCACGCGCCGTCCATATATATTCCATCCTCCCCCACGCCGGCGTGGATCCACTGCGACCCACGCCAAAACAATCCACGCTCCCTCCACGGGGGCGCGTGGATCTATATCGGATCATATATGGATCCAATCCACGTCCCATCCGTTTCGGATCCGTTTTGGCATTATCTCCCACCACCTGTGCCACTAGACCATCACAGCACACATTCTTATACCCCGCGATGGGCGTTTATATGATCGGACCCAATGGAGGAGGTATGCAAGTGCGCTCCACTAGACGAGCATTTGGAGGTGTCAAATTCCGCCACTGTTTGAAACACTGTAAGTTTCAAACTCCTGTTCAAAATTGTTTTGAAAGTTGGAATTTCGCAGACTGCTCAGTAAATGGATGCACATTCGGCTCTTTGGATCTTTATTCATATTTTGGATCATTATTTAAAAAAAATCAAAGTAGGGTCACAAAGATGAACAGCTTGAAGCAGTATAAAAAGCTTGAAGCAAAGAAATTCACATGTGACAGAATAAATTACTGGATAGTCTTTGGAGTTCGATCTATAAAAATACTTTGCACAAGAATTTGAAATTTACATACAATAAAAAACTATTCTCAGTACGGAGCGCTGCAAACGCGCTCCCTTCGGGCAAATACTCTTTTACTACCGGATCTTTTACTACATTTCTCTTTTACTACCAAATCTCATTTACTACCGCGTCTCTTTTACTACTTTTTTTCTATTTCACTCTTTTACTACTTTTGTCTCTTTTACTACTTGACCTCTTTTACTACTTTTTTCCAAATTTTACTCTTCTACTACCTTTTGTCTCTTTTACTACATGACCTCATTTACTACCTTTTTCATTTTACTCTTTTACTACTTTATGTTATAATGGATTCGTGGCGGAGTGACATTTCACGTGAAACTAAACGAAAAATTTAATTGATTCGTACATAAACCCGATTCATTTGATTGAGTTTGCAATAGGCTAAAACTGATTTAAACCATAGGAAATGGAATGTGAACAAGAAAGATAACATAGTATTGGGAAAACAAAAAAATTGCAGCACAGTGTTTGCGTACTTTTAAAATTCAAACGGCAATCAAAGAAATAGCATGTTGTATGTGTTCACGGGCATTGTTGTATGTGTTCACGGACAAGATTCAGTTCTATGAATTATTATGAGAACAAAAAAATTGCAGCCCGTTGTTTGCGTACTTTTAAAAGTCAAACGCAAATAAGAAAATTTCTCTTTATTTACTATTGTCGGCGGGCCGAAATGGTCAAACGCGCTCCGCTGAACTCAAAGATATTCGATTTTTAGTAGTTAGTTTTTCAAATTATTTCATTTCAAGTATAAATTCAACGTGAAATTAAATAATTTGGAGACCAAAATTAAAGGTAATATGCAGGATTCGTAGCGAAGTGACAATTTTTTTCACGTTTTTATTCGAAAAAGAAATAACTGAAAAAATTAAGATTTTTCGTTTAGTTTTTTTGGAAACCAAAATGAAATCCACGTAGTATTGAGTTCAGCGGAGCGCGTTTGACCGACGTGGCGGACCGATAATAGTAAAAGAGTAAAATGAAAAAAGGTAGTAAAAGAGACAAAAGGTAGTAGAAGAGTAAAATTTGGAAAAAAGTAGTAAAAGAGGTCATGTAGTAAAAGAGACAAAAGTAGTAAAAGAGTGAAATAGAAAAAAAAGTAGTAAAAGAGACGTGGTAGTAAATGAGATTTGGTAGTAAAAGAGAAATGTAGTAAAAGATCCGGTAGTAAAAGAGTATTTGCCCTCCCTTCGCACAGTGATGGACGCGGCCACGTTGGCGACGAGAGAGTGCAGTAAATTGAGAGAGCCGTGGCCGATGTTTTGCTCTGATTTCTCTAAACCTCACTTCAAATGCATGCGAAATTCATTGTTCGATTGGAGCGAGTTATAAGCATTTTATACCGAGTATAACAGAGGAGATGCAAAGCAAAAAATGAGGAAAAAACAATGGATTTAAAAAGAACAAAACCCACCATACAATCCATCCAAACCACCACAAGCATTCCCAACTGTGAAGGACCCGAACCCGCTACCTCTAGAACCTAACCATAACGCGCTTCCCACTTAACCACACAGGTAGTGCGCGTTCAGCTTATAATAGGTGGAGGCCAAAAATAGGCCTATTATAAGCTTAAAATAAGCCTATCGCGGGTGGCAGCGGCCACCCTCCTGCAATAAGCTTATCGCGCACGCGGCGTGCGGCGACCGCGATAGGCCTACTTGTAGCTCAGGCAATTTAAAAAAAAAATAATATGAGAAATTTTAGTAATATTCTGAGAAATCGTCATATTGTAAGATTATACAATATATTTGGCTGGCGCATTTGTCTTGGCAGGAAAATGCGTGAGCAATGTTGCTAGCGCAATATTAGACAAGATATTTCAAGAAACACGAGATATTACAAGATATTGTAAGATTTCAAAAATCTTGTAAGATATTACAAGAAATTCCAAGATTCTGTGAGAAATTTGCAATATTACAAGATATTTCAAGATAATTTAAGAAATTGCGCAATATTGATTTTTTCATTAATCTATTTTTCCAATCGCGTTCTGCGCATTTCTGCCGTTTTTCCCTATATTTTAAGATTTTTTCCACGTATTCGTTGATATTGATTTTCACATATTGCCCATTCGCGAAAAAAGCAAATGCGCTCCACTAAACTTACAATTAGCACTTCATGGATAGATTTAATTCTCGTCGCCATATTTTTTCAATTCACATTTAAATTCAACGTGAAATGAAATAATTTGGCGAGGAAAATGAAATCCACGAAGTACTAAGTTTCGTAGAGCGCACTTGCTTTTTTCGCGAGTGGACAATACTTTACTGTTTTCCTTCAATTCATTATTTTTCTGTGTTATTATCAAGTCAATTTTTTGCCGGTTTCACGTGAAAATTCTGCAAACGCCAGTTATTTTTCAGAAACTAAAACTCCGCGTGTGGCCACACTCACTCAACTTTTTGGCTCTGGGGCGTTTCGAAACCTGCCATTTCGAAACTAGGACGTTTCTAAACTTTTTTGCATTTTTGTTAATGGATTTTCGCCAATTGACACCAAAAACGCAGGCATTTGGTAATTATTTTTCGTTTTTATCAGTTTTTTTTTTTGGGAATTTGAATCCACTATTGTTTTTTCAATCGAGTTGCAGCATGAGAACGAGAGATGAAAAAACATTTTTTCTCTGCTTCTCTTCGAATCTAACTGTTTATGTGGTCGCGTGAAAAAAGTGGGCGGAGTCACGCGTTCTCATGTCGCAAGTCGATAACGAAACGTCTTGTTCGAAACGTCTTGTTTCGAAACGTCCCAGAGCCAACTTTTTCATTGCGTTAAGTTGAAAATTGTCAAGAAAGTGGAGGGGGTCTTGCCTTAGATCTTCATCGTTAAACCGGAAACAAAATTGAATCAATAATACAACCGCAAAAATAGAGATGGATAATTTTTTTTAACTTTGGCGAAGCATCTGCGTTATTCATGCATTAAACAAAATTCCCGCAATCATCGTTCAGTCTGCGTCCCTTCAAATAGCACTGTGTTTGCGTGATTGCGCACAAAAAAGTGGGCGGAGTTTCATGTTTTGACGATGCAACTCGATTGGAAGCGCAATAAGCAATATACCAACAAAAAAAAACAAATAAATTTTGACACTTCGTCATTTCACTTTATTCACTTTCCTCTTACTTTTTGGGACTTTGAAATGCTTTCTTCTTTTGCTTATAGGATTATTCACAAAATAGCAAAAAGTTGTCGCCAAACTCGGAGAACGCTCTGAGGCCATATGCAAGAAACTGGAAAACGAGAGGAAAACCGTTTTCCGAAAAAAAAACATTCATATCCCACTGTTCATTTGTCACAAACGATGTGATCATATGCCACTTTTTCGATAGTATCATTTCCCACCTTTTTCAAATGTTATGTTTCAATATACATATAGTGGATTCATAGCGGAGTGACAATTTTTTCACATTTTTATTCGAAAAAATGAAGAAATAACTGAAGAAATGAAGAGATTTTTCGTCTCCCAGCTTCACGTGAAATGTCACTCCGTCACGAATTCATTATATTTTTTGAGTGGAATACAATAATTGCCCGCGCTATTCTTGGGGGCTTGGGGGAAGTATGTTTTTTTTTTGGGGACGTAAAATTTGAAAAAGATAGGAAATGATAGTATCGAAAAAAGTGGTATATGATCACAAGAGGAAATGATCAATTCTGACAAATGAACAAAAGTAGGAAATGAACAGTGGGAAATTAACGTTTGCCTCTCTCACCCTCATCATGTTTACATCAGCGTTTTTCAAATTTCGTTTTCCGGAAAACGGTTTTCCTATCGTTTTCCAGTTTCATGCAAATAACCTCTGATTCGCCTGGAACTTTAGAAAATAATGTTTAAAAAATTCCCAAGGTCATATGCAAGGAAGTGGAAAACGTTATGCCGCGTCCAAAGTTCAAAAAATTCCCGAAATCAGGTGTTTTTTGCAGTCTAAAGTTCCGAAAAATTTCCCAGAAATAAAAGGCGGTGACAGTTGAAACCGGCGTTACCGTAGTTGCTTTGCTACGAGACCTTTTATGTTTGAACTTGAATTTTCCCACAGTTTCTCATGTTTTTCTTTTACACGGGAAAATTCAAGTTTAAACATAGAAGGTCTCGCAGCGAAGGAACTACGATAACGCCGGTTTCAACTGTGGCCGCCTGTTATTTCTGGGAAATTTTTCGGAACTTTGCACTGCAAAAAACTCCTGATTTCAGAATTTTTTGAACTTTGGACGCGGCAAAATGAGAAAAATGCCCATGAAAAAACAAGAAACATATTTTCCGGGAAAAATCGTTTCACGTTTCTTGCTTACGGCCTCCAGACAGGCCCAGAAAAGTTTGGACAGAAATATCGTTTTTTCTCAAACTTTTTAAAATCGATATTTCGGTTCATAAAATTTCTGAGCATGTCCGGGATTATTTTTTACATTATTTTCTTAATGTGTCAGGTCGATAGAAAAATTCTCCGAGTTTTCCCACAATTTTTTGTTATTTCGTAAGTAGCCCTATTAATTTTAAATTGCTTAAGGTACTCAATCAAATGACAAAAACCGAATTTGGTTGAGCTGAAAGACAATGCTCAAAGGATCGTTAAGCAGACCAGAGGAAAACAATGAGTGGATGGAAGCATCGAATCAACAAATGCAAACAAAGTCAATGAATTCTGGAAGAGAAGACATTTAATTTAATTATGGATTCTGCAAATCGGATGATGTTCTTGTTCCCGACATTTTTCGATGACCAACTTATTGAATTTTGATTATTCACTTCAATAAATTTTTAAAAATCTCCAAGATATCCCTAGATAATTTGGTAGTATTATAATAAGAACACGAAACTTTACAAGATAACTCAGTAATAATGCAAGAAAACTCAGTAATATTACAAGAAAACTCAATAATATTACAAGAAAACTCAATAATATTACAAGAAAACTCAGTAATATTACAAGATGCCTCAGTAATATTGCAAGAAATCCAATATATTACAAGAAATTCTGGCAATATTATTGTGCCTCACAACATTCTTGTAAATCTTCGCCAATATTACTAAAATTTCTCATAATATTTTTTTTCAATTGCCTGAGTAGTATCATTCTGCCAAGTTTAGATAAGCGTGTGCAAAGCTAGAGACGCAGAGATTTGAGAGAGATGACCTCCGAAATTTCATTTCCAAAATAATTTTAAAAACGTAGTCTCCAGCACTTCGCGAGTTGACAGACACACAGAAAAACATTTAGTTTTTAATTTATTCAATTTTGGAAGACTTACTCAATGTTTCCAATGACATACAGTAAAACTCTTTAAAAAAACCAGGGAGACTCGCGCTTCCTCAAGCTTACCCAGAAGGTTTTTTTCTAACTTTGTAAAAAAAATTTTGGGAATTTCTGAAACCCCGACCTTATGCAATTCCTTTGTTAGTATTTTTTTCTTTCAGTGAAACAGTTTCCACAAAGCCGATGGTCAAATGAAAAAGTCACAAAGCAATGTTTTAACACTTCAAAAACAAGTGAGATTTTTTAAAAAACTTACTTTGTTTTGTGTTTTCAATCGCGTTGCATCATCAAAGGGCAATCGTATTCATTAAAAAGGGAGCATAAGGTCACGCATGAATATATCTTATATTGTTTGCTTTACGTCTATTTTTATTTTAATTGTTACGTGAACTCTTTTAGTTTTTAAGTGGCTAGATATTTCACGTTCAAACTTCAGATCGACGTAACCATTCACAGTGAATCTTTAACTACGTCAAGCCAACATTTCTTTGACGAAAAGTGCGCGAAAAAAATGGGCGGGATTTAGTTGCAGAAGGCTGGCACAGATTTTCTAATGGCTTTGTTTTCGAATTATCTGGTAAATAAATCGCAATTTCGTGAATAAATAGTATGAATATTAGAGGAAAAATATCTAAAAGAACATGCAAAAATAAATTACAGGTAAAAACAGCTCATGCGACAAGTTTCAGGCCTCTATTAGCTGATGGCGAAACTTAGGCCATATCTTAAACAAATCTTGTGGGGTCGGTGGCAGCCCGTTTCGAGTCAACTTTTTTTTTCAAAAAGTAGCTAATTGAATGAAGAAAAATAATTATGGAGCCAATTTTTAATTTAGTCTTTTGTTTTCCAGAAAAGTACAGAAATGAAAGAAAAGAAACAGAAAAGAGAAAATGGAAGAGAAAAATCGATATTTTTTTGCTCGTCCGCGACACCTTTAACAAATTTGCCAGAGCCGGTAGTGCACCGATTTGAGCGAACTTTTTTTTTTCAAACGGTAGTAAATTAAACGAAGAACAATATTTATTGAGCCGGTGTTTCATTTTGGCCTTCATTTTCAAAATAGCTCCAGGATTTCTTTCATGGAATAGAAAATTTTTCAAAATGGCCTAGGATCCGAATCGGCACGTAGTAAAAGATTCACTGTGCCATTAAATGAACCAAATATTTCGTTTACAATGGGTGCCACTTGGTGTAGTGGCTAATGAGTTGCAATAACACGGCATGCTTACCGGTAGTGGCGAGTTGACAATAAATAAATAAACAAACAAGCCTGCTGCGCAAAAAAGTCTTCAATAGGCTGCATTAGCAGCCACCGAAGATTCACACTTTTGCACAGCGTTTTCACAAAAAACGGAACAGAAACATGTTTCCTTGGAAGCGAAAAACACATCAGCAAACGCATCGCGCATTATTTTTTTTAGCCAACCTAATAAATATTTGACGTAGTCGCCGTTGTTGCCACAAGCCGCAGGCTTGTTATATAAAATGATATTGTGTTTTCAATCGAATTGCATCATGCAAATGTGAGTCTGCGTTCACGGTTTTTTCTTCGTCTTTTCCAATAGCACTGTGATTGGGCAAGGTTGGGTGGGGTTATTGGTCGGGGCTTCGATTGTTGCTGATGCAACTCGGTTTGAAACCAGTGTGTGCTGAACGGTACAATCTCACATTCGCGCGAACTACTCATCTTAAGAAAGTTGCTCACATGTCTCATTATTATTCAAACTTACGTTATTTTTTACATTATTTTTTGTTATTTTCCGCTTAAGGGAAAATTAATGAGTTGATTGAAAACCCTTTTCGTTAAATTAACAGAATTGTGCCATGCTTTTTAATGAAAATGTTTTCTCATTTGTCGTAAATTTCGAAGCTTGAACAGAAACCGGCAATATTATAAGTTGAGCGCGCGTGTGGCCGCAATTTGCGTACTTATGGACCTATTCAGCGCAAGACAAATACCGATTTTTGCGGTTATTTCCCTATGCAGGCTGTTTTCCAGGAAAAAACCCATCGCGTCAAGACCCGGCAGTGGAAAATGCAATTCGCCTTTAATTTTCAATGGGAATTCGGTTGAAATTTAAAGGCGCATCGAGTTATTTCATCGGCCGGTCTCGACACGTTTATTGAGATTTCACCCGGGAAACGACTTGTAAATGAGGTAATAAGCGATAGAAACAATTTCAAACTAATTAATACTAATCTGCAAACCCTCGAAAATCGATACCAGCTTGACATCTTCTTGGCAGGTTGGTTAGAACAGACTATGGAATCTGAGCCCACGCAGTCTGCAACTGAGAGAATTTCTGGTCGGCATTTCGAGCACGGATGCCGGAAACGCATCTCTCAAGCTCTTCCCACAAGTGCTCGATAAGGTTGATATCGGGGCTCTGGCTGGGCCACTCCATTACGGTCACACGGTTGGTGGCGAATCAATGGTTTGAGACATTTCACTCACTTTTATGTGGTTGGACGTGTGTTTCGGGTCAATATCTTGCGGAAACGAGTAACGAACCCATAGAAAGGCACGAGCGAACGGTAACAGCACATTTTGCAAGATCTGTTCGTACACAAAGCGATCCATGTTGCCTCGATGCGGTGAAGAGGTCCGAGCCCATGGCTGCTGAAGCAGGATCATACCATCACGTTGCCGCCATCATGTTTTACGGTCGGAGTTTGGTATTTTGGGTTGAATCTGGTCCTTACTGGTCGTCTCACATAAGAAATTCCATCCGAACCAAATAAAATGAACTTGCTCTCATCACTCTACAAAACTCGTTCCCACTGACTTTGAGTCCAGTTGAGATGAGCTCGCGCCCAGGCCACACGAGTTGCTCTATTGCGATCAGAGATGTACGGCTTCTTCACAGGTCTTTTGCCAAACAGTCCAGCATTGTTTAGGCGCTGTCGGATCGTTCTGCCGCTTGCCACAGGTGATCCACGGGGAGAAACCTGATTGAGGACTTCGGAGGGCACTGGGCCTAGGGTTGCTTCTCGATGCGCGTACGATATTTCTGTTTGTTAGATGGTTTGTAACTCAAGCCCGTCAGTGTCTTCTCTTCACTGGTTGCTTATTTTGAGCTCTCCAGCGCTTTAAAAATGTTCCAATTGTGGAACGATCGAAGTTGAACTGCTTAGCAAGTTGCCTGAGAGTTCGTCCCTGCTCGCGTCCTCTAGCAATTGCAAATTGCTGGTTAGGGGTCAAATATACTTTTAATTTAGTTTTTGTCATTATCTAAATCAATAAACATTGAAGACTCTGGAAAATATTGGAGTTTTGTAGCTTTAAAAAAAAATAGAAAAAACGATCAAAATCGTAAAAATTGAAAAAAAAATAGAAATATTTTTATCGGTAAAAACTAAATTGGATCATATTTCTGGCTTATTTTGGAACATTTTCACAGTCGACCTCAAGTTACTAGCTTTTCTCTAAAAGTTATAGCTGAAAAACCAAAAGGGGATATTTCAGTGGCCGCTACTGTATATAGGTATGGGGGAGAAGTTTCTAGAAGGTTCTATGCAATAATACAACAGTCTAGTGCTTTAAGCTCCAGAACTTTCTTTGGCGCGATTTTCAAAATTTTCGGAAAAAACTTTTTTACCAGCCAAATACATTACGCCTAAATATTTCAGTCTCTAATCCGTATTCCCTATTCCGCATAAATAAACCCGTTCCGTGCAACACTGGCACACGACCCAATTCGATGGCTATTAGCCGTTTTTAATGACTTTTAGCTAAAAATTTTCTGAGTAGACGGCAATTGACCGAATTCGGCGACAACTTGCCGATAGGTTGCCACTTTTAGGAACGAATTTCTCTGGCAAATTGGTGCCCTGCGCAGAAAAGTTGCAGCCGAAACCGGAGAACGTGACAAATCCGGAGAAATACGCGAAATCGGGGCAAAATGTAAAACCCCGTTTTTCTTTTTCCCCGATTCCGCTTTTACATTTTTCGCGATTTCGTGCATTTCTCCGGTTTTGTCACGCTCCACGGTTTTGGCGATTTTTTGCAAAGAATGATAAACTTAATAAACGACTCATCATACGTTCAGTAGTCGTTCTTGCTCTCGTTTGATGCTGCGCGTACCGCTGCCTTCTGAAAAATTGACTTTTATTACTAATTATTATATTTTCGATCAAGTTGCTATTACATGCTGTACCTGCATGAAAAAGTGTCACCGCGCCCACATTTTTGCGAGCGAATATACAATTTCAGTGCTATTTGAACACTGGCGGGCAAAAAAAGTGAGTCGAGTTTCATGTTTTCATGTATTGTGTTTTCAATAGAGCTGCGACATAAAAACGTAAAACTCCGCCCACTTTTTTCCACGCGAACATGAAATTTTAGTGCATCTTGAATTTTTGAGCGATGTTTCACGTTTTGATGTCGCAACTCTATTGGAAACACAATAGCACTGCACCTTGCATTGGGAGACTCGCTTCAAAAACCAGAGAAAATGGTCAATAGAGCGCGCGTGCACCGCGTCTGCGTCTTGTATCTCAGCACACTCTCTCGCTCACTTTTTTTGAAAATATATTTTTCAGTGCATTAAAATGCATTTTAAAGTATCTTCTCGTTTCATTTTTGGAAAAATCTCTCTGTTAAAAGGTAGCAAAATTTTTTTAGAGTGTTTTTAAATCAAATTTTTCGAATATTGGTTGATTCTTCCGTGCACCCTATCGATTTTTAGTTGTTCTTCTATTTTCGCAGGCATTTTTTCATCCGAAAATTCATATTTTCTATTTTTTCCTTTCAATTAATTTTTATTTTGTCTGAAATTTACAGTTTTACGTGCCATTTAACGAAAACTAGCCTTTGGTTTGGCGAGAAACGAGAATTATACAATTGCAATGCGAAACTTACGAAAAATTGTGCGACGAGTACTTTATCCCATTTCTTTTTTTAGCTTAACTTGAAAACTGATATATCAATTATTTTTCTTATGAAAATCGCTAAAATCACATACAAATTCAATTATTCTTCTTGTTCATTGTTGATTGAAGTGCCAAAACGTTTTTGAAAATTAGAAATTTTTGTCGAATCCCGTATTCCAGAACGATCCAAGACTCGAAAAAAAGATTTAAACACAGAAATTCAAAACTATGGCTAAGAAATGTCGGCAAAAAAGAAAGAAAAACAAAAAATTGACAGCGCACAAGTAATTATTGGTCAATTTTGATAAACTTTGTTTTTAAAAATTCTAAAATTTTTTACTTCCATTCAACAAAGCGATTTTTGAAAAAAGGGAACGAGAAAATGCTGAAAAATGCATTTTAATGATCTGTTTCAAAAAAAAAAAGTGAGCGAGAGAGTGTGCCGAGATAAGAGACGCAGGCAGACGCGGTGCAAGTGCGCTCTATTGCCCATTTCCTCTGAATTTTGAATCTAGTCTCCCCATGCAAGGTGCAGTGAATAGCAACTCCATTTAAAACACAATATCTCAGGCATTTCATTTCTTGAATTATTAGAAAATTTACGGATTTTAAACGAACGATTCAAGATTATATTGTGGCTTGATAAGAATCATAAAATACCTGATAATATCCGTAAAATTTCTGATCAGATTCGCATCGCCTAATATTACCCTTAAAATTTCTGGTAATATCCGTAAATTTCCAAAAATAATTAGTGAATTTTCTGATAAGATCCGTAAATTTTCTAAATTTATTCTTAATTTTCCTGGCAAGATTCCGTCGAATACCGAACATTTATTGATTTTTCGTAGCAACGCGATAATGTAAATAAATTACCATTTAAATTTGATATTTATTGAAAAATATTATAAAAACCATAAAAATACAGTGTTAGCAAACTGAATCAACAAATATAATAAATACATGAAAATTATTGGGAAATTAATACTGAAATTACACGACTTCATGCTCGACGGTACACGAAATTTCGGTGCCTCAGCGAGATAGCGCCGCATCCACGTCGTAGTCGCGCCTTTTAAATTTTTCCTCGTTGTTATTTGTTCCTTGAGTGCGGCCTAGTTTTTTCCAGGGCCTTCTTTAACATGTCTTTCTGGTCCTAGAAGGCCCTACTCATTATGTTGGCAGCTTGTCTGGATTTCGCGGTCGCGCTGAAAATAATGACTGTAATTCAGAATTTAAAAAAATTAATTACATCGAATTTCCGAAGCGACCACGTCACGGTGAAAAGCAGTTTTGACGGAAATTTGCTTTAAAAATCCTCGAGATCCTCAATTCAAACGTGAATCTGGTTCGTGGTACGACACAACGATTTAGGCTTAAAATTAAATTGTTTTTTTTTTCACAATTGAAAGAAGAAGCGTTACCTTTTTCTGTTTTCGATTGGCCATTGGTTCATGACACGAATACGATGGACCTCACTTCTGAAAAATTTTTATTTTTTTTTAAACTCGTCAGCGTGAACTTTAATGAGACTATTCAAAAAAATTATTAAAAATAAGAAAACAATTACAAACAATTGGGAGAAAACCCGGAGAATGCTTCGATAAGTCTGGAATTTTGGAAAGAATGTTAAAAATTTGGGACACAGTTTTATCCCAATTGTTTGCCATTTTTCCCTCTTTTGGATATTTTTGGGAATAAGTCTATAAAATTCGCCTTTGCTTCTTTCTTAAAATTTCAACCTCGTTGCAAAATTTCCACAGGCAAAATAAAGTTAAAGTGAAATAACCTGAAAATTGAGCAAAGAGGCGAAGCCTGAATTTAAAGTTATCGCGGACTGTGAAGTGGCACATTTTTAAAATCAATAATAAAGGAATATTGAATATTTAGTTGATAAAAAATTTAAATTAAAACAAACGAAAAATAATTTAGGCCAGAATACTGAAAAATGCCATACAAACTCTCGTTTGGCGACACGCGACGCAGCCCAACGCGCTGCGATCGGAGTAAAATAAGATCTGATCAGATCCGTAAATTTCCTGATAATATGCGCTTCATGCGAAATCGATACGAATCTTACAAGATCTGTTTAAGATTCCTAAATTTCCTGATATTTTCTAATTTTTCTAATTTTACTCGGGTCTCCTAATATTATTCCCATTTTTTCTGATATTTTCTAATTTTTCTAATAATTAAAGAAATGAAATGCCTGAGATTGGCGGATACAACGAATAGAAACGATAGAAAAAACAAAACGGACGAGAAAAAGGCGACAGACTCACAAAATAGCTAATTTCAAATAAAAAAACAGCATTTTTAGCCGAAAACAGGCAGAATTCACATTTAAACCAATAATTTTTGTGCTAGAATGTTAGAGAATAAGCGGATTGTCGAAATCGCATGTCGATAGAAAAATTTCAAGAAAAAAGGGCGGTATACCTAAAACTGCGGAACTTTCGAAAAATTTCGATTTTTGAATAAAATGAGACATTTTCAGGCAGGTTTTCACAAAAACTTACGAATTTATTCTCGGCAAAATCTTTTTT
The DNA here is from genome assembly GCA_963572235.1 of Caenorhabditis japonica. Taxonomy (NCBI): domain Eukaryota; kingdom Metazoa; phylum Nematoda; class Chromadorea; order Rhabditida; family Rhabditidae; genus Caenorhabditis; species Caenorhabditis japonica. Next base: position 3,507,817 of record OY754344.1, on the reverse strand, counting down.
ACAAAGAAAAACAATGAATTTATGCTAAAATTGAAGAAAAAAAAGAAAAAAATATTTCGAAAAAGAAAATAAAAACAAGGAAGTTCAGTGGAGCGCAATTGCTAGCTTTCGCGGTAGGCATGCCGCAGGTGTCGCGATAGATATGCCGCAGATATCGCGGTAGGCATGCTGCAGGTGTCGCGGCAGGCCTGCCCCGAACTCTCTCCTTCGCGGTAATTGAAAAGCATCCTCAAAGCAGGCGACCACCTGCGGCAGGCCTACCGCAAATCACCTGAGTAATGGGGTTATTCACGAAATGGCAAAAAATGGCAAAAAGCGGCAAAAAACTGCGCGAAAACTCGGAAAATGCTCCGATTGACCTGAAACTTTGGGAAACAAAGGAAAAAATTCTCCCGGGCATTACCCTAAAATTTCTGACAAAAATATAGATTTTAAGCATTTTCAGAGAAAAAAGCAATATCTCCTAAAAATCGATATTTTGGTCTGAAATTTTGTGGGAATATCCGGGAGAGTTTTTTCCCTTATTTCCCAAAATTTCAGATCAATCGGAGCATTTTCCGAGTTTTCGCGCAGTTTTTTGCCGTTTTTCGCCATTTTTTGCCATTTCGTGAATAACCCCATAATGGATTCGTGATGGAGTTACAATTTTTTCACGTTTTTACTCGGAAAAATGAAGAAATAACTGAAGAAATGAAGAGATTTTTTGTCTCCCAGTTTCACATGAACAGTCACACCGTCACGAATCCATTATATAAAGATGATTTTCAACAGGGATGGGGTTTCTGGTCGGGGATTCGATTGCTGCTGATGCAACTTGGTTGAAAACACAATACATATATTCTAGAATTACTTTTCAACAGGAAAAATGAAATTAATTTTCAGAAGATTCAAGAAAGACTTATAGAAAAAGCTGGTATAAAAGTTCATTTAAAGAAAAGTTAAAAGAAGAATACCGTTCTATTTTCGATATACCTTCAAAGTACAACATCGTTTCACCTGTCCTTTTATTTACAATATTTGGAATCATCGTCTTTGTGCAAGCTGCAATCTTAGGTCATCCTGATGTTAATGAGGGGAAAAATGTTGCCAAGCAAACCAGCGGCACTGAAAATCTTGAAAACGTTCTATCGAAACTGTCAAGTTTGTCACGTGTGATCAATGCGATAGTTTTACATAATAGTTTTCGTGGAGAGTCATTATCAATGCAGAATGTGATGATAGAAGCACTTGATATTCAAGATATACATTTATTGAACACTATTGAAGCTTCGGGTGTTAGTAAAGTTATGCATACTATAAACACCATAGACTCGTTAGCTACTCGATTATTTAGTACAATTCATGAAATTGAAATGAAGTGGAATGAAATAAAACTAAACTACAATACTTCTCTGTTTAATGTGGCAACCAACCAAATATTGTTTTCTATTAATATCTCAAAGTTTAATGTTTCTTATTTACCAGTTGAAGTTTATGAATTAAACCAAAATAGAAGACTTCTCATTGAAGAACTAAACTTGACAAAGCCAGATTCCCAGAAGGCAATACAATTTTCTGAAAATTTTGTAGAAAACATTGCAGGGATTAATCAAGTTATTCAAACATTTGTACTAGATCTAGAAACAAATAAATTCATTGATTCTTTAGAAGAAGTAGCCTCATTTCTCCCAAAAATTGAGCTGTACCAGCAATTTTCTGATAAAAAACAATCGAAGCTACTTACAGAAAGCTTAGACAGTGTATTAGCATCTTTGTCAATTATCAAAACTTTGGAAGATTCTACACAGAAACAAGTTATTACTAGCCATTTAGAAATCATAGAAAATTTGCTTAGCAAAACTGTGAAGGTGGCTGATAAAAAGGCTCTTATAGGATTCCCTCGTGGCTCGTTAGACGTGCAATTGCTATTTAAAGACCTTGACGACGAATGGCTGAAAAAAGTTCTGAACAACGGGAATACGTTGCGGGAACTAAAATGTATTCTAAATCCAATAAGAATTTTTCAAGCGCAAATACTAATGGAAAACAAATGGAAAACGTATGCTAGAAACGTTTCTTCTACGTTGATTCGCCAGAGTCGGATAAAATTTGAAAGTATTGTTGCGTCGAAACCAATTTCTATCTCAAATTCTATAGAAAATGCAAAAAACATACTACGAGCACTGAGGCCATTGGACTATTTAAAGAATTCAGAATTAGACAAGTTTAAACAGCTTTTGAATTCTTCGTCTATATTCACAAACCTTAGCAAGGAGTTAATAGAGCTTGGAAATAATCGTGAAACCGTGCTGGATGTATTGTACGCCACCAGAAGCATAGTTTTCTCCAAAGCTAATTCCTTGAAAAACGATCCCGAAAAACATGTTGCTTACCTTAAAGAAAATTTTATGAACAACCAATACGCTTCATTTGTTCATCAAATCAGCACCAACTTGACGTTTATTGAAAATCAGAGAAAACAAATTGTAAAGGTATTAGCCCAAGCTGTAAAAATCAAAAGTACTCTAACTAATGAAATATTCACAAATATTAGCCAATTGTGTACTCCTCAGTTGAAATCAGATTTGAAAGCAGTTCAAAATTATGTTAAGTTGCTAAACTCATTAACACCTCTTACGAACACAGAACGAGTTGCGACTGAAGAGCTACCGAGCATGTTATCTGCTGCTAGAAATATAACGGATAAATGGCGCGAGCTAGGGGAAGATAACAAAACAAAAAACAAAACAACTCAAAGTTTTCATCGTCTCGCATACTTCCCATTTGCTCGCGAAACTTCTTACGAACTGGCGTGTTCCCAAAGAGCTCTCATGTTATATCAGAAACACGATCTTCGTCGAATGCTGCAAAACTTTGCGTTAAATGGACGTGCGCTTGCTAATAAAATCGAAAGTGTCCCACATGTCAAAAAACAATTTAATGATTCCGACTGGCGCCATTTTTTATCAATCAATAAATCAATTACCATTCTTCTATCTGGAGTGGAGAAACTGTCGAGAAAATTTAAAACTGGAGATCAAAGCTTGAAGTCGTTTGGAAACGCATTATCAGTTCTGGATCATATCAACATTTCCACATTCAATTTTCCATTGATGATTCGAACACTAGAAAAGTTAAAAACAATGTCCATTGGTCAATCAAGAGAAGTATCGGATTTCGAAAACATATTGAAGCAGTTGGAAGGACTGCAGTTTGCGGCAATGCGTAGAAAAAATTCACTCATGATCTTATTGGCACACACTGACAATTTCTTCCAATCGTTTTTCTCGAAACAATCGAAGTCAGACTGGTGAACATTTAATTTTTGAATTCTATTTTAAAATATTTATGTTTAGGTCACATTTCCTTATTGTTGTTGTCATTTTTGATATAGCAATCGCTTCGATTTTACTTTCAATCCTTTTTGGCATAAGGACAATCAGAACAGGACGAACCATATACCAAGAAAATGCAAATTAACTCAAAATCGAAGGAAACTAAAAATCCCATTTCAGTGGATAACGTCGAGTAACATTTTAGTGAGAATGAAACTTGTGTGTGTGTTTTTTTTTTTTTGCATTAAAACCAATAAAAAACCTGTAAATGTGTCTGTTTCCAAACTGCATTGCGAAATTACTCAGGAAATTTTCGGCTAATAGCTATTGAAAACGGCTAATAGCCACCGTCTTGGGGCGTGTGCCATATGTATTGAGCTCCTTTTTGTTTTCTTGATTTCTTCTTTCTTATCTCAAAACTGAATTTTTTGTTCTATTTTTAATTAATTTGTTGGTTTTCGTATTTTTTCAAAGAAATAAGATGAGCCACTGCTCCCAAAAGCGGGAAAGCGCAAAACAACATTGGCTGTCGCACTTTGCGTTTGCAGACGCAGAGATACAAAATTTAGCACAATGCATCTGCGTATCTAATCTCTACTGCGTGCAGGTAGAGCGCCTTGCCGAGAATGATTGCACCTTTTGAATATAACGAAAAAACGGGAAGAAAATTGGTTTTTTTTTGAAGAAAAAATGTATAAAACCGACTTAAATTAATTAAAGTTATTTTTTTGAAACGTTAAACACATTATAAATATTCTCTACACTCTCTCGGTAAACGCCTACAACTGTTACGCAGATCTAAGAAGCAATATCAGCTTTTGCGCATGACTTAGAGCTCCTTTCAGATTTTAAACAGCCTTTAAACCCAGTAGCAGATGTTATGCAGACATTGAAGGTTGCAACACCTGTTAAGCAGATCTTAAAAAGGCTGCAGATGTTACGCAGATCTTAAACACGACACGCGCCGCACCTGGCGACACAAAATCGTGGCACCGCCCGTCTGTTCTCTGCTTGTTTTTTTCCGTTTTTTCGTCGGTATTTTGCTTTTTTTTGCAATTTTTTTATCATTATTTTACTCCGTGGTAAATTAAAAGATGAAAAAAGACATTCACGTCACGAATTCCACATTATATAGCGCAAAATAATTATTTTTTTCTTCCATTTTTTCAAGTAAAAACGCGTTTTGTGTCTTTTTGTTTTCACATTTTTATGTTTTTCGGAAACGTGGAAGGTTAATTTATTTTTAAAAAATATTTTCGAGGAAAAAAAAAAGAAAATGTGATTAATAAATAATAAGAAAATCATTTTTGCGCGAATATTTACTTCGTCGCCACTATTTTTCACGTTACACTCTTAATCATTCATTTATAAGCACTCAGTTTTGCAGAGATTTCTGTCCTCTGTGCACAGGTGGTGGGAGATAATGCCAAAACGGATCCGAAACGGATGGGACGTGGATTGGATCCATATATGATCCGATATAGATCCACGCGCCCCCGTGGAGGGAGCGTGGATTGTTTTGGCGTGGGTCGCCGTGGATCCACGCCGGCGTGGGGGAGGATGGAATATATATGGAGGGCGCGTGGATCCGTGGGAGAGTGGAAACATATCGGATCCCATATGGATCCACGTGTCCCTCGTGGAGGGCGCGTGGAATTTTTTGACGTTATGGAGAATGGATCCGCGTTCATCTGAAGCAGGGCGCGTGGATGTTAGGCTCTATTAGAAGAGCAGGCAACTTGGTAATTGACCATTGTAGCCCCCCTAGCTGATATCGACCACCAAGGATCGGCTTAGCACAGGTTGGCTTTGGTCCGATTTACTCAGTGGTTTGTAAAAAAACCTGGCAGTTATCCTGGTATATGAGTGAACTAGTATAATAACTAGTATAGAATTGTGTCGAAATAGAACTTGACGTGAAACAGAACCGCGTGGAATAGAACTGTTCGGAAATAGAACTGTTCCGAAATAGAACCGCGTGAAATAGAACTGTTCGGAAATAGAACTGTTCTGAAATAGAACCGCGTGAAATATAACCCAGTCAATAAATCGAAAACAGGTAACGCCACTGATTGTGAGTGGAACTTTTTCTGTTTGGCTATTTATTCAATAGTCTTCACCCAATTGTGCTAAAACGCGCTAAAACTATGTACAGTTCTATTTCACACGGTTCTATTTCGCGTCAAGTTCTATTTCACACGGTTCTATTTTGAAAAGGTTCTATTTCGAGGTAGCGCCTATTTATCAGATAAGTCCTCCACTTCTTCCTTTTTTAATTTTCCATTTCAATATCGCCTTCCGCTATACCAGAATAGCCCCCCCCCACCTGATAAGAATAGCCCCCACCGCATCAGAATAGCAAAACAACAAGGGAAAATCGACCGACATCGAAAAGTAATCCCAATTAATTGAAGCATCTAATAGAAGTGCACCATTTATAGCTTTTTCTACCATTTTGTCGCTTTCGAAATACAGAAAAGCTTCGAATCAGAACTTTATCAAAACAGAACTGTCCCGAATCAGAACCGTTTTCTTTCCAAATGGATAAGTGTCAAAAGTGTTGTATAATAATAAGCTAAATCAAATTCTCCAGTACAGAACAAGTATTTGTAATACCGTATTTACTCTATTTGTCCGGCATGCCGGATTATTGTTTGAACCTCCTGCTTGAATGCCGGCCAGTTAGAGTGAATACCACATAATTCATTTTCCACATTTGTGGCTCATAAAATCTTTTTTTTTCTTTTCCAATTACGTTACTGATTTCACCTTTACCATAGTTCTAATTTGGAAACGTTTTGATTCGAGATAGTCGGGGTGACTACGATAGTGAGGGACTATACTTTTATATGCTGGGGTGGGGGCTTATATCCCACGGCAGGCATATGAAGTAAGTTTTCGTGAAATTACGTCTTAAAATAATAAAATCCACGAAAAACTGGTGTCACCACGCTACGCCCCGCCCCATTCCCGTGCAAAACATAAGGGCCGGCGAAACCCGTGAGGTGTCGGTCCACATGGGAAGGTATACCCGCCGCCTTCGCAAATGTTGCAAGGTATTGGGTTAGTGAATTCTGAAGGGTGGGGAGCTCTGGATGAAGGCTCCGTGGCACGGTGCCACAGAGCTCACCGGCTATTTTTGGTTGTTTGGATACATGTGCTCATTGAGCATCTTGAGTGAAATCAAAAAATGGAAAATTCAGGAAGTCTAGAAAATATCCACGTCCCACCCACGTCCCATCCGTTTTTGATCCGTTTTCAGTCCACGCTCCCACGTCCGCATCCTATCCGTGGGAGCGTGGATCCTAATAGGATCAAAATCGGATACATATAAAATTCCTATAAATTCCACGTCCCATCCGTTTCGGATCCGATATGGATTTGAAGCCCTTCACCTGTGTGGCTCAGTTGGTAGTGCCCGTGATTACAAATCCAAATGTCGCGGGTTCGTGTTTTGCCCATCCCAAAAAAACTTTTTTTTGCTCGTTTTTTTGTGCATCGCTTTTGATTTGTTTCATATATTAATCTAATTCTGCATTGATTTTTTGTCCGGAAAGTTCAGCGGCAACGCGCCGGAAGCATGTGTGATGCTTTTCAAATATGCGACCGGAGGGAGATGGGCGGAAGCTTGCTTTGTGACGGAATGTTTTGTGATTTAAAGTCTAAAGGCTTTTACAGTGTTTAATCGGCTCCCAGTAACCTTTTTCTTATCTTTTTAGGCTCACCTTTAAACTTTTAATCACAAAAAGTAAATTTAATCCCCCCCTCCCCCGCAAAGCATGCTTCCGCCCAGTTCGGTCGCCCTTTTGAAAAGTGTCACAGAATTTTTGCGATTCAAATGCACCCGCGCGGCACCGATGACGCGCCTCGTTTTCTATAACCGTCTAACTTCTTTCTCTCTCTCTCTTTCCCGCAGAGCGCCAAATAAATTCCTAATTTCCAGAGCAAATGGGTAAAGACAGAGAATCCGTCGACCAACAACACCATCCACCATCCACACGTCACCGGCGCCCAGCCAACACCCGAGAGATCCCAAAATGCAGGCGCCACGAGTTCGCCTGCCGGATGGAGTTTGAGGTTAACGTAAGTTGTTTGGACGGGCGTAAAACTTAAAATAACAAAAATAAAAAAATATATCGTTCAGCGCGGCTCCGAGGGTGAAGCATTGTTCCGTCAGGTGACGAGCGACTTGTCGATCGAAGAACGCTAGTACTTTTCTCACTGCTTCTACGACAAAGAGGAAGGCATCAGACACTGGTTGTATAATGATAAGAAGATATTAAAGCAATTGAAAAGTTGGTTGTTTTTTTTGGTGTTCTGATGATTCCCAGTTGACTTAAAAGCCCAAAACAAACTTTACAGACCTTCCCTGGGAGTTCTCTTTCGAGGTCAAATTCTACCCGACCACACCCACCACTATTGTCGACGATCACGCACGATACTACGCCTTCCTCCAACTCCGCCGTGACATTCTCACAGGACGCCTTCCAGCCACCGCCGACACTCATGCCCTTCACGGCTCTTTTGTTGTTGAGATGAAAATAATGTGTATTAAATGCTATTTCTTTTTTTAAATAAAAATAATAATTATAAAAGTATGTTTTATTTTCTAATAGAAAAGAGAAAAGGAACGAAAAGCAAAGTGAAAGCAGTAGTAGCCCCTCAGTTGCGCAGCTTTTGAGCAGATCTTTAGCAGAAACCCATAGCGCGTAAATTAACAGTTGCGTAAGAGCTGCGTAAAAGTTGCCAAAGTCTGCGTAACAGTTGCAGGCGTTTACCGAGCTGTTAGATGGCAATTTAAAAACGCCGCATTTTACCGCTTTCTGAGGCGCTGCAGCTATATTTCAGTGAATTTCATAATTTTTTTTAGTAAAAGTTCCTTGACAAAGTACAAAGGAAGCAAAATAACCACTTTTTATATCAGAAATTCTGAAATTCTGTGCCAGATGAGCAATTGACCGATATTTCAAATTTATATTTCGCCGCCAGTTTTGAACTTTTCCGACCGATTCTGCGCTTATTGTGAAAACAAAAAAGATTGCAACGCGGTGTTTGCGTATTTTTGAAATTCAAATGGCAATGAGAGAAATAGCATGTGAAATGAAGAGATTTGTTCTCATTTTCGTTTGAATTTTAAAAGTACGCAAACACCGCGTTGCACTGCCCCCAAAAGCGGGAAAGCGCAAAACAAAATTCGTTGGCGCACTTTGCGTTTGCAGACGCAGAGATACAGAATTTCGCACACCGCCTCTGCGTCTCTAATCTGTAATGCGTGCAGGTAGAGCGCGATTGCATCGTACCTCGCCGAAAATGATTGCACCTTTTAAATAGAAAGAAAAAACGGGAACAAAATTGGGTTTTTTGAAGAAAAAATGTATAAAATCGATATAAAATGGTTAAAGTTATTTTTTTGACACCTTAAACACATAATAAATGTTCTCTACACTCGGTTAGATGGCAGTTTGAAAAACGCCGGATTTTATCGCTTTCTGAGGCGCTGCAGCTATATTTCTGTGAGTTTCTTAATTTTTTTAAATAAAAGTACCTTGACGAAGTACAAAAGAAACAAAAAAACCACATTTTATATGAAATTCTGTGCCAAATGAGGAATTGTCAGTTATTTCAAATTCATATTTCGCCGCCAGTTTTGAACTTTTTCGACCGATTCCGCGCTTAAAATGTTTGTCTCGACCATGCCTACAAAGCTATGTCTAAGAAATTAGGAATATTGAGCCCATTCGGCTGAAAATTTGAAAAAATACAATTTTTCCATTATTCCGTTTTTTTTAATATTTCGTCCTCATTTCTCTACCGATTTCATTGCGCGACCTCGTAAATTGTCGAATGTACCTCTATGAACAAACCTATCTAGAAAAATAACAAAAATGTTTCCAATTGAATAAAAAAAATTGAGAAAACCACATTTCCTGTTGAAAATGAGCGCTCGTCGGCAAGCGCGCCAAGGCACGGAAAGTGTGCAAAGCTTGCTGGCGCTTTCCCGCTTTTGGGGGCAGTGCGTTGCAATTTTTTTGTTTTCACATTAAAATGTTTGTCTCGACCATGCCTACAAAGCTATGTATGTCTAAGACATTAGGAATATTGAGCCCATTTGGCTGAAAATTTGAAAAAATACAATTTTTCCATTATTCCGTTTTTTTAATATTTCGTCCTCATTTCTCTACCGATTTCATTGCGTTAATTGTCGAATATACCTGTATGAACAAACGTATCTAAAAAAAAATAACAAAAAAGTTTCCAAATGAAAAAAAAAATTGAGAAAACCACATTTCCTGTTGAAAATGAGCGCTCGTCGGCAAGCGCGCCAAGGCACGCAAAGTGCGCCAAGCTTGCTGGCGCTTTCCCGCTTTTGGGGGCAGTGTGAGCCAATTGTTAAGAATCTTTTTTCGGAAATTACAAAATTAGAAAAAAAAATGAAATTTTAGTTTCAAAAATCGGAAAAAATCGGATAACCGATTTTCCGAAAAATTAAATCTGAAAAAATGTCGGATATCCGATTTTCCGAAAAGCATTTTTCGAACAAGCCTGATAGGGGAGGGTACGACAGAATAGAAATAGGCGAAATAGAAATGCTACAAAATAGAACTGCTACAAAAAAGAACTGGAAAAAATAGAACGGCTACAAAATATAAATGAGCGGAATAGAACAGCGCGAAATAGAAATGTGACAAAATAGAACTCGGTGCGATGGAGCGCGTTTGCATTATTCTTCGAATTTTCCGATTATTATAGGATTTTTCAGTACTTTTCAGATATTTTACGCACTTAACAACATCGAAAATGAAGAAAAGTATAAAAGCAATGCAGTTTCAGAAAAAAAAAGGAAAATCGGCGAAAACTGAGAAATTGAAAAAATGATGCAAACGCGCTCCATCGCCCAAAAATTTCTATTTCGTAGCATTTCTATTTCGCTCAGTTCTATTTTTTCCAGTTCTTTTTTGTAGCAATTCTATTTTGTAGCATTTCTATTTCGCCTATTTCTATTCTGTCGTACCCTCTGATAGGGATATACCGTATTCTCAGCTATCGCGTGCTATTTTTGCACAAAGATTCTGCAATGTTCGCCCCGGTGTTGGGGGAACATTGCAGAAGATCGGCACTATTTTGCATAGCGTCTGTGCAAAAATCGCACCGATGCTATGCAATTATTGTGCGATTTTCTGAATCCTTGCATTGCTCACTCTTATTTTACTATTATTGATTGAACAATTATATTTATTTTTTTCAAATAGGAAAAACAGAAATTAACAAAGTAGTGAAAAATGGGAAAAAATTAAAACTAAAATTTAATTTATTATTAGATGGTTGGTGTTGTTGCCGTAGTCGATGCCACAATTTGATGGATTTCCGACTTACTTCAGCTCATTTTTTAAATTCCGACTTCCGTTTTAGAGAATTTCACTTCCGTGCAACTCTGGTCAATGGCCATCCTCGACGAATCTGGAATTTTTTTGAATATGAATTGACTCGAGTTGTGAAACGTGAAGAGGAGTTAATAAAAGCAATCGGAATATGCATCCTATGAAATATTCGCCATGGTGGGGGTTGTGGAGTTCGGTGGGGGAGTTCGCGATGTATTAAAACTAAAAATTGGGCTGGTCTTACCAAAATTTGGAACCGATACGATAAGCGCAAAAATAATTTTTCCTCGTTTTCAAAAGCGTTTTCAAGTGAGTTGCGACATCAACACGTGAAACTCCGCTAACTTTTTTCACACGAGCATTAATGTTTATTGTCAGCCCGCCAAAATGGTCCAACGCGCTCCGCTGAAATTAACGCTATGCGATTTTCATTTTCGTTTCCAAATTATTACATTTCACCTTGAATTTTTACGTGAAATTGAATAAATTGGGGACCAAAATGAAAATCGCATAGCGTTGAGTACAGCGGAGCACGTTTTACCATTTTGGCGGGCCGACAATAGTGAATTTTGAATTTTTAGCGTTGATGTCGCAACTCGATTGAAAACATAATACCACGTTTCTCAAAAAATTGAAACGTACCAAATTTCACTCTCAATACAAATGAAACATTCTTTGGCACACAAAAAATGAAACAAAAATTTTTTTCGCGCTAATCGAAGCCTCTCCAAATCAAAGAAAGACTAGCTAACTATTCGGCCAATTACCGAAAAGTGTCTCTCCGTGGCAAATACATAACATAAAAATATTTAAGCTGACGCAGATTTCTAAATTAATAATCCAATAATAAACAAAACAATCAGAAACTAAAAAAATACATCTCACCCAGTGTGCCTTATCGACAAAGGTTCGACAAATTTGTCGATAAATTTGTCAAAATTTTTCGTCGAAATTTATCGACAAAAAATCGACAAATTCGACAAATTTGTCGATAAAAAATTTCGACAAATTTGTCGAAATTTTGTCGACAAAAATTCGACAAAAAATTTCGACAAAAATTCGACAAATTTGTCGACAAAATTTCGACAAAAAATTTCGACAAATTATCGACGAAAAATTTCGACAAATTGGCTAAACAGGGAGCACTATTTCGAAATGTCGTTGTTACTGCTATTTTTCAATAATAATGCGATTTTTTAAAAAGCTTTTTTACTAATTACTTTTATGATTTCTTTCGCTATTAGTTGCATTCATTGTGTACATGACAATACATTTCAAATGTTTCGATAAATCTTGTAGTCGCACCGGCGACACCCGACGAGAACCTTATACTTTTATTAAATATAGAAACAAAGAACACTTTTATTAAAAAAACGGATCAATGGAAAAAAACATATAAAAAGGAAACCACAATGCATAACGGTCGAGTATTTTTACCAAACTTTGACCAATGATGAATTTCAGTACGGAGGTTGCGAAAATGATTTCAGTTTTTGCCATTCAGCAACGAAAATCAATATTTTTGAAAATTGTTTGAAAAATTATTGTACAATGATAAATTTGAGCGTGAAATGATGTATTTCATCTAGCCTAACTACACGTGGCATTTCGCCACACTGATTTCAATGTATAGTTTGCGTGAGTGAGTTAAAGTGTTCAATCCAACCATGTCACAATTTTTTCATTTTTCGTTATACCGTAAAAACTCTAATACAACGGCGTGCCCTTCCATTGTTTCATTTAATCATAACTGCCGGGTATTTAGAGGTTTGTACACCAAACTCGGCAAAACAATTTCTAACCAAGCAGGCATGAAACGACCGAAGTTTGGTGTGCAGACCTCTGAATACCTGGCAGTTATGATGAAATGAAACAATAGAAGGATATGCCGTTGTATTAAAATTTTTACGGTAATTTCTGCTTATTGCTACTTTTTCGTAATACGACTTTTCCTTTTTTTTTACTTTTCAATAAAGCCGCAGAGCTAATATTCCACCTGTATCCACCCATTCGACGGAAAAAATTTGATACGAAATATTTTTTGATGCTTGTATTACCCAATATTACTTTCAAAAAGGTTGAAAAAAAAGCAGTCGTATTAGAGAAAAAAGAATGTAACATGAGCGGGATAGAACATCCTAAATACATTTTACTCACACGAACCATACATTGAAACCAGCGAGGTGAAATGTCACACACCGTTAGTTATGATGACGCTCTTTACCATTTTACATTAATTTTTCAAATAATTTTTAAAATTAATTGATTTCAATGATGAATGGGGAAAAACTGAATTCATATTCAAAACCACCGTACTGAAATTTGTCGTCGCCAAACGTTTGGTAAACTACACAGCAGTCATGCATTGTTTTAAACGTCTTGAATATTCGCTTCGGCTTCTCTCTCCGGCACATCGGAAGTTTCATCGGGCATATCATATTTGTTTTGATCGTCCATAACTTCCTGATCCGAGAAGCTTCCCGAGAATATATCATTGTTATCTTCACTTTCAATTAAATATGGATCGTCGTTATCAGAAGAACTGCTATCATCAGTGTCGTCGCTTCCATCGAGAATATTTACATCAGGAGCTCTCCTAAAATCATTTAAACATTCGAAGTCCATAAGATAAAACAAAATTACTCTAATTTTGCGAGTTCAGCGACTGTTAGTATTGAATTCAACGTTTCCGGTTTGATGCGATTTCTCTTTTTCTGATTAATAAGATCAGAACAGCGGCTGAAATTTTAGAACGATTAATTTATGTTCGTGGTTTTCAAACTTAATTTACCTGAAACAGCGTTCGCACACGGAAGCCGAAGCGGGAATACTGAATAGTTCTTTAGCGATGATGGACAGGCGCTCGAAGTGGATCTTATTTCCTCGCCAAAAATCCAGAGGATCGTTGTAACTGGGGCGACTTGTTGTGATAAAAGCCCGATATCGTATTAGTTCAGACTGAAATAAACCTGTTTCTTTTTAAATTTATTTAAAAAAAAACCTTGATGTCTTCTGGAGTGTTCGGGTCGGCAATGAGGGAGCTTTCCAAAAAATCGTCTATATCCTCAGCCAAATCAACACTTGTAGAAGTGGAGCTACAATTAGACGAGTCGGTTTTCTTATCATAAAAACTGATCCACGACTCGACTTCGGTCCAAGTGACAGGGAAAATCCATTTATCGACGTAAGCGTAGCGATGATCCAACAACATAGTACATAACAATCTTTCATTCATCAAACAGGCATCCATACGCTTTTGTACCAGAGCTTCTAACTTTGACGAAAATGCAGATAATGAACTTTTCAGTGCGTTTTTGATGAAAAGTAAAGTCGGTAGAATTTCGGAACTGTGAGAAGAGTCTTTTTCAAGCTGGAAAAAAAATGTGTTACTATAATAAACGGGAATGCTCACATACCCTTAAAATACCTCGATGAATAGGCTTAAGAATTTCCGCTAATTCTTTAATTTTATCAACTTCCTGTTGCTTAAAAACAAATTTATGCAACTCTGCCAAATTCCGTGCTTGTTCAAACTAAAAGATAACATTATCCGCGCAGAAACAGTCAAACGATAGTTATTGGCAAAACAAAGAAATGCAACGCGGTGTTTGCGTACTTTTGGAAATCAAACAAAAAAAAAAGAAAAAGTATGACAAATAAAGAGAAATGCTCCCATTTTCGTTTGAATTTTAAAATTGGGCAAACACCAAGTTGAAATTTTAATGTTTTCACAATATAATGGATTCGTGGCGGAGTGAAATTTCACGTGAAACTGGGAGACGAAAAATATTTTCATTTCTTCAGTTATTTCTTCATTTTTTCGAATGAAAACGTGAAAAATTGTCACTCCGCCACGAATCCATTATATTAGACGTTCATTTCACTACACTACATAACTAACAATCTTCAAGCAATCATAGCGAAAAGAGTGTGCAAATCTAGTCATTTCGTCAACAATTTATCGATGAACTCGGAAAAATTACCGAAATAGATTTATCCATAAGTTCTCGAAAAAAAGACGAATTCGACTTTTTTAGTTCAAATTGGAAAATCATCGATAAAAAAGCCTGCTTGTTTTATCCAAATAATTTATTTCTAGTATTTAACAGCATTGATTTCTTTACCCTAACAAAATTGATTTCTTTACCCCAATGCGGTTATTCACGAAATGGCAAAAAACTGCGCGAAAACTCGAAAAATGCTCCGATTGACCTGAAATTTCGGGAAATGAAGGAAAAAAACTCTCCCGGACATTCCCACAAAATTGCAGACCAAAGTATCAATTTCGAAGAAATTGTTTTTTTTTCTGAAAATGCTTAAAATCGATATTTTTGTCTGAATTTTTGGGGTAATGTCCGGGAGAACTTTTTTCCCTTATTTCCCAAAATTTCAGATCAATCGGAGCATTTTCCGAGTTTTCGCTCAGTTTTCTGCCGTGTTTTGCCATTTCGTGAATAACCCCATAACAAAAAGGTAGTTTTTTTTAGATTTACAAGCCTGCAGCTTGTGGCGACTAAGTCGCCTTCGTCAAATATTTATTTTTACTGATTTTTGTAGTAAATAGGTTCATGACACAATTTTTCAAAATCAATATACGTCTATCGCCGCCAAAATACTTCTAGTTTATATAAATAAAATATGGTGTTTTTTCGATAAGTCCCGACTAGTTTGAAATTCTCTCACGTGAGTTACGTATTGCTGCAATAAAATTGGAAGAGCACCCCAGCGGGTAGGTGACAACGGAAGTGGAACTGGTGAGGTAATTCTTTTCGCTCGCGACATCCTGAATACAACATAAAGGCTAGAAATTTTCTGCAAAACTCACGTTTGCAAATTGAGTCTATCCTCTTTGTTTCTCGAGAGATGTTTTGCAAAACTCTGAACACGGCATTGTATGTTTTGTACTTCCCGTACTTTGCAAAAATCGGTAATGATTAAATTTAGGAGATGGCAGCCGCAGTGAATTCTAAACATTTCATTTTTAGGGTCAATGTTTTTGTATGTAAAAAATTTGGATACAAACTCACTGAATTTTAAACGAAACTCGAATTTTGAACCGCTTTTCAAATTTTAAGGGGAAAATGCATAAAGAATAAATTATATGTGGTACGCAATAACGACGGGCCCCTGGTACCCCGAATCCAGTTATGCACGGAAATTCCAGTTTCGCTTCCGTTACCGCTTTTTGGTCCCTTCCGTTTTCGTTTCCGTATTCCGCAAATAAAAAAAAATATATTCCCGTTTCCGTTTCTGCTTCCGTAATGTTTGGCATTTTTCCGCAATTCACGGAATTTTCATATGTGTGCCCACTCATGCGAACACTCATTTTTTGAAATGAATCTTGAAGCAAAAAGCGTGGGATCGACAAAACGTAGAAAAAAACCAAGCTTTGCAACATGTCCCGACAAAATTCGAAAAATTAAATTTACCGCTCCAGATTGTGCTTTTGAGCCAAAAGCACTAAAGCACTTCCCGCATCCGAAGTGAGAGCAGTGCAATCGGACAATTTAAGACCGAATTTCCTTAATACTGTGCAAACGACTTGGGAGATAGAAGTCGAGTCGCCGCCCTTCACAGTTTGAAGTGAGCAAAACTGAAAAATTGTTGTGTGAAGGGAAGTTTCTATGATACTGCACTTACTCGTATTTTTCGCGTGAATTTGTCATCGACAAAGCTTATGTGCACTGAGTACACGTGAAACTTTTGTCTGGAATCGGTGAAACCGTCAGTTAGAAGCGTGAACCTCTCCAATCCATTGAATTCCTTGCTTGAGCGAAGAATGTGGTCTTCAGCGATTTGTTGGACAATCCTTTTCATTCTATCAGCGCTTGGTGCAATGAAACTTTGAGGTTTTAAATCCAAAAATTGGCGAAACTCGACATTTTCTATGAACCGAAACGGTACAAGTCCGGTGGCAAACGCCCTAGAAACGTTTAACATTAAATATTATTTCCAGTTCTCAGCTTACTTTGCTAATTGAAGCTCCGCTTCTTTCACTGTATTCGGAGCTGTAATTTGACACTGACTCTGCAATCCATTACATATTATGTGTTCACGAACGAGGTTTGCAAACGACGTTCCGATGTTCCGCAATTTTTCCACTGTTCCGCTGCGGAACATCGGAGCGTCGTTTGCAAACCTCGTTCGTGAACACATAATATGTTTTGTATGTTTTCATGTTATCACCTTTTTCTGACTCAGTTTTTCGTAATCTTCGGGATGTTGTGTTTGCAAGTGGTATTTGAGACCACTTGTGCTGCCACAATATTTTATATTCGCTTCACATTTCGGGCACTGAACAATGGAATTTCCTTCGCTCGAATTTCCAAAAAAATCCCAAACCAGAGATCTTGGCTTAAAATTTCCTCGCTTCGTTCTACTTGAAGATGGTGGAGCCATATTTTCTGATTTCTGAAAATTAATTTATTATGAATAGACAAAGTGCCTTATCGGGAAAGTTTATAAATTTATCGACAAATTGTCAAAAATGTATAGAATCATTTTCGATATTGCAAACTGAAAATACAAATTGACATGAAAAATATTACTAAAAAAAGAAAATTGAACTGAATCAATACAATGCAGCACTTGTTTGAAGAGGCTGGCCAAAAAAGGTGAAAAGGGGTAATTGAGCGCGTTTGCACAATTTGTCTGCGTCTCGCGTTTCGACAGCCTCTCGTGTTTGCAAAAACTTTTCTTTCGGCAATTTGCCTGTGGGCAGACGCGCCGATTTTGGCGGCAAATTTACTACGCGGGGCAGAAATTTCCGAAAAGTGTGACACTTTTCAAAAGGGCGACCGGAGGGAGCTGAGCAGAAGCATGCTTTGCGGGAGGATTTTTTGTGATTAAAAGTCTAAAGGTGAGCCTATAAAGATAAGAAAAGGTTACAGGAAGCCGATTAAACACTCAAAAGGATCAAAGAAAGCTTCCGCCCAGCTCCCTCCGGTCGCATATTTGAAAAGTATCACACATGCTTCCGGCGCGTTGCCGCTGAACTTTCCGGACAAAAAATCAATGCAGAAGGAGATTAATATATGAAACAAATCAGAAACGATGCGAAACCGCGCAAAAAAACGAAAAAAAAAATTGTTTTTGGGTGGCCCCCCGTCTTCAAATAGCATTTGATATACTCGTGCGAAGGGAGCGAGTTTGCAGCGCTCCGTACTGAGAATAGCGTTTACGCGAGCAAAACGTGGGTGACGTTTCATGTTTTGATGTACTGCCGGCCCGCCAAAATGGTCCAATGCGCTCCGCTGAACTCAACGCTATGCGATTTTCATTTTGGTCTCCAAATGCAATCGAAATGGAAATTAAAAATAAAATTGCATAGCGTTGTGTTCAGCGGAGCGCGGTTCACCATTTTGGCGGGCCGACAATAACAGCTCGATTAAAAAACACAATACATATTGTGTTTTCAATCGACTTGCGACATGAGAACGCGAGACTCCGCCCACTTTTTTGAGGGCGACCACGCGAACACAGTGATATTTGAAGAGACGCAGACAGGTAGCGCACAAATAAGTGGGCGGAGTCTCGCGTTCTCATGTCGCAAGTCGACTGAAAACACAATAAGAAAAATTATTGATTTTCAGCTATCTGAAGATTTTCGTTGAAAAAAACATGTAAAATATGCGATTTTGAGACAGAATAAATATATTTGAGAAAGAAAAGGAACAATATAATGTTCGGAAAAGAAAAGTCCGCGAAAAAAAGAAAAAAACTAAAAATCGATAGAGCGAACGGACCAATTGGTTAATTATCGTATTCAAAATATTATTAAAACCGGTTTACTAGCATTCGAAAGTACAATTTTTACAAAACGCGAACGAGAAAATACTTAAAAACAAATTTTAATGATTGAAAAATTCTTTTCCAAGAAACATTGCACGAGGGGCTGTCAAAACGCGAGACGCAGACAAACGTATAAAACGCGGTTCATCCCCCTTTTCCAGATGTTTGGCTCATCCTGCAGGATACAGAATACAACAAACAACGAAAACGATAATGAAAATATTTAAAAAAGACTTAAAAACTGTTTCGGTATGACATTCACACGAAAAAAAGAACATTTTTGTAAAAAAAAAAAACAAAAACAACAACACTTCGAAATAGCGCTCCTTGTTTAGCCGTTTTGTCGAAATTTTTTGTCGATTTTTTGTCGAATTTTTTTGTCGAATTTTTGTCGACAAATTTGTCGAAATTTTGTCGACAAATTTATCGATAAATTTATCGACAAATTTTCGACAAATTTGACAAATTTTTTTGTCGACAATTTGTCGAAAAAGGCATTTATCGACAAATTTTTTTTCGATAAGGCACACTGATCTCACCGCATACTGGACATGCTATACAGAAAAAATGTAGCAAATTTCGCGCAGATGTTTCTGTGTCCACCACGAAAATAGTGTAGACGCAGACTGCGATGGAACGAACTCTGCTTGAAAGTTGGTGCAAACTTTGCAAGTAATCTGTACAATGTTTGCCATAGCGTCAAAGCTGGCACTATGTTTGCAGGGCGTTTGCACAATGTTTGCAACGGTCTCAATACCGATGCTATTGTGAAAATGAAAAAGTTGCAACGCGGTGTTTGCGTACTTTTGAAAATTCAAATGGCAATGAGAGAAATAGCATGGGAAATGAAGAGATTTGTTCCCATTTTCGTTTGAATTTTAAAAGTACGCAAACACCTCGTTGCAACTTTTTTGTTTTCACAATAAGTGCTAAAACCGCTCATTTTTTGTCCAAACTTTGCATGGTGTTCAAAATTCGCACAATGTTTGCAGGGAATTTGCACAATGTTTGAAATTGCCTCAAAGTTGGTGCAAAGGTAGCACGCGATAGCCGAGTGAGTTCAGCGGAGCGCGTTTGATCATTTTGGCGGGCCGACAATATCTGTTTTAGTTTCTGAGCGGTTATGAACCAAGTCTCGCACATATTTCTGTTATTTTAATTTACTGTAAACGAGAAGTTTAATTAATTGTTCTACACTGCCCAAAATGCACGTTCGCATTGGACTGAGATAATTGAAAAGTTCAGGAGAATAGGTTTACTAATGAGTTTTTACTGAGCTACTGTAGGCTCATGCAGCGATTTTCTTCAAATTCTGACTTAGGAATTATTGAGGAAGTGACCATATTTTTTTGCGCAATTCTTTGTTCGATTGGAGCGAGTTTTCAGCGTTTTATACCGAGTATATTGAAAGACGCATTCGAATATTAAAATGCCAGGAGTCGACCCGAAGAGTTGTGTTCAGTTTGAAAACGTCTCAGTACGGTAGTTTTAAAAAAAATATTTTTTTATTTGATACATAGGTAGGTACCGCAACGTGTTTCTAAAACAAGAGTTTTGCCAAACTTTCGACAAAAATAGATTCCAGTTGTTCATATTAGCATGTTCCCAAATTTTCGTTTCAAAATGTTCAGTGATTCTCGAGTTTTGGCTCTTCAAAGTTGGCCTCCCGAAGTACTGATTTTCTCCAAAAATCAATTTCATACTTTTAGGGCAAAAAGTGTTTTAAAATGTCTCAAATGATTTAAAAATTTATACACTTAATCTCGAAGATCATCTTTGGCTATTTCGACAATAAAAAATGGGGTCATCGCTGAAAATTTTCAGATATTTTTGATTGTACTTTGGAGACGTCCAGAAGGCGTGCCGTTGTAGATAGAGGAGATCTGATTCAAAAATCGAATTCCCCGTATAAAAATCTATCAGGAATATAAAAACAAGCCGTGACAGAGACCTCCATAGATAATTTTAGAACGTTTTTCTGATCGTCGTTTCAGTTTTTTGAAAATTTCGCCTGAAAATTGAAATTTTCAGTCAAATCTAATATCACCAATCAAATCTGCGTGAAAAATTACGTATGGAAACATTCCGGTATGCTTCATTATGTTAATAGTATTCGGGCTACTGGAGCGCAAACTCTCCAAATAAAAGCGAGGAGAAAAAATTGAAAAGCTCCGCCCCCTCCTTTTGCGGTGCCTAACTATGTAAGCTGTGTTGTTGTGATGAGCTGGGTTTACTAATGTTACTTTAATGTCGTTTGTGCTGAAAGTTTGAAGTTCAGTTACCGTAAACAAAAGCGGAATTGGTCCATATCCTAAAAGTATGCCTGCGAACCTTTTTCATTCGATCATGGCTCGCATTCCTTTCCTCACTCCCGCGGAACAGGCCAAAGTTGATGTGATGCACCAACTGGGATTGAAGCTACATGAGATGTCCCGGCAACTTTGAAGAAGCCGGAATGCTATTCGTCGCTATGCCCCTGATTCTATCAATTACGGGAAGAAGCAGAAGCTTCTGCAAACCACTCAACACCCACATCTTCCAACAGGAAAACGCCGCAACTCACATCCGCAACTCTACAAGGGATTGGTTAGCTTTGAAACGAGTGGTAAGCTTGTAGCCCAGATTTCAATCAACCGAGAATCTTTGTGGTATTCTTGTCCGTCACGTCTATCGTCACGGAAAACAGTTGAACATCATCCAGGACCTCAAGGATGCTACCAAGGCTGAATGGGATCCAATCACGGAAGCCGAGTTGAAGACGTTGGTGGTCAACATGCCTAACAGGATGATCGAAGTGATCGAAAAATTCGGCGGGGATACCAAATACCAATAATCTTTGAATTTTTTAAACGTTTTTTTGCGTTTAAACTGGTTTTCTGATAATTAATGTGTTTTATTGACATAAATGTAACCCTTCCACGAAAACCTACTTCAAAGAAAAAAATATATGATTAGTTTATGACAGATAGTTTTAGAAATAGTTTAAAATGATAAAAAATAAATTTAAGGAGAAAATATGGTTTAAAAAATCATCCGCGCATCCAAATTCTCAGGGGGTTCTATAATTTTTGGACAGTCAAAAATATAACTTTCGTCGTATGCGGAGACGGGACATGGCAGGATCATGAAAAATTGGGACTGGCAATTATTTTTGATTCTGAATCGAACTGCATTCACAGATTTTTTATATCACTTTCGGTTTTGTCTGGTACCCCAAAATCGAGGGGGTCCTAAAATTGTTGGACGCACTGTATTTTTCTTGCACCTATTATAAGCTGGACGCGCTTTACCTGTGTTCTAGCAGTCTACCACTGTGCTACTCGAACACTATTTTCAAGAGTTTAGCGGATGTTGACAAGTAAGACAAGATGATGATTTGAGTGTGGGTCGTCGCGGCCGACAAAATGTCAAAACGTATGAAAAAATGCTCTAACTTCGGACTGGAATTTCAGCATCTCAGAGGTCTCTTAAGCAGTTTTTGAAAACGGGAATATAAATTTTCAAAGCCCCTCTTTCCAGCTGTTTAGTCAGTTTTCTCTGGAGAAAACCTTGACTTAAAAGGTCCCCTTGTCAGTTTACTTTTGCCATGCAGCTTGGAAACCGACACACATTTACGATATTTATTGGTTTTACTGAAAATAATACAAGTTTCCCTCTTAATTAAAGTGCTTCTCAACGTTGCCATCTAAAATGGGCGTTTTGTTTTCCCTCGATTTTGAATTAATTTGCATTTTCTTGGTATATGGTTCGTCTAGTTCTGATTGTTTTTATACCGAAAAGGATTGAAAGTAAAATCGAAGCGATAGCGACCACAAAAATGACAACAACAATAAGGAAATGTGGCCTAAACAAAAGTATTTTAAAATATTAGGTTGGCAAGAAAGTTTTTGTTATGTTTTGTTGTTGTCCATAGCTCGTGACAGAGGCCGACAAAACCCAAATAATCATTTTACTGGGTATATAAGAGAACTACCTTGTTGGCAATAACATCCACTTTCCTCTACTGCTTCTCTCTCTCAAACCCCATGGAACATTTCCGTCCTGACCCAAATCACCCTACGACATGTCATTCTCTTTTTGTTTCTATCCAACTTGAAAGTGCCGGAGGTTCATCGCCGTCTAGTGCAAATTCATAAGGCCGAGGCCCGTTATGAAAATACAAATCGTATTTGGTTTGGAAAATTCGAGAACAAGGACTTTTCCATTGACGACGCTTACCGCTCTGGGTTGTCTGTATGGTGGTCTGTCCATGGCGGACCACTGGAAACTTCTGGCCGAAGGCAAAACTATCACGGTCGAGTAATTCTCTGTCTAACTGCGAAAGGCCAGGGCCCAGCTCAATCTCTTCCCGCTCAAATGTCACAAAGTGCACTACATCCACGATAACGCCAAGACCGCATGTGGCGAAAACAACAAAGTCACTGCTGGAAACGTTCAGCTGGACAGTTCTCGCTCACCCACCGTACAGCCCAGACCTGGCCCCTAGTGAGTATCACTTGGTCCCGGACATGCAACGATTCCTCGAGGGAACTGATTTCAAAACAAAAAGTGATGTCGAAAATTGGCTTGTGTCATATTTTGCATCAAAAAAGCCAGAGTTTTGGAGGACAGGTACTATAAGTTTGCAAAACAGATGGCAGGCTGTTGTCGATAAGGAAGTCAAGTACTGTTAATCATTTGATTTCTCCTTCTTTGAATAAAAACTTTTTCAAAACATAACAAAAACTTTCTTGCCAACCTAATACAATACAAAAATTAAATGCTCACCTGTCTGACTTCGATTGTTTCGAAAAAAACGATTGAAAGAAATTGTCAGTATGTGCCAATAAGACCATGAGTGAATTTTTTCTACGCATTGCCGCAAACTGCAGGCCTTCCAACTGCTTCAATATGTTTTCGAAATCCGATACTTCTCTTGATTGACCAATGGACATTGTTTTTAACTTTTCTAGTGTTCGAATCATCAATGGAAAATTGAATGTAGAAACGTTGATACGATCCAGAACTGATAATGTGTTTCCAAACGACTTCAAGCTTTGATCTTCAGTTTTAAATTTTCTCGACAGTTTCTCCACTCCAGATAGAAGAATGGTAATTGATTTATTGATTGATAAAAAATGGCGCCAGTCGGAATCATTAAATTGTTTTTTGACATGTGGGACACTTTCGATTTTCTTAGCAAGCGCCCAGCCATTTAACGCAAAGTTTTGCAGCTTTTGACGAAGATCGTGTTCCCGATATAACATGAGAGCTCTTTGGGAACACACCAATTCGAAAGAAGTTTCGCGAGCAAATGGGAAGTATGCCAGACGATAAAAACTTTTAATTGTTTTGTTTTTTGTTTTGGTATCTTTCCATAACTCGCGCCATTTGTCCGTTATATCTCTAGCAGCCGATAACATGCTCGGTAGCTCTTCAGTCGTCACTCGTTCTGTGTTCGTAAGAGGTGTTAATGAGTTTAGCAACTTAACATAATTTTGAACTGCTTTCAAATCTGATATCAACTGAGAAGTACACAAATGGCTAATGTTTATGAATATTTCATTTGTTAGAGTACCTTTGATATTTACAGTTTGGGCTAATACATTTAAAATTTGTTTTCTCTGCTTTTCAAAAAACCTAAGTTTGGTGCTGATTTGATTATCGAATAAAGCGTATTGGTTGTTCATAAAATTTTCCTTAAGGTAAGCAACAAGTTTTTCGGGATCGTTTTTCATGGGAAAAGCTTTGGTAAAAACTATATCTGAGGTGCTGTAGACTACAGATACCACAGCGGATTCCCGATTATTTTTAAGTTCTTTTAACTCCTTACTAAGGTTTGTGAATATAGGCGAAGAATTCAAGAGCTGTTTAAACTTATCTAATGCTGAAGTTTTCAAATAACCCAATGGCCTCATATTTCGTAGTATGTTTTTTGCATTTTCTATAGAATTTGAGATAGAAATTGGTTTCGACGCAACAATACTTTCAAATTTTATCCGACTTTGGCGAATCAACGTAGA
Source organism: Caenorhabditis japonica (assembly GCA_963572235.1). Lineage (NCBI taxonomy): Eukaryota > Metazoa > Nematoda > Chromadorea > Rhabditida > Rhabditidae > Caenorhabditis > Caenorhabditis japonica. The sequence goes on along the minus strand of OY754344.1, from coordinate 3,483,331 downwards.
AGAAACATTTCTATCATACTTTTTCCATTTGTTTTCCGTTAGTATTTGCGCTTGAAAAATTCTTATTGGATTTAGAATACAATTTAGTTCCCGCAACGTATCCCCGTTGTTCAGAACTTTTTTCATCCACTCGTCATCGAGGTCTTTAAATAGCAATTGCACGTCTAACGAGCCACGAGGGAATCCTATAAGAGCCTTTTTATCAGAAACTTTGATAGTTTTGCTAAGCAAATTTTCTATTATATCTAAATGGTTAGTAATAACTTGATTTTGTGTAGAGTCTTCCAATGTTTTGATAACTGACAACGATGCTAATACACTGTCTAAGCTTTCTGTAAGTAGCTTCGATTGTTTTTTATCAGTCAATTGCTGGTACAGCTCAATTTTTGGAAGAAATGAGGCTGCTTCTTCTAAAGAATCAATAAATTCATTTGTTTCCTGATCAAATACAAATGTCTGAATATTTTGATTGATACTTGACATTTTTCTTACAAACTCTTCAGCAAAATCTAATGCCTTGTTGGAATCCGGCTTTGTCATGTTTAGTTCTTGAATGAGAAGATTCCTATTTTCGTTTAATTCATAAACTTCAACTGGTAAATAAGAACTATTAAACTTTGAAATATTAAAAGAAAACAATATTTGGCTGTTTGGCACATTAAAGAGAAGTATTGTAGGTCACATTTATTTCATTCAACTTCACTTTAATTTTATGAATTGTACTTAATAATCGAGTAGCTAACGAGTCTATGGTGTTTATAGTATGCATAACTTTACTAACACCCGAAGCTTCAATAGTGTTCAATAAATGTATATCTTGAATATCAAGTGCTTCTATCATCACACTCTGCATTGATAATAACTCTCCACGAAAACTATTATGTAAAACTATCGCATTGATCACACGCGACAATTTTGACAACTTCGATAGAACGTTTTCAAGATTTTCAGTGCCGTTGATTTGCGTGGCAACATTTTTCACCTCATTAACATCAGGATGAGCTAAGATTGCAGCTTGCACAAAGACGATGATTCCAAATACGGTAAATAAAAAGACATGTGAAACGATGTTGTGCTTTGAGGGAACAGCGATAGTAGAACGGTATTCATTCTTTAACTTTTCTTTAATTGTACTTTTATATCCGGTTTTTTTATAACTCTTTTTTGATTTTTCTGAAAATTAATATTATTTTCCTGTTGAAAAGAAATTCCAGAATAAATTGTGCTCACAAACACGGTGTGTTGAAGCGTACATTTTTTTCAAAAATAATCCAAAATACGCAAATTGCCGCCACACGCGCGCTCAAATTATAACGTTACAGGTTTCTGTGCAAGCTTTGAAATTTACGACAAATGAGAAAACATTTCCATTAAAGAAGCATGAAACAATTATTGTCGGCCCGCCAAAATGGTCAAACGCGCTCCGCTGAACTCAACGCTATCCGATTTTCATTTTAGTTTTCAAATTAATCCATTTCACGTATAAATTCAACGTGAAATGAAATAATTTGGAAACCAAGCGGAGCGCGTTTGACCATTTTGGTGGGCAGACAAAATGTTAATTCAACAAAAAACTCAGCAAAAATCCACAACTCAAGCGCAAAGCTACTGCAACTTTTACACGAACTTTACGCAGCTTCGAATCTCTGACAACGCGAGAGCTGTGTAAAGTTTGTAGTTTGTAAGGGTTACATGAAGTTGGCGCTGACGTTGTGCAAAAAAATTCCATACAATTGAAATATTAGCAAAAATATTGCGCAATATCTGTGCAATAATTGTGCAATAGTTGTATAGGGGGCGCTCGTAAGGGATGCTTCGTATCAAATGGATTTCGGAAAATAAAATTTATTGAGACGGAACGAAAATATAAAAAATGACAATGAGAAGACCAGATATGACAATAGAACAAAAACAGCTCTTTAAAACAAAATATAGCAGAAACAAAAAGAAAAAGTGTGAAACAGTGAGAAAAAACAACGAAATTGAAAATTCACCGTCAAGGTTATGGTGAGACGGCGAACTGGAAATTCGAAGCTTCGTCCGTGGCGTATTCGTCAGGCTTTCCATCCTTCATCAGACGGGATCGAAACTTTCTCACTGACAATGAGTCCCATCGCAGGTGTTGACAACACACGCCACGCGCCTGAAAAATATGTCAGTTATGCGCATTGTGCTCATCAAGTATTACGAAAGTAAAAATGTCCTAGTGATAGCAACACGACGCTTTCTGATTTCAGAATCCGGATTCAGTGATGTGACAACCCTGAGAGAAAGGGCTTTTCTCGAAAAATTGAACAATTTAAGTGACGCAAATGTCCTATTTAAAACGCAAGTTTACGTACCTTTTATTAATTTTCGAATTGTTTTTCCGATGTAAATCGGAACAAGAATTCGAAATTTCGGTATTGTCGACCCGCCACGACGGTCAAACGCGCTCCGCAGAACTCAACGCTATGCGATTTTCATTTTGGTTTCCAAATTATTTCATTTCACGTTGAATTTATACGTGAACTGAAATAATTTGGAGACCAAAATGAAAATCGCATAGCGTTGAATTCAGCGGAGCGCGGTTGGCCATTTTGGCGGGTAGACAATATTACGTATTCCCGAGTACGCGAGACGTTGTAAAATGGGTCTCACCACGATCGGTGTACGCATGCTTGTAAACAATCTACAGTACTTGGGATACTGTAGATTGTTTACGTTTTTCGACATGCGTGAATTGGAAAAATCATTTTATTTTTTACATGAATGACCCCCTAAGTATAAAATATAAGTAGGGACCGCAACGTGTTTGACAAAAGTCCAAATTTTGACAAACTGTCGATTGGAATAGGTTCCACAACTTGATAAAAATACGTTCCCAATTTTTTGAGTTGAGTTCAATGGAGCGCGTTTAACCATTTTCGCGGGCCGACAATATGAAACTTGATAATTTTATGAAATTGAAATTGAACTTCTTAATTTACCGTCATTTTGGCGGATTTTTTTTGTCTGGAAATGTTACAAAATTTCCAATTTTACAAAATAAAATTACCGAAATACGCAGGACGATTGTATCTGTCGCTTCTTTCGGATTCTTCGTCAAACGCTCTCCACACTGTAGTGATACTGTAATAAAATAAAAATACATTTAGAAATATGGAGATCGTAAAATCGACGATAAAAAGTATAAAATTGACAAAACCGGAAAAATAAGAAATCAATAACAAAACTTTCCAAAGTCCGCGCAAAGTTTGCGGAAAGTTTGTGCAAAGTTTGTGTGAAGATCGCGCATGTTGCCACATCATCTGTTGGAAGAGATTCATTGTGCAAAAGTTGCGAATGGGCCAAAGTTGGCGCAATTATTGCGCGAAATTTGTGTAAACATTGTACCACTTCTTCATCTGTTTCTTACTTTCGAAATTTCACTGAATTATTGTGTAAACCTTGCGAGATTCTCGAAATTCGCGTGTTCATTGTGGATCGTTTGCGTGAGAATTGAAAAACCTTCATAGTTTGTGTAAAAGTTGCATGAGGCTTCAAAGTTTGCGTATCCGTTGTGGGTTTTTGCTGAGAAAGGCTTATAATCGACTTATTAATTTTTGCTTAAGCGGAAAATAACAAAACATGTAGAAAGTAACGTAAGTTTGAATAATAATGAGACATGTAAGAAACCGAGTTGCATCAGCAACAATCGAATTCCCGACCAGAAACCCCGCCCAATCTTGCCCAATCACAGTGCTATTGGAAAAGACGAAGAAGAAACGGTGAACGCAGACTACATTTGCATGAAGCAACTCGATTGAAAACACAATATCATTCTTATATAACAAGATTGCGGCTTGTGGCGACAACGTCGCCTAGGTCAAATATTTATTAGTTTGCCTAAAAAAATAATGTGCGACGCGTTTGCTGAATTCCGTGTTCGCACGGCAGTGTACGAGGTTGCAGTTCTTGATGATGCGCGCCCGTATTCCTCAAATAGCGAGCATTAGGGTTGAAGCATTGGGGTTGATGCACAGGTGAAGTGCGGTGGATGCATATAGTGTCCGTATTTTAATCATGTCGTCCTTTTGGTTCATTAGGCGGTATACAATAACTTTTTAATATTTTTTTGTATTAAAACAAATAAATTGAATGTATATACACAAGCCTGCGACATTTGGCGGCTTTGCCCCTGCTTTTTTTTTCACTTTTCTTACAAGTTTTTTTTTCACGAATTTTTTTTCGGACCTTTACGCAGACACTTTCCGAAAGAGTCAGAATGATCCACGCAGCAGTAGAAAGACGATTAGTCGGAATCTCATTATCGGAACAACGTCAGAGGAATCTGCACAGGGAAGATATCCGAGCACAATCGGAGGTCCGAGATCCCCTACTAGTAGGTACCGCAACGTGTTTCTAAAACATAAGAGTTTCGCCAAACTGTCGATAAAAATAGATTCCAGTTGTGCATATTAGCATGTTCCCAAATTTTCGTTTCAAAATGTTCAGTAATTCTCGAGTTTTAGCTCTTCAAAGTTGGCCTCCCGAAGTACTGATTTTCTCCTCGCTGGAGGGGGCGGGGCAGAGTGTGCGGGCGCGTGGCACTGAACCCCGGCAACAAAATTGTGGTGCAAGACGACTACACAGGTGATTCGCGTGACGCAAATAATTTGTCAAATATTGTTCGCGCGTTTGCGAAATGGGTACGCGTGAACATTACTTTTGTGCGCGCATAATTCGCAATTCGCGAAAATTTACATGTTATTTGCAAATTGTATGCGCATCCCGAAAACATGATCAACAATTTGCAATTCGCGAAACATCATATTCGCCGACAATAATTTTGTTCGCACACAATGACAAATCCCGAAAATTTGACACACGATTAACAAATCGTGTGCACATCGCGAACTAAAATATCAACAAAAAAAGAACGAATTGCAAATAATTGATAATGATTAATTGTTTTATATTTTCCCATATCAATTAATTAAATGACCTTTTAAGATAATCAACTTTATTATACATAAAAATTAGAAAATAAATAAATAAATATCATTTCATGATATTACTGCGTCGCGAAAACCAGTCAGAGCGCTCGTGTCTTGCGGCTGTGGTCTCGCCGCGATCAGCGCGTATACGGTAGTTTTTTACGTTCTTTTTTGAATTGTTTTTCTGTTTTTGCATTGTTTTCGTTTTTTTCGTAAAAAAAACTACTGTATACGCACTGGTCGCGGCGAGACCACATCCGCAAGACACGAGCGCTCTGACTGGTTCTCGCGACACAGTAATAACGCAAAGAATAAACAAATAAAGGTCAGGTACAATTACAATGTGTATATGGGTGGGGGTCACGAAACAGAGATTAATTTATAGGAGTCATCTCATTTGACAAATTATATGCAGATTCTTCAGTAAACATCGGTTTTATGACGAGCTTCATTCACACTTCATTGTTGATCGTCCTTGATCTGAAAAATAATACATTCATTTAGGTTTTTCGAGTCTCTAATAGGTTAAGAAAAGCCCACCCATGCGCCCGTTTATGTTTAAATTATTAAAAATGTGTCGCGAGTTTTTAAAATCAATATTATCTCGAAAACTGTTGACTATCAAATTTTTAGCAGGTACCTTTTCAATTTTTTCAATTAATTTTAAAAACTAAAAAAAAGCTTGATTTTTCGAAATTTTCAATGGTTTCCTAAAAAAATTTTTAAACTTTAAAAAGTTATTTTCTTAAATACTTATTTGTTACTAAAGTTTCAAAACTCACCTTTTTCTTTGGTTACTGCGGGGCGTTTCTTGGGCAAGTGTGTTGGGAAGTCTGAAAATGCAACATTAACGATGGAAAAGTTAACGAAGAAGCAAGAACGAATGTAAACTAAAAATATTTAAGCAATTTTACCGGAAAAAACAAAGAAAAATATCAGAAAAATAATGTTTTTGTGGCAAAAGTAAATTAATTTGGGACCTCAATCAAGGATGAGAAAGTTTTCGCTGCGAGAGTTCGTTCGGGATTTGCCAATTGTATTTTCGCGATTTATCAATAATTTATCCATAATTGGGAAATTCCGACCATATTTCGACCATGCATTACTTACAAATTGTACTCAAATCGCGATTTTCTTCTTCGCGATTTGCGTGCGATTTGTAAATTGTTTTTCTGCGCGTATAATTCATAAGTCACGAATCACCTGTGTCGACCACCACTGCTCACCCTAACAAACCTTCGAAGGGCGTTTATATAAGAGGTGCGCGACGCGAGTTGCTATGCAAACGCGCTCCACTAGACGAGCCATTTAAGGTGTCGATTTCCGGCGCAGTGTCTGCAAACACCGCGGTATAACCATATAATTTTTGCAATTTTTTTTGCTACCCCGAAAATAACCCACACAATAAAATTGCACCTCCAATAATGCTGTGTTCAAAAAGAAAAATATAGAGAAAAAAAGAGGAAAATTGGTGCGACCATACCCAGGTCGTGGCGAGACCTCATATTGTTTCGATTTACGGGGCAAAAGAAAAAGAGTCTTCATCATTATAAATTTCCATATCGTCACGATTCGCTGAAAATGAGGAGAATTAATATATTTTCAACGTCAAAATATAATAAATAAAACGTTGAAAATTTTGACAAAATTACATGAAGAAATACGTTTTCGTATTGTCGGCCCGCCACGTCGGCCAAACGCGCTCCGCTGAACTCAATACTACGTGGATTTTATTTTGGTTTCCAAATTTTTTCATTTCACGTGTAAATTCAAGGTGAAATAAAATAATTTGGAAACCAAAATGAAATCCACGTAGTATTGAGTTCAGCGGAGCGCGTTTGGCCGACGTGGCGGGCGGATAATAATTGTTTTCGTAATTCAAAAAAGCGTTCACAAAAAAATAACAATTTACGTGAACGATCCAACAACCTTCTGCACGTCAGCCAAAACTCTTATCGGCTCTACTCAGGAATTTTTTGGCTAATAGCCATTGAAAACGGCTAAGACCCACCGATTCGGGACGTGTGCCATAAGTATTTGGCACACGCCCCATATTCGATGGCTATTAGCCGTTTCCGTCGGCTATCATTTTAAAATGTTTTTCTATTTATAATTTCGGACATATTGTGTCTGGAAAAAGTCGTTAAATTACTGAGTAAGCGCGAAGATTGTTTCCCTTAATTGTTGCATGCAAACATTCTATAGCTGTGGTGCCAACAGACAAATTTTTTATAGATGGCGACATTACCCAATAATGGCTAATAGCCATATTTGACAGGTAATAGCCAAATTCGTCGGCTAGTTGCCATTTTCAGTGGCTATTGGCCACCTAGATGCCAATTCTCGCCATATCGCGCCAAAAATTTTCTGAGTACTACTCCTCCTCTGCGTTCAATTCTTGAAATTCGGCTCCCCGACGATTCCCAACCCGACGCTTCGAAACCGCGTCATTTCGCCACTCATGTCGATATTTATACCGCCAATTTTCGAAATATCGGGTTGCGTGATATCGGGTTGCAAATTGACGGGTATCAAGAGCGCGTAAATTCTGTTTCTCGCGGTTTGGAACTGCTGTGTTTCGAAATGTCGCGGTTTGAAATCTACGTGAGTGGCGGAATGACGCGGTTTCGAAGCGTTGGGTTGCGAATCGTCGGGGAGCCTGAAATTCAGTGCTTGAAATGGATCGACTTTGTAATCTTTGTTGTTTGTAATGAATGCGATTCAAACCCTAGAACTTTCGCAATCAAAACTCACGGCGTGTTAGGGATTGGGTTCCAGAACATTTTTTTGAGATCCAATTTTCGGGCGCCAATTCTCGCGTCTCTGTGTCTCCATTTTTGCACGTTTTTTGCTATACTTGGCAGAATGCCACTGTCAAGACACAACCACATGCGAAAAGGCGCAAATTTCTTTACGTAGGGTCTAGCACGTTTTCGGAATTTATGTAATTCCCCTGTGAGAGGCAACTGCCTTTCAATAAAAACTGGAAAGTAGTATCCATAATTTTCACAAATTTGCTTTAAAAATTATAAAACGGAAAAACTTGTCTTCGCATTTTTTCACTTTTTTTGTTGTATTTTCGAATTTATTTATATTACTTCCATTTACCCTCGAAATTTATCTTTACTATTATTAAGCACTGAAGTTTGTCAGTATGTGTGTGAGATTTCATGTCACCAACTTTTTCTCCTACTTCTAGCGGACCGATTTGCATCAAACTTGGCTAAGCATTTTGAAACACAAGGGGCATGAGGCGGCCGAAGTTTTTTTCAGAATCGAACAAGTTTGAATGGTAGCATACTGTATGCACTTAAAATTTTCTCGGTCCCCACTTCTCGCGAGTTCACACGTGTGGCGTATCAATCTTCTTCTTTTTTTTTAAGTCTACAAGTCGCGTCCGGATGTACTCCACCAGGGCTATTGATTAGACAACGTATGTGGTCAAGTGGATAAGCGCTTTGGCTGTGATTCCTGATTTCTTTTGTAGGCCGGGGATCAATACCTTACTTTTCTTTATAGTTTTTTGTTAGGAATTTCGTGTTGTTGAATTGATGCGGAATAAAATGTTGAATAATACTAGGAGAAACTCTTCTGAAAACCGAGGGAAAGCACTAAACTGAGGAATTCAAAACCGAGAAAGTTTTGTCAGTTTACGTTTTGTTTTTCTACGGTTTTAGAAAAAAAATTTAGGAAAATTTGCGAGGGAGTCAGGGAAAAATGGTGGAAACGAGAAGGAAGTCTGAACTTCCCGCCACTTCATGTACCCCGCACGGTTTTTTTCTTTGAAAATTTAAAGTACGGTGGTTATTCGATGGTTTTGTGCAATGAATCCGGAAACAACTACCAAGAACTGTTTTTTTCCTGCATGGAATAGGTTCGTACCTGAATTCTAACGCAATGAATTGTTTAAAAAATGGGTAGATAGGAACAAAATAACATTTAGATTTGAATAAATTAAATTTTGGTGGTTTGCTAATTTTCCTGTAAACCTTTTTCAAAATTCAGGGAGACTCGCGCGTCCCCAAGCACACCCAGAAGGTTTTTGACGGCGACAGCCGGCAACAACCTTCTGGTTTATTTATTATTCATTGTATTCTTGTGTCCATCAGTCATATCAGCCTCCATGTGCTCGTTTTTCATCGTTTCTGTTTGTTTCTGATTTTTTTCATTGTTATTATCAATACTTTTGCCAATTAATTTTTCAATCAATGCGTTATTTTTCTCATCAATAAAATTTAATGTTTTATTTCACAGCAGAGACTGAAAATTGCGAAAAAAAAATGTGCGGAGTTTTTGTAAACATTTTTTCGCCCGTTGTAATAAGCCACGCCTCGTTCTCCCTCAATTTTCACGCTGATTCACGGCGTGCTGGCCGGTACGTTATTGGCCATGCGCTCCGCTGAGTGTCTGCGTCTCTCCGGCGAGAGTTTGCTACAAAAACAACAGTATACTCGCACTCTGCTTATCTGCGCCTCCTCTTCGTATCAGTTTAACGCAGTGAATAACTGCGCAGCTAAATGCGAACGTTCCGTCCAACACGGCGTGTTGATTGATGGCTGTTTTGTCAGTAATTTTTCTACAGCAGGCCGTGGCGCGCCAGTATGCGTTTCGCTTGATGTTTAGTTAGATCTCCGAAATTTGCCCCAAACTTGAGATCAACTCTGCGTTTGCATTGTTCTCCCGGCTCTGGCGTCTGACTCTGACTCTGAAATTTGAACCTTCACAAACTAATTAAAATATTCCTCTCTGAACAGCGAAGGAGAGATCAACAAGGAAGATTTGAAGGACCGAACATGAAAAGCAAAAAAAAAGATGGAAGGTGTGCAAGAGTGATGCATGCATGGATTCTCAGAAATGAGAAACGAGCATTTGAATGCGATAACCACTTTGACAACCATCACCAACAACCGAACGAAATGATCTAGAACAAATAGATTGACTAAATATGATCGTTATAGTATCCTTTTCAGTTAAAATATGATTTCGCGTGAAAACTTTTGTTTCATTGACAACCTTTTGAAAAAGAGAAGATTTTAAGTGAAGCCACATTTTTAGCTTTGTTAAATGCGTTCAGTTGAAAAACCTAAGTGGGTGTGGTAGAAGCCTAACTGTATCTGCCAATAAAATTGAAACGACAGTAACTAAATAAACAAATAAACGTCACTTCACTAAAACTATTTTGTTTGAGATATAGGTTCAGATAATTCAAATTTTCGAATAAAAACATTAGGGTGGAAATTACGACTCTCTCTTTTTTGGTGAGCTTGCAGCGTACAAATATAGTTACCTGTTTTTTTATCAAACGAGTGAGACATATTTCGATATTGAACTGAAAAAAGAAATATTTATATAGCTCATTTCAAAACTAAACAAAACTTACTATTTGCTGGCTTCCGAAGAAGAGTCAGTATCTATAATAACGATGTTTTCAAAATTTCCAACATTTCTTTTATGAAATCAGGATGTCACGAGAGCAGTCAGATCAGGCCACGCAATTGTGTTAACAAAAACAATTTGAAAACAAAAAAAAAAAAACAAAAACAACTAATTTTGATTTTTTTTTTTTCATTTTGGAAAATTTTTTGAGCGATGAATCATTTTCCACTGATTACAGGGCGGGGAATAAATATGGAGCCGCATTCAAAACGGTGTAAAATCGTTCAAACATGTCAATGACGGCACGCAGGTGTTGACATCAAGATCATCCCACGCCTTCTTCAAAGAGATTTTCAAGGCTTCTAAATTTGAGTTATTCTTTGTGGCGACTTGCTGGGAAAATAATTAAAAACAATATCATCTTTCTTATATAGAAAATTTTAGATTAGTCTGTGTGTTTTATTTATTTATTTATTGACAAGCTTGCAGCTTGTGGCGACTAAGTCGCCTTCGTCAAATATATATTTTTACTGATTTTTGTTTTTTTTTTAATAGAAATTGCAATCATTTCTTTTCCCTATTTCTTTCAAGTTCTTGTGACTCTTGTGGTATAGTGGTTAGCACGTTTGAACGTTTGAACGTCAATCTATAGGCCGCTGGATCGAGTTTTGTCGACTGCAAACTCGTATGTGAGACACACAAACAAACACACAGACTAATCTAAAATTTTCTATATAAGAAAGATTTCACAAAGATGAAAACAATATTTCAAGAACCTCACCCGTTAGAGTTTCGATCACTTGGTTAAAAGTACAATTGAATAAGCATAGAGAAATTTTTTGAAGAAAAAAGTCGAATTAAAGAGGGAAATATCACAATATGGCAATGTTTTTATTAAGTACAACAACAACAAACAACAAAAAGAGTAAAATTCGGACGGGGAGAGAAAGTGTGGAGTGTTAGCCGTTAATGCGTTCCAAATGGGAACGGCAGAAGCAAAAAAGTTTTTGTCACAAGCAGTACAAAGGAAGAGGGTCATGGGGCGGCTTAAAGAAGAGGATAATTTAACAAAATGATTAGGATAGGAAAAGTGGGCAGCACCTATGATAAGCTTGTACATTAGAATAAGTTGAGCTCTGAGCGTGCGGTGTTGTATAGAAGTGTGAGGGTGACTAGGCGATCGTGATACGAAGAGTAACGGATATTGCAACGTTGTAGAACTCGCGCGAAAAACCAACGAAGTGGTTTTTCTAGTTTAGCAGAAATCATAGAATTAGGGGAAGGAGAGAAAACAGGGGAGCAATGCCCAATGATAGGTAAGACGTAAGTTTTGAATAACTTGGTGTAAAAAAATAGGGTTGCTGGATTTAAAGATTTCAAAAGTTGTTCCTCACAAGTATCACAAGTAAGTAAGTTTGTGAAATTTGATAGATGGCTTAAAAATAATACCAAGATCTCTAACCGAAGCAGACGGTAGAATTTGAGATCCAGTTATGTAATACTGGTGTCGAGGATTTCCTAATGGGTTTAGGTAACTAAAACAGTAAGTGAAGTCTTTGAGATGGCGAGAGGAAGAGTTGTCAAGCGACCAAGATTACAACAACAACAATGATTACAAAGTCGATCCGTTCTTCAAGTACCGATGGTACTGGTGGTGTACCGTTCAGAACCAGACATTATTTAAGGCAATTCCTGGCTTGGGAAATGACCGAGCAATTTTCGTTTCATGGGGGAATAAAGAAAGGAGATTGAGAAAGAGCGCAACTTGGCACGCACCTGAGGTCACTCTTCACAGACGAGAAAACATTCAGCGTGGAAGCCAATAAAAATGATCAGAACAACAGGACCATTGCTTTAGATTTCCAGTCTGCCTATCAAAAAGGCAAATGCCTTGATAAAACATCTCATTCTTCACCAATGATGATTTTCGGAGAAATCTGCGCAGATGGCAAGACTCAACTGGTTATCGTGAATGCGGGAGCCAAAATTAACCCGGATTACGACAATGAGAACATTTTGGAGTCCGAAGTGCTTCCTTGGTCCCATTCCCATTTCTGAAAACGTGATTGAATCTTACAGCAAGACGGCGCACCTGATCCATATGCAAAAGAAACTCGACAGTGATGCGAAGCCGATTTCCCTGGTTTCCTCAATGCCGCTGAATGGCATGCTCTGAGTCCGGATTTTAAATCGATGGATTTCGCAATGTGGGGATATTTAACCCAACAAGTCGCCACAAAGAATAACTCAAATTTAGAAGCCTTGAAAATCTCTTTGAAGAAGGCGTGGGATGATCTTGATGTCAACACCTGCGTGCCGTCATTGACATGTTTGAACGATTTTACACCGTTTTGAATGCGGCTCCATATTTATTCCCCGTCCTGTAATCAGTGGAAAATGATTGATCGCTCAAAAAATTTTCCAAAATGAAAAAAAAAATCAAAATTAGTTGTTTTTGTTTTTTGTTTTTTTTTGTTTTCAAATTGTTTTTGTTAACACAATTGCGTGGCCTGATCTGACTGCTCTCGTGACATCCTGATTTCATAAAATAAATGTTGGAAATTTTGAAAACATCGTTATTATAGATACTGACTCTTCTTCGGAAGCCAGCAAATAGTAAGTTTTGTTTAGTTTTGAAATGAGCTATATAAATATTTCTTTTTTCAGTTCAATATCGAAATATGTCTCACTCGTTTGATAAAAAAACAGGTAACTATATTTGTACGCTGCAAGCTCACCAAAAAAGAGAGAGTCGTAATTTCCACCCTAATGTTTTTATTCGAAAATTTGAATTATCTGAACCTATATCTCAAACAAAATAGTTTTAGTGAAGTGACGTTTATTTGTTTATTTAGTTACTGGCGTTTCAATTTTATTGGCAGATACAGTTAGGCTTCTACCACACCCACTTAGGTTTTTCAACTGAACGCATTTAACAAAGCTAAAAATGTGGCTTCACTTAAAATCTTCTCTTTTTCAAAAGATTGTCAATGAAACAAAAGTTTTCACGCGAAATCATATTTTAACTGAAAAGGATACTATAACGATAATATTTAGTCAATCTATTTGTTCTAGATCATTTCGTTTGGTTGTTGGTGATGGCTGTCAAAGTGGTTATCGCTTTCAAATGCTCGTTTCTCATTTCTGAGAATCCATGCATGCATCACTCTTGCACACCTTCCATCTTTTTTTTTGCTTTTCATGTTCGGTCCTTCAAATCTTCCTTGTTGATCTCTCTTTCCCTGTTCAGAGAGGAATATTTTAATTAGTTTGTGAAGGTTCAAATTTCAGAGTCAGAGTCAGACGCCAGAGCCGGGAGAACAATGCAAACGCAGAGTCACGGAGTAATGGCGAGTGACCTGGTGCAAACGTGCTCCATTGATAACACGCGCACGCCGCACGCGCCGCATTCGACGGCAAAGATTTTGGGCACTGTGCCAATGCAAACATTTAGAAAATAGACGAGACGGAGAAGACGAGCGAAAAAAGAGACGAGACGGAGAAGACGAGAGCGTCGCGCGTGTTCCCGCGCCAAAAAAAGTCGTTTGAAAAAAAGGCAGTCGCCATTACTCCGTGCAGAGTTGATCTCAAGTTTGGGGCAAATTTTGGAGATCTAACTAAACATCAAGCGAAACGCATACTGGCGTGCCACGGCCTGCTGTAGAAAAATTACTGACAAAACAGCCATCAATCAACACGCCGTGTTGGACGGAACGTTCGCATTTAGCTGCGCAGTTATTCACTGCGTTAAACTGATACGAAGAGGAGGCGCAGATAAGCAGAGTGCGAGTATACTGTTGTTTTTGTAGCAAACTCTCGCCGGAGAGACGCAGACACTCAGCGGAGCGCGTGGCCAATAACGTTCCGGCCAGCACGCCGTGAATCAGCGTGAAAATTGAGGAAAAACGAGGTGTGGCCTATTACAACGGGTGCAAAAATGTTCACAAAAACTCCGCACAGTTTTTTCTTGCAATTTTCAGTCTCTGCTGTGAAATAAATTATTAACTTTTATTGATGAGAAAAATGACGCATTGATTGAACAATTAATTGGAAAAAGTATTGATAAATACAATGAAACAAGTCAGAAACAAACAGAAACAATAAAAAAACGAGCACACGGAGGCTGATATGACTTATAGACACAAGAATACAATAAATAATAAAACAATAAATTTCGAAGGTAAATGGAAGTAATAGAAAAACCGTATTTCCTCTAATATAGGGGCATGCGCTTCTATTGTTTCATTTCATCACAACTGCCGGGTATTTATGGGGTTATTCACGAAATGGGAAAAAATGGCAAAAAACGGCAAAAAACTGCGCGAAAACTCGGAAAATGCTCCAATTGACCTGAAATTTTGAGAGATAAAGGGAAAAACTCTCTCGGGCATTACCCCAAAATTTCAGGAAAAAATATCGATTTTAAGCATTTTCAGAAAAAAAGCAATATTTATTAAAAATCGATATTTTGGTCTGAAATTTTGTGGGAATGTCCGGGAGAGTTTTCTCCCTGATTTCCCAAAATTTTAGGTAAATCGGAGCATTTTCCGAGTTTTCGCGCAGTTTTTTGCCGTTTTTTACCATTTTTTGCAATTTCGTGAATAACCCCATTAGATGTTTGCACACCAAACTTCGGTCGTTTCATGCCTGCTTGGTTAGAAAGTATTTTGGCGAGTTTGGTGTGCAAATCTCTAAATACCCGGCAGTTGTGAAGAAATGAAACAATAGAAGCGCATGCGCCTATATTAGAGGAAATACGGTAAATTCGAAAATATAACAAAAAAAAGTGAAAAAAAATGCGAAGACAAGTTTTTCCGTTTTATAATTTTTAAAGAAAATTTGTGAAAATTATGGATACTAATTTCCAGTTTTTATCAAAACGCAGTTGCCTCTCACAAGGGAATTACAGAAATTCCGAAAATGTGGTGGTATATTGTTTGAAGTATGGAGTTTCACGGCGTGTCAGACCCTACTTAGAGAAATTCGCGCCTTTTCGCATTTTTCTGTGTCTCGAAAATGGCATTCTGCCAAGTATAGCAAAAAGCGTGCAAAAATGGAGACACAGAGATGCGAGAATTGGCGCCCGAAAATTGGCTCTCAAAAAAAAATTTCTGGAATGTAGTAACGTTCCGAATCAGTGCAAAAAAATGACGAAATCAGTTTAGACTGATTACCATTTATACTGGTCACGCATCTATATCAAAAATATCGATTATCAAATTAATTGTTTTGAAAAAAGGAATGACGAATCCGATTATCATTTACGTCGAAAAAATATCGGGTAGGAAAACAATGAATATCAAATTCGTCAATTACGTCGTTTACGTCAAAATTCGTCAAAATACTAATGACGTAAACTATCGAAAGATATACACGTAAGGTTACGTGGATACGAGTTGCCCGATAATTGGGCTCTCGGACGTTTAAAAAGTTGACGTTTCGAAAATTTGACGTTTCGAAAGTGGACTTTTCGATGGTTTTTCTGGATTTTGTCGACGCGGTTTTCAAAACGTCACACTTTCGAAACGTCTATTTTCAAAACGTCCGAGAGCCGATACTTGAGTTTCTTCCAACAGTATTGTTTTCTGTCCTATGCCCGGTTTGGGAACTATTTACCCGAAAATATGTCCCTGAAAAAAGAACTTGCAGCAGCCAGTGCTACAAGTGGATTTCGTACGTTTTTATTTTATTGTTTTGCCATAGTTTTAGCAGTTATCAGATTCGAATCAGAACATGTCTGTATTGAATTTGAAAACTGAATCATATACATAGATGAGGAGGAAAAGTTTCAGTTGTCAGTGTATTTTCCTCAAAACATTTAATAGATTTTATGGCATAGGAATTTCCACGTGGCCAATGGAAAGGGTTTTTTTTGTTGATATTTTTCTCCAGCTATATCGTTTTCGTCAGTTTAATTTCGATATGAATAAATTTGATTATCGTTTTCGTCATTTTCATATTTTTCAAATAATTTTTGATAATCATTTCCATTTCATTTTTGACGAATTCAACAAATTCGATTATCATTTTTCGTCAATATCGCGTGATTTTAGGAAATTACGAAAATGACTAGGAACGTTAGAATGTAGTGTCTAACACGCCGTGAGTGTCGATTGCAAAAGTTCTAGGGTGCACTTTTTCGATTGGGCTGGAAAAAAAGCGTCCGAAAATAATTTGAATCGCAATCATTACAAACAACAAAGATTACAAAGTCGATCCATTTCAAGCACTGAATTTCAAGAATTGCAAGCAGAGGAGGAGTAGTAGAGCCTATAAAAGTCTTGGCTGACGTGCAGAATGTTGTTGGATCGTTCACGTAAATTTTTTTTGTGAACGCTTTTTTGAAATACGAAAACAATTTTTTTCTTTCCATTTCCGATTTTCATTTGAAAAATGAATTTACAAAAAAAATTGCAAACATTTTAAACAAATGACGTGAACTATTGAAAAATCTTCTGCACGTCAGCCGAAACTCTTGTCCTCTACCATTCTTCCTCTGCCACCTGTTCTAAAAAAATTAGTGGGGATTTTATTGTGTTTTCAATAGACTTGCGACATCAAAACGTGAACTCCCGCCCACTTTTTTTCACGCGAACAAATAATAAAATAAACAAACAACTCTCCACACGTTTCATGACCTCATTTCTGTTTTTGGGGATGGATACTATACCATTCAGAGTATGTTTCATCACCTGGTTTACAACACGGCCCCAGCCAGAAACTTGAAACTCAGAACCTTGGGCATTGTGTGTCTCAATCGAGTTGCAACATGAACACATGAAACTCCGCCCATTTATATGTATGCGACCACGCAAACACAATGCTATTTGGAAAGGCGCAGACAAAAAATGGATAGATAGTCGACTCATAATTTTATGATGCACCTCTTTGTAAACACAATCTCACAGGTGAAATGCGGTGGATGCATATAGTGTCCGTATTTTAATCATGTCGTCCTTTTGGTCCATTGGACGGTATGTAATAACTTTTTAGTTATTTTTTTGCATTAAAATAAATAAATTGAATGTTTATTCACAAGCCTGCGACATTTGGCGACTTTGCCCCTGCTTTTTTTTTCACTTTTCTTACAAGTTTTTTTTCTTGTAGCGGCACTGATTTTTGTACTTCAGCTCTTTCAAATTTCGTGATTTTTGTGGCTGAATTAGTAAAATGTGTAAACGTTAATCAAACGACGCGGATTTATTAAATGTCTAGAGCCTAATTTACATAAATGTACGATATGATTCAAATACGGACACTATATGCATCCACCGCATTTCATCTGTGCTTTTAGATTAGTCTGTGTGTTTGTTTGTGTGTCTCACACACGAGTTTGCAGTCGACAAAACTCGATCTCGCGACCTTTCGATTGACGTTCAAACATGCTAACCACTATATTACAAGGGTCACGTGAACTTGAGAGAAATAGGGATAAGAAATGATTACCATTTCTATAAAAAACAAAACAAAAATGAATAAAAATAAATATTTGACGAAGGCGACTCAGTCGCCACAAGCTGCAAGCTTGTATAACGGGAAAAAATAAGAAGGAACATTTTTGAGAAAAAAATATCTGAAATGTTTTTTTACTTGTGAAAAATCCGCGAAACAGGAGAAAAAAGACTAACATGCAATGAGCGAAATGCAACACAGTGCTGGCCAAAAAGGTGTGGTGGAAAGTTTTTTTTGAAGATAACTGTATCCATAGTTATCCGGGTACCTTGAAATTTTCCCCCATTTTTTTGTGGTGAATACGATTAATGTAACCAAAAATAGGACATGTATCTGATAAATAAATTTAAAAAAATCAATTCATTCAATAATACTCAAAATTAAAAAAAATACCGGTGATTACGAAGTATAGAAGATCATACCCTTGCACAGAGTGCAGTTGTCGACATCTCATTATCGGCCAAACTTCGTCGTGTTTTATTGAAATTATGTCGACAACGACCGGCAATCATCGACAATAATAACATGGTTTTTCCCGTTGAGATTTCACATTTTGGCCTGTTTATTGTCGGAACCTGACCACAACATTTTTGACCTCAATATCGACTTGAATCTGTTTGATATTCTTGCCGGCTACGATATGCTCCTGTGCTAGTTTTATAATAGATGCAGACATAACAAGACGACACGTCTCCTAGTTTCACGTGAAATGTCACTCCGTCACGAATCCATTATATTATCGAATTAATCGAGAGTCGACAGGTCAACTCACGCGATTTATTAAAATTTTAATTTCCTTGGCTCCATCTCCAGAACGTTATTGCCACACAGTTTAATGCCATGCCTGCGCACGTCTTTAGTTAGTAGAAAAATGAAATAATTTTTCACGTCTAAAATAATATACAACTAACTAAAAACGTGCGCAGCGACATTGCATTAAACATCATACTGTGGGCCCACCAAAATAGTCAAACGCGCTCCGCTGAACTCAACGCTATACGATTTTCATTTTGGTTTCCGAAATAATTCATTTTCCGTTGAATTTATACGTGAAATGAACAAATTTGGAGACCAAAATGAAAATCGCATAGCATTGAGTGCAGCGGAGCGCGTTTGACCATTTTGGCGGGCCGACAATACAACCCGAAATGACATCACAACGTGCAGTTAAATGTTCTGTGTAAAATATGAAATATCGCTTGATTACAGCTAATTAAAGGAAATTTTGAAAATTGAAAACCAGTTCTGTACCATTGTTTGAATTCTTCTTGTTCAAGTTTATATCGAGAATTTTTTATTGTGAAAACAAAAAAATTGCGACACGATGTTTGCGTATTTTTTGAATCCCAATGGCAACAAAATAAATATTGTGGATTCGTGGCGGAGTGACAATTTTTTTCACGTTTTTATTCGAAAAAATGAAGAAATAACTGAAGAAATGAAGAGATTTTTAGTCTACCAGTTTCACGTGAATTGTCACTCCGCCGCGAATCCATTATAGCATGAGAAATGAAAAGATCTGTTCTCATTTTTGTTTGAATTTCAAAAGTACGCAAACACCGCGATGCAACTTTTTTGTTTTCACGATACAGTGCGCGTCATAATTATAAGACACCCCCTTTTTTTGGGGGTTTCGGGGAAACTAGAAGTTTTTATGAAATGGCATGTGGTGGATCTTTTTCAGCGTCCAAAATAACCCAAAAACCCAATTTTTCATGTACCTACCACAAAAATTACGACTACAGTACCAAAAAGTCGAAAAATCAGCCGCGTCATAATTATAAGACACCCCCAGAAAAATAATGAATTTTTCAACTTTTTTCAACCTTTTTGAACTTGTATCTATTTTTTCACCGGTTTTACTGTTTTTTTATTCCTTTTTAAGTTATTTTCTTATTTTTTACCTATAATTGTGTCATATTTGACCACTTTTTTCAAGTTTCACACATTTTTGAGCTTGACTTCAGATTTCAGGTTTATTAACAGAATAATTAACCGAAACATCAAAGAAAACAACAAAAAAAAAACAGAAATTTAATAAGAAGTACGTCCTCCAAACTTCTGCATCACTTGGCACAGTTGGTTGCTCATTCTCCGAGTAAGGCTCTCGAGGTATGATGACTGGAGCTTGTCCCACTCTTCGGTAACGGCATTCTTGAGCTCTCCTACAGTTTGAAACTGCTTTCCGTGATGATAAACTGATCGGGCAAGAAGTCCCCAGACATTCTCTATGAGGGTGAGGTCTGGCGAGTTGGCTGGTCAAGCAAGGACTTTGATCTTTTTCGTGAAAAACCAGTTCATTGTCGATGAGCTTTTGTGAATTGCCGCATTATCTTGTTGAAAGGTATGAGTCTTCTTGCGGTTTCCACGGTTGAAAAAGAAGACAATTCCTTCCTGGAGAGTGTCCTGGTAGTCTATGGAGTTCATCTTACAAGTAACGGATTCCAAGAAAACGAGTGTTGGGAACTCATCTCACGACACATGGCTTATCTAGATCATTGAGGATCCTTGGACGTCCAGTGGGTTTTGCTGAGCCGTGAGCCATTGTATCTCGGGCATAGTTTCTTACACAGCATCGCAAACGGGTGATTCTTCTTCTCATCTGCAAAATTATGAATCCAAGTTGAGTCATAATGTCCAGTTGAGCTTGCTCTTCTGAAGAGAGGGTAGAGGCGAGTCCCGTGATGATTGAACTGAGGTCAATTAATGTAACTCATATCCTAAATCATAATTTCAGCTGGCCTAAACGTTTTGTCATATGTTCTGCACATCTTAGAATCACTGTAGTCAACCAAAATCCTTGAAGGAGATGTGACGGTGAAAAAGTTGGAAACTTGAAAGAAAGTGGTCAAATAGCCACAAGTATTGGTAAAAAGTAAGAAAATGTCGTTAAAAAGAAATAAAAAACAGTAAAACCGGCAAAAAAATATATAAAAGTTCAAAAAGGTTTAAAAAAGTTGAAAAATTCATTATTTTTCTGGGGGTGTCTTATAATTATGACGCGGCTGATTTTTCGACTTTTTGGTACTGTAGTCGTAATTTTTGTGGTAGGTACATGAAAATTTGGGTGTCCGGGTTATTTTGGACGCTGAAAAAGATCCACCACATGTCGTTTCATAAAAATTTCTAGTTTCCCCCAAACCCCCAAAATAGGAGGGTGTCTTATAATTATGACGCGCACTGTATAATTGGTATAAAGCACGGTGATTCTTTTACTACCGAGCACACTGTTCTCGTCCACCGATTTGTTTTTTCTGTCGCGATTTTCTAAATGACTTCGGATCGAGAAGTTTTTTGTCACATTACTTCCTCTCATTATGGCGCATATTTAAAACCGGAATTGGTCTGATTTTTTACGTAAAATTTCAAATGCACGGCGATTCTTTTACTGCCGGCCACGCATTTCTAGTCCCCCGATTAGGTTTTTCCTGTCGCGATTTTGTAAATGACGTCTGATCAAAACGTTGTCCCTCACGTTACTAGCTCTCATTAGGGCGCATATTTTAAACCGGAATTCGTTCGTTTTTATACGTACAATTTCAAATAAAACTGGTTTTCCGTGGTGGCCGAACTGATTTCCGCAAATTTTTTTGCCGCATTTTGCAAAAAGGGGAGGGAACTCCGCCCATTTCATGTGATGAGAGAGTGAGAGTGCGATGGAGAGGGGGAAATACTTGCGATCGGGGGACTTGAAATGCGTGGCCGGTAGTAAAAGAATCACCATGTAAAGCGCTGCAAATTCGCTTCAACCGAACAGTGAACTTTGCATGAATTTGAAGTGAGATTCAGAAAAAAAACAGAGCGAAACATCGGCCACGCTCTCAATTTTCTGCACTCTCTCGTCGCCAACGTGGCTGCGTCCTCCACTCTGCGAAGGGAGCAAATTGCAGTGTTTAGTACTGAAAATAGAAATGCAAAATTCAATAGTTTTCGATTTCAAAAATAGATTACCCAATTGGTGATGCAGATTTCGCATTTTGACAAAAAAAAACGTTTTAAATATTTCTGTACTTCTGCGCGCGATTTGAAACGTTGAATTTTGGTTACTTACAATTTTCCTGCCATTTTCCAGTTTCATGAATTAGGAGATTTCAAAAGGCATTAAACAAAAATTCAACGCAAAAAAATTAGCGCGCACCGAATTGCAGAAACATTTCGGCGAGGCGGCGGAGCCTATTTTTTCAGGTCGTGTCTCGCCAGGTGACAACTTTTTCATAACAATAGTAAAAACTTATTGAAAGTGTTTGAAAGCTTTAATCACGTAATCTGGAATCTTGTCAACTCAGGCCCTTCCCATTACCAATTGAACACGCAACCCAACTAATGAGAAAACAAAAAAGTTGCAATGCGGTGTTTGCGTATTTTTGAAATTCAAACGGCAATGAAAGAAATATCATGGGAAATAAAGAGATTTATTCCCATTTTTGTTTGAATTTTAAAAGTACACAAACACCGCGTTGCAATTTTGTTGTTTTCACAATAAACCACCGAATTTACAAAACCAACAGGAAACAAAGCCAGTTGAAAATCCTACTCACATTCCACTGTTAAACCATAGATTTTATGTGTTACTTTAACCTTCCAAATTTCCAGACGTTCGTTTTCCATTAAATGAAAAATGCGCAGGTTGTGACTATAAAAAATAGATTATCCGTGTTTGAAACTACCCCCCCCCCCAGACAGTAAAATGACCTTCCTTGTGAGGATGTGAGCAGGACACATTTTTCCTCTCGTCGTTTCCTGAAAACTTACCTGAAGAGTGATGCACACAGACAAATATCAAGAAAAACTTGTATACGGCTTTCTCCAATTGCCCATTTTCTAGTTGTCCCAGACTGGTATTCAAATTAATCATATTGCCAAAAATGAAAATTGCTCCAATCCATGTTCGATTCTACGTGGAAGCCTGATGCAACGTATGCAGCGCACCTGGTCATTTAAAAACACGTTTTTTTTTAATTCTGGGGCCTTTGTTTGAAAGACGACATGTATTATTGTTTTAAAAAATTTGTCACCTGGCGAGAGGCGCGAATTCAAAAAATAGGCTCCGCCTCCTCATCGAAATATTTTTGCAATTCTGCGCGCGCCAATTTGCAATCGCGGTGCGCGCGATTTTCTGCGTCGAATTTTTGTCCAGTGCCTTTCAATTTCTCCCGGAAACCTTTCAAAAAATTGTTATTTTGAAGCGAATTCGGCAACTGTTGATTTAAAGTGAGTTTTTAATTGTCTTCGATCGATATTTGTTAATAAATTAACGGAAATTCAACGCATAAAATCGCGTGCACCGCAATTGCAAATTGGCGCGCGCAGAGTTGCAAAAATATTTCGGCGAGGAGGCGGAGCCTATTTTTTGAATTCGCGCCTCTCGCCAGGTGACAAATTTTTTAAAACAATAATAAGCGGGACACGTATTCACGCCAGCATTTTTCTCTATTTTGTGCTCTTTCCTCCTGTACTATGGATTTACGAACCCTCTTTTTACGAACCCAGAAATGGTTTCAGCAAAGCTGGATTAGTCTATGCTCCAATTTTTAGAAAGTAATAGAAAGTCGTGGTCGTATACTTTCGTAGTCAAACTCTATGCCACCAAATTTTAAGAGTGTAATTTACTTGTTAGTGGGGTGATGAGAAACATTTCCATAGGGGGTTTCCGTAGTCTACTAAACTGCAATAATAGAAATCGACTTTAGTGCACGAGCTGAACGAAACGAGTACGCCGTCGCAAAATGAGCCTGAACCACCGTTTCCGAACCGGTTGGAATATGTTGGCGTCTCGCCGTCTCCATCCGCGCCACTGTCTTTTTCGACTTCGTCGCCAGGCAGTCGGCGAATTACTTCAGGAGCGTACTACCAAAAGCTAAAGAAAAATTCCCCATCGCCGGAAGACGGTTTAGACCGACACTCTGTTGTTTTGAATTTGAATGCAGGATTGTCTCTATCGGGATACGATTGTCTCTATCGGGATACACAGCAAGATGGTGATGTGGATCATGCAAATCATGGCAAGTATTTTATAGTTGTTCTTTTGTATTTTTTGAAGCTATTTCATTCTTTTACTGAGGAATTTAAAAAAGAAAAGTTATAAAAATTCACCAATAACTATTACTGCGTCGCGAAGAGCAGTCAGAACACGGGGTAATGGTGATTGCCCTAGAGAAAGTGTGCTCCATTAAAAAAATCTTGACAGTAGGCCTATTTATGCGAATTATCATTTTTTGAAATTAATTGTGAAACAGGAAGCGTGAAATTGACGAGACGTAGAAAAATACAGCTTTGCCACGTGTAACGACCTCAGCGTGTTGGATTTTGACGTGAAAAAATAATTTCAAAAAAAAGGCAGTCGCCAGCACCCCGTGGCAGAAACGTGGCAAAAGCACGTAGCAGCGTCGTGTGTGTCTTGCCGAGACAGCGTGTCGATGCACGATATTTTTTTGAAACTTACTATTCTCAGTACGGAGCGCTGCAAACGCGCTCCTTTCGCACAGTGGTGGACGCGGCCACGTTGGCGACAAGATAGTGCAGAAAATTGAGAGAGCCGTGGCCGATGTTTTGCTCTGATTTCTCTAAACCTCACTCCAAATCCATAAGAAATTTTTTGTTCGTTTTGAGCGAGTTTTCAGCGTTTTATACCGAGTATAAATGTTAAAGTTTCGAGAATAAATCGACAGACTGCCGCGGTAAGACTCACGCGACGCTTTCACGTTTTCCACGCGTTTTTGCGTGGCCTCGAGTCGCCGTAATAATTTATGTTTACGACCGACTGGTTCTGACGACGCTCTGATAATCCACAGTTTTCCACTGCGGTCTTGCAGCGAATACTGCAGAACAGAAAAAAAAACTGCGGAACATCGAAGCGTCGTTAGCACCAGTCAATCGTGAACACCTAGCATTACAAAAATATTGAAAACACAAAAAAAAAACTAGAAAACCTAGAAATTTTAAACTTTCTATTCTCAGTACGGAGCGCTGCAAACTCTCTCCCTTCGCACAATGGAAGACGCGGTCACGTTATGCCGCGTCCTAAGTTCAAAAGATTCCTGAAATCAAGAGTTTTTTGAAGTCCAAAGTTCCACAAAAAATCCCAGAAGTAATATGCGGCCACAGTTGGAACCGACGCTACCGTAGTTGCTTGGCTGCGAGACCTTCTATGTTTGTTTATAAATTTTCTCGTATAATAAAAAAATTGAGCAAATAAGGAAACATTTAAGTTCAAACATGGAAGTCTCGCAACGAAGCCACTACGGTAACGTATGTTTCAATTGTGAGCGTCTGTTATTTCTGGGAATTTTTGTGGAACTTTGGACTGCAAAAAACTCCTGATTTCCGGAATTTTTTGAACTTTGGACGCGGCATTAGCAACGAGAGAGTGCATGAAATTGAAAGACCGTGGCCGATGTTTTGCCCTGATTTCTCTAAGCCTCACTCCATGCGAAATTCATTGTTCGATCGGAGCGAGTTTTCAGCGTTTTATACCGAGTATACCGTAATTACTGTATTATAAGCCCATGGGCTTATATTTTTCGAAGGGGCCTCAAGGGTGTGCTTATATCACAGATGGGCTTTTATTTTTCAACCCTCTTTTTTATCCACATTAAAAAAAATCTTCAAAAAACCAACATCAATTTTCATAATATGAAATTCTGATTGCGAGTCAGAAGTTCTAATTCAAGAGCACTAACAACATAAAATACATAGATGTTTGTAACTTTAAAAATAATAATTTTCTTAATCCAATGGTGTGTCGCTTTATCTGCTTTTATTTTACGACAAAATTTTCCGAAAAACGGAAATCATTCAAGATGATTTCTGAAAAAACTCAACCTATTTCTCGATGTTAACTACCGAAACTAAACCAAAACATTGCAGCATTGCTATATTTTTGTCATTTTCATTTTTACTGGTTTTAGTAGTCAATTTTCTTTACTGAACTGTGGAATTCAAAACTTTATGGTTTTTACGCG
Organism: Caenorhabditis japonica; assembly: GCA_963572235.1. Taxonomy (NCBI): domain Eukaryota; kingdom Metazoa; phylum Nematoda; class Chromadorea; order Rhabditida; family Rhabditidae; genus Caenorhabditis; species Caenorhabditis japonica. The sequence goes on along the minus strand of OY754344.1, from coordinate 3,457,584 downwards.
TAAATGTTTTGTTTTATTGTGTTTTCAATCGAGTGCATCAACAAAGAATTAAACCTACACTATTTTCGCGTTCAAAATGCACTAAAATTTAAAATTCGCGTGAAAAAAGTAGGCGGAATTTCTTGTTTTGATGGTGCAACTCGATTGAAAACACAATATGGAATCAGTTAAAAAAAAATTAATTTCCTGATGGCATGTTTGATGACTGCTTCCATTAACAGAAATGTTTAAATACGGGTGAAAATAATGCGAAATTGAACAAATCCCGATGAAACGCGTACAATTCCAGGCCAATAATCAATGGGTCCCAGAATCTTTGGGCACGATTGATTTTCGATTAGGTCTCCTTAGGGTGCCAAATTTGTGTACGGCCTCTTTTGGTACGATTGCTCCTTAGTTACGCCAACTTTTTTTGAATGAAATTTGCAAATTTGGTACCCAAAGAGCAACCGTAACCATAAAGAAAACGTACCAAATGAGCGAGGAAACTAAAGGACCAGGACCCATTGAGTTTTGGCTACAATTGCAAGATGGGCTTTTATTAAAGGGTGGGCTTCTATTACAGGGTGGGCTTCTATTTTTCAAAAGAGTCTAGAGATGGGCTTATATTACAAGGTGAGCTTCTAATACAGGTGGGCTTATAATACAGTATTTACGGTAACTAAATATGAAAGTGTTGAAATCATTAACAAAAAATCTGAGATTCTTCAATCGTTATGGAAAAAACTAGTTACGTTTTTATATTGAAAGAACCGTCTATTTTTTTGCTACCTAGTGAATATTATTGTTTTATTTCAGTTGTCGCGTGCTGTTTGCGTACTAACGTTGCAAACCGATTTACGAGGCTCCACAACTGCCCTGCTATTTTTTGCTGTCATTTTTCCTTTTTTTTTCACATTTTTTCCTCATTTTGCTGTTTTTATTTTTTTTTTGCAACATTTTTGTTTCAGATCGATAAATGGCGTATTTTCTACTCGTGAAAAAAGCAAGTGCGCTCCACAAAACTTAGTACTTCGTGGATTTAATTTTCGTCGCCAAATTATTTAATTTAGCGTTGAATTTACACGTGAATTGAAATAATTAGGCAACAAAAATGGAATCCACGAAGTACTAAGTTTCGTGGAGCAAATTTAGCGACTTTAAATCAATTATTAGGTTGGCAAGAAAGTTGGCCCATACTCCCAGGGGTCATAAAAATAGGGGGCATCGTTCTCAAAGGAGGCAAAGTCTCAAAAAAGGCACCGTCTCATAGGGGCATTTGCAGCTGTCTCATAGGGGTCATTTCAATAAGTCTCATAGGGTGCATTTAGCTGAATGCTCAGAGGGGGCACTTAAAATCTCATAGGGGGCATCGAGACTATTTGTTTGGCAATAACTTATTTTCCATAAAAGTTTTCCAAATTCTTCCTTTAAATATTGTAGGAATGATTGTTTTGCATCAGTCGCATTTTTCAGTCATATTTTCTCTGTCCAAATTGCCGGCATGCAATCTAATCGCCCGGCATACAATCAAAGGGTTCGAAAAGTTTAAATAGAGTAAATACGGTAATTTCGGCCATTTCTACACACGTTTTGGAATTAAAGTCCTACCTGATAAAAACTAATTATTGTCCATTTGTGAAGAAAGCAAGTGCGCTCCACGAAACTTTGTACTTCGTGGATTTCATTTTCGTCGCCAAATTATTTCATTTCACGTTGAATTTATACGTGAATTGAAATAATTTGGCGACGAAAATGAAATTTACGAAGTACTAAGTTTCGTGGAGCGCACTTGCTTTTTTCGCGAATGGAGAATAAAAATACATAGAAAAACCTTGAAAACATGTCATGTCCACATATTGTATCTTTCTTCGGTATGATACAGAATATGTTTGAAAAAAATACAAGTTTTAACCAAAGCAATGCATGAACAGTCAGTTTAGGACTGCGCAGCAGGCTTGATAATTTTTGAAAACAAACGAGAAAATCGTCAAAAAATCGACACGGCATGCTGGCACCTACCTCAGTGCAAACGCGCCATAAACACACTCAACGTTTGATTAAACGCTGTGACACTCGTGTTAAAAGAACATTCCCTCGCGGCGTTGCGAATGCTTCTTCTCTATAAAATGTTTTGCGTACATTTCGTGAAATAAGAATTATTTGCGAAAAAAACATGTTATTATTTATTTTTCGCGGAACGTACGCAGCGAAATGAACTCGCGAAAAAATCAAATTTCATAAAATGAGACTGAAACGTAGATGCCAGCATGTCGTGATCGCAGGCTTCATTGACAGAGAAATAAATTCAAAATAAGTTATTGCCAAACAAATATTCTCGATGCCCCCTATGAGATTTTAAGTGCCCCCTATGAGACTTGTTGAATGGACCCCTACGAGAGTGTTGCAAATGCCCCTTATGAGACAGCTGCAAATGCCCCTATGAAACGGTGCCCCCTTTGAGACTTTGCCCCCTTTGAGCACGATGTCCCCTATTTTTATGCCCCCTGGGATTATGGGCCAAGAAAGTTTTTATTCAAAAAAGGAGAAATCAAATGATCAATAGTGTTTACCTTCCTTTTCGACACCTCACGGTGACCAAAATTTGAAAAGTGGGCGGAGCCGAGCAAACGCGCCCCACTGGATTTTTTCGCGCGAAATTCAAATGTTGACAAATTTTTTATGTATTTCGGAAAAAAAAGCATAAACTTTTTATTTTTCCCACATGTGCTTCAACGGAATTATAGCTGAGGTCTTTAGAAATTTTTTAAGCCTAAGAACGTCGAATTTGGTTCAGCCACCATTTTGAAATAATCATTTTGAGTTTTTTGGTGTTTTTGCAGGGTAAATCTTTACGAAAATCGAAGTTTGGGCAATTTTATGGTATTAAATAATACAATACATACATTTTTCAAAGAAAAACAGGTTTTACTGAAAGAAAAATATAAAAATCAATTTAAAAAATGCTAGAGTCGAAAAATGCGCAAGCACCGAAAGTGCGCCATGCAAGTTTGCTGGCGCGCCAGCAAATTAGGCTCCGCCCACATGCCCAATCGTTGCATGTCCGAGAATAAGTGATAATCAGTAGGGGCAAGGTCTAGGCTGTACGGTGGGTGAGCAAAAACTGTCCAGCTGAACGTTGCTAGCAGTGACTGTTTTTGTTGTTTTTGCCACTTGTGGCCTAGCGTTATCGTGGAGGTAGCACGGTGTGCCAAAATCCGAAAATGTTTGAACTGTTCGCAATGGAGCGCGCTTCCATTTTCAGTGCTAAAATAAACGGTTATTTTCAACTTCAGAACATGTCATTTTTATTGTTTTTTTCAATATTTTGCAACACGTTTATTGTTAAGAAAATTTTTATCTGCAAAATAAGCTAAAAAACGTAAAAATTCGTCGACAGGGAAGCTCGTCATTAAAGTCTGCACTTTTTCAACGGGATTTTCAATATTTTTCAGATGTTTCGTAAAATGGAGGAATTTCATCAAATTTTACAACATCCGATTGATTCAAAAGTAGATTGGAATCATTTTCATGCAAAGATGAGGTAAAAGTAATCACGGACAACGTCCCTATAATCGTTTGAAGAAAAATTGCGTGGGATCAAGTGTGTTAAAGCCGATTTGCTGCTACAATTTGATTGGAAAATTCATTCGGTTCATGGAATGCTAAAAACTACCTGAAAAAAATAATTAAACTGCTTCGATGCTGCTCTCGGCTTGAAATCATCAGAAAAAGCAATTTTTCGCGAAATTCGTACAATTTTTTTTTCTTTTTTTTTTACTTTTTTTCCGTGATTCAGTCATATACCCATTAGTTTCCTATGGGCATTTAAACGGGTAATTGGTTCTGATTGATGCAAAACTACCAAACATGCAACTTAAATTAGAACGGAACATTCAATATTACAAGTACCAGGCGAAAATTTAAGGAAATTCGGGTTTAGCCGAGAGCTGAACAACTATATCAATGAATTGCAGAATTTCCGATCAAATTGAAACAGCAAATTGCCTTGAAGACACTCAGTTTTACGTTATTTTGTTCAAATGCTTATAGGGACGTTGTTTGTGAATATTTTTGCCTCATCTTTGGCTCAAAATAATCGAAATCCTTTTTTGAAGCAATATTTTGTTGCAAAATTTGTTTAAATTCCTTCATTTTACGAAAAACCTGAAAAATGTTGAAAATCATCGTTCATTTTAGCACTGAAAATGCAAGCGCGCTCCATTGCGAATAGTTCAAACATTTTCGGATTTTGGCACACCGTGGGTAGTGCTTTTTTTTTGAATGAAACTCATTTTGGACGAAATTTTCCGGGAGTTCGTCTGCGTCCATCCATTGAGCTCTTCTGTGGTGGTTAGTATATATGACCCACTTTTCATCGGCAGTCACCAATTGACTGAGCCAATAGAAGTTCCCATGGAGGGTCAGAAGTTGCATGCACATATCAACTCTTTTTTGAAGATTAAAGTCGCTAAAGTGACGTGGTACCCACCTTTCAAGTTTTTTCTTTCTCCCAGTTTTTTCAAAGCCGTTTCGATGCTAGTATGCGTAGTACTTAATCCAGTTGCCACGTCCCTGGTAGATTGAAATGGATCCTGTTCAACCACTTCCTTTAGTTTCACCAAATTATTTTCATTAGGGCGCCCAGAGCGGGAAGCATCGTCAATGGAAAAGTCCTTGTTTTCGAATTTTCAAAACTGAATGTGAATGGTATTTCCATGAGGGGCTCGGCCTTATACACGGTGATTCTTTTACTACCGGCCACGCATTTCTAGTCCCCCGATCGCAAGTATTTCCCCTCTTTCCCTCGCACTCTCTCACTCTCTCATCGCATGGAGTGGGCGGAGTTCCCTCCCCTTTTTGCAAAATGTGGCAAAAAAATTTGCGGAAATCAGTTCGGCCACCACGGAAAACCAGTTTATTTGAAATTGTACGTATAAAAACGAACGAATTACGGTTTAAAATATGCGCTAGTATTCTCAGTACGGAGCGCTGCAAACGCGCTCCCTTCGCACAGTGATGGACGCGGCCGCGTTTGCGACGAGAAAGTGCAGAAAATCAAGAGAGCCGTGGCCGATGTTTTGCTCTGATTTCTCTGAACCTCTCTCCAAATGCATGCGAAATTCTTTGTTCGATTGGAGCGAGTTATCAGCGTTTTATACCGAGTATAACGTGACAGACAACTTTTTGATCTGACGTCATTTAGAAAATCGCGACAGAAAAAACAAATCGGTGGACGAGAAGTGTGTGCTCGGTAGTAAAAGAATCACCGTGTTATAAGCTTGCACCAGACGGCGATGAACCTTCAACATTTTCAAGTTGGATATAAACAAAAACGAATGGCATGTAGTAGCTGATTTCGGTCAGGACGGAGGTTAGAGAGAGAGAAGCAATAGGGGAAAGTAGAGGTTATTGTCAACAAAGTAGGTATTTTATACCCAGTAAAACAACTTTTTTGTTTTTGTCGGGCTCTGCCACGAATTATGGACAAAAACAAAAACTTTCTTGTCAACTTAATATTTCCAAAAAAACAATGAGGAAAGAATGCGAAAATTACCAAGAAAAGATGAACAACGTTTTTATCGATTTTTGCATCATCCGCCATTTTTTCTCTTTTTCTCGAATATTCTTGTTCAATATTCAGTCGCATACGCCATTTATCGACATGAAACAAAACTAAATTTAAAAAAAAAGCAAAAAACAGCAGGGCAGTGGGCGGAGCATTGTAAATCGGATTGCAACGCGAGTACGCAAACACCGCGCGACAACTTAAATAAAACAATAATAACCTCATGCGCATTTCAGTGAAATGCATAATTGCTACGAAGAACAACAAGAAAGGGAAAGAACTACCGTCATCCACCCACTTTTTTGGTGTTTGGTTTGAAAAGTACAAAATGTGTACAGCGCTATTTATACTTGCATTTATTGGAATGATTTTACTTGGGCAAATGTTGTCATATGTTTATTCCCACAATGATGGAATTAAAAAAGTGACAAAACGTGAGAACACACTTGGAAATTACAACGATCTGGTGAAAAAGACGGCAAGTCTAGCGCGTTTGCTGAATGCCATAGTCTTACAAATTGGAATATACAGCGGGAATGTTTCAATCATGTCCTTGTTTAAGGACGCACTTAAAGTGAACAATTTATCTTCATTTTCATTGATCAATCAAACTAATACAGCTTACATTGTTAGCAGTATGAAACAAATGGATGTCTTAAGTGAAAATGCATTGAAAATGGCTAAGGGAAACACGATTAACTTCAAAAAACTAGAGCTGAAAAATGACAATGGTTTGAAAACGCCAACCTGTGACACTTTGATTTTTCTGAATAGTTCAAAGCTCGATCTTGGTGAAATACCTTCTAAGGTGTTTTCAGCAGCTTCTCACTTGCGTTCATTTGTTCAGAAAGTGAAGTCAAAATCTACGAATGGCACTTTTGATTTTGCCTTACTAGATAATTCTGGGAATGTCTTTTTACAATTGTCCAACGAGTCGTCTATCTCATCACTCTACGACAACACGAAAGCATATATCGATTGCTTGGAAAATATTAGTCCGTATATCCAAGAGATCAAGCACTACCAAAAACTGATTGATCAGTCGTGTTTGAAAAATTTGACGGCTAGTATGAGAATATTACAACTAAGTTCCCAGACTATGGAATCTTTAATAAACTCTAGACCCAAAGCAATTATTGAGCAATTAACGTTTATATATAAATTGATTACTCCGACTATAAGTGTTATTGACAAGCAAGCACATGTAGATTTCCCTCAAGGCTCAGAAGATTTGAAGCTGATTTTAAAAGACCTTGACAGCGAGTGGTTCAAACAAATTTTTAACCGCGGAGATTCTTTGGATGAGTTAAACATTCTTCTAGGGCCAGTTTCGAAACTGAGTGCCTCATTAGCTGCAGCAGAAAATACATGGAATGAACGTACTAGGAAGAGCTATTCAAATATTATTTGTCATTATTTGAATACCATGAAAAAGATACAAGAAACAAATCTAATGCTAATCTCGAGTTCATTGTCAAATGTGAGTGCAATTATAGAGGAACTAACAATCATGGGTCTTGCAAACAATTCATTACTGGAAGAATTGAAAAATGTTCATAATTCTTCACATTCGTTTAAAAAATTCAGTACTGAGCTGAAAGCAGTAAGCAATATATCCGTCACCGCTAGTTCAATTGTGAACGATATAACAGATATAATAATAATAATGAAAAATGCAACATTTAATCGGTCTCGAGCAGTAAATTTCTCGCTTCTTGAACAAATAGTTTTGAAAGTAAATTTGCTAGAAAGTCAAACAAACATTGCTACTAAATTCTTGGCACAAATTACTGTTTCCAGTGAAATTCACATGGACTCATTATTTTCCAGTGTTCGCAATGTTGTAAAACTTTCCCAAAACAGCAAACTACACTTAAAGAAAGTCGTAGACTTTGTTGAATTTCTGAGCTCACTTCCAAAGATGAAAAAACAAGAAACAATAAAAATGAATAATTTACCGAGCTTCTTATATTCTGCTAAAAATCAATCAGAAAATTGGAGTAAGACAGAAAAGTCTCTACTAAAACAAATCAAAGAAACTGACAATTATCGTCGTCTTACGTATTTTCCATTCCCTTACGAATTGACAATAGAGTTATCTACTATTCAGCGTTCTTTGTATTTCTACCAGAAACCAAATCTGGGACAGTTGTTTGAAAAACATGTTCGAAGCGGAATGGCGCTTAAAACGAAAACCCAAGATTTTCCCGAATTGGAAGGATATTTATCTGATTTGGGTACCTCTAATGTGTTCATTAAAAATGTCTCACAATTTCTATTAGAAGTTGAAGCGCTGCCAACGCAATTTGCCACAAAAGCAAACAGATTCAAGGATATTGGCGAGGAATTTACCAAGTTGAAAAAGGTTCCCGCTATACCTTTAGATTTTGTGGGGCTGACTTCGATCATTGAGATTCTAAAATGTTCATCGTTTGGACTGTCCGACGAGTTAAACAATGCCGAAGAAAGCCTTGAAGGATTATCGTTGTTACAATACTCTTCCCAGCCTCTAGACGAACATATTACTGAAAAGCTAGTGAAGACCGAAAAAGCTCTCCGTAATTTGTTCGGTAAAGCGGTGACGTTGAGCCCGTCATGGTACGGTTTTTATTACTGAAATAGAGTTTTATATTTTCATCTTATTTTTTTAGGGTTGATATCGTGTGGTTTGTAGTGTCGGCAGTCTTTTGGTTAATTTTGTGTGTGGTTGCGATTGTCGCTTCGACGATTCTGTCAAGACAATAATGGACTATCATTGTGATATTCCATTAGTCTTGACTTTATTCAAGCCCGACTTTGTCGGAATCAATCAATTTACCAACTGCGCGGACAATTTTTCCCTTTATCCGCTTCACTGGATCAACTACTGCCGTCTCTCCAATTGCAAGCGTCTCTCTCATGCGCCTTTAACTTCTCCGAGAGGACTCCGAGGACCGACCGTAATTCTCTCGCGCGGCGAGACCACCTGCGTCTCTTAGTGACCTCGCGTCGCCACGTCATGCGCGGCGCCACGAGAGAGGAGAGATTGCTGCTGCCGCCTACACACACACTCAGCGCGGACGCCTACGCGTCTCTGCTCGTCTGCGTCTCACCCAATGGACTGCTGCTAGCCGTCACTCTCTAAGGAACCACTGGAATTCTACCGACTGTTATTCTTGGAACCCACTGATTCTACTCAATGTATTGTAAGTCGTTAGAACCTTGTTTAGTAGTCGGCGTCCCTCCCCCTTCTTTCTAAGCGTAGGATTCTCTCCGGAGTCTCCAGCGGTAGCTGCCGCACGTCCCGTCGGTTATCGTATCTGAGGACGGCCGACACCTCGACCCCTCTCGCTTTCCGAGAGGTTCTTTCCTCGAGCCTTGCTCTTGGACCACGCCAGCTCTAGACTTGGGACTTTCGTCCTTCTTTACTTGTAACCTCTGTATATTTGCTTTATTGAGATAAACTAATGTAATTAACATGTCCTCTTTGCGTGATAATTATCGTGAGCCTCTCGTTTATAATCAGGGAATAGTGGCTGTCACCGAGCCCTATACTATCTCCTTGACATGGTGCATCGACACTAGTCATGGAGATTCACTATATCCTTGACATGGTGCATCGAGCCGTTTGAATTTTTGCCTTGTTTTGCAAAAACGGACCCTCGGTGAAACAAAAAGCTCTCGGTATTCACGTCAAATGACTGTTTTTCGTTAGATAGGCCGGCATATTGAACCTAAAAATTCTTTACTGCCGCGCCATAAAAATCAATAAATCGAATTAATTGGTCTGCGTCAACAAATGCGAACGATTTGAGCACGGGAACGCAATGGAGATGGTACTGTAGCGGAGGAATTACGTCATCAAATGGTGCAATTTTGCGCCGCGTGCATCACGGTGAGCGTCCGGCACTCTGGCCCCTCCCCGCCTGCAGCACTATCTCGCCAATCAATAACGATCGGGACCTTCGCAAATCGTTTTCAACGTCAATTTCGCGGATGTTTTGGTTATTTTTTCGACGAACCACTTCGTTCAAGATTCACGCAAGTTTTTTATTTTTAAATTTGCCACTCTTGTTGCAATTTTCTAGAAAAAATTCCGTTAATCTCATTTTTCGTCAAAATTTACCCAATTCTCGCGTTTTATAAAAATCGCAACCAATTTCTATTTTCTTTTATTTTTCTACCAAATTTTTGCTCCATTCGTAATCCGTCTTACCAGCGGATGAAGTGGCATTCGAATCGTGAGCTTTCCGGTACCAAATTCTTCTCTTAATTTTGCAAATTATTTTAACTTTCCATCGTTTCGGTCTCTTTCGCTCGTTGAGCACCGATAAAAAATTAATTTGCCAAAATTCAGAACAATCCAGATCATGAGAAGAATCAACTTACTGAACCACCACCAACTGCGGGAAAATGGAGCGCAACCAAAGGAAAACCACTGTAACCACCCGCAACAACTCTCAATTGCCGCCGGCACTCCAGCTACGCCCACGAATACGCATATTATCCGTGCACCCGCCAATGCTTGATCAAATTGACACGAGATCGGATTCCGGAAACAAATGGGATCGGGAGGACTTCATCATTATCCTTGCGAACACAACAACCGAAACAAATGGAACCGGACGAAAATAATAAAAGTGAGCGATTTTAAAAATTTTCTCAAGCCGCCGGGACCATGCACAAGGATATCAATGTCATCGAGAAAAAAGAAGATACAATTGTCAATGAAGTCGTCGTCCATCTTCAAAGCAATTCGGAACAACTGCGCTCCAAAGCAAAAAGGCACCAAAATGACGAACAAACGTCACTGCAACATTTGCAGGAGTCAGCGTTGACTTGGTTACCGCTGCCTCCCAAATTTGCAAAAAATCCCTCACAAGAAAGATCACGCACAACAAATGATGGGAAAAATCGAAAAATAATGGCACCAATGACGCAACAAATGAAATTGGAAAATGATTTTCACGACCATGCATGTTCTGCGCCAGGTGACACATCTACCTACTGCAACCGCTATCTCAAAAGAACTGGCCGGCTTCTGAGACTCGACACCAAAACCATGTGCACCTAATGCGGCAGCAAGGAACACGGTCAAATCAACTGCCAACACAAATTTTGAACTCGAGACGAATTTTGTGCAACCACTGCAGAAGAATTGGCCGGAAAATGGAGTCAACCAAGCAGAAAAAAGGAGAAGCAACAACTGAATTCGACCAATCGATAAAAATTTTCTCATTTTTGTCACATAATGCTGTCACCAAATGCCACTCACGTGTACCCAATGTGCCAATATGGACCCAAATTATCAATGTCAACATCACTCCAATTGGCCTATCCAACAACTATGCCCACCTCTGTACAACACGGTGGTCGTAGATTTCTACTACATCTGAAGGCATAAACTGTACAGTCTCTACGCCCATCATACAACTTTTCTGAGCGCACGGCATACCGCAACCCAACCACTGGATGGAAGGACTCCAGAAAGGAACGATTGTGAGCGGAAATATGAGCAACTTGTGGCTACGGTACCCGTCCAAGGTACCGGTCGTGAGTTCTTGTGTTTTTGCATGGTATATTATTTATTCTTATCCGAAGGCTCTGCGTCGTCAAATGTTGTGCTAATGCACACATTTAGATAATCACAGAGGCGAAGATTGGAGTAACTAATGAACCATTTGTGAATTAGCGGTTAACAAAAAAAAAAAAACTTTTTTTTTAAATTTTACATTTCAAACAACCGGTAATTTGCAAACGCAGTTGAAACTGGAAGGAGTTTCCAAAAATTGGGAAGGAAGCGGCGCCCGCCTCATCTATTCGGAAAAATTTAAAATTATTAAAAAAAAAAACCAATGCCACCAAACCCCCTAGCGAAGTTAGCAAATTAAGGGCAATAGTTAGTGTAGATTCCCAGGTAGGATCACCTATTAATAAGTAATTCTTTTTCACGTAAATACTCCTGATCAGTTTGTTCACGTATAAGTTTACTTGAAACGGGTTCACTATTACTAATCTAGCGCCCCAAAAAACTAACTTGTTGGTTACAACAGCGGGTCCCAGTCACATCACACGTGACACCTTTGCACTTTGACATTGCCATCTCACTGTGCGGACAGTTCATCAGCTAAGTATAAGACCAATTACCAAATTCATAAAAATTTCTCTTTAAGCACCTTATTTTTCTATTGAGTTTTCTGGAAAAATAACTCCGCAACCAGTGGGCCAAAATAGTCTAGAAACTTCCTTTTTTTTTCGTTATCTTTTCCGATGTCCCAAAAATGTCAAAAAAAAAAAAAAAAAAAAAACAGCAACGATTCTGAACGACTTCAACACCTCCATACACGGATCACCTCTACGGTCTCTACTGCACCTAATCAATAATTGGAAACAAATGGCAGAAGTAAGCACACCAATGACAGCGGATTCACTTAAAAATGCTCTGCAAGCTCAACAAAACTCCAACTGGCATCACACAATTGGCCTGGGCACTGAGTCATAATCGCCTGTCAAAACGACGGCAACGACGCCTCAGCTCTCAACTACTGGTTCTGGCGCTGGGTCTTCCTTGGCAGTCTCCAAGACAGCATGGACGCCCCAGCTCCGAACTACTGAGCAACACAACCACTGCCAAAGCAAAACAGAAACACAAATGGGCTCGCCAATGGATTCACATGGTAACCATACGGATTGGAGACGATGCTGCCACCAACTGTGTTTGCTCATTCTCATTGGGATGCTACAAAACTGCCAACAACTGCTGTCATCATCTCAAACAGAACATTATGAAAAATAACTGGACGCTTGGAAGCAACAAATGAAATGGAACAGAAGAACCTACGAAGCGGAGCAGAAAAGAAGAAAAAATTGGCAACTTACACAACCGGCTTGCATTCAAGGACATACGAGCTCCTCACATCAGCGCATTCTAATGGTCCAAACAAATGACGAATCGCTTAATCATGCTACAGCCAAGACCCATCGCCCACATACAACGATGCGGCCCTTCACCAAACTGTCACCCCCAAACTTCTCAACTCGCAGCTCACTGCAACAACTGCGATATTTGGGACCCCCGCCAACGTCGGCCTCAGCGAGGAAGATTCATGGAGTTGCAATGAAATGGATTGGAATCAATGTTGACAACTGCATCTACCTTACACTTCAAAAGGAATGCATCCTATAGGTTACTCCCACTTAAATGGCATAAGTTGAGCGCAGGACCATAGGACCGACACGTCTTCTTCTACGACAGGAGCAACGCAAAGCTCGGGAGACGTTAATAACATCGTCGTCCACGACGGTCGCAAACACCGTCCTACAATGGAGTACGGACCCAATGCTCCATCTCTCGCCGCAACGCGAGATACAACACTGCTCATTCGCCGCTACGCGAAACAACACTCCTCACTCGCCGCAACGCGAGAACATCACAGTGCAAGCTCTTATTTCTGTACTAGTTGGCATTGACTTTTACAGCAATACGCGCTCACTCCTCTACCAAGCAACGATAATTTTGGCCTCACGGCCCAGAGTTATTTGCTTACTTACTTGACGCAATCTCTTTCGAAATTCTCCAAACTTTTGAAAGATGAACAATCATCATGCAGGAACCGACATGGTAACTCGGATAATCACCGCTTTCACTGCCAACTGCGACAACTACCACAAACTATGCCGTCTGTCACCGCCAACCAAGATATCACATTACGACCTCAATTACCGACTTTCGAGGAACAATCTAATGCTATCATACAACTGCTTTCGAACATCACGTATTCACCAAAAAGGCGTAGCGGAACAACTGATGGAAACGGTAACCCAACAAAACAACACTCCGCGGACAATGAAGCCAATTACGCGGAAACTGTTGATGATCACACCAATGCTCAACTCTACCACTGAAATCCGCGACAAAAGCCTTGCGCAAAAGATCGAATGGAATTAGGCTTCAAAAACACACAAAATGCTGATTTTTCAACAACACGATTTCCGGAAACATCATCACGGATCAAATCAGCGCCAACAACTGCAACAGATCAGCGCTAACAACTGCAACTGGACAGATATGTGTTCCTCAAAACACGCCCCAACATGAAAAGATTGTATTCGCTGAGTTTCACGCTTTATGCAGTACACTCAGGGCATTCACTCTTTTCCTCAACTAATGACAATACATTTGGATTGGAGAACAACAACGACTTCTGATTGTCAAAGTGGATTGCTCAAAACCAATTACTCCAATACGGTAATTTTTTATTCATCAACAACTGTGGAGATTCGAAAGTCTCCACCATCGAACAAATGTCCAGCCATCAAGTCTACCAATTTTTTGGATGCTTCAAAATAGTCCAGCAAACAAGTTACCAAATTCTCCAATGTATTCAACACAACAAAAAATTATACGGAGTTCTCCGGACGTGTTCTCGTTAATTCGCGAACAAGTCCTGAACAATTAACTACCAACAGGAATCACGAAAAATTACTACAAGAACATTATCACAAAACAAATCGACGTCCTTTGAACTTCGGACTGGATTTCCTCAAGGATTGGATCAGCTGTTTTTCAAACTCTGGTACGTTTTTAGTAAAATATTGGATCGACTGCTATTTGGAACTCTGGATTTTTATCCCAACTTGGATCAACAACTTTCGGACAACTGGAAATTTTTGTGTCAACAATTGAATCAACTGCCTTCGGAACTTTAAAAAGTTTTTCGTCATGGATTGGATCGCTATCGAAAGTATGGAAATTTTTTCACACTCAACACTGCAACAAGGATGATCAAAAAACCAAGACTTCACTGCCGTCTACAAGCTGAACCAGGAAACCTTTCTCAACTACTGTTATATTTTCTTAACTATTTGGAACCTCTTCAACAACTTCAACTTCATCAACAACTGCTATAACCACTGTTACAACTCCTATTTTTCTTCACGACAACTTCAATTTTTTCAACAACTTCGTCACCTACAACAACTGCAAAATGTTGAAAACTTCGTCACCTTCATTAAACGCCAATCTTTAAAAACTTCGTCACCTTCAACAACTCCAACAAATGCCATGCTTTCAGTGAGGTTGCTTCTGTACCCTCACCGAACATACTATCATCTACAACAAATGCCTTCATTGAGGTTGCTTTGTACCCTCACTGAACATACGGAAATAACTGTCTTAATCTCCAACCCCAGCGTCAATCCGGAATTTCGTATGGACTAATACAACTGCAGCGTAACATAAACATCTCAAGTCAACATCTACAAAGCTGCGTTGCACGACTCATCCGGATCGACTCTAGTTATGGAGATTCATGTCGCCCCCCCAGTGTCAAGACAATAATGGACTATCATTGTGATATTCCATTAGTCTTGACTTTATTCAAGCCCGACTTTGTCGGAATCAATCAATTTACCAACTGCGCGGACAATTTTTCCCTTTATCCGCTTCACTGGATCAACTACTGCCGTCTCTCCAATTGCAAGCGTCTCTCTCATGCGCCTTTAACTTCTCCGAGAGGACTCCGAGGACCGACCGTAATTCTCTCGCGCGGCGAGACCACCTGCGTCTCTTAGTGACCTCGCGTCGCCACGTCATGCGCGGCGCCACGAGAGAGGAGAGATTGCTGCTGCCGCCTACACACACACTCAGCGCGGACGCCTACGCGTCTCTGCTCGTCTGCGTCTCACCCAATGGACTGCTGCTAGCCGTCACTCTCTAAGGAACCACTGGAATTCTACCGACTGTTATTCTTGGAACCCACTGATTCTACTCAATGTATTGTAAGTCGTTAGAACCTTGTTTAGTAGTCGGCGTCCCTCCCCCTTCTTTCTAAGCGTAGGATTCTCTCCGGAGTCTCCAGCGGTAGCTGCCGCACGTCCCGTCGGTTATCGTATCTGAGGACGGCCGACACCTCGACCCCTCTCGCTTTCCGAGAGGTTCTTTCCTCGAGCCTTGCTCTTGGACCACGCCAGCTCTAGACTTGGGACTTTCGTCCTTCTTTACTTGTAACCTCTGTATATTTGCTTTATTGAGATAAACTAATGTAATTAACATGTCCTCTTTGCGTGATAATTATCGTGAGCCTCTCGTTTATAATCAGGGAATAGTGGCTGTCACCGAGCCCTATACTATCTCCTTGACATGGTGCATCGACACTAGTCATGGAGATTCACTATATCCTTGACAGTCTAGAAACTTCCTTTTTTTTTCGTGCGCCGCTTCCTTCCCAATTTTTGGAAACTCCTTCCAGTTTCAACTGCGTTTGCAAATTACCGGTTGTTTGAAATGTAAAATTTAAAAAAAAAGTTTTTTTTTTTTTGTTAACCGCTAATTCACAAATGGTTCATTAGTTACTCCAATCTTCGCCTCTGTGATTATCTAAATGTGTGCATTAGCACAACATTTGACGACGCAGAGCCTTCGGATAAGAATAAATAATATATTTTTTTAGGGTTGATATCGTGTGGTTTGTAGTGTCGGCAGTCTTTTGGTTAATTTTGTGTGTGGTTGCGATTGTCGCTTCGACGATTCTGGGCATCGTAATAAGCTGGATCAAGGAAGGATGGGAAAAATACGAAGAACAAAAGAGACTTGGCTCCTAGTTAAAATGAAATAAATTTTTAAGAAATGTTCAGGTTAAAGGGTGCTGGCCACTCCGTATTTTCAATTTTTCACGTCAAAATCCAACGATCTGAGTTTTTGACTCGTGGCAAAGCTTGCTCTCTTTGGCTTCTCGTCGATTACATGCTTTCCACAGCGTGTTGGACGAAACGTTGGAAAATAAAATTTAAAATGCGCGGCTTTTTTCTCGAAAAAAAAATTCTCGCCTAAGAAGGAAGGTCCGTTTACCCACCGGTTGAGAATTTTCTTAAAATTTAGGAGGGTGTAGTTTCGAACACGGATTATCCATTTTTCATAGTCCCAACCTTGCAGGTAAATCGGAGCATTTTCCGAGTTTTCGCGCAGTTTTTTTGCCATTTCGTGAATAACCTCATAAAGATATGCCGTTAGTATTCGTGCAGTTGAGACGCAAAGTGCCAAAATCATTTTCAGCCCCCTTAACGCAATGGAAATGGCGTCTCCCAGCGAATGGTCCAAGGATTTTTGCGGATGGTCTATTTACCAAATAATCGTTTCAGAATAGCTGACAAACGGTTATTTAGTTTACCTCAACAGTTAGAAACTGTTTGAAAAAGTAGGAATTGGGAAATTTTGAAAACTGGCCGAGTTGGAATTTTAAGCATCCCCTCGCGAGAAGATGGTCTATGGAAAAAATGCCGTTAGCTGAGGGGGCTGGCCAAAATCAAAACAAACTCTCCACCACGCCGTGACACAGAAGGTGACACTAAGTTCTTTCTAAAGACTGAGCGCAAGGTCGGCACGTTGCACTCTCCGGGCTGACGAGCCAGCTTGTTGGGTGAATACGCCGGAAATCAACTGGCGAGTTGATTTGTGTGCCAGCGGGCGGGTATATTCCCCGAACAAGCTCAGGTCGGCACAATCAGCCGGTCTCTACGTCAGTCCCTCAGGCTGCCCTGTGTTCGGGACAATCAGAACGATTGACCGGCGGTGGCGAACTCCACGTCTTTCGAAACGGTTATAGTCCAGCGGACTGACAATTGCCAAACTCAGTTAAAGAACAGTTTGCTGCCACCGAAATACTTACCATTTCTCGCACTCCAACTGCCCGCCGATCTGATCCTGCGTCCCGATCCTGTCTCCGGTTTCGTGATGTGTCGGTGCGGCAGCAACTCCGTTGGCGGCGAGTGGCGAGTGACGGGTCCTTGTTCTGAGGATTAAATATAATTCTCCATCGGAGATTATGGTCTACTGCGTAGACCGTTATCGATTTTTCGCTGCGCGAGATTTTACCGCAAATTTGCATTTGCTGTGTTCAATTCTCGCAGGACCTGGGTCCGACTCGGTTCTATCCTAGGGCGGTTTAGCGAAACCGCACCCAAGAGCTGGTCGATGCACCATGTCGAGGGATCAGCATTGAGGCGAGTCGACGACCTCGCCGATTCCCCGATACTCCCAGGTCCGAGGGAGAAACAAAAACAACAAGGCGGTTGATAAGCGGTGTCAAACACGAATTGCGAAAATATAAGATTCTCGGTAAACGCCTGCAACTGTTACGCAGACTTTGGCAACTTTTACGCAGCTCTTACGCAACTGTTAATTTACGCGCTATGGGTTTCTGCTAAAGATCTGCTCAAAAGCTGCGCAACTGAGGGGCTACTACTGCTTTCACTTTGCTTTTCGTTCCTTTTCTCTTTTCTATTAGAAAATAAAACATACTTTTATAATTATTATTTTTATTTAAAAAAAGAAAAAGCATTTAATACACTTTATTGTCATGTCAAAGTTCTTCGCAGTTGTCTGCTCTTCTTTTCGCTGTGGCGAGGTCCTTCGTCCTCCTGGAGATTGACTGTAGCTCTGAAAATGAACATTATTGATGGGGTTATTCAGGGTAGAAAACTTTTTTTGCTTTATTCACTTGGCAGCAAAAAAGTAATTTTGTTTTTTTTTGTATTCGTGAATATCCCTATTAAATACCAAAATGTCATCACGGAGGATGAGAAATCTTTTTTAAAACATGCCCGGGAGTATTTTCGATCCGATTGCAGTATTCTCCAAGTTTTTTCCTAGTTTTTGGTTTTTTTTTCGTTATTCGGCAGTACGCTGAATAAATTCATTAGACCTTCAATAGGCCATATTCAAAAAATGTTCACCGTGGGATAAGTGAAACCAGTAAATGATTATTCTGACAGAAAACAAAGACTGTTTTGTTTCAAAACTTTAATTTATCGTCTGAGAACCATTTACTTTTATTTATTTATCGTTCGGTGAACGTTCATGAGTAAAACCCCTTAATTCATTCAGTTATTATTCCGAGCAGAAAAACATTTTTACAACTGTAATGGAAAAATGTGAATGTTTGTGAACGTGAACGAAAAATAAGCTACCGCGAGAATCGTCATTTTTGCCGCACTTTAGAATTCAGCCGACTAGCTGCGCACTTGGCGCTGACTATGTGCCATCGGACTACGTTTTTGAATTTTTTTTTAAAGCGCATTTTTGGGCGCCATTTATCGCGCCGCTGTGTCTCCATTTTTCCACGTGTTAGCTGAACTTGACAGAGCGGAACTGTGAAGACGCAGAGAAACGCGATATAGCGCGTTTGACTTTACGTAGGGTCTATTATGTGTTCACGAACGACTGGTGCTGATAACGCTCCGATGTTCCGCCGTTTTTCACTGTTCTGCAGTATTCGTTGCGAGACCGTAGTGAAAAACTGCGGAACATTGGAGCGTCGTTCGTGGACACATAATATTGTGAAAACAAAAAATTGCAATGCGGTGTTTGCGTACTTTTGAAATTCAAACGGCAATGAAAGAAATAGCATGGGAAATGAAGATATTCGCTGCTATTTTCATTTGAATTTTAAAAGTACGCAAACACCGCGTTGCAATTTTTTGTTATCACAATAGAACGCCATGATTTTTAGACCAAATTTTCGTAATTTTGAGAAAAAATGATCTCATAAAACTCACAATTGCCTTGAAAAGGTGAATACCATAGACAGCCAAGTGTTTACAATGGTCCAGGAACAAAATCTCCGCCTCCGAAGCCGTCTGTCCTCTCAGTTCACGACACCTCTGCATTCGAGTGTTCCGTGGGCACCAATCGCGCGCCTACGATAAACTTTTCATACTCGTCATTGACTTGTGCGGACGCATCGCCAAACTCGATTTGAGCGACAAAAGAACCGAGGAGGGCATGAGTGTCGGCGGTGGCTAGCGTCCTGTGAGAATGTCACGGCGAAGTTGGAGGAAGACGTAGTATCGGGCGTGATTGTCGATCTGCAACGAGTTGCAGTTAAAATTTGATTTTTCGCTTAAAAAAAGGCGCACTACACTGTTGAAAATTGAAAAGTGCCGTAGAGCGAGGCTGATGATGCATTCGCCGAGTATAATTGATTTGAAAAGATTTGAAAAGATTTGATAATTGATTTGATTCTATAAAATATTCGCGAAAAAAAAAAGTTTTTTCTCATTTTTTTTAAATTCGAATTTTCTTTTTTTTTCTCGAAAATATTTTTTGAAAAGACATTAACTTTCCACGTTACCGAAAAACATAAAAATGTGAAAATAAAAAGACACAAAACGCGTTTTTATTTGAAAAAAAGGAAGAAAAAATAATTCCTTTGCGATAATAATTTTCTGTGGAATTCGTGGCGAGAATGTCATTTTTCATCTTTTAATTTACCACGGAGTAAAATAATAATAAAAAAATTCCAAAAAAAAGCAAAATACCGACGAAAAACGAAAAAAACAAGCAGAGAACAGACGGACGATGCCAAGATATTTTGTCGCCAAGTGCGGCGCGTGTCGTCGCCAGGTGCGGCGCGTGTTGCGTTTAAGATCTGCGTAACATCTGCAGCCACTTGGGTGCTGCTGCGGCCGCTTTTAAGATCTGCGTAACATTTGTTGCGATCTTCAATGTCTGCGTAACATCTGCTACTGCGTTTAAAGTCTGTTTAAAAACTGAAAGGAGCTCCAAGTCATGCGCAAAAGCTGCTATAGCCTCTTAGATCTGCGTAACAGTTGAAGGCGTTTACCGAGTTTATTAAGGAATTTTTAAAGAAAATTAAGAGACATTTATAAGGGAAAAAAACCCCGAGTTTCCGGAATGCCGACGGGCGATTCGCGGAGAACACGGGTAAAAAACCACAAGAGCGCCTCTCAAAGGCGGGTGAGAATACGACCCGACAATTGCTCGTCACGTGAAGTTCCGGCCGACGGGCCGGAGTAACGAGCAAAGGGGTCGTATTTGGACCAAAGTAGCGACAAATTGGGGGGAAAAATCAATAAGTTACCAACGGTAACTTGTTAAGTCGAGATTACAACACAGGGCTGCGCGTAGCAAAAAAGGGGGAAGGTCGGCCGACCTCGAACCCACGCAACTGAAAAGGAGGGAGCGCGCTACGGCAACCCTCACAGGTAGTGCGCGTTCAGCTTATAATAGGTGGAGGCCAAAAATAGGCCTGTTATAAGCTTAAAATAAGCCTATCGCGGGTGGCAGCGGCCACCCTCCTGCAATAAGCTTATCGCGCACGCGGTGTGCGGCGACCGCGGTAGGCCTACTTGTAGGTCTAGCGGCGTGACGTCAGGGCACCGCAAGCGCGCTCGACGGCTACGCTTTGTCGGCAGAGAAGCAGAGACAGAATTTTTGGAAGGCCTAAATTTTTTGGGCAATACTTCTTTTTTTTTCAAGTTTTCACTGGTTTTTGGAATAAGTTTTCTGTTAATTAAATTATTTCAAATTAATTTTTGTTTTTTAAGTTCTTATTTTTGCCTTGAATTCGTTGTCTTCTTTTTTGCTCCTCCCGTACAGTGCGCCTTATCGATAAAAGTTCAACAAATTTATCGTTTTAAAAATTTATCTATGCAATTTCGAAAAAATGTTTGTCGAAAAGGAAATTTATCGATTTTTTTCGATAAGGCACACTGCTTGTGTAGTTTACTAGTTCAGTGCGTGTAAATATTGTTTTCTTTTTCTTTTTTCTTAATTTAATGCTTCTGAATAAGGAGAAATAGTTTCTCGTACAATAAAATACTTTGGCAAACGATCATTTACCGCCGATAATTTCTCAAAAAAGATCATTTACCCACGTTTTCAATAGAATATGTAATTTCCTTAACTGTGAAAAAATCCCATTTTTTCTGTTTTCAATAATTTGGCAATACGCAGGCATTGCGAAAGGCTTGAAGGGATTTTTACATACTTCTATACTACTTGAAATATTACTTGATAGCAGTATTATGCGGGATCTTTAAAAAGACTAATGTTACTCACATTTAAAGTGTACCGAATTGAATTCTGAACTGAAAGAGCCTCTCAGAAAGGTAAAAATAATGCAAGGATCTTCAAAACCATGATAACTTGCTTATTTTTGACAAATTTCATTCGTAGCGAAAGGGAGCATTTTGGAAAATAAATTATATGATCGAAGTGGTATATCATCCTATTTAAGAAATGATTAAAAGTAGGAAATTATTAGTGGGAAATTATTTTCTGCCAAATACTTACGCTGAATAGTCCCATAATCGCGTCTTCCTATTCCTATTAAATATACCGAAGCTTCGCCGTTTTTCGTTATCTCTTTCACATATTTTTCCACAAACTTTATCATTAACGCCCTATAAATTTCAGATTGTCACCGGACCCCAGTTTCGACGGCCAGTGGAAGGGAGAACGCCGAGGTCAGCTCAATCGACGACAGCGGAAACAACGAATTTTTTGTGGAGTCGGTAAGGTTTTAGAACGTTTTGAAAATTGGCCAGCGTGTTTTGCATATAATGGATTTTCTGCGGAGTGATATTTCGCGTGAAACTGGGAGAAGAAAAATCTTTTAATTTCTTCAGTTATTTCTTCATTTTTTCGAACAAAAACGTAAAAAAAATTGTCACTCCGCTACAAATCCTATATATCATGTCGGAGGTTAACCGAGAAATATCAAGAAATGAGAAAAGCGACAAACATTTGGGGCAATTCTTCTATTTTTTTTTGACTTTCTTAATTTTGAGCATGCTCGGTAGTATTTTTGGCATAATTTCTAATGGGGTTATTCACGAAATGGCAAAAAACTGCGCGAAAACTCGAAAACTGATCCGATTGACTTAAAATTTTGGGAGATGAAAACTCTCCCGGACATTCCCACAAAATTTCAGAACAAAATATCGAATTTTAAGAAATAATTTTTTTTTCTGAAAATGCTTAAAATCGATATTTTTGTCTGAAATTTTGGGGTAATGTCCGGGAGGGAGAATTTTTTCCTTTATTTCCCAAAATTTCAGATCAATCGGAGCATTTTCCGAATTTTCGCGCAGTTTTCTGCCATTTTTTGCCATTTCGTGAAAAACCCCATAAAACTTTCAAACCAATTGGAGCTTTCTCCGTGTTCATCCTAATTTTTTGGTTGTTTTTACTCGTCGAAATTGCTCCGATTAACCCAATTAATAAATAATCTTACAAGACAATTTTGCATAAACCAAACGATTTTTGAGAAATTTCTGGCTTGCTGCATTTCATGCGAAATCGTAAAACTATTGAAGATTATCAGAAAATAGGAATGTGTAAGAAATCTATTAAAAAATGAACTACACGCTGGCCAATTTGTGAAAGTTCTGAAAACTCGACCGGCTTATTTTCATAGTTTTATTTTATTGTTTACTCAATTTCCATAAGGTTTTGTTCAATTTCATTTATTGTTTTGCTTAATTTCGTTAATAACTTTTCAACTCCTTGAATTTTTTAAAATTTCTTTGCTTCTTTTTCTTCCTACTCCCCCCCCCCCCCTCTTACCTCATATAACCCGTCTGAATGTCATCCGTGATTTGTTGTCTGTTTTCTCTTTTATACCCTCATTTCTAATCATTACTTTTATTTTTCTGTTCTTTCTTATTACTTCACGTTTATTTTTGAAACGTAAGTAATAAATACAATACAATACAAAGTGTTCATGTTTTTAAACTTTTAATATGCAATAAAATTTGATTTTTTCCAACAGTGAATTTTCTTTAGATGAACTTGCTTAAAAGCAAGCACATCTGAGACTAAAACCGTTGTAATGACCTGTGGCAGCCCTATTATAAGCCCACATTCGAGATTGGAACGGCCGCAAAAGGCCTATTATTGGCTTACAAATGACTTACTGTCGACCGCGATAAGTAAATTATAGGCAAAAGTCACCCGCGATAAGCCTATAATAGGCCTATTATAGGCGCCGACCCGCGATAAGCCTATAATAGGCTTACTTTGGGGTCCTTCGCTGGTACTCGGTAGGCCTATCGCGCAACCTATTATAAGCTGAACGCGCACTACCTGTGCTTGTCGAGAAAAGCGAGAGAGACAGGCTGCCCTGCACGCGAAAAACGTCAACAAAGCTGTCAACGTGGCAGCGAGGCGGTGGCCGAACATTTTTCGCGACCACGGCCACTGAAAATTTGCGAAACCAAATTTTTGCGCTGAAATTTCGCTTTCATGGCCAATAACTCGATTTTAAAAGCAGTTTTTTATAAACAATTCTAACACGATTGTAGAGAAATGTCTGAGCTTTGTAATAAGCGCAAAAACGTTGAATTTGGTGCTCTGTAGGAATCTGATTTTCGATTAGAAAATTTTTTTTTCACAATTTCAATCAAAATTAAGTTTGCAAAAAACAAGAAAATATATTCATGTATTTCTATTTGTTTAGGTTATAAGGAACATGAATACTATTTTATTCAAGCATTTTTTTCCCATTTTTCTAATACTGCCAAGCAGCAAATTCGACAGTTTTCATTCATTTTTCATTTCATTGAAACCCTTTTAATTTTCTTTTCTTAATTCGTTTGCTCCGAATTTTTAAAAATCTGATTTTCAGAGACAAGCAGATTAGGCAAACGTTTTTTTAAAACAATAATAGGAAACTCCAAATATGAATCGGAAGTTTTTTCACTAGTCCAGAAAATTAAGATCTTGTTAGGAAATACACACCTTACAGAGAAATTTTCAAACCATAAAGGGATCTTGACAGATTCAAATATTTTTGGAATCTGGATCGAAAGTATTGGAATCCGGGCAGAATTTCAGTAAAGTGTGCAGGCGATGCGCGTCTGTGTAGAAAGTTTTGGTATTTGGACGGAAGTTTTTGGAACTTGATGAGATCGCCAAGTATCTATAAATGAGATCGCCAAGTATCCAGATTATAGTTCCAAAATTTTAGGTTATTGTAATGAATGAGTTGCCTAACAAGGGAAGTGTTTAGGGTCACCAATTTGGAAATTTCTGAAAATTTAACCACAAATTAGAGATGGTTTGAAAACAACTCTCAAAAATTTCTAAAAAAGGGCCGCCACTAGGAACCGAGATATGACGCTTCAAAGTTTGGGCCACGCCCCTTTTAAAATTTAACACAGGAAAACGCGATTTATCAGTAGAAAGAGCGAAAAATACTCAGCGCCAAAGTCACTGCCTTCCTCCACCGTTGATTTCATCGGTTCGGTGGTCCAGTGGTAGAGGTTTCAAGTGGTAGTGGCAAGGCGCTGGGCTCGATTCCCACATAGTGGAAAAATTTTTGCATTTTTTTTTTTCAAAATTTCAGAAGACGTGATTGAAGGTTTTCTATCAATTTCAGTACTTTTTATTACCCTTTCGTAGTTTTAAATTACTTCAAGAACTATTTCACACGTTTTTGAGGAAAATTTTTTTTTGAAAAATTTACGAATTTTTGTCCACCAATTGATCATCATTTTTGAAATTCAAAAAATTTTGGAAAAAAAAATTATAACAAGCTGTAATCGAAAACTGGCTCTGGGAAGTTTCGAAGCCTACCATTTCGAAACTGGGAAGCAAAACAGTTTGGAAACGTTCTAGAGCCCAAAAACTGGGCAATAATTTTAATTACTGCACTGATAAATCGATCAACCAATTGAAATTTTATAATTATCTCTCTTAAAATACGTTGTCAATAAACAAAAAGGTGTCTATGATTTTTCGATATTGAAAAATCATACAATTCTATGTAATTGCCTAATTAAATGGTTCAAACGGAAATTGCAAATTTTTGCTGAATCTTGGTTTCAGCATGTTATTTTCAGTGATTTTCAAAAATCTCTTTGGTTTCTCCATTTGAATGTTTTCAATTGAGAGTATGAAATTTTTTTTTTCAAAATTTGTTGAATTTCAAAAATAATGATCAATTGGTGGACAAAAATTCGTAAAGTTTTCAAAAAAAAATGTTCCTCAAAAACGTGTGAAATAGTTCTTAAAGTAATTTAAAACTACGAAAGGGTAATAAAAAGTACTGAAATTGATAGAAAACCTTCAATCACGTCTTCTGAAATTTTGAAAAAAAAAATGCAAAAATTTTTCCACTATGTGGGAATCGAGCCCAGCGCCTTCACAGGTGGTGGGAGATAATGCCAAAACGGATCCGAAACGGATGGGACGTGGATTGGATCCATATATGATCCGATACAGATCCACGCGCCCCCGTGGAGGGAGCGTGGATTGTTTTGGCGTGGGTCGCCGTGGATCCACGCCGGCGTGGAATATATATGGAGGGCGCGTGGATCCGTGGGAGAATGGAAACATATCGGAATTTATATGGATCCACGTGTCCCTCGTGGAGGGCGCGTGGAATTTTTTTACGTTATGGAGAATGAATCCGCGTTCATCTGAAGCAGGGCGCGTGGATGTCAGGCTCTATTAGAAGAGCAGGCAACTTGGTAATTGACCATTGTAGCCCCCCCCCCCTAGCTGATATCGACCACCAAGGATCGGCTTAGCACAGGTTGATTTTGGTCCGATTTACTCAGTGGTTTGTTAAAAAACCTGGCAGTTATCCTGGTATATGAGTGAACTAGTATCTTTCTTATATATATATTACGCTATTCAAGTATGTCCGTCTGTTCGCTTTGAAGGGTCAGGTAAAATTCTCTCTCGGAGCGATAAAAACCCATCAACCTTGGGATGAATTGAACTTGGAAGTGCAGATTTGATTTGCAACTCACTAGCCACTAAACCAATTGGTACACGTTGCAGAAGAAATATTTTGAAAATTAAATGTTCATGTCAATTTTACTATTTTTTTCTGTCGCCGATAGGCGCCAGCTCAGGCTTGTAATAACTAGTATAGAATTGTGTCGAAATAGAACTTGACGCGAAACAGAACCGCGTGGAATAGAACTGTTCGGAAATAAAACTGTTCCGAAATAGAACCGCGTGAAATAGAACTGTTCGGAAATAGAACTGTTCCGAAATAGAACCACGTGGAATATAACCCAGTCAATAAATCGAAAACAGGTAACGCCACTGATTGTGAGTGGAACTTTTTCTGTTTGGCTATTTATTCAATAGTCTTCACCCAATTGTGCTAAAACGCGCTAAAACTATGTACAGTTCTATTTCACACGGTTCTATTTCGCGTCAAGTTCTATTTCACACGGTTCTATTTTGAAAAGGTTCTATTTCGAGGTAGCGCCTATTTATCAGATAAGTCCTCCACTTCTTCCTTTTTTAATTTTCCATTTCAATATCGCCTTCCGCTATACCAGAATAGCCCCCCCCCCCACCACCTGATAAGAATAGCCCCCACCGCATCAGAATAGCAAAACATCAAACGAAAATCGACCGACATCGAAGAGCAATCTCAATTAATTGAAGCTTCTAATAGAAGTGCACCATTCATAGCTCTTTCTACCATTTTTGTCGCTTTCGAAATACAGAAAAGCTTCGAATCAGAACTTTATCAAAACAGAACTGTCCCGAATCAGAACCGTTTTCTTTCCAAATGGATAAGTGTCAAAAGTGTTGTATAATAATAAGCTAAATCAAATTCTCCAGTACAGAACAAGTATTTTTAATACCGTATTTACTCTATTTGTCCGGCATGCCGGATTATTGTTTGAACCTCTTGCTTGGATGCCGGCCAGTTAGAGTGAATACCACATAATTCATTTTCCACATTTGTGGCTCATAAAATCTTTTTTTTCTTTTCCAATTACGTTACTGATTTCACCTTTACCATAGTTCTAATTTGGAAACGTTTTGATTCGAGATAGTCGGGGGGACTACGATGGTGAGGGACTATACTTATATATGCTGGGGTGCGGGCTTATATCCCACGGCAGGCATATGAAGTAAGTTTTCGTGAAATTACGTCTTAAAATAATAAAATCCACGAAAAAACTGGTGTCACCACGCTACGCCCCGCCCCTTTCCCGTGCAAAACATAAGGGCCGTCGGAACCCGTGAGGTGTCGGTCCACATGGGAAGGTATACCCGCCGCCTGTGCTGGTGTTGCAAGGGATTGGGTTAGAGAATTCTGAAGGGTGGGAGGGGAGCTCTGGATGAAGGCTCCGTGGCACGGTGCCACAGAGCTCACCGGCTATTTTTGGTTGTCTGGATACATGTGCTCATTGAGCATCTTGAGTGAAATCAAAAAATGGAAAATTCAGGAAGTCTAGAAAATATCCACGTTCCACCCACGTCCCATCCGTTTTTGATCCGTTTTCAGTCCACGCTCCCACGTCCGCATCCTATCCGTGGGAGCGTGGATCCTAATAGGATCAAAATCGGATACATATAAAATTCCTATAAATTCCACGTCCCAACCGTTTCGGATCCGATATGGATTTCAAGCCCTTCACCTGTGTTGCCACTACCACTTGAAACCTCTACCACTGGACCACCGAACCGATGAAATCAACGAGGGAGGAAGGCAGTGACTTTGGCGCTGAGTATTTTCCGCTCTTTCTACTGATAAATCGCGTTTTCCTGTGTTAAATTTTAAAAGGGGCGTGGCCCAAACTTTGAAGCGTCATATCTCGGTTCCTAGTGGCGGCCCTTTTTTAGAAATTTTTGAGAGTTGTTTTCAAACCATCTCTAATGTGTGGTTAAATTTTCAGAAATTTCCAAATTGGTGACCCTAAACACTTCCCTTGTAAGGGTTGGGTTAAAATTGAAACGCGGGTAACTCTTTATATTCATATGGTTGGTAAACAA
Source organism: Caenorhabditis japonica (assembly GCA_963572235.1). NCBI lineage: Eukaryota > Metazoa > Nematoda > Chromadorea > Rhabditida > Rhabditidae > Caenorhabditis > Caenorhabditis japonica. Next base: position 3,429,505 of record OY754344.1, on the reverse strand, counting down.
AAATTAGAATTAAAAAAGGTCGATTTGTTGTTGTTGTATATCTTTCCGATTATTTTCTGGAATTTCCTTACAAAACAAGCGAGAAGAAATACTTGAAGACCTGAAAAAGTAGGTCGGTGAAGTATATTGTATTCTTCTCTCACTAACCGCCAACATTTAGACAACGACTGAATGGATACTGAAAAATTAATAGAATTTATATATAAACATTGAAATGAAGCAGATTCTTGAAAAAACAACGTTGAAAAATTAGCAGAGGGACGCAGAGAGTCGCAGAAAAACGCACGGGAAATGCGTCAGTAACGAGCAAGACTTTTTTCGCGTGCAGGGCAGCGTGAGAGAACGGAAAAAACAACAACAACTGCGCGAGAGCGGGCCTCGCTTGTCGGGCACTCAGCGCGCGGGCACACACGCACGCTACCGTAAGCGCGGGCACACACGCAGCGACGCGAGCTTTGCACGGTAATTCAAATATTGTTTTTGATAAAGGTGAGCAGATTTCACTGTGGAGAAGAGTTTTGAACAAAGGGAAAGTATCTATTGATAGAGAGGGGGGTTACCGAAGGGTTTTGCGTGGCTGAGAGAAGAAATTGTCCCAAATGGGGCGATTTCGGCGAGGCCAATCCAAACGAGGTTTGTGGGTTCTGCTTTTTCGGGGCAGAATCCACAACAGTTTTCCCCGGTTTTGTCAGGGTCTCATTTTTTCTGGAATTTGCTCGTCGATTCACGTGTCTGCGTACACGGTACTTAACTTTACGACTCTTCAATTTTTTGGGAATTCCTATAATGTACATTAATGTAAATGTAAATGTCGTAAAAGCAAACACCGGGTACGCAGACACGTGAAACGACCCGCTCATGAGAAAAATCGCTTAAAAACCGAAAATTTTCAGAAGATCATTGGTTTTTATTTTCTGTAGACAACAAAGAAATGAATGAACATTTTAAATATATATGCCACAAGAACAGAAAGAGAGAGAGAGAAAAGAAAGGAACAGGTCGTACACGGGGATGGGTACAAAAAAAAGAGGGAGAACCCAAAAACAAACCGGGGAATCGGCTCCGCCCCTTTTTGGGAAAATGTTTCAGTTTCTTTAGTTGGAAAAAAAGGGGGCGTGGTCTATTCCCCAGTTTTTCAGAAAGGTGGTAGCAAAAGCAGATTTAATCATCAGATGACAAGGATAATGTAGTCGGCATGAAAAAATTGAAACAACTCAGCAAATGCGGGGAACTGTTGGGAGCACGTTGAGACTGTTTAGCCTTTTGGGAGCACGTTAGGAGCACTTTGGATGCCGCATTGCGGTGCCGGCGAATGTGAAAAACTGTTGGGAGCACGTTGAGGCTGCTTAGCCACTTGGGAGCACGTTAGCGGCACTTTGGATGCCGGAGTGCGGTAGCGGAAAATTTGGGAAACTGTGGGGATCACGTTGAGGCTACCTAGTGTGAAACTCCCTCACAACTCGCTCATTTGTTACACTAATAGCCACTGTTTTGTTTAACCCACAGTTACAAACTGTCACTAATATTATTCTTTTCAGAGTCGTCAGTCGTGGTCACTCCTGCCTCTCCTCGTTGCCTAATACTGTCTAACCATCTGTGTCTATAACTAAGGAAGGACATCACTGTTTGCCTCTGCGTCTCTTCACGAGCCTACACACACATACACCACATGCGACCACCACACATCCATACAGTTTTGACCAACGGATCGACCGCCTGCCAACAACGACCTGAGAAACACGCGCCACAATCTTCACTTCGCGCGCCGGCCATCGTACGTTCTGGAACGACTCCGCCCTTCCACCGAGACCGCTATAAAAGCCCAACGTCTGTCACAATCAGGGCTCTTCGGCACCAGGCCACCTAACTCTGTCTACTTTATTCTTCTTTGCCCGATCCTTTATCATGTCGCACCCGTGTATTCGATGCATGCAATAAACACTGATTAAGTCCTAACCCGCCTCGCTACCGTTACTGGTAGCAGCGAGTACGGTCTAGGCTCGAGGTTTTTAACCTTCCTAGACCGGTCGGTCCACCCCGCGCGTTAGGCTTCAGGCATCAAATAACTTCCACCTCGGGTTTTAGGCTAGTATAATTGTATAAGTTTTGTTTTTATAGGTGCGCAACTATTTCTTCAAAATTTTCTTTGGGTTTAAAGGGTATAATTACTCGGTAAATGCCTGCAACTGTTACGCAGACTTTGGCAACTTTTACGCAGCTCTTACGCAACTGTTAATTTACGCGCTATGGGTTTCTGCTAAAGATCTGCTCAAAAGCTGCGCAACTAAGGGGCTACTACTGCTTTCACTTTGCTTTTCGTTCCTTTTCTCTTTTCTATTAGTAAATAAAACATACTTTTATAATTATTATTTTTATTTAAAAAAAAGAAATAGAATTTAATACACATTATTGTCATCTCAACAACAAAAGAGCCGTGAAGGGCATGAGTGTCGGCGGTGGCTGGAAGGTGAGAATGTCACGGCGGAGTTGGAGGAAGACGTAGTATCGTGCGTGATCGTCGACAATAGTGGTGGGTGTGGTCGGGTAGAATTTGGCCTCGAAAGATAACTCCTAGGGAAGGTCTGTAAAGTTTGTTTTTGGCTTTTAAATCAACTAGGAATCATCAGAAAACCAAAAAAAAAGCAACCAACTTTTCAATTGCTTTAATATCTTCTTATCATTATACAACCAGTGTCTGATGCCTTCCTCTTTGTCGTAGAAGCAGAGAGAAAAGTAATCGCGTTCTTCGATCGACAAGTCGCTCGTCACCTGACGGAACAATGCTTCACCCTCGGAGCCGCGCTGAACGATATATTTTTTATTTTTGTTATTTTAACACTGGCGTTTGAGGAGGGAGTGAGTAAACGCGCCCGGACGCACATACGCAACGCATCCAAATGAGGCCCAAAAAATAAAAACAGCGCGCGAAAAATTTCGCATTATCGGAGAGAAAAACCAACGCAAAATCGTGAAAATTACGAAATCCTATCCAAAATTATTTCGCGCGCGTTGATTTTTCTCTCCGATAATGCAAAATTTTTCGCGCGATTTTTTATTTTTTTGGGCCTCAATTGGATGCGTTGCGTGTGTGCGTCCGGGCGCGCTTACTCACTCCCTCCTCATACCCCAGTGATTTTAAGCTTTACGCCCGTCCAAACAACTTACGTTAACCTCAAACTCCTTGTAAACTCCAACTGGTAGGCAAACTCGTGCCGCCTGCATTTTGGAATTTCTCGGGTGTTGACTGGGCGCCGGTGACGTGGCGGGTGGTGGATGGTGTTGTTGGTCGACGGGTTCTCTGTCTTTACCCTTTTGCTCTGGAAATTAGGAATTTAATTGGCGCTCTGCGGGAAAGAGAGAGAGCGAGAGAGAGAGAGAGAGAAGCTAGACGGTTATAGAAAACGCGGCACGTCATCGGTGGCGCGCGGGTTCATTTGAATCGCAAAAATGCTCAAGAGCCCACTGAAATATTGATTTCCGTCCAAAACTTGAGAATTTTTTACATAATTTATCAAAATTTCAGGTCAATTGGAGAAAAAATTGTTTTTCACTAATTGTTTTTGTTGTTCACGCTTTGAATATGCGTTTCTGAGCATTTATCAATGCACGGTAAGTTCAGCGGCAATGCGCCGGAAGCATGTGTGACACTTTTCAAAAGGGCGACCGGAGGGAGCTGGGCGGAAGCGTGCTTAGCGGGGGGATTTTTTTGTAATTAAAAGTCTAAATGTGATTCTAAAAAGATAAGAAAAGGTTACTGGGAGCCGATTAAACACTGAAAAAGCCTTTAGACTTTAAATCACAAAAAATTCCGTCACAAAGCAAGCTTCCACCCAGCTCCCTCCGGTCACATATTTGAAAAGTATCACACATGCTTCCATGAACTTTCCGGACAAAAAATAAATGCAGAATGAGATTAATATATGAAACAAATCAAAAGCGATGCGAAACCGCACAAAAAACGAAAAATAAAGAAGTTTTTTTGAGTTGGGCAAAACACGGACCCGCGACATTTGGATTTGTAATCACGCGCACTACCAACTGAGCCACAGAGGACAGAAATCCCAGCAGAACAGAGTGCTTACAAATGAATGATGAAGAGCGAAACAAGAGAAAAAGAGTGGCGACGAAGCCAATAGGCTTGTATCTATTTAAATATTCGCGCAAAAAACATTTTCTTATTATTTATTAATCACATTTTCTTTTTTTTTCCTCGAAAATATTTTTTGAAAATAAATTAATCTTCCACGTTACCGAAAAACATAAATGTGAAAACAAAAAGACGCAAAACGCGTTTTTATTTGAAAAAAAATTATTTTGCGCTATAATGGATTCGTGGCGGAGTGACAATCACGTTTTTATTCGAAAAAATGAAGAAATAACTGAAGAAATTAAGAGATGTTTCGTCTCACAGTTTCACGTGAAATGTCACTCCGTCACGAATCCATTATATATAATGTGGAATTCGTGACGAGAATGTCTTTTTTCATCTTTTAATTTACCACGGAGTAAAAAAATGATTAAAAATTGCAAAAAAAAAGAAAAAAAAAGAAAAATACCGCCGAAAAAACGGAAAAAAACAAGCAGAAAACAGACGGGCGGTGCCAATGATTTTGTGTCGCCAGGTGCGGCGCGTGTCGCGTTTAAGATCTGCGTAACATCTGCAGCCTTTTTAAGATCTGCTTAACAGGTGTTGCAGCCTTCAATGTCTGCATAACATCTGCTACTGGGTTTAAAGGCTGTTTAAAATCTGAAAGGAGCTCTAAGCCATGCGCAAAAGCTGCTATAGCCTCTTAGATCTGCGTAACAGTTGCAGGCGTTTACCGAGTAGCAGTTTTAGTTGGTCATTGGGCTAGGTGGGGTAAGAAGTTAGGAGGGTTTCCCTACCTCAGTGGGTTTTTCGTTTTGGTGGTAGTTTTTTAAAGCGTGGGCAAGGTGCTCACGTAGTTAGGATCCTATTGTAGAATAGTGTAGGCTATTCTGTCTCCAGCTTACGACTTCTTTTCCTCATGTCTTGAGTTATTTTCGTATTTGTTCGTTTTTTCGTCTCTACGTTTATTTCTCGAGCGGAGCCTCGTTTGTAAAACTTCCGGCACTGGCTGGAAGGTTTTATAATTTTTCAGGAAAAAAACTACCAAGCGTACAACAGTACCAATCCCATTTCATCATGGCGCATTTGGTTTGGAGGATGGAGTCGTGTCTTCCTCGATTTTCGAGTCATACGGATGTCAAGCCGGTTCATTTGCTGGAGTTGAAGAATGCTGCGGTCGTCGATCTCAACGCTATCGCCGCGAGGTTGAAGGAAGCGAGCGAGAGGGCAACGGCGGAGATGACTGCTCTTGCAGGGCAAGCCAATCGTCGGTCGGCCAGTCTCAACAACTTCGAGCATGCCATGGATCAACTGCAACAGCGTATTTCGGTGCTCGAGCAGCAGCAAGCGGTCATGGAGTCCCAGCTGGTTTCGTCTAAAAAAGGTATGGTTTCCCCCTCTACCTGCCTCTCCGAAGGCGGAGGTACTTGTGCCTCCGCAGGAGACGCGGCGACGAGCGGCGGTAACACAGAAAAAGATGTTGTAAACACAAACCCTACAAGTAATGAGAATAATGATTATACTGATGAGAGTGTTAATCAAGATAGTGATCAAGGTATCAATGACGTTCAGCAGTCAGCAGACGACGAGGTGAGAGTCCCGCGTGTGAACGTGTTGGGTTTCAAGTCGACAACCCCAATCGGTACGTATTCCGGAGCTTTTTCGGAGAGTCTGACACTCTTTGTGAGGCAGTTCAGAGATCAGATGAGAGCGGCTGATGCAGAGGCATCCGATGCTGCACAGGTCAATGCCTTTTTGACGTTCCTGGTCGGAAATGCACGCGACAGGGCAGAGGTGTTCCTCAACACCAATCCAACAGCGAACGTAGATCAGCTAGTGGCGGATTTGAAGGCAGCCTTCGAGAACGAGTTGACAGGTAAGCTGAAAGAAGCTCAATTTACTAGATGTCGTCAAGAACGAGGCGAATCGATAGAAACGTACTTTAATCGTGTGCGTCTTCTGGCAGCTCAAGCGTTCCGTGCAGAGAACAGGGAGGTGATCGAGAGAAGAGCTCGCGATGCGTTCCTCAACGGCCTGGATGATGGCATCCGGTACAACGTGAAGGACAAGGATCCAAGGACCTGCAAAGAAGCTTTTGATGAGGCTATACGTCAGGACATTCTCAGGGATGATAGGTTGGCATCGCAACAGTACGCACCAACAGTGGCGCTACTGGACGAGATGCGGTCATTAAAGCAGGAATGGAAGAACTCCCAGAACAAGCCAAACAAGGACAGACGGGGCAGGTTCGGAAATCAAGACAATGAGGACAAGGAAAAGCGCCGATGCTTTCATTGTAACAATGTAGGTCATTTCATTAGAGATTGCAGGAAAAGATTGGCAGGCGAGCCAAAAGCGCAGCAACCAAACATGGAAGCAGTGAGAAATCATCATCAAAGGGCTACTCAAGTTAACGCAGCAGTGACAGGGGACCTGCAAGCGCAATTGGAAGTGTACCGTCAACAAGTGGCAGTGCTTCAGCGACTCAACGGAGCACTGATGGCAGAATCGGGAACACACGGGGTACGAAGCCTGACGTGGCCTTCGGCAAGCAACGAAGTAAGGAAAAGTAAGTCCAATCACGTGGTTAATTCAGCACACACCTGGTCAGTTCCACTGACAGCTCAGATACCAATAAAGGTCAATGGTTCGCCGTGTTTCGCACTCATAGACACCGGAGCAACAATCACAGTGGCGAGTCAATCTTTTAGCAGAAGAATCGGAGTTCCGAAGTTACATGCAGCCACAGCTCCGCATGCAATTGGGCTAGGAGGAAACGAAGTGCAAATGGTCGGAGCAGCATTTGTCACACTATCGATTGGATCACATACGGCTCTACATCGAGTGCATTTTACAAAAGGTGAGTGTACACCAGGGGGTCCAAGGGACTATTCTATCATTTTGGGAAACGATCTTTTGTCGCAACTCCCACAGTTTTCGATTGATTATAAACAGGAAAAATTTCTCATGAATGGGGAGGCCATCCCGATAGGGTCTAGGCATGTATCCATCACCCCACAGGTTTTCGACGTAAAAGTTTTGGAAGAAGTAGTTATTCCGGCTCATAGCGAAGGGTTTATCAGGTGCTCAGAGCAGACAACTGAGGGCGTCCGCGCATCTGTATTTCTCGTAGCTTCTCAAAGTCTCCTAGATAAAAGCTTACTCACGGCTCCAGCCGTCATGAGTTCAGGTAACATGTGCATTTTGGTCACAAACACGTCAGATTCGGACGTCACGCTCACTCCGGGCACGAAGGCAGCGGAAGCTACAGAAATTTTCGAGGAAGAGGACAAGACACTGCGTATTTGACAACAGCTTCACTGGTAATGACTTCAGCGTCATGGCGGCACAAATCGCCGAAGATCCAAAGTTTAAAATATCTCTTGACAGTGCTGTTTGTTCAGAAGAACAAAAAAGTGTTCTTTTGAATTTGTTCAAAGAATTTAGTGACGTTTTTTCTAGAAATTCGTACGATCTGGGCAGTTCCAAGACAGATCCTATCCATATTTACACCAACACAGAAGTTCCGGTGAGAGGTAGGCCTTACAGAGTTCCGGTAAAATATCAAGCCGAACTAGAAAAGCACATAAATGGATTACTGCTATCGGAAAGAATAACCGAGTCAAACACACCATGGATTAGTCCAATAGTTTTGGTACCAAAGAAAAATGGTTCTTTGAGAGTTTGCTTAGATTTCAGAAAACTCAACGAAGTCACAATTCCAGATAATTTTCCACTTCCCAGAATCGACAGTATTCTTGAGAAAGTTGGCGGGTCGAAGTTCTTCTCGTCACTGGACATGGCGAACGGTTATCTACAGCTAAGATTGGATCCGGAGTCGTCATACAAATGTGGATTCGTGACAGAAGATAAAGTATATGCATACACGCATTTACCTTTCGGGCTCAGATCAGCCGCTTCATATTTCCAAAGAGCAATGCGAACAGTATTGGCTGGAATGGAACAAGACGTCATGATGTACATCGACGACGTATTGGTATTCAGTAAGTCTTTTGAATCGCACGTGAAAACTTTGCGAAAAGTTTTGACACGCTTTCGTGAGTATAACTTAAAAGCTTCTCCAGCGAAGTGTGAGTTCGCTAAGAAATCAATTGTGTTTTTGGGACACGAGATCAGCGAAACAAATTATTCACCGAATCAAGCAAATCTTGACGCGATCGAGAAAATGCCAATCCCAAGAGATCTACGAGCAGTGCAAAGATTCGTCGGCATGGCCGGATTCTTCCGTAAGTTTATTAAGAATTTTTCGGAAATTGCAGAACCTTTGACAAAACTCACGAGGAAAGAACAAAAGTTCGAGTGGACAAGTGAGCAACAACAGGCGTTTGAGATTCTCAAAGAAAAACTCACGAGCAAACCAATTTTGGCGTATCCGGACTACACAAAGGAGTTCCACATCTATACCGACGCGAGCGCAGTGGCTCAGGGAGCAGTACTGGCCCAGGTATCAGCAAACGAAGGTAACATTCAAGTAGTCGCATACGGCAGTAGAACGCTTTCCGAAGTTGAAACACGTAGACCTGCAATCCAGATAGAATTAGGAGCCATAGTTTTTGCGCTCAGGCATTTTAAACCATACATCTGGCTTTCTAAAATCATTTTACACACGGATCATCGTCCGTTAGTGCACATATTGGCAAAAAGTAAGGTCAATGAAAGAATAGCCAGGTGGCTAATAGAAATTCAGCAATACGACATCACGATCGTGCACATCGACGGAAAGAAAAATACAGTCGCGGACTGCATATCCCGAGCAAAGGACGAAGTTGCACCTCTTCCCACGGAAGAATTGGAAGACATAATCGAATTCCCGGTTTGCATGGCAATCGATCGATCGAAGGATCGAGTTCCGAAGAAATTCACACCAGGAAACACACAGAAACCAGTGGATTTGGCACTGGAGCAGGACAAGGACAGCGACGTCAACATCATCAAGACATTTTTAACGTCTCCTGCAACAACAATCGATGGGATTTCGGAGAAATGGTTACCATTTTTGGAACGAGTACGCATGTCAGAGACAGGTATTTTGACGGTAACATTTGGTAACGACAACCCAAAAGTAGTTATACCGCACACTTTGCAAAAGCTTATGTTTGAGTCTTTTCATACTAGTTTACTAGGCGGTGGTCATTTCGATTGGAGAAAGACGCTTCACAAAGCGCAGAAAAAATATTTCTGGCCAGGCATGCGCGCTGACTTTCTAAAATGGACACTGGAGTGTCTTAAGTGTCAACAAAAGCGCAACCCACATCCGTCAAAAAGAGAGCCACAATTGGTGGTAGTCACGTCCCAAGTTTTCGAAAAAGTAGGAATCGATCTAACAGGTCCACTAAGAACCTCGTTAAAAGGCAATAAATATTACATAAATATGATTTGCTGGTTCTCTAAGTTCGTAATATCTGTCCCACTACCAGACGCAACTTGCGAAACAATATCCAGAGCGGTTCTGGAAGAGTTGGTGCTAAAGTTCGGCACGCCTAATCAAATAGTTTCAGACAACGCATCGTCGTTTACGTCAGCAGCCTTCCAACAATTTTGCAGTTTGTTGGAAATCGGTCATCACAGAGCTATTCCACATCATAGCAAAGGAAATGGCGCCACAGAGAGAACGTTCCGTACGTTCCACGCAGTAATATCGAAGTACATCAATAAGGAGCACTCCGATTGGGACACAATCCTACCGTTCACGACGTTCAGCTATAACAATACGGTGCATAGTACTACCGGAGAGACGCCATTTTTCTTGGTTTTTGGACGAGATCCGACTCTCACTATCGACAGGATCATCGATCCGGCGCCAGCGACGAAGAGAACAGACATCGGATGGTTCAAAGAAAGTTTGACGACCACTTTGCGCGAGGTTTGGAAACAAGCAGCAACACGGTCACGGGAAGCACAAGCCACGTACCAGAAGAAAGCGAATGAAGGAGCGAAAGGTTCAGACATACGACCTGGGGATAGGGTAATGTATAAAAATTTTTCGACTCACAAAGGTTTGTCCCGTAAGTTGATCCTTCCCTGGCGAGGCGACTTCCGAGTAGTCGAGGTGGACGCGCCAAAAGCCACCATTTACGACCGCCAACAGCCAATGAAACCTGAAAAAGTTGTTCATTTAGATCAAATTAAGAAGATTTACGAGGCGGAAGACGAGAGGAAAATCACCGACGACGAAGAAAGTAACGATGAGATGTTTGATGAAAATCAGGAAACATCGGACAAAAGCGGAAATTTCGAAACGGACCGACGAATGACGTCCGATGAGGTCGAAAACAGAGCAAAATTGACGCAAAAGGCAGAAAAGAACAAGAAGAGTCGTCAAATTGAAGAAAATCGATTGCCAAACATGGTACCCGTAAAAGAAACAACGGCAGCGACAATGGACGAAAAAGAAATGAAAAACGCCCGACGTAATCCAAAACGTGAGAAAAAGGCGCCTGCGAGGTACAGAAATTAAATTTTCTAACGATCACAGCGGATTCACGGTTAGTTTTGTCAAAAAGGTAACTTTTAGCACAAAAATACGCAAAAAATAAGTAAAAAATCAATAAAAAAAGAGAAAGGTACGGTCGACAATGGAAAAGTACGCAAAACACTTTGCGGCTACGGTAGTAAAGGCGCATGCAGATATTTATCGTCGGGTCTCGCCACGATTGCACCGCCTATGTTTCAGGCGGTCCGAAAGTAAAACAGGTGAATTTTACTCATTATTCATATACTTTTCAAGCTATTTGCGTGCAGAATCACCATACGTAAGTCGTTTAATTTTTTTTTATGGGTTTTAGCGTAGGTTAGCATCCTTTTAAGTAAGAGAGGGCATGTTTTCATTGTTTTCCTTTAGTTAATGCCTCAAAAATAAATTGGTCTGGGAATTCCTAATTTTTGGGTTGTTTCCGCGGCATTTGCGTGACACCTTAATTTTTTCGGGTTTTTTCCCAATATTTAAGGCCGGGAATTTTACAAACGGTAATTAGTCTTGGCAATTGCAGGATTCGAGCAACAATGGAAAAGAGCGAACCAACCCCAATGGCCGAGGAGACGTCGTTGGACGACATGGTGGCACCGCCAAGGGCCGAGGATGTTGTCGACAAGGACGAGGACAGCGCCATCACGCCGGACGACGTCGAGATGACCGACGACCGTGACGGGAGCACCGATTCGGACGAGCCCGCGGCACTGAGTTCTGGGCTGAGGTCCAGAACAGCCGCTGGTTCGGACGAATCACCCGTCGCGGAGGACACCGAGACCCCCATAGAAATAAACCCAGAATTGTTAAAAGAAAATAAGATCACGGATAATGAGAACCCGCTTCTCGCTGATGCCGATATGCTCGACAACTCGTTCGAGGACATGCCGCCTGTCGATGAGGAGACCGAGAAGGAGTTGCTGGGACCAGCCGAGCAACTGCAGATAGAAGATCAAGAGGATCCGCACCCGGCACCAAGCCCGAGACGCCCCAACAAGCTGCCAACGGTTGAGGAGGTTCACCCAATGGCCGATCTCTATGGTGGCTACCCAATCGAGGAGATTCCGAAGGAGCTGGCGCGAAGACTGGCATGGACCCTGTCGTTGGAGGACATCCAGGCGGCCCGGAACATGACCATCCCGGCAATCACCGAACCGCCACTCGTGATGGAACGCCCAAAACGTGAGGAACGTGAGTTTAACATTAGTTTTGTGCGGAATATTCAGCCAGGGGAGGGGGTTATCTTAATGGTAGTGGTCAGGGATTTGGGGGGTACCTTTATTTTGTCACCGGCAAAGAGGGAATATTGCGCGGGGGACAGAGGCGACCTCTATCAAGTCGTGCTTAACGAGTATGCGAAGGACGCGCTAACAGGGAAACACTTAGAACCCACCACACTCTTGCTAGGGGACCTAGTACTGGTCTACTCCGTTTTTCGGAGACAAAAGTTCTCACCCGGCGACTGGTCACCGCGCGCTCTCGCCTTACATGAGGCAAATAACGCATTCTTTGCTGTGCGCACGTTTTCTGTGGTTGAAAGAACCATAGCTATGGGCCAGCCGATCGCGCCTACTACAATCCGCAGGGGGAATAGGTACGCGATGGTAGCGTTTGGTCAAACCCAGCTGGTGTACGCAAAAATCACGCAAATACGCGCGCAGGGACGGGGACAACTCGCGGCGGACTTATTTATTCCAGTCGTCCAGCCAGCTCAGCTCTTGAGAAACGCGCGCAAAGGGGACGCTCACCAAAGAATCTTAAAAATAACAGAGTCGGTCCAAAATCGGTGGACAGTAGCTCCCCAGGTAATAGCCTTTGTCCCAATCAGTCAGCAACTTGCTCAGTATCTCGAGCATTCCCCAATGACTTTCGCAAGCGTGCATTCGGAGGAAAAATTTCCAAGGATCGCACAAGCATACTCAGTAAGCTTCGGGATCTACGGGATGATCGCGGTGTCTACATGCAAGGAGGAGAATAGACACTTTGTTGTCAAGTTGCTCGGGGTAGAAAAAGGGAAACGGGTCACGTTAAAGTTAGCCATTGAGGATGGTGGCCAGACCACTCATCCAGACCTGTGGTCGAAAGGCACGGCGGTGCAGCTAGAGTTGCCGAACGGCGACGGCTTGCGGGCGGTGGTGTCGACGGCCGGGCAGGAGCAGAGGACAGTGCGCCTCCGCGTCCGCCTGTTGACACCCCTCCCAGATTTGAAAGGTGTAGAAACCTTGGTAATAAACCAGAAGAACCTGGAAAAAGCAGATTGGGCCCGTCAAGCACCAAAATTAAAAAATATCCCTGAGGTAAACAAAGACAATCACGCAATGCGAGCATTGTCAGTGTTGAGCGGCGCCGGTGTACTGCCCGGTCTTCCGGAATTTCTGGTTCAGAGCCATTGGAGTTCCGTGGATTCCGTTTATATGATCAGCAAGAGCAGATTGTACGCTTTCTGTTAACGAACAGATTCACTGCAATAGCAGTTGATTGTGCTTTCGGAACCGGAAAGACGTCGACGCTCGCGCTGGCAGCACTACTCAGAAGCCGAGTGATGGAGGGCACGTCTCTGATGTTGGGCATCTCCAATTCAGCAGTTACGGCCGCAGTCCACTCGATGAAGGATTTGGATCCGTCGGGAAGCTGTCGACTAGTCCGTCTAATCAGCGAAGACAACTGCACTCGTGTGTCGACAGAACACCTCACTGAGCACGATTATCCGCGCAAGTGGCGCGAATACTTCGAGCAACGCGTGAGAGAGCAAGATAAGGCTGATACACGTTTGGACGATGATATCATCGACGCCGCAGCGTTCTTACGCCACGCCGGCATCCTAACTTTGAGATCTTTGCGTCGCAAAGACTTCCGATCGGCCATAATCGACCGTAAACCGACGCGCAATCGGATGGCACTCTTTTTCAAACTTTACCGCCCCAGCTTTGTGCTGGGAACGGTCACATCAGTGCGCATGAGTTATTCACAGGACGGAATGGGCGCATTTGTCGACGACATTGGGGTAATGTTAGTCGACGAAGCGTCGCAGATTCCGCGGTTCGCGGTAGTCACGCTGTGCCACTCTTTCCCGCAAGCACGCTTAGTGTTGTTCGGTGACCGCCGCCAACTCCCGCCATTCGCCGATAGCTGTCTCCCACAGCAGCTCCACGACTATGCGGTCGGTAATGTCCTGGAGGATGCAACCAGTTACGGCCGGTTCCCGCAGTTCCCACTCCTCAAGGTTCATCGGTGTCCGCAACAGATCACTCAGATCCTCAGCGAAATGTTCTATCAGGGACAATTGCGCACCTCTAAAGAACCCACCAGTTTCTTTCCGGAGCTCAGAAGCATCGGACTGCCGCATTCTCACCCGTTAGTGGTTGTTAACCACAATTTTCGTCACGCCGCAGACGGAACATCGGTTCTGAACGCGGACGAGGGACGTTTGGCCCTACACTTGGCCGCTGGCATTCGCCAGAGCCGCATTAAGGCAAGCATTAGCATACTATCCTTCTACAAGGCCACATGTGCGTTTGTGGAAGACAATGCTCCGGAGGGCATTCACAGCTCTACAGCGGACGGAGCTCAGGGAAGAGAATACGACTATGTGTTCGTACTCACGTCGCGCACTAGCGGCAACCAGGGATTCCTGGACGATTCCAAAAGAATCAACGTGGCGCTCTCGCGCACAAAAATCGCTTGCATTGTTCTCGGTAATGTGCAGTTTTTGAGATCTGCCCGCACGTGGAACAAACTGTTCTCTCATCTCCCAGTGGAGAATTTTTCTTATAGGTATTAATGAGCTCATTGCTCGAGTTTCAGGTTTACTTCCCATTCCAGATTCGAGGACGAATCTCGTCGTGGGGGGGAGATGTGAAACTCCCTCACAACTCGCTCATTTGTTACACTAATAGCCACTGTTTTGTTTAACCCACAGTTACAAACTGTCACTAATATTATTCTTTTCAGAGTCGTCAGTCGTGGTCACTCCTGCCTCTCCTCGTTGCCTAATACTGTCTAACCATCTGTGTCTATAACTAAGGAAGGACATCACTGTTTGCCTCTGCGTCTCTTCACGAGCCTACACACACATACACCACATGCGACCACCACTCATCCATACAGTTTTGACCAACGGATCGACCGCCTGCCAACAACGACCTGAGAAACACGCGCCACAATCTTCACTTCGCGCGCCGGCCATCGTACGTTCTGGAACGACTCCGCCCTTCCACCGAGACCGCTATAAAAGCCCAACGTCTGTCACAATCAGGGCTATTCGGCACCAGGCCACCTAACTCTGTCTACTTTATTCTTCTTTGCCCGATCCTTTATCATGTCGCACCCGTGTATTCGATGCATGCAATAAACACTGATTAAGTCCTAACCCGCCTCGCTACCGTTACTCTAGCTCCTTGGGAGCACGTTAGAGAACATTGAATGCCGGAGGGCGGTAGGGTGCGCAAGGGAGAACGTTGGGAGCACGTTTGGACATCTTTAAGAAGGCGGTTATTGATTTTCTGTTCCACGTCGTTTTTTTTCATGGTTTTCATTTATTATTCTGATTCAATACATTTTAAAAATTCTTATATTTAATTTTTCAAGTTTTTTCGAAATTTTATTTTTTTTTTCCAGAAAGAAACCGTCGAATGATGCACGACGCCATACAATTCGGAAGAAATCCCGCAAACACGGTCGGAGGTAAACATTTTTCAGACATTTGATTTTTGATAATATTAGAAATTTCGAAGAATTTTCTAATATTTATGTGGCTGGATGAGATTCGAAAATTTCCTTGTAAGCTTGGAACTTTCTTCGTGAGATTCGTATATTTTCTGGCTAGTTCTGTGAACTCCCTCGTAAAATCTCGTAAGAAGTTACAAATGTCACAAAGAAATTTACGAAAATTTCCAGAAAACTTACTAAACTCATTCAGCTACAATCTTTCTTATATAGAAAATTTTAGATTAGTCTGTGTGTTTGTTTGTGTGTCTCACACACGAGTTTGCAGTCGACAAAACTCGATCCCGCGACCTTTCGATTGACGTTCAAACGTGCTACACAGGTGAAGGGCTTCAAATCCATATCGGATCCGAAACGGATGGGACGTGGAATTTATAGGAATTTTATATGTATCCGATTTTGATCCTATTAGGATCCACGCTCCCACGGATAGGATGCGGACGTGGGAGCGTGGACTGAAAACGGATCAAAAACGGATGGGACGTGGGTGGGACGTGGATATTTTCTAGACTTCCTGAATTTTCCATTTTTTGATTTCACTCATGATGCTCAATGAGCACATGTATCCAGCAGTGATGCACGGAAATGAAATTTGAAAAATGCGGAAAGCGGAAACGGAAACGGAAAGGAGAAAAAATTTCCGCGGAAAACGGAAACGGAAACGGAAAATTTTTCGGTTTTCCGCGGAAGACGGAAACGGAAACGGAAATGGAGGTTTATAAAAATTTTGCAATAGAAGTCTCCATATTATTTTGAAATTGTTTAAAAGTATTGTTTGAAAACAGTTGCCATTAAAAACATACTTTCCTTATGAAAAATACTATTGAGCAAAACACTTGTACGGTGATTTCCTGTTTAGCCCCACCCCTGGCTGATATCAGCCTCCCCGCCAGTTGACTGTGAACCGATTTACTCGGTGGGGGATTATACTCTCTGGGGATCTATTCTGATATACGAAAATACAAGTATAGCCTCCCACCAGTACTTTTGGGGTGGCGGTCATTCTGGCCCCTCCGTATGAAAATAGTTCCCCATAATATCAATTTTTATATTGTCCTTGGGAGGACTTTACAGCCTTTCCTTGGGGATGTTTTATTGTTATTTCATGGACGAGTCTTATTATAATTATTCCAATTGTACTTTCAAGTGAAAAAATCAGGAATTTATTCCAAAAAAACAGCAAATTTTTTCATTTTTTAATATTGAAAAACATTTCCGTGATTTGCGGAAAAATGCCAAAAATTACGGAAGCGAAAACGGAAACGGAAATAAAAATTTTTTTTTGCGGAATACGAAAAAACACCAACCCTTCAGAATTCTCTAACCCAATCCCTTGCAACACCTGCGCAGGCGGCGGGTATACCTTCCCATGTGGACCGACACCTCACGGGTTTCGACGGCCCTTATGTTTTGCAAGGGAAAGGGGCGGGGCGTAACGTGGTGACACCAGTTTTTCGTGGATTTTATTATTTTAAGACGTAATTTCACGAAAACTTACTGAAATAGGACTGTTCGGAAATACCCCAGCATATATAAGTATAGTCCCTCACCATCGTAGTCCCCCCGACTATCTCGAATCAAAACGTTTCCAAATTAGAACTATGGTAAAGGTGAAATCAGTAACGTAATTGGAAAAGAAAAAAAAAGATTTTATGAGCCACAAATGTGGAAAATGAATTATGTGGTATTCACTCTAACTGGCCGGCATTCAAGCAGTAGGTTCAAACAATAAGCCGGCATGCCGGACAAATAGAGTAAATACGGTATTACAAATACTTGTTCTGTACTGGAGAATTTGATTTAGCTTATTATTATACAACACTTTTGACACTTATCCATTTGGAAAGAAAACGGTTCTGATTCGGGACAGTTCTGTTTTGATAAAGTTCTGATTCGAAGCTTTTCCTTATTTCGAAAGCGACAAAAATGGTAGAAAGAGCTATGAATGGTGCACTTCTATTAGATGCTTCAATTAATTGGGATTGCTTTTCGATGTCGGTCGATTTTCGCTTCTATCTGACAAATAGGCGCTACCTCGAAATAGAACCTTTTCAAAATAGAACCGTGTGAAATAGAACTTGACGCGAAATAGAACCGTGTGAAATAGAACTGTACATAGTTTTAGCGCGTTTTAGCACAATTGGGTGAAGACTATTGAATAAATAGCCAAACAGAAAAAGTTCCACTCACAATCAGTGGCGTGACCTGTTTTCGATTTATTGACTGGGTTATATTTCACGCGGTTCTATTTCGGAACAGTTCTATTTCCGAACAGTTCTATTTCACGCGGTTCTATTTCGGAACAGTTTCATTTCCGAACAGTTCTATTCCACGCGGTTCTGTTTCGCGTCAAGTTCTATTTCGACACAATTCTATACTAGTTATTATACTAGTTCACTCATATACCAGGATAACTGCCAGGTTTTTTTACAAACCACTGAGTAAATCGGACCAAAGTCAGCCTGTGCTAAGCCGATCCTTGGTGGTCGATATCAGCTAGGGGGGCTACAATGGTCAATTACCAAGTTGCCTGCTCTTCTAATAGAGCCTGACATCCACGCGCCCTGCTTCAGATGAACGCGGATCCATTCTCCATAACGTGAAAAAATTCCACGCGCCCTCCACGAGGGACACGTGGATCCATATAAGATCCGATATGTTTCCATTCTCCCACGGATCCACGCGCCCTCCATATATATTCCACGCTCCCCCACGCCGGCGTGGATCCACGGCGACCCACGCCAAAACAATCCACGCTCCCTCCACGGGGGCGCGTGGATCTATATCGGATCATATATGGATCCAATCCACGTCCCATCCGTTTCGGATCCGTTTTGGCATTATCTCCCACCACCTGTGTAACCACTATACCACAAGGGTCACGAGAACTTGAGAGAAATAGGGAAAAGAAATGATTGCCATTTCTATTTAGAAAAAAAAAAAACAAAAATCAGTAAAAATAAATATTTGACGAAGGCGACTTAGTCGCCACACGCTGCAGGCTTGTTATTCTTAGAATTTTCTAATATTATCAAAAATGAACATCCAATACGTGCTGAATGATTCAAAATAATGCTGACATATTCAGAGCGCATTCTCGAAGAAAAATGTGAAATTGATAAAGGAGAAGATGATAAACCACTGTGAACAACTTGAGCCTTGAAGATGAAGAAAAATGCCGGGAGAACTAGACCGAACAGTTTGAGGAGGAAGAGGATATATCGATTCATTCGGGTAAATTTTGTTTTAAAAATTAGTACTCTCTTCTCAGCAAGTGCTCACTCCTTTGAAAAAAAAGATAGAAAAACCCAAGATCGGCTTCTCGGCACGAATTTTGCCCAAGTTGAATGAATGCGACCGTATTATATTCAATGAGAGAGTGAAAGAGAGAAGGAGTGATGAACAAACGCACCTAATTCAATATGTCGAAATGTTTCCAATTTCAAAAATGATGAGCATATGCTGAGACGATAGTAACTAAGACAACCAATTCGGATAATTATCGTGGCCAAAGATTTGTAAAATATCTCACAATATTCGTAAATTTCTTCGTGATATTTATAAATTTACTCATGAGCTTTTTAAGTTCTCTCGAGATCTCACGAGGAAATTTAGGGATTTTGCCAGAAAATTTACGAGTCTTGCCAGAAAACTTACAAATCTCATCTAACCACAAATCAGTCTTTTGAGAGCTGGGTTTCCTTTCTTCAGAAGGGGTACCACCACAGCATGAGTCCATTTATCCGGAATAACGAATTCAGAAAATGATTCAGAGAAAATTATTGAAAGCGGAAAGGCCAGAGTTGTGGCGCAACGTTTGATGACGAAGAAATTAGCAAGGTGTACAGTGCGTAACATAAGTATAAGCGCACCCCTAAAATGCATGGTACTGCGTTTGCATGCAATCTGAAGACTCGGGACCTTGAAAATCGTAATCAGCATGCAAAATTACCACAGGACTACATAGTCCAAGTTAATATTCACAACACTCTTGAAATGGGCCTGAAAAGTCTGAAAAAAGTACTCCTGCAACCGTAACATAAGTATAAGCGCACCCCACATAACATCGGAAAAACTCCAGAAAAACACAAGTTGATAATTAGTAGCTGTACCATTAAAGTTTATAACTCCATAATCACGGTTGGACATCGAATTAGATACGCCTGGGATGTCTTAGTCAGTGTTGTTTTTGAATTCCTGCTCCAGGATACTCTACTTATGAAGAATGACGACCTGGAGTGCAGCAATCGGCTAGAATTGTTTTTCTTGTTTATGAAATTGACAAGGAACAGTCCCTAGATGTTATCCAATAGGTTCTAGTCCAGAAAACATCCTGTACAAGTGAAAACATCGCGGTATTTAATCTTGAGCCAGTCCACTGGCATGCGTGGATGCGTTATCTTGTTGGAAGATGAGGCCATATCGACGGAGGAACAAGAGGAGTTGCTGTTTTGGGATGTTCTGACATGAATTCGAGTTGAGTAGCTTTTATAAAAAATGTATTATTAGTAAAGCAGAAGAATAAAATCACCGGACACCATGATGCATCTTTCTCCAAATTTACGTTTTGAGAAATCGAATGGATCCTAGAAGAGATCGTGCCAATCGTATTCGTAACTACGCGCGTTGTTTGAATTGAACTTTTCCAATCAGAAAAACCAACTTGGAACAAATAAGATTTGGTTTGAGAGTTTTGGTACCAAACAATTACTGAATTCGAATTTAAGTCAAAACCACAAATTGTTTGATCGTCGGTGAGTTGCGGCGCAGGTCTCAATACGGCTCATTTGATATTGGAATCACTTTTTTCTGTTTTCCCATACGTTTGCTTGTAAACTATGACGTTGAGTTCTCGTTTGGTGTCGTAGCACGTCTTTAGAGAGAATGAAACGACTAATGTTGGTTTTTTTTTCTGACAGACGGCTTTGGCGGCACCCCAACTTTTCGTAAAGGTTCTGATTTCTCATATAATAGTTATTGCACGTCGTGGAATGATTCTGCATCTTCACAATTACTCAGTTCGACCATCTGGCCGTGTTAAAAGCTTGGATTTGCGTTTTCTCGGTGTTTGACTGATTTGTGCCCCGTGGCATGATTGAATGATCTTTTTCGGTTTTGTTTTTACTGTGAGGAAGTTTTTTGTTAAATTCTGAAGGTACGTGACAACACTCATTGACTGTTTTCAAAAAAATTTTGAGTTTTTTCATGTTTTGGTAGGTGCGCTTATACTTATGTTACGGTTGCAGGAGTACTTTTTTCAGACTTTTCAGGCCCATTTCAAGAGTTTTGTGAATATTAACTTGGACTATGTAGTCGTGGGGTAATTTTGCATGCTGATTGCGATTTTCAAGGTCCCGAGTCTTCAGATTGCATGCAAACGCAGTACCATGCATTTTTGGGGGTGCGCTTATACTTATGTTACGCACTGTAGAGAGAATCCGCGTTTTGGTGGAAGTTTCAGAAGAGTTTGTTCGATAACATAAGGAAGAAAAAGATCAGAATGTGTTGCGGTAGAGGATGATGTGGAAGAAGATGGTGAGGAAGTAGCCGGTGAAGAAGAATGAGGCGGGCTAGTAGGAGTAGAGAAGTTGCAAGAGAACGAATCGAGAAAAACTTCGCATTTGTCGAGATCCGAGGTTATGAGTTTACCATTGTGGGATAAGGAAGGTATAGAAACTGTAGATTTTAGGCGTGATGCGACAAGACGGCGGATTTCAGATTGGTTACGGTTAGAAGTAATTCGATGTTCGCGTTTCCTGATTGCGGATTTATAAGAGCGTAAGAGATGTTTGGTTCTTTTTGCGAGTAAAGTTAGACGACTGGAATTTCCGGAGGAGATAGCTAAAGAAGTTGCCTTTCTGAGACGGCGTAGACGACGCAAATGATTGCACGGTCTAGGTAATGGAGTGTGACGCAACGGTGGACAGTGACGCGCAATAGCAGTGTTGAGGAATTCGATGAAACGATCATACTTTTCCGATATGTTTTTGCATGAACTAAGGAGAAGAGTCCAATCGTGAGAAGCTAAATCTCTGTTGAGATCAGAGAAGTTGCATTTGGAATAGTTCAATTTAGGCGGATGGTTAGGCGAAAATGAAGAAGACAGCAAAGAAACGGGTAGGCATGGATGTTGAAAGAGAGCGAAGGAAACTGATAGGTGGTCCGAGTTGAGAAGAGGTGGTTGAGCAGAAATATCATAAACGGGAAGGTTATGGGAGGAAGCGACAAGATCAAGAGTGTTGCTAGAGGTTGAAGAAATGCGAGTTGGAAACCGGACTAATTGGGTCATGTTTTTGGATCGAAGAAATTCGTAAAAATTATGGTTAGATGGGTATGACCAGTCGATGCTTGGATAATTAAAATCGCCAGCAAGTATGCAATTAGTAAGCGGGGTGTAGTCGTTAAGATGGGAAAGCAAGTTAGCGGTTTGAAGTGAGGAAGAACTGGGAGGTCGATATACAATTATAAAAGTGAGAGGGGGAAGAGCGGGATAGTGGAATTGGCAAGAAATAACTTCAGAATTGTGCAAGGGATAATGGTGTTCCATGTTAATGTCGAGGACTGTGGTGACCACGCGGCTCTTGGAGAGAACTGCGACTCCACCACCAGAAGATTTAGAATGAGAACTAGGATTTCTGTCAAAACGAAGGCAAGAAAAATGGGGGGAGGAGAGGAGGGAAGGGGGATGGCATCGGAGAGAAAAGTCTCCGTTAGAAGTAACACATCGTAATTAAAAGATATGAAAAAGTCGGATAAGGCGCTGAGTTTGGAAAGAGAGGCAGTACCGCGCAGATTGGCAAGAAGAACAGTTAAAGGCGAGTGAGGGTGAGATAAAGTGTAGGAAGGCTACTGAATCCTTCGGTTCTGCTTTGGGCAGTTCTTATTTGTACCAGTTCTCTTACGTGCCAGTTCTAACTCGGGCGGTTCTGGAACGGGGAGTTCTCAATCGTGGTAGTTCTTTTACGTAACAGTTCTAACTCGGGCGGTTCTGCTTCGAGTAGTTCTCTGTTGTACCAGTTCACATTCGTACCAGTTCTGCTTCGGGCGGTTCTCTTTCGGGCTGGTTCTGCTTCGGGCGCAGTTCTCTTTCGTACCAGTTCTCTTTCGAGGAGTTCTGCCTTGGGGCAGCACCGTTTTTGTAGCAAACGCTCGCCGGAGAGACACAGACACAGCGGAGCGCATGGCCAATAACGTTCCGGCCAGCACTCCGTGAATCAGCGTGAAAATTGAGGGAAAACGAGTCGTGGTCTATCACAACGGATGGAAAAATGTTTGCAAAAACTCCGCACAGTTTTTCTTGCAATTTTCAGTCTCTGCTGTGAAATAAACCATTAAATTTTATTGATGAGAAAAATAACGCATTGATTAAACAATTAATTGGCAAAAGTATTGATATAGTGGATTCGTGGCGGAGTGACAATTTTATTCGCGTTTTTATTCGAAAAAAATGAAGAAATATCTTAAGAAATGAAGAGATTTTTCGTCTCCCAGTTTCACGTGAATTGTCACTCCGCCGCGAATCCAATATATTCTCAGTACGGAGCGCTGCAAACGCGCTCCCTTCGCACAGTGATGGACGCGGCCGCGTTTGCGACGAGAGAGTGCAGAAAATCAAGAGAGCCGTGGCCGATGTTTTGCTCTGATTTCTCTGAACCTCTCTCCAAACGCATGCGAAATTCTTTGTTCGATTGGAGCGAGTTATCAGCGTTTTATACCGAGTATATATATACAATTAAAAAAATCAGAAACAAAAGGAGACAATAAAAAGCAAGCATACGGAGGCTGATATGACTGATAGACACAAGAATACAATAAATAATCTTTCTTATATAGAAAATTTTAGATTAGTCTGTGTGTTTGTTTGTGTGTCTCACACGCGAGTTTGCAGTCGACAAAACTCGATCCCGCGACCTGTCGATTGACGTTCAAACGTGCTAACCACTATACCACAAGGGTCACGAGAACTTGAAAGAAATAGGGAAAATAAATGATTGCCATTTCTATTTAAAAAAAAAACAAAAATCAGTAAAAACCAACATTTGACGAAGGCGACTTAGTCGCCACAAGCTGCAAGCTTGTAAATACATAAATTTCAAGGGTAAATGAAAAAAATAGAAATAAATACGAAAAAACAACAAAAAATGAGAAAATGCGAAGAAAACCCTGATCGGTCTGAAATTTTGAAGCAATCATTTCAAAATTTTCGGACAAGCCGAAATAACAGTGACGGAATTTGACAACTCCAAATGCTCGTCTAGTGGAGCGCATTTGCATACCTCCTCCTTTGGCGCCAATTATATGTAATGTGATGGTCTAGTGGTGAACATTTGCGATCGCCGATATCGAGGCCTGGGTTTAATACCTTTTGGTGCACTTTTTTTTCTGTTTTGAACCACAGATTCAAAACAAGCTTCCGCCAAGCTCCCTCCGGTCGCCCATTTTTAAGGTTTCACACATG
The DNA here is from genome assembly GCA_963572235.1 of Caenorhabditis japonica. Lineage (NCBI taxonomy): Eukaryota > Metazoa > Nematoda > Chromadorea > Rhabditida > Rhabditidae > Caenorhabditis > Caenorhabditis japonica. Next base: position 3,405,748 of record OY754344.1, on the reverse strand, counting down.
CTTCCGGCGTTTTGCCGCAGAACTTTCTGGATAAAAGTTACTAAATAAAACTAACGAATTTAAAGTAGTTCGAAAAAAAAGGAAATTTAATTTTTTTTTTCAACGTTCTCCTCCAACACGCGAATGTAATTTTGGCTCCCCGACGATTCGAAACCCGACACTTCGAAACCGCGTCAATTCGCCACTCACGTCAATATTGATACCGCGACCTTTCGAAACCCGTCAATTCGAAACCGCGACAAATAAAAACCGCGCGCTCTCGCAACTCGTCAACTCGCAACAACGACACTCCGCAACCCGACTTTTCACAACCCGGCATTTCGCAACAAGACATTTCGCAACCAATATTTGGTAAGATAAAAAAGTAATGACATAAAGTGCGCGTCATAATTATAAGACACCCCCTTTTTTGGGGGGTTTGGGCGAAACTAGAAGTTTTTGTGAAACGGCATGTGGTGGATCTGTTTCAGCGTCCAAAATAATCCGGAAACCCAAATTTTCATGTACCTACCACAAAAATTACGAATACAGTATCAAAAAGTCGAAAAATCAGCCGCGTCATAATTATAAGACACCCCCAGAAAAATAATGAATTTTTCAACTTTTTTCAACCTTTTGGAACTTTTATCTATTTTTTCACTGGTTTTACTGTTTTTTATTCCTTTTTAAGTTATAGTCGGCGAATACATAATCAACCTCGCTCTACTGCAAAATTCCTGTAAAACAGTGTTGAACTTGCAAGATTAACTCGAATTCTAGTTGTTTACCTTTTTTCAACGGAAAATGTCGTATCCACGACGAGTTGCAGTTAAAACTTGATTTTTCGCTTCAAAACAGTCGAACTACACTGGAGAAAATTGAAAAGTGCCGTAGAGCGAGGCTGATGATGCATTCGCCGAGTATATTTTCTTATTTTTTACCAATAATTGTGTCATATTTAGGGACCACAAAGTGTTTTTCAAAACAAATATTCTCTGAAATGTTTTCGTTGCATTACATTCTACAGCCAATTCTAAGACTTTTGCCAAAAAATCAATCCAAAAGAGCTATTCGCTGTCGAGTTACAGCCGTTTTTATGCTCATTTTCAATGTACTGATTTTCGGCCAGCCCAGTGGGCGGGGCGATGTTTGCAAGAATCCCGCGCGAGATAATCGTTCAATTTGAAGCTCACAAAAGGAAAACGCCTCATAGACTGATCGCGAATCAAGAGTTTTACCACTGCGCCACACCGCCACTCTAGCGCGCAGCTTCTTTTTCCGGCTCCGCGACATTTCGCAACGTGACCTTCCGAAACTGTGACGATTCGCAACTCACGTAGCTTTCGCTACTGTGACGTTTCGCAACCGGACATTTCGCCGCTCGTATAAATCGAAACTGGGACAATTCGCTACTTGTCACTTCGAAACTAGACTATTCGAAACTCCGACTTTTCACAACTTTATGTTTCGAAACTGTAAGGTTTTCTTACATCATATTATTTAGATTTTATTGTATTTCACCCTTTTTTTATGTTTCACGTGACTTCCATTAAGCAAAAATCCACTGCAAAAGACAACAAATTCCCAGATCATGAGTATCCAACACAGCTTTTCGGGATCAATTCTATGTATCCGCAACAAAGCTTCAGGGTTCATGTTTGACAAGGAAGCAATAGATCATAACCCCAATCATCTGGTAAATCTAGTCCGTACCAAATCTGAGCATTTTTTAAAGGTTGATCACCGTCGCAAGCTCCAGGATATCATGAAGGATATTAAAATCATTAAAGCAACCACAAATACACCGATTCCTCCTTATCTACCACTAACTGGTTTAGACTATTTGAAAGCGATTTGAGCGACAAGAAATTATATCTAATTTACTTGTTTTTATTTTCATGATAAGTTTTAACAAAATTAAAAAAAAAATAGAACTATTTTTATGATGCAGTTTCGAAATGTCTAGTTGCCAAAAGGCTAGTTACTAAATGTCTCATTCCCGAAATGTCGCAGTTTCGAAATTGCAAGTTTCGATTTATACGAGCGCCGAAACGTCTGGTTGCGAAACGTCACAGTAGCGAAATCTACGTGAGTTGCGAATCGTCACAGTTTCGGAAGGTCACGTTGCGAAATGTCGCGGAGCCCTTTTTCCTACATATGGTCGCCGCCTCACTGCCTCCTCGCTGTCGCTGCCAGATGAAATTGATGCTGATTCATGCATAAAATTTACAAAAATTACCCAGAAAAGTGAAAAAAAAACCTAAAAGGGGGATTATAACTTGAAAATCTGTGAAAAGGATTTAGTCAAAAAAAGGGTGAAGAATCCGAATCCGTTATAAAAACAGTGGGACTCGACCGGCATCACCGTCAAAATTGCAAAAAACCAGAAAATTGGTTTTGAGCCGATCACTTTAGGAGGTAGGAAAGTACTTTAAAGTCGATCAATCTCTCTAAATTTTTGGCCTTAACCTTATAATTGATTGTTCTATTGGTTTCTAAAATAAAAAAGATAGGTCATCACTTAAAAAGTCGAGATAAATTTCCTCCCACTTTGACTGAAAAAAAACCTAAAAGGGGGAACTAAAACTTAAAAACCAACTGCATATTCGAATTCAGCACATAAAAAACTATAGGAATCAGTAATAAAAAGAGTGGGACTCAACATGGAAAGACCCTAAAACTTCCATTTTCTAACTTTCGCTTCATTTTTTTTTCGATTTCGGGTGGAAGTAATGATTTTTCAGCAAATCTGATATCACCAATCGATTCCTCGTGGTCGATTACGTAAGGGAGCATCTTAACATGAATGGTTATACCAGTAGTATCCGCGTTCCAGAATCGCAATATTGCACCACGATCCAAAAACGCGCTGGGTAGAAAAATCGGAACGCCCCGCCCACCTCTCTTTGTGGTCCCTAGTCATATTTGACCACTTTCTTTCAAGTTTCCAACTTTTTCACCGTCACATCTCCTTCAAGGATTTTGGTTGACTAAAGTGATTCTAAGATGTGCAGAACATATGAAAAAACTTTTAGGCCAGCTGAAATTATGATAATTATGATTTAGGCCATGAGTTACATTTATTCACCTCATTTCAATCATCATGGGACTCGCTTCTACTCTCTCTTCAGAAGAGCTAGCTCAAATGGACATTATGATTCAACTTGGATTCAGTACTTTGCAGTTGAGCAGAAGAATCACCCGTTCGCGATGATGTGTAAGAAACTATGCTCGAGATACAATGGCTCACGGCTCAGCAAAACCCACTGGACGTCCAAGGATCCTCAATGATCTAGATAAGCCATGTGTCGTGAGATGAGTTTCCAACACTCGTTTTCTTGGAATGCGTGACTTGTAAGATGCACTCCATGGACTACCAGGACACTCTCCAAAAAGGAATTGTCTTCTTTTTCAACCGTAGAAACCGCAAGAAGACTCATACCTTTCAACAAGATAATGCGGCAATTCACAAAAGCTCATCGACAATGAACTGGTTTTTCACGAAAAATATCAAAGTCCTTGCTTGACCAGCCAACTCGCCAGACCTCAGCGGTCCTACTTTTCTGCCTATTAGATCCCAATACATAGAATATAATCAATAATAACAGAAACAAACTTCATGCAAAAAATAGTAAAGTATAAATTAATTAATAATTAAAGGTAAATATTCGATTAATAATAATAATAATAATAAACCCTATGTCAAAAAAGAGATCAGGAAAAGCAAAGTTATAAATGTGAATGTTGTGTTGGTGTTTGAAGCTTGCTACATTTCTCACTGCAAAATTCAAATTTTTGATTTTAATTTTACGTATTTACTTCGTGAAATTAGGAGAGCGTGACAAAACCGGGGAAAAACGAGAAACCGGGGAAAAAATGTCAAAAACCGAGGAAGTGTGACGCAAAATACAAATGGGTGGACGAGCGGAGAGCGAGCCGACTGCCATTGGGGCGAGTCGCCCACGGAATGGGCGAGTCGCCCACCGAACGGGCGAGTCGCCCATTTGGTTGGGCAACTAGCCCATGAATTATGTGAGACAGTTTCACGTGAAATGTCACTCCGCCACAATTCCATTATATGCAAAACACGCTAGCCAATTTTCAAAACGTTCTAAAACCTTACCGACTCCACAAAAAATTCGTTGTTTCCGCTGTCGTCGATTGAGCTGACCTCGGCGTTCTCCCTTCCACTGGCCGTCGAAACTGGGGTCCGGTGACAATCTGAAATGTATAGGGCGTTAAGGTTCGAGTTCGCGAAAGAAGATGAGAAAGAAATAACGAAAGACGGAAAAGCATCGGTATATGTATAATGAATACATAGAATAGGAAGACGTGATTATGGGTCTATCCAGCGTATAGTCGGCGAATGCATCATCAGCCTCGCTCTACGGCACTTTTCAATTTTCAACAGTGTAGTGCGCCTTTTTTAAAGCGAAAAATCACATTTTAACTGCAACTCGTCGTGGATACGTCATTTTCCGTTGAAAAAAAGTATAAACACTAGAATTCGAGTTAATCTTGCAAGTGCAACACTGTTTTACAAGAACTTTGCAGTAGAGCGAGGTTCATGATGTATTCGCCGACTATAATTAGTTGGCAAAAAATAATTGCCAACTTCTAATTTTAATAATTTATCAAATAGGATCATATATTGTCGACCTAGGGTCGGCGAATACATCATCAACCTCGCTCTACTGCAAAGTACACCATCAGGGAACTCAAAAATTAATAAAACTTCAATTTTGTCTAATGCAAAATTATGGAGATTTTACGAATTTAAATATGTATTCGCCAGGAGTGACACTTCTCAGTAAAATAATGAAGAAATGCTTATAAAAATTAAGCGATTTTACTTTCGCAATATACCGTGAAATGCAAACCTCGAATACAGGTATGCCTTATAGAAAAAATATTATCGATAAATTTCCTTTTCGACAAAAAACTTGCCGAAATTGCATTGATAAATTTTCGAAAAATTATTAAATCGATACATTTTTTGAACCTTTATCGATAAGGCGCACTGTACCCAAGGAGCAAAAAAACAAGAAAACGAATTTGAAGCAGAAAAATAAACTTAAAAAATAAAAATTAGTTAGCAGAAAACGTATTCCAAATATGGATGAAAACTTGAAAAAGAAAATGAAATTTTTGTCTGAAAATTCAGGCAAAAAAAAGAGAGAAATAACTAAAGAAATGGAGCGTTTTTAACTCACAATTTACCGCTGTAAGGGATATGCTATCCCTTAGAGTCAGCTCGCTTTTTAGACTTTGCCACATGACGCACGCATTCTTAGAGCCCCCGCATACAGTCCATTAGATAATCTATCCTGGACATACGCGCCCCCAGCCTCTGCGCTTCCGCAATATCTCTCAATCTCTATTATTATCATTACAGATCGGCTGACCGCTCTGCACCAAACGTCACCAGCTCTCGGACACGCCCACATCCTCGAAACTATATAACGTTAAATGTTTGCCTTATCCGGGTTCTAGCTCCCCTTTTCTATTGCCCCCCCGCACCCGTTGGGGTACCACCCCATGACGGTGCGGGGGTTACCCCGTTACCACCACGACGTATTGCTCCAAACCGTTAGTATAAATAAAGCCTTTCCACCGAGAACCTTTACTCCGCGAAGCGTCACTCCGTAGCGAATACATACTAAAGGAATAAAATATATAAAGAAAAAAAATTACATTTAAAAAATTAAAATGAATTAAAAGAGAAATAATATTTCAAGCGGTCGGAAATTAAAAAAAAAAAAAGAAATATTGAACAAAAATTTAGGCCGCCCAACAATGCTGTCTCTGCTTCTCTGCCGCGATAGCGTAGCCGGCGAGCGCGTTTGCTGCGTCTCACAGCTAGACGGCGCGGTCGCCGCACACCGCGTGCGCGATAAGCTTATTGCAGGAGGGTGGCCGCTGCCACCCGCGATAAGCTTATTTTAAGCTTATAATAGGCCTATTTTTGGCCTCCACCTATTATAAGCTGAACGCGCACTACCTGTGTGGCGTCCGCAAGCTCTCACCACTAGGCCACCGCTGCACACATTCTCAGTGCCCGCAATGGGCGTTGATATATGAGCGGCGCGCGACGCAAGGAGGTATGCAAGTGCGCTCCACTAGACGAGCATTTGGAGGTGTCAAATTCCGTCGCACAATAAATTCGTTGTTTTTCTTTGTAAAAAATATTTTGCCGAGAACAAATTCGTAAGTTTTTGTGAAAACCTGCCTGAAAATGTCTCATTTTATTCAAAAATGCCCTTTTTTCTTGAAATTTTTCTATCGACATGCGATTTCGACAATCCGCTTATTCTCTAACATTTTAGCACGAAAATTATTGGTTTAAATGTGAATTCTGCCTGTTTTCGGCTAAAATGCTGCTTTTTATTTGAAATGAGGTATTTTGTGAGTCTGTCGCCTTTTTCTCGTCCGTTTTGCTTTTTCTATCGTTTCTATTTGTTATATCCGCCAATATTGTGTTTTAAATGGAGTTGCTATTGTGTTTTCAATCGAGTTGCCGCATCAAAACGTGAAACATCGCCCACTTTTTACACGCAAAAATTCAAGATGTACTAAAATTTCATGTTCGCGTGGAAAAAAGTGGGCGGAGTTTTACGTTTTTATGTCGCATCTCTATTGAAAACACAATACATGAAAACATGAAACTCGACCCACTTTTTTGCCCGCCAGTTTTCAAATAGCACTGAAATTGTATCACGGCGTGTTGGAAGCTACGTTTTTGAATTATTTTTCAAAAGCGAATTTTCGCGCGCTATTCTACTCTCGCGTCCCTGCGTCTCCTCCGCAGAGACTCGTGTCGATTTACGAGATTTTATTGTTTCTTTTTTAATACTTTTCTTTGTTATTTTTATTCCTCATTTATTATTTTTTTTGTTTCTCATTAAAAAAAAATTATGTTTTTGAAATGGTTGTTTTTGAGATTAATGTGATAAATTTTTTTGTTGGAAAATTGATTTTAAGGCGGTTTTTTTCTTAATAAACACAATTAATTTTAATTTAATTTGAATTCTGAAAAACAAAATACGAAAATTGGGACTAAAAATGCGAAAAACGTTATATTTATCCAAAGAAAAAACATATCTGGCAAGGCGCCAAAGATTTTTGGCAATACTCCAAGAGAAATATATGGAGGCGCAGAGAAAAATGCAAAAGTGCGCCAGGGCGCGTTTGCACTTTCGTAGGGTCCAGCATGCCGTGTGTATATTCGCGCGCAAAAATGTGGGCGCGGTTACACTTTTTCATGCAGGTAGAGCATGTAATAGCAACTTGATCGAAAATACAATAATTAGTAATAAAAGTCAATTATTCAGAAGGCAGCGGTACGCGCAGCATTAAACGAGAGCAAGAACGACTACTGAACGTATGGTGAGTCATTTATGAAGTTTATCATTCTTTGCAAAAAATCGCCAAAACCGGAGAAATACGCGAAATCGCGGAAAATTTAAAAGCGAAATCGGAGAAAAAGGAAAAACGGGGTTTTACATTTCTCCCCGATTTAGCGTTTTTATCCGGATTTGTCACGTTCTCCGGTTTCAGCTGCAAATTTTCTGCGCTGGGCACCAATTTGTCAGAAAAATTCGCTTAAAAAAGTGGCAACCTATCGGCAAGTTGTCGCCAAAATCGGTCAATTGCCGTCTACTCAGAAAATGTTTAGTTAAAAGCCATTGAAAACGGCTAATAGCCATCGAATTGGGTCGTGTGCCAGTGTTGCACGGAATGGGTATATTCATGCGGAATAGGGAATACGGAATAGAGACTGAAATATCTAGGCTTAATGTAGAATCTTGAATTCAGAATAAAAATTTTCTTCGGGATTTGAAATGCGGAATTTAAATACAAACAAAAACATTGATTCCGAGATCCGGACTCCAGGTTCCGTCAAAAAAAAATGTAAACCCTTTCTCACATTACCTATTACGTATTCCGGATATCCTCATTCCGTGCAACACTGTCGTGTGCCATATGCGTTTGGAGAACGTCTTGAATTCGATGACGAAAAGCTGTTTTCGATGGCTTTTCTCTTGAGCTATTATTGTTTTTAAAAAGTTGTCACCTTCAAAGCCGCGTGACCTTTAAAATTAGGCTCCGCCTCTTCACGCGAAGTTCCACTTTTGTAAATTTTCATGAACAAAAACTGAAGGAAAATAAAAATTTCATGAAATTCGCGTGAAGAGGCGGAGCCTAATTTTAAAGGTCACGCGGCTTTGGAGGTGACAAAATTTTGAAAACAATAATACATTCGAATTTTCAATTCTGACATTCTCACAATCAGATAATTTTAGTTCGTACATGGCGACCATTGGCATTGTCATGAATTCCCCCTTTGGGATGAACTCACAACCTTTCTAACCTCTAAACGATCGATCGATAACGAGAGGAGAGAGTGCGCAGACACATCTCCCCACAGTGTTCGGGGCTACTACGGTATAGAACTCGCACGGAGTAGAACCGCTATGGAATAGAACTGGATATGGAATAGAACTGCGCGGAATAGAACTGTGCGGGATAGAACTGCTACGGAATAGAACTGCACGGGATAGAACTGCTACGGAATAGAACTGCGCGGAATAGAACTGCTACGAAATAGAACTGCTATGGAATAGAACTGTACGGAATAGAACTGTACGGAATAGACCTGCTACGGAATAGAACTACACGGAATAGAACTCGCACGGAATAGAACTGCTACGGAATAGAACTCGTACGAAATAGAACTCGTACGAAATAGAACTGGTACGAAATAGAACTGGTACGAAATAGAACTGGTACGAAATAGAACTGGTACGATTAAATTAATCGACGAAAAATATCGCTAAACAACACGCAGTTCGTAATTTCGGAGCGTCGATATGGTTTTTTCAAATTGAAGAATTCAAATGATAGCGATCGCGGACCCGTGATTTGTCGGTACAAGAAACTAGGTATAGCCGGTCGCGTTCTCCAAGAGGACAGCTACCAGACAGCTACCTGGCAGCTACCAGACAGCTACCTGGCAGCTACCTGGCAGCTACCAGACAGCTACCTGGCAGCTACCAGACAGCTACCAGACAGCTACCAGACAGCTACCAGACAGCTACCTGGCAGCTATTTGGCGGCTATTTGGCGGCTATTTGGCGGCTATTTGGCGGCTATTTGGCGGCTATTTGGCGGCTATTTGGCGGCTATTTGGCGGCTATTTGGCGGCTATTTGGCGGCTATTTGGCAGCTATTTGGCGGCTATTTGGCAGCTATTTGGCAGCTATTTGGCAGCTATTTGGCAGCTATTTGGCAGCTATTTGGCAGCTATTTGGCGGCTATTTGGCGGCTATTTGGCGGCTATTTGGCCGCTATTTGGCCGCTATTTGGCCGCTATTTGGCCGCTATTTGGCCGCTATTTGGCCGCTATTTGGCCGCTATTTGGCAGCTATTTGGCCGCTATTTGGCAGCTATTTGGCGCCTATTTGGCAGCTGTCTGGCAGCTGTCTGGCAGCTGTCTGGCAGCTATCTGGCAGCTATCTGGTTCTATTTCATACCAGTTCTATTTCGTACGAGTTCTATTTTGTACGAGTTCTATTCCGTACGAGTTCTATTTCGTACGAGTTCTATTTCGTACGAGTTCTATTTTGTACGAGTTCTATTCCATATGAGTTCTATTTCGTACGAGTTCTATTTCGTATGAGTTCTATTCCGTATGAGTTCTATTCCGTACGAGTTCTATTCCGTACGAGTTCCATTCCGTAGCAGTTCTATTCCGTGCAGTTCTATTCCGTAGCAGTTCTATTCCGTGCAGTTCTATTCCGTAGCAGTTCTATTCCGTATCAGTTCTATTCCGTGCAGTTCTATTCCGCGCAGTTCTATTCCGTAGCAGTTCTATTCCGTGCAGTTCTATTCCGTAGCAGTTCTATTCCGTGCAGTTCTATTTCGTAGCAGTTCTATTCCGTGCGAGTTCTATTGCATATCCAGTTCTATTCCATAGCGGTTCTACTCCGTGCGAGTTCTATACCGTAGTACCCCCCAGTGTTCCCCTCTTCCTTCTCTAACTCTCACACTCTCTCGCGCACACCGCTAATGATGATATTAGTAAATCCCTTTTTGAATAGCCGCCGTTTTAAGGTTGCAGCGTGGCGGGACCATTGCCGTCAAACAACTCGATGTGCCTTTAATGGACCGCGCAAAATGGACTCCTTTTCCTACTTTTTGGGACGTCTATGAAGTCTGCCTTCAACCAGCGCCACGTTTGGCTTGTTTTTCCAGCGACAATGACTATAATTGTCACGTTTTTATATACTTTTGTTCTATCTCGTAGTTAGCGTTTATGATCATGATCGTTCTCTGGATCAGCGCCCACCTTTTTTTATATTCTTGACCCTTTATTATTGATTATTTGTATCGGCTTAGGGCCGATAATCGCTTCTGAGCGTCTAATAAATGGTCATGAATTCATATACCGCTTTCCGTGTTACATCGCTTATCTTTAAAACATTGGGGATCGTTACCCCCGTTTTTAGCAGTACAAACGTCTCCCAGGAAGTCGACGATCCGAGGGGCTCCAATCCCCCCGAATCGGATGGTCGACAGGCATCTACAGTGCGTCCAATATTAATAGGACCCCCCTTGATTTTGGGGGTCTAGGCAAAACCAAAAAAGATACGAAAAATCTGTAATTACCATTCGTTTCAGCATACAAATAAACCCCAGAAACCAAATTTCCATGTGTCTAGCACTTTTTGGACGCCCGTACCACCGAAAAATCACTTTTTCAAGCGTCCAATATTAATAGGACCACCTCGGGATTTTGGTGTGTCAATGATTTTTTCATTGGGTTTCAACCAGGAAACATGATTTTTCATGGATTGTCGGTCTGAAAATGACTATTTATTTAATTTTTTATTGTTTTAAACTATTTTCATGGTTGTTTTACACTCCTTCACCTTTTTTTAACTCTTCAAATTGGAATATTTGTTTCATGAAAACGCAGCTACAAAAACACAGGTTATTGGAGCGAAAAACAAAATCGATAAGAAAAATTGAATCCAGGAAACAATTATCAACAGCTGGTTTCTCCATAATTTTTTTAATCACTTCGACCACTCTGTTCGGCCTAGTGGCAACGAGTTTCTTAGGTTCGTCGAGGCTGATAGCATCCCATTCACGTTGCACAGCAGTTTTGAAGTCTTGAATATTGTTCTATTGTTGTCTATTTTAATAAACACGAGGAACGAGCATTTCCCACAAGTTCTCAATCGCATTGAGGCCCGGGCTGCAAGCCGGCCTATCGAGCACTTTGATTCCTTCAGCCGCGAACCAGTTCTTTGTGAAGTTGCTGGAGTTAATGGCAGCATTGTCTTGTTGGAATGTATGTGGCGACGTCGGTCACGAAAGAAAGGGACGAAGAACGGGCAGACATCGATTCCAAGCTCCGCATTAATTTCGTTGAGACTTGTCGAAGAGTTGGAAGCGGTTCGGATGACGATTTTTTCATCGCGGGAGCTAGCCTTCCTTTTCCGCCCGCTGTACTCATTGTGCTTCTGTCCATAGCTCACCGGATCTGATAGGTAACGTCGAATCGAACTTCTGCTTTTCTTCACGAGGCGAGGCATTTCATGGAGTGAAGATCAGTTCGACGAATCACATCCAATTTCGACTGCTCAGCAAGAGTGAGGTGACCAGCGCGACCCATGATGAGAGTTTAGATAACTAACTGATATGGAAGCTCTCATTCAGGACAAAATTTAATTTGGAAGTAAATTACTGAAACTACACATCAAATTTTTGCACCAAACCTGATTACGGTAGCACTAATTATCACAAACATTTGAAACAGCCTTGGATCCATTCGAAGAGTGAAAACATTGGTGAAGAAGTGTAAAACAACCATGAAAATAGTTTAAAACAATATAAAATCAAATAAATAGTCATTTTCAGACCGAAAATCCATGAAAAATCATGTTTCCTGGTTGAAACCCAATGAAAAAATCATTGACACACCAAAATCCCGAGGTGGTCCTATTAATATTGGACGCTTGAAAAAGTGACTTTTTGGTAGTACGGGCGTCAAAAAAGTGCTAGACACATGGGAATTCGGTTTCTGGGGTTTTTTTGTATGCTGAAACGAATGGTAATTACAGATTTTTCGTGTCTTTTTTGGTTATGCCTAAACCCCCAAAATCAAGGGGGGTCCTATTAATATTGGACGCACTGTATGTGGCTAATACCCACGGAAAACGGCTAATAGCCATTGAAAAAGGCTTGTAGCCATCGCATTCGGGACGTGCGCCAAATACATGTGGCACACGTCCCTCTTTGATGGCTATAATTATGGATTCTTGACGTAGCGAGACAGCGAGTCAAGTTATGCGTCAGCAAATGCTGCGTCTTGCCACGATTCAGCTCTTGGCGGTGAGAGAGGAAAACATTTTTTGCAAATTGTTTTCATTTTTCTGGCGCACAACTTGCAGCAACGTGTCGCTACGTCACGAATCCACAATAGCTAAAAATTTCCTTAGTATATTCTCAGCAAAAACCCACAACGTATACGCAAACTTTGAAGCCTCATGCAACTTTTACACAAACTATGAAGGTTTTGCAACTCTCACGCAAACGATCCACAATGAACACGCGAATTTCGAGAATCTCGCAAGGTTTACACAATAATTCAGTGAAATTTCGAAAGTAAGAAACAGATTAAGAAGTGGTACAATGTTTACACAAATTTCTCGCAATAATTGCGCCAACTTTGGCCAATTCGCAACTTTTGCACAATGAATCTCTTCCAACAGATGATGTGGCAACATGCGCGATCTTTACACAAACTTTGCACAAACTTTACGCAAACTTTGCGCGGACTTGGAAAGTTTTGTTATTGATTTCTTATTTTTCCGGTTTTTGTCAATTTTATACTTTTTATCGTCGGTTTTACGATCTCCATATTTCTAAATTTATTTTTATTTAATTACAGTATCACTACAGTGTGGAGAGCGTTTGACGAAGAATCCAAAAGAAGCGGCAGATACAATCGTCCTGCGTATTTCGGTAATTTTTTTTGTAAAATTGGAAGTTTTTTAACATTTCGAGACAAAAAATCCGCCAAAATGAAGGTAAATTAAGAATTTCAATCGCAATTTCATAAAATTATCAATTTTCACATTCTCGGCCCGCGAAAATGGTCAAACGCGCTCCGTTGAACTCAACGCTATGCGATTTTCATTTTGGTCTCCAAATTATTTAAGTTCACGTTGAATTTACACGTGAAATGAAATATAGTCGGCGAATACATCATCAACCTCGCTCTACTGCCAAAATTCCTGTAAAACAATGTTGCACTTGCAAGATTAACTCGAATTATAGTGTTTATACTTCTTTTCAACGGAAAATAACGTATCCACGACGAGTTGCAGTTAAAATTTGATTTTTCGCTTCAAAATAGGTGCACTACACTGTTGAAAATTGAAAAGTGCGGTAGAGCGAGGCTGATGATGCATTCGCCGAGTATAATTTGGAAACCAAAATGAAAATCGCATATTGCCCATTCGCGAAAAATGCAAGTGCGCTCCACGACACGTAGTACTACGTGGATTTCATTTTCGTCGCCAAATTATTTCAATTCGTGTGTAAATTCAACGTGAAATGAAATAATTTGGCGACGAAAATGAAATCCACGTAGTACTAGGTTTCGTGGAGCGCACTTGCCTTTTTCGCGAATGAACAATAGCGTTGAATTCAGCGGAGCGCTTTTGATCATTTTCGCGGGCAGACAATTGCACTTTGAAACCCGTCAGAAGTGCACCAGTGAAACAACGAATGGCCATGAAGACTTTGGGAGAAGGCCTTCTCGAAAATGAAAATTTTTTCTCCGGATTCCGTCGGAAATTTTTGTTTCCGAATTTCCGAAATTTCAAATTCTCGTTCCGGTTTCCATCGGAATATCTATTACCGATCGGAAAATAAAGAAACTGAGTACGTTTATAAAAATCATAAATTCTCGACAAAAACAATTCAAAATTAATAAAAGGTACGTAAACTTGCGTTTTAAAATAGGACATGTGCGTCACGGACACGGTCAAATTTGTTTTCGCAATAGGACTAACATTTCACTGCACAGCAAATTTCTATGTTTCAGACTTCGGGCTCGATGCACTAGCAGTACGTCTTCCGGATGGTCTTTTCACTGGCCCCATTCCATTCACGGACAGGTAAATTGTTCAATTTTTTTCGGAAAAAAATCCTTTCTCTCAGGGTTGTCACATCACTGAGTCCGGATGCTGAAATCAGAAAGCGTCGTGTTGCTATCACTAGGACATCTTCACTCAATCTTTGGATCCGTGTCAGGTAATGCTTGATGAGCACAATGCGCATAACTGAAATATTTTTCAGGCGCGTGTCGTGTGTTGTCAACACCTGCGATGGGACTCAGTGAGAAATGTTCGATCCCGTCTGATGAAGGATGGAAAGCCCGACGAATACGCCACGGACGCCGACTCACCATAATCTTAACGGTGAATTTTGAATTTCGATTTTTTTTCTCACTGTTTCTCACTATTTCACACTTTTTCTTTTTGTTTCTGCTATATTTTGTTTTCAAAAGCTGGTTTTGTTCTATCGCCATATATTGTCTTCTCGTTGTCATTTTTTTATTTTCGTTCCGTCTCAATAAATTTTGTTTTCCGAAATTCATTTGATACGAAACACCCCTTACGAGCGCACTACACAACTATTGCACAATTATTGCACAGATATTGCTATGGAATTTTTTTTGCACAACGTCAGCGCCAACTTCATGCAACCCTTACACAAACTTTACACAGCTCTCGCGTTGTCAGAGATTCGAAGCTGCTTAAAGTTCGTGTAAAAGTTGCAGTAACTTTGCGCTTGAGTTGTGGGTTTTTGCTGAGTTGCCATGTTGGCTACATTTCGACAGCAATTTGCCGTCAAAATGTTAGCTGAGGGGGCTGGCTATTTGCCGTTTTCTATGGATATTATCCCCAACATTATCCATTATTCACCTCCAGTGGAATTGGATGATAGCTCTCGGAAACGGTTACTAGCCAACAATTTCTTGAGGCGATCATGGAAACTTCCTATCCTCATTTCAGTGTTCTGTCCGGAGACTACAACAAAACATCGGAGAAGTGGAGGACCGCGTCGAGAACCACGATTTTTTAGATTTTTTTTCTGTTGCTGTTCTAATGTGATTCGTTTTCAATAAATTGTTTTCAGAGCCATATTTACTAATATTAATAAAGTGAAAGCCCCCCCCCACCCCCCCCCCCCCCAAAAAATGTTTTCTCACCTGCGATAGGCCTCCCACGAACGACCAGGGTGGCCGCCGCAGGCCAAATGCATCCTTCGCGGCAGGTCTGCTGCATCCGTTAGTATCGCGGCAGGTCGAAAGCGGGTTCGGGACATGCATGCCGCAGGCGATTTTTCGCGGTCGGCCTGAAGCAGGCCTGCCGCAGGCATCTAGCGAGGTACTCTTTTCACCTGCCCGCGAGCTGCTTTCGACCTGCGGCAGGCCTACCGCAAATCACCTGTGTGACCACCACAGCTCACTCCCACAATCCCGCGAAGGGCGTTTATATGAAGGGCGCGGGACGCGAGCTGCTATGCAAACGCGCTCCACTAGACGAGCCATTTAAGGTGTCGATTTCCGGCGCAGTTAGGTTGAAGCTATGGGATTTTCATTTTGGTCTCCAAATTATTTCATTTCACTTTATACGTGAAATGAAATAATTTGGAGACAAACATGAAAATCGCATAGCTTTGAATCCAGTGGAGCCCGTTTTTGGAGGGCCGACAATATTAAATTTAATAAGGGCCAAACTTTCATAAAACATAAATTTAGCAAAAACACAAAATGACCACAATTTTAAACTTCAATGGAACCGGTCCACGACAAGTATGCTTTTCGCCAATTACTGACAAAAAATGTTGAAAATTGATGAACAAGCATTTTTCCGATTTTTCCGGAACACTGTTGAAAAAAATTCGGAACAACCGGAAAAATCCAATCGCTTTCAAAAATTGAGAATAAAAAATAAAAATAATTGGGAAATAATATACTCGGTATAAAACGCTGATAACTCGCTCCAATCGAACAAAGAATTTCACATGAATTTGGAGTGAGGTTTAGAGAAATCAGAGCAAAACATCGGCCACGGCTCTCTCAATTTTCTGCACTCTCCCGTCGCAAACGCGGCCGCGTCCATCACTGTGCGAAGGAAGCGCGTTTGCAGCGCTCCGTACTCAGAATAATAAAAATAGCATTTGTAATGCCGCGTCCAAAGTTCAAAAAATTCCTGAAATCAGGAGTTTTTTGCAGTCCAAAGTTTCACAAAAAATCCCAGAAAAAACAAGCGTACGTTGACAGTTGAAACCGACGTTACCGTAGTTCCTTCGCTGCGAGACCTTCTGTGTTTGAACTTGAATTTTCCCGCAAAAAAGAAAAAATTGAGCAGCTGTGGGAAAATTCAAGTTTAAACATAGAAGGTCTTGCAGCGAAGCAACTACGGTAACACCGGTTTCAACTGTCACCGCCTGTTTTTTTCTGGGATTTTTTGTGCAACTTTGGACCAGGCTTGTTCGGAAAATGCTTTTCGGAAAATCGGAAAAGGACATTTTTTTCCGAAATAATTTTTCGGAAAATCGGATACCCGAAATTTTTTCCGACTTCAATTTTCGGAAAATCGGATACCCGAAATTTTTTCCGATTTTATTTTTCGGAAAATCGGATTATCCGATTTTTTCCGATTTTCGAAACTAAAACTGGATTTTTTTTTATTTTGTATTTTCCAAAAAAGATTCTTAACAATTGGCTCATCTTATTACTTTGAGAAAAAACGAAAATCAACAAAGTAACCAAAAATTCAACAAAAAATAAACAAATTAAAAAAAAAATTCAGATTTGAGAAGTTCTTGGTACTTTGAAGCGGCACCTAAAAGAACTGCACTTTCCCGATCATTTTCGGAAATTTTTCCGACGGGAAAATTTTCCGGATAATTAATTCGGAAAATTTTCCGTCGGAAAAACTTTCCGAAAAATAAATTCGGAAAATTTTCCGTCGGAAAAACTTTCCGAAAAAAGTCGGAAAATTCGGAAAATCGGAATTTCCGTTTTCCGACTCCGACCAAGCCTGCTTTGGACTGCAAAAAACTCCTGATTTCAGGAACTTTTTGAACTTTGGACGCGGCGTAAAGGAAAACACAGAATAAGGCGTAAGGCTTTTTCGATTCGGACGAAAAAAAAGCGGACGAATTTCGTCCGCTGTCGTCCGCTCGTCCGCGGTTCGTCCGGTTCGTCCGAGATCGGTCCGCTTCGTCCGTTTTTTTTTCTTGTTAGTTTTCTTTTTGTTTCTGCTATATTTTGTTTGCAAAGGCTGTTCTTGTTCTTTTTTCTTTAAAATATCAACAGAAATGTGTTGTTTCTGCTATCAAAAATTCGGAAAAAAATTAAAAAAATTGTTTTTGCAAAGCTACTACATAAATTTGCAACCGCTTACATTTTCAATGTCAGAATTTTTCAATAGAGTGTCATAAATTAAAATTCCCAGCCAATTAGAGCGTGCCGGACGAACCGGACGAAACGGACGAAACGGACCAACCGATCCGCCCGCGGACGAGCGGACGGACCGGACGGACGAAAATTGGTCCGAATGGAAGCCTTAATAAGGCGTTTTCTTTCGTAATGGGATTCGCATTCGCATTTCATCCTCATTTGCCCCGCAAGTTTCTGCGGATGATTTTGCGTCACATTTGGTCCTCCTTTAGCCCTTATTTGAAAAATAACTCATGTTCTGTGCGTTTGCTTCTCTTTGTCCTCATTTCATCCTCATTTCATCCGAGCAATGAGTCGAACTTAGCGTGGTTGTCAAATTTGCCTCAAATTTGGATCAAACACACCGTTTTTCATTGTTTTATCCCCATTTGGACCAAATTTCTTTGTGGCGTTTTGCCTGTGATACCACTGCGCCGACCTCTAGTTGAGTTTTTCACCTCTGGAGGGTCGTGACAAAAACGAGAGAAGTGACTGTGGGGGGAGCCGGAACTTTGAAGCAAATTTTTGAGCTTATTTTTGAAGTTCGTCAGCTAAATTTTTTTGACGCGGTAGCCAGAGATAGGTTCTATTAGCCCACCAAGTTTCAGAGAATTCCAATATGGTTTTTGAAAAGACTTCCCTTGTAAGCGTCGGGTTTTGAATCGCGGGGGAGGGGAGTGCAAACACAAACACGTTCAACAAGCCGGAAAAAAACACCTCACAATTTGGCCACCGAGAGGAGCTGGATGGAAGGTTGCTCCGCGGGTGTTTTCAGGGCTCTGGGACGTTTCAAAGCTAGACATTTCAAAACTGGGACGTTAAAACTTTTTTGCATTTTTGCGGCGTACTAGTGTATTTAAATTTCCATAAAAATACAAATAATTGATAAAAGCAAGAAATAAAAACCTAATGAGCGTGCGTTTTGGTGTCAATTGGAAAAAAACGCTACGAAAAAATGCAAAAAAGTTTTGAAACGTCCCAGTTTTGAAACGTCTTGTTTTGAAACGTCCCAGAGCCGTTTTCAGAGGCAACGCACCGGAAGCATGTGTGACACCTCAAAATTTGGCCCGCTCCGTTTTTGTGTTGGTCCCTGACGCCCAGTTTACATTCGCCATGTTGTTTGTAAACCGACACACATTTACGATATTTATTGGTTTTATTGAAAATAATACAAGTTTCCCTCTCAATTAAAGTGCTTCTCAACATTGTCATTTAAAATGGGCGTTTTTTTTTTCTTTGATTTTGAATTCATTTGCATTTCCTTGGTTCATGGTTCGTCTTGCTCGGATTGTCATTATACCAAGAAGGATTGAAAGTAAAATCGAAGCGATCGCGACAGCACAAATGACAACAAAAATAAGGAAAGGTTGCCTAAACAAAAGTATTTAGAAATATTGTCGGCCAGCCAAAATGGTCAAACGCGCTCCGCTGCACTCAACGCTATGCGATTTTCATTTTGGTCTCCAAATTATTTTATTTCACGTGTAAATTCAACGTGAAAGGTAATAATTTGGAGACCAAAATGAAAATCGCATAGCATTGAGTTCAGCGGAGCGCGTTTGACCATTTCGGCGGACAGACAATATAATTCAATAATTAAATGTTCACCAGTCTGACTTCGATTGTTTCGAGAAAAACGATTGGAAGAAATTGCCAGTATGTGCCAATAAGATGATATGTGAATTTTTTCTACGCATTGCCGCAAACTGCAGTCCTTCCAACTGCTTCAATATGTTTTCGAAATCCGATACTTCTCTTGATTGACCAATGGACATTGTTTTTAACTTCTCTAGTATTCGAATCATCAATGAAAAATTGAATGTAGAAACGTTGATATGATCCAGAACTGATAATGTGTTTCCAAACGACTTCAAACTTTGATCTCCAGTTGTAAGTCTTCTCGACAGTTTCTCCACTCCAGATAGAAGAATGGTAATTGATTTATTGATTGATAAAAAATGGCGCCAGTCGGAATCATTAAATTGTTTTTTTACCTGTGGGACACTTTCGATTTTCTTAGCAAGCGCACAGCCATTTGACGCAAAGTTTTGCAGCTTTTGACGAAGATCGTGTTTCTGATATAACATGAGAGCTCTTTGGGAACACGCCAATTGAAAAGAAGTTTCGCGGGCAAATGGGAAGTATGCCAGACGATGAAAACTTTGAGTTGTTTTGTTTTTTGTTTTGTTATCTTCCCATAGCTCGCGCCATTTATCCATTACATTTCTAGCAGAAGATAACATGCTCGGTAGCTCCTCAGTCGCCACTCGTTCTATGTTCGTGAGAGGTGATAATGAATTTAGCAACTTAACATAATTTTGAACTGTTTTCAAATCTGAATTAAGCTGAGTACACAAATGTCTAATATTTATAAATATTTGATCAGTTAGAGTACTTTTGATATTTATAGTTTGGGATAATACTTTTACAATTTGTTTTCTCTGCTTTTCAAGAAACCTAAATTTGGTGCTGAATTGATGAACGAATGAAGCGTATTGATTGTTCATAAAATTTTCCTTTAGGTAAGCAACAAGTTTGTCGGGATCGTTTTTCATGGGAACAGTTTTGGAAAAAGCGATATTCATGGTTGAATGAAATACATCTTGCACGGAGTGACTACAATTTTTAAGTTCTATCAGCTCCTTGCTAAGGTTTGTGAATATAGACGAAGAAATCAAAAGCTGTTTAAACTTGTCTAATTCTGAATTCTTTAAATAGTCCAATGGCCTCAGTGCTCGTAGTGTGTTTTTTGCATTTTCTATAGCGTTTGAGATAGAAATTGGTTTCGACGCAACAATACTTTCAAATTTTATCCGACTTCGGCGAATCAACGTAGAAGAAACATTTCTATCATACTTTTTCCATTTGTTTTCCATTAGTATTTGCGCTTGAAAAATTCTTATTGGATTTAGAATGCATTTTAGTTCCCGCAACGTATTCCCGTTGTTCAGAACTTTTTTCAACCACTCGTCGTCGAGGTCTTTAAATAGCAATTGCACGTCTAATGAGCCACGAGGGAATCCTATAAGAGCCTGTTTATCAGACACCTTCACAGTTTTGCTAAGCAAATTTTCTATGATATCTAAATGGCTAGTAATAATTTGTTTCTGTGTAGAGTCTTCCAAGCTTTTGATAACTGACAACGATGCTAATACACTGTCTAAGCTTTCTGTAAATAGCTTCAATTGTTTTTTATCAGTCAATTGCTGGTACAGCTCAATTTTTGGAAGAAATGAGGCTGCTTCTTCTAAAGAATCAATAAATTTATTTGTTTCTTGATCTAGTACGAATGTTGGAATAATCACATTGATACTCGAAACTGTTCTTACAAACTCTTTAGCAAAATATAATGCCTTCCGGGAATCCGGCTTTGTCAAATTTAGTTCTTGAACGAGAAGTTTTCTATTTTTGTCTAATTGATCAATTTCAACTGGTAAATAAGAAACATTAAACTTTGAGATATTAATAGAAAACAATATTTGGCTCATTGGCACATTAAGCTGAGAAGTATTGTAGTTCAGTTTTATTTCATTCCACTTCACTTCAGTTCCATGAATTGTACTAAATGATCGAGTAGCTAACGAGTCTATGGTGTTTATAGTATGTATAACCTCACTAACACCCGATTCTTCAATAGTGTTCAATAAATGTATATCTTGAATATCGAGTGCTTCTATCATCACATTCTGCATTGATAATAACTCTCCACGAAAACTATTATGTAAAACTATCGCATTGATCACACGTGATAAACTTGACAGCTTCGATAGAACATTTTCAAGATTTTCAGTGCCGTAGATTTGCGTGGCAACATTTTTCCACTCATTAACATCAGGGTGAATTAATATTGCAGCTTGCGCAAAGAAAATGAATCCAAATACGGTGAATAAAAGGACAGGAGAAACGATGTTGTGCTTTGAGGGAATAGCGATATTGAAACGGTTATCTTCCTTAAACTTTTCTTTAATTGAACTTTTATACCCAGTTTTTTTATAAATCTTTTTTGAATTTTCTGAAAATTAATATAGTTTTCCTGTTGAAAAGTAATTCTAGAATATATTGTGTTTTCAACCAAGTTGCATCAGCAACAATCGAATCCCCAACCAGAAACCCCACCCAACATTGCCCAATTACAACGTCGCCTACGTCAAACATTTATTAGGTTGTCTTAAAAATATTGCGCGACGCATTTGCTGAGGCCAATACTCAGTGGGTCCCGGATCTTTAGGTCCCAGACTCTTTGGGTACGATTGATCTTTAGGTACGGCTACTCTTTGGGTACGATATCTTTGGGTACAGCGGTAAGTTACTTTCAGGAAGTAAACTGTAGTGTCGAAGTTTTAACTGGATTAATGGCTGTATAAAGGCGAACATTCATTTCCCACTGTTCATTTCCTACGTTCCTTCTCCATTCACAAGGGAAGTCATTTTGGACGGGCTTTGAGAACTTTATGAAACTTGTGTCATAGGTAGTCCAGACCCTTCTGAATCGAAATCAGTTTAAAAAACTGCGGGTTTTGCCGTCTTCTGGAGTTATGACGTCTTCAAGATGGAGCGAAAAGGGGTGCCACCTTTATAAGCGCTCGCTTCCCCTCTTCCAAACAGCGAGGTGGTGGCCGAGGGGGTGAGAGCGCGCTCTCAGGTAATTTTCGGCAGTTTATGGGCAACAAGGCCGCCAATGGCCGAGCAAAATGGCAGTTTGCCACAGGATTCGGCAGATCTGCCCGGGGCAGGCGATGCGCAGGTCATGCGCAGCTGATCGGCAGCTCATGCGCAGCGCCTAATCTGCCACTCAGTGGGCAGATCAGGCGCAGCTGATCGGCAGCTCAGGCGCAGCTCACGCGACGCAACTCCATGCGTCGCGTGCCTTTGCTGTGGCGAATGGCGCATGGGCGTTGCATCCTATTTTACCTTTCTACGTTTTCCTTTTTTTTAACGTAAGATAAATTATTTTATTGATAGTTATTTACACAATGTATAATGTTATTATTATTTTTTTTTTAAATTTGTCGCCTCCGAAGCCTTTTCACGCTAATTTCATGCAAATTTTGAAAATTATCCTAAATGCACGTTTCATTCGTAAAAATTAAAAAAAAGATTAAAAATTCGCGTGAAGAGGCGGATTTTCAGTATAAAGTTCATGCGGTCTCAAAGTGACAACTTTTTAAAAACAATATTAACACTGTGAAATATTTCTTCGTCACGAATCCATTATACTGTTTTTCAATCGATTTGCATCACGAAAAAATATATTCCGCCCACATTTTCACGCGAAATTTAGTGCATTTTGAGATTTTTCGTCAAAAACTTAGGCGGTGTTTTCTTTTTTTCGTGATACAGCTCGATTGATAACAATAAACCTTTTCCGCTGTATTCACTTTTTCTCTATCGAAAAAATACGAATTTTTTTAGTTCCGACGCAGAAATGGCCCGCTCAAAACTAAGCATGGAAGGATCAATACGACATTGTTTGAAACGCAGTGAGTAAAATATTATGATTTCAAGCTAACTGCATCATCACAAAAATATTTTATTTCAGAGAAGAAAGGATTTTTCAACAACCACAACAACAACCAGGCGACGTCTCAAAAACGGAAATCTCGAAGCCGGACATTTCGAAACCGCGTCAACCGGGGAGGTGAAAAGTGAAATAGTGAGTCGATACAAAAAATATTTTTAAAAATTTAATAAAAAAAGAATCAAAAAGTGCACACACTTTGTTGTTTGTAAAAAAAAAAGTGCACACAAGTCATTTCCTCGAAAAACCTTGCTTCCTGCAACGGTTATTTTCATCAGACATGTCGCGGTCCGGGCCGGACCAATGGTGAAATTTGTCGGCCCGGAAATTTTTTTAATACGTGAAATGAAGAAAAAATACCTGCTTAAAAATAAAAAAATGTAATCACAGCAAACGAATTTTACGTGAAATTGTGAGCAATTTCACGTTAAACTGTAATGGGGTTATTCACGAAATGGCAAAAAACGGCAAAAAACTGCGCGAAAACTCGGAAAATGCTCCGATTGATCTGAAATTTTGGGAAATAAGGGGAAAAACTCTCCCGGACATTACGCCAAAATTTCAGACCAAAATATTGATTTTTAAGAAATATTGCATTTTTCTCTGAAAATGCTTAAAATCGATATTTTTGTCAGAAATTTTGGGGTAATGCCCGGGAGAATTTTTTCCTTTATTTCCCAAAATTTCAGGTCAATCGGAGCATTTTCCGAGTTTTCGCGCAGTTTTTGGCCGTTTTTTGCCATTTTTTGCCATTTCGTGAATAACCCCATAAGACAAAAAAATATCTCCATTGATAATTTGTTTTTAATTGAAAAAAAAAACCAAAAAAAAAACAATTGATCGGGCCGGTCCGGGTCGGCCCGCGGGCCAGCCCGAGTTTCATCATGTCGTGATGTTCATAGAAATAAATTAATTTTTAGAACAAGAAAAAAAACTCTTTTCAATAAAAAATTAGTAGAATTCAATTTCATAACGGGTATGGCTTTATGGGCCTATTTACATGCATTTTCCTGTCATTTTCTTCCTATGCATTTTTTCGATAGGATTAAAATCAAGTTTACATAGGAGGACAATAACAGGAAAATTTATGTAAGAAGGCCCATAATCGTTCTGAAATTGAATTATATTAATTTTTTATTGAAAAGAGAGTCTCTGGGCGTTTTTTTTTCCTTTTTACTGTTCTAAAAATTAATTTATCACTATGAAAATAACCGGTGCAGAGATCAAGGTTTTTCGAGGAACTGACGTGTGTGCACTTTCTGATTCATTTTTCATTAATTTTTTGAAATGAAAATTTCTTTTACGGCCCGTTCCTCCTCATTGTTTTCACTTTTTCGCCTATTTTGCTATTCTTGCCATTTTTTGTCACCCCCCCCCCCCACCCTCTTGCCGTTTTTTTTTTTCATTTCTCGTGTTTCTCGCTATTGTGAAAACAAAAAATTGCAACGCGGTGTTTGCGTACTTTTGAAATTCAAATGAAAATGGGAGCAAATCTCTTCATTTCCCATGCTATTTCTTTCATTGCCGTTTGAATTTTAAAAGTACGCAAACACCGCGTTGCAATTTTTTTGTTTTCACAATAACTAATTTATTAAATTGTTTTTATATTGTTATCGATTAACCACCTTTTTCTCAACATTTGCTTTTTTCAATAAATGTTTGTTATCATTTTGTATATTTTGGCAATTTATTTTGGGACGTTAAACAGCAGCTCGGGCGCAGGTCATGGGCAGCTTGGGCGCAGGTCAGGGGCAGCTTGAGCGCAGGTCAGGGGCAGCTTGGGCGCAGGTCAGGGGCAGCTTGGGCGCAGGTCAGGGCAGCTCAGGCGCAGGTCAGGGGCAGCTTAGGCGCAGGTTATGCGCAGGTCAGGGGCAGGTTATGCCCCGGTCATGGGCAGCTTGGGCCGAGCTAGCGGGCAGTTTGCCCCGACTTTCGGCAGTTTGCCCCGCAAAATGGCATGTGGGCCGATGGGAGTCGGCCCACATGCCCTTTTGCGGGGCAAACTGCCAAAAGTCGGGGCAAACTGCCGAAAATTACCTGAGCTCTGTGAATATGACCATGCGTGTTTGACCCCCACTCTCTGGCGATTTTTGTTTTTTCTTTTTTGCATACATGCCTAAAAAGGTTTTCGTATTTTTATGGACATTTATGGTCTCATGATGGGTTTTCGAACATTTCCAGTGTGTTCAAAGACATATTGATTGTAAATGGCTATAATAAAAATGTGTCAATAAACAAGTTATAAATGGCATGTCATACAAGTCATATTATGAAAAAAAAATTGGCGATCGACTTCTTTAAAACGTTTTCTTCTACTCTTTCATGCCAAGCAACACACTTCATGTTGATTTGTGGAGCAGCTAGAAAATAAAGCTGCCATCGACAGCGTGACCCCGCCAACCCACTTGGACAAAACGATGATCATACCTAGGCACCGCAAAAGGAGGGGGCGGAGACTCAATTTTTTCTCCTCGCTTTTATTTTGAGAGTTTGCGCTCCAGTAGCCCGAATACTATTAACATAATTATGCACAACGGAATGTTTTCATACGTAATTTTCGACGTAGAATTGATTGGTGATATTAGATTTGACTGAAAATTTCAATTTTCAGGCGAAATTTTCAAAAAACTGAAATGACGATCAGAAAAACGTTCTAAAATTATCTATGGAGGTCTCTGTCACGGCTTGTTTTTATATTTCTGATAGATTTTTATACGGGGAATTCGATTTTTGCATCAGATCTCCTCTATCTACAACGGCACGCCTTCTGGATGACTCCAAAGTACAACCAAAAATATCTGAAAATTTTCAGCGATGACCCCATTTTTTTATTGTCGAAATCGATAAAGGGGATCTTCGAAATTAGGTGTATGAATGTTTAAATTAATTGAGACATTTTAAAACACTTTTCGCCCTAAAAGTATGAAAGTGGTTTTTGAAAAATTCAAGTTTTTTGCTTTTTTCTCTATTATGGAGGTCTCTGTCACGCGAGTTACTATCATCATTCGATTCTGCAGAAAATTTACTATTAAATTATGTAATAAAATGTAAAATAACTATCTCGGCGATATCTGAAAAGGTTGATTTTTTGGACCTGAAAGTACTTTTTTCATACTGAAACGTGTCAGAATAGAAATTTTAAAGAGGTGGGCGATCCAGCGGGGCTCGCCTTTATCATCAAACTTGGGCGCGCATCGAGACACGCGTGTGTGGTCGAACTAGGGTTGACAATGGGTAGCTTGGGGAGGCTCCATCCTCCCCACTGCTGGGGAGGTGGAGGCTCCCCCCTCCCCACTGATGGGGAGGTGGAGGCTCCCCACCTCCCCACTGCTGGGGAGGTGTAGCCCCCCCTCCCCACTGATGGGGAGGTGGAGGCTCCCCACCTCCCCACTGCTGGGGAGGTGTAGCCTCCCCCCTCCCCACTGATGGGGAGGTGGAGGCTCCCCACCTCCCCACTGCTGGGGAGGTGGAGGCTCCCCCCTCCCCACTGATGGGGAGGTGGAGGCTCCCCACCTCCCCACTGCTGGGGAGGTGTAGCCTCCCCCCTCCCCACTGATGGGGAGGTGGAGGCTCCCCACCTCCCCACTGCTGGGGAGGTGTAGCCTCCCCCCTCCCCACTGATGGGGAGGTGGAGGCTCCCCACCTCCCCACTGCTGGGGAGGTGTAGCCTCCCCCCTCCCCACTGATGGGGAGGTAGAGGCTCCCCACCTCCCCACTGCTGGGGAGGTGGAGGCTCCCCCCTCCCCACTGATGGGGAGGTGGAGGCTCCCCACCTCCCCACTGATGTGTGTCTTTTAAAAAATATTTAGTTTTCTTCAATTAGCTTGCAAATATTGTTATGATTATTTATCACATTTAATTAATAATTTATGAATTTAATAATGTGTCGTTGTTTAAAACCGATATTGGATATGTCAAAAAAACGTATGGCCAACTCATGAGTTTTATGACCCCAGAGATAGATTTTTACGACCACCGAAGACAACAGTGTCATAAACACAGCAACTTCGGTTCATTTTCCCAATTCGAATAAATCTCAAATACAACCACTAATACACCTAGTATTCTAGAGGCATCACGGTATTTTTTCGCTAATTTAAATAAAAATTAAATAACTAAAACGATATATTGTGATTAAATTTTTTCAGATGACCGTATCTACTCTATTTTTCGCAAAAAATATCGTTTTCCGTTGAAAATCTTGAGGCCGTATTCATGAACATTTACCGTACGGTAAATAAAAACGGTAAATGATTTTTTTGACAGAAAATTAAATTTTTGCAATGTGCAGGGGGTTCATGACACTATAAACGATCCGTGAATTGTTTTAGGAAGAGCGAAACTTATAAATTCCCTCAAAAAACCCATTTACTTTTTCATTTACCGTACGGTAAATGTTCATGAATACGGCCTCTTGATCGCGCAGGCAGCGGTGGAGGATACAGTCCCTCCCCCTCTCTCCATTTTGTGTTGTCTCTCGCTCACTCTCGCTGTCTCGGTGTCTCTTTTATCGCGTCTCGACGGTCCGCCTCATTCAAATCTGTGAGGAGAAAACAGTGATACTTTGGGACGGTATAACTCGAGAATTACGGAACAATTTTTGATAAAAATTTGACAGCGTACTCATATTGAGCCAAAGAACACATTCCAACTAAAAATATTCGGAAATTTTGCGTTTTGAGAAACTCATTGCGGTCCCTAAGTATGAAGTAACTTTTGGCAGCCATACAATTTGATAATTGTATTATTATTTAGTTCTTTAATTTTTTATTTAAATTAGCGATAAAATACCGTAATACCTCTAGCATACTAGGTGTATTAATTGTTGTATTTTAGATTTATTCGAATTGGGCAAATGAACCGAAGTTGCTGTGTTTATGACAGTGTTGTGTTCGGTGGTCGTAAAACTCTAGCTCTGGGGTCATAAAACTCATGAGTTGGTCATTCTTTTTTTTGACACATCCAATATCGGTTTTAAAGGGGGTGCCAACTTTCTGGGGAAAGTGGCTTAAAATATACTC
The DNA here is from genome assembly GCA_963572235.1 of Caenorhabditis japonica. NCBI lineage: Eukaryota > Metazoa > Nematoda > Chromadorea > Rhabditida > Rhabditidae > Caenorhabditis > Caenorhabditis japonica. The sequence goes on along the minus strand of OY754344.1, from coordinate 3,377,700 downwards.
TTCGGTGGGGGATTTACGAATATCACATCGAAATCGCACGAAAAAATTTTTCTGATTTTTTATGAATTTTACAAAAAAAAATAGAAGACCACGGGGAGTACACGATTTGGCGCGAAATTCAAACGCCATTTTTCTTTTACATCATTTTTCTCCCGTCTTTTTCCAATATTTTTGCATTAATCTTTGGGAAATATATTACAAACATCATTTCGTGATTTCAGATAGCAAATTAATGCGTGTTGATCACAAAATTAATGATAAAACAAATTCGAAACAAAATTCTCATACCTTTAATTTTTTCCCGTTTTCCTGCTCACTTCCGCTTTAAAATCACTCTTTTATCTGTAACTTTTATATTCGAGCAAAAATTTTCACCAGAATATATTCAGAACGTTGAATCGAACGAAAGGCAAATATCGATTTTTCGATATTCATGACTAAAATGTGTTTTCGCGATTATCTAAAATTTTAATAAGCGATTAGAGCATGATTTATCGAAAATCGATGATAAAAACGAGGAAAATTACAAGAAAAATAAATATTTCTCGTGAAAATGGAAGTTTCTAGAAGCCGCGGCCGCGGGTTTCCTAGGCCACGGCCACCATTTTTTCGTGTACTCCTCGTGGTCTTCTATTTTTTTTTGTAAAAATCATAAAAAATCAGAGAAATTTTTTTGTGCGATTTCAATGTGATATTCTTAAATCCCCCACCCAAGAGTATATTTTAAGCAAATTTCCCCAAAAAGTTGGCACCCCCTTTAAACAACGACACATAATATTTGCAAGCTAATTGAAGAAAACTAAATATATTTAAAAGACACATAAAACTTGGAAAACGGTACGAAAATAAAAAATTATTGAATTCAAAATAAAAAAGTTCAATTATCGGAAAAAAACTGTGAGGAGGGGGGAGCCTACACCTCCCCATCAGTGGGGAGGGGGGAGGCTACACCTCCCCAGCAGTGGGGAGGTGGGGAGCCTCCACCTCCCCATCGGTGGGGAGGGGGGAGCCTCCACCTCCCCATCGGTGGGAAGGGGGGAGCCTCCACCTCCCCAGCAGTGGGGAGGTGGGGAGCCTCCACCTCCCCCAAAATGGGTAGCCCCCAAAAAGTGGGAAGCCCCGCTGCCAACCCTAGGTCGAACGGTTAGTCGTCTTGCACCACAATTTTGTTGCCGGGGTTCAGTGCCGCGCGACCGCACACTCTGCCCCGCCCCCTCCAGCGAGGAGAAAATCAGTACTTCGGGAGGCCAACTTTGAAGAGCCAAAACTCGAGAATCACTGAACATTTTGAAACGAAAATTTGGGAACATGCTAATATGAACAACTGGAATCTCACGTTGCGGTACCTAATCATACCACCAAGCTGCACGGGAAACATTCAAGTTTTTGGATGTCGGCATTTTTAATGGGTTCGAAAGGGTCATTAAGTACATTACTGGGCGAATGCAATTTCATTGACTACAAAATCAACCGGAAAGACAAAACATTGAAAATGCTTGTGGCTGTCTACAAAATATTTTGTTCGTCTGCAGGTAGATTTATCATCCGAAAATCTTTCATCAAATGCCTGGACTATGATAATCTTCTCTGTATTGACCATTTTGATGAAAGAAAAACACGAATGTTAATAATATTTTAATTTCTTTCTATTTGCTTCACGATCATCTATTTTTACAACTTGTTCATCGACATATTTTTATTATAGCCAATTACAATCAATACGTCTTTGAACACACTGGAAAGGTTCGAAAACCCATCATGAGACCATAAATGTCCATAAAAATACGAAGAACTGAAGAAGGCATGTATGCAAAAAAGAAAAAACAAAAATCGCCAGAGAGTGGGGGTCGAACACGCATGGTCATACACAGGTGGTGGGAGATAATGCCAAAACGGATCCGAAACGGATGGGACGTGAAATGGATCCATATATGATCCGATATAGATCCACGCGCCCCCGTGGAGGGAGCGTGGATTGTTTTGGCGTGGGTCGCTGTGGATCCACGCCGGCGTGGGTGAGGATGGAATATATATGGAGGGCGCGTGGATCCGTGGGAGAATGGAAACATATCGGATCTTATATGGATCCACGTGTCCCTCGTGGAGGGCTCGTGGAATTTGTTTTTGACGTTATGGAGAATGAATCCGCGTTTATCTGAAGCAGGGCGCGTGTATGTCAGGCTCTATTAGAAGGGCAGGCAACTTGGTAATTGACCATTGTAGCTGATATTGACCACCAAGGATCGGCTTAGCACCCCTTATAGGTTGATTTTGGTCCGATTTACTCAGTGGTTTGTAAAAAAACCTGGCAATTATCCTTGTATATGAGTGAACTAGTATAGTAACTAATATATAATTGTGTCGAAATAGAACTGTTCCAAAATAGAACTGTTCCGAAATAGAACTGTTCCCAAATAGAACCGCGTGAAATAGAACCCAGTCAATAAATCGAAAACAGGTCACGCCACTGAGTGGAACTTTTCCTGTTTGGCTTTTTATTCAATAGTCTTCACTCAATTGTGCTAAAACGCGCTAAAACGATGTACAGTTCTATTTCACACGGTTCTATTTCGCGTCAAGTTCTATTTCGGCACGATTCTATTTTGATAAGGTTCTGTTTCGAGGTAGCGCCTATTTATCAGATAAGTCCCCCACTTCTTCCTTTTTTTATTTTCCATATCAATATCGCCTTCCGCTATATCAGAATAGCCCCCCCCCCCCCACCTGATAAGAATAGCCCCCACCTGATAAGAATAGCAAAACAACAAGCGAAAATCGACCGACATCGAAAAGCAATCTCAATTAATTGAAGCTTCTAATAGAAGTGCACCATTCATAGCTCTTTCTACCATTTTTGTCGCTTTCGAAATAAGGAAAAGCTTCGAATCAGAACTTTATCAAAACAGAACTGTCCCGAATCAGAACCGTTTTCTTTCCAAATGGATACGTGTCAAAATTGTTGTATAATAATAAGCTAAATCAAATTCTCCAGTACAGAACAAGTATTTGTAATACCGTATTTACTCTATTTTTTGAGTTAGAGTAAATACCACATAATTCATTTTCGACATTTGTGGCTCATAAAATCGTTTTTCTTTTCCAATCATGTTGCTGATTTCACCATTACCATAGTTCTGATTTGGAAACGTTTTGATTCGAGATAGTCTGGGGACTACGATGGTGAGGGACAATGATTATTTATGCTGGGGTGGGGGCTTATATCCCACAGCAGGCATATGAAGTAAGTATTCGGGAAATTACGTCTCAAAATAATAAAATCCACGAAAAACTGGTGTCACCACGCTACGCCCCGCCCCTTTCCCGTGCAAAACATAAGGGCCGTCGGAACCCGTGAGGTGTCGGTCCACAAGAGAAGGTATACCCGCCGCCAACGATGGTGTTGCAAGGGGTTGGGTTAGAGAATTCTGAAGGGTGGGTGGGGAGCTCTGGAGGAAGGCTACGTGGCACGGTGTCACAGAGCTCACCGGCTATTTTTGGTTGTCTGGATACATGTGCTCATTGAGCATCTTGAGTGAAATCAATAAAAAATGGAAATTTCAGGAAGTCTAAAAATATCCACGTCCCACAAACGTCCCATCCGTTTTTGATCCGTTTCAAGTCCACGCTCCCACGTCCGCATCCTATCCGTGGGAGCGTGGATCATAATAGGATCAATATCGGATACATATAAAATTCCTATAAATTCCACGTCCCATCCGTTTCGGATCCGATATGGATTTCAAGCCCTTCACATGTGTATTCACAGAGCGCGCTCTCACCCCCTCGGCCACCACCTCGCTGTTTGGAAGAGGGGAAGCGAGCGCTTATAAAGGTGGCACCCCTTTTCGCTCCATCTTGAAGACGTCATAACTCCAGAAGACGGCAAAATCCGCAGTTTTTTTAAACTGGTTTCGATTCAGCAGGGTCTGGACTACCTACAGTGCGTCCAACAATTTTAGGACCCCCCTCGATTTTGGGGTCATAGACAAAACCGAAAAAGATAAGGTCTCGTTATTTATACAAGCCGAATCGCTCACTTCGGTGGAGCGCACTTGCATAGCAGCTCGCTGCGGGCCGCCGATTATATGAGCGGCCTCCGGGGGTTGGTAAAAGTGTGCATCGGTGGTGTACTGGTGTGCACTTCTCCCCGACGATCTCACAGGTGATGTGCGGTAGGCCTGCCGCAGGTGGTCGCCTGCTTTGAGGATGCTTTTCATTTACCGCGAAGGAGAGAGTTTGCGACAGGCCTGCCGCGACACCTGCAGCATGCCTACCGCGATACCTGCGGCATGCCTACCGCGACACCTGCGGCATGCCCACCGCGACACCTGCGGCATGCCTACCGCGAAATCTAGCAAGTGCGCTCCACCGAGCTTCGTTGATTTTATTTTCTTTTTCGAATTATTTTTTTCTGTTTTTCTTTAATTTTGTGCATAATCTCTTTATTTTTTTGTAAAAAATAATCAACCGAGTACAAATTAATAGAGTTTCGTGGAAATCGGTCTGAAAATGCTTTATCCTAGTCAAAAATCGATATGTTTCTAACATTCCGCAGTTTTCTGCTAATGGGGTTATTCACGAAATGGCAAAAAATGGCAAAAAACGGCAAAAAACTGCGCGAAAACTCGGAAAGTGCTCCGATTGACCTGAAATTTTGGGAAATTAGGGAGAAAACTCTCCCGGACATTACCCCAAAATTTCAGACAAAAATATCCATTTTGAGCATTTTCAGAAGAAAAAACAATATTTCTTAAAAATCGATATTTTGGTCTGAAATTTTGTGGGAATGTCCGGAAGAGTTTTCTCCCTCATTTCCCAAAATTTCAGGTCAATCGGAGCACTTTCCGAGTTTTCGCGCAGTTTTTTGCCGTTTTTTGCCATTTTTTGCCATTTCGTGAATAACCCCATAAAAGTTTTCTTTTTTATTGAAATCGGATATTTTGTTGGCCTCTCGCCTCTTTTCGCATTTTCTTTCGTGCTCAGTTTGCTGCCTGAATCGGCGTGCTGAACGTGGGCAGACGTGCCGATTAGCGGAAGTTTGCCGATTTTGACGGCAACTTACCGATTTTTGTGACAAACCGCCGATTTGGGAGCAAATTGCTACAACGTGCAGGCAAGTTCCCGCCAAAATCGGCAAATATCCGACGAAATCGGCAAATTGCCGCCAAAATCGGCGCTTCTGCCCACTGGCAGCACGCCGATTTAAGCGGCAAATCGCCAAAAATCATCTGAGTTTCTATTTCTTGTCTCCGCATGTGCCTTTCTTGGAAATATCCAAAATGTGGGAATTCCGTCGGGAATTTCCGATTCCGTTCGGAGAAAAAATGATTCTCCAAAAAAAAAACTGCCGTTTCCATCAGAAAAAAGTACATTTTTCCAGTCAAAAGTAGGCCTTTTTTTCGATTTTTCCGATTGAGAATCGGAATTCCGACGGGATATCGGAACAAGAATTCAAAATTTCGGAATTCTGACGAAAATCGGAAATTTCCGACGGATTGCCGCCTGCTCCGCATATGTTTCATATTAACAGTCAAATTTTCAGAATGGAAGACGAGCGTCAGAGCGACGAGCGACTGCCGGGGCGACGGGCGAGTTAAGCGATCAGAGCGGCGACTGCCGAACAGTTGGGTGAGTCTTTTAACAAATTAATTCTGGTAGACCTATTCGCGCTAGAAAAACCGTGCGCGCATTTAGTATTCCACCCTTCAAACGTGATCAATTGTCATCAAACGTCGGGGAAGACGATTTTTCGCCAAGTTTAGTGCAAATAACTCCAGTAGAAGCTGATAAAATGCTGGTTACACAAGTAACAATTATCGATTCAATTCTCTTGCCGGTTACAATAGGATTTATGATAGCCGGCAAGAAGATTGAATTGAAAATAACAAACAAAATAATTATATTTTCTATTAACACGCCTCGTGCAAAATTAAAAAACATTCATGTTAACAAAAAACAAAGTGGTATGCACCTGTTATGTTTTTTGCAACTTTGGGCTGCAGGAGAAGCGAGATTTTTCTCTTTAGACATGGAGTTAAGCGTTTATGTATTGCCTATTTCCAGCTTCTACTGAATCTATTTGTAATATGTTTGGAAAAAATTCTCGACCAAATGGTGTGAATCGATCAAGTTTGAATGATAGCAAACTGAAAGTACATATGGTATTTTCCGTACTTGGCAACCGGGCCGAGCGGGCCGACGACGGGCAGGCAAATAACTCAGCTCAGAACGAATATTTTTGGTTGAATGCGATGTTTATATCGAAGATCTCGGCGAGTTCCACAGCATAGGAATATAATATTGACAGTTTAGTTACTCGTCTTTCCATGGGCCGGTAAATCGGTCCGGTTCGCCTATTTTTTTTCCGGCCCGTGACAAAGGAAGTGAATGAACTGTCAATATTATATTCCAGTGTTGTAGAACTCGCTTTATTTTAAATATCTCATTCAACAAAAATATTCATTCTAATTTTAAGCTAAATTATTTGCCTGCTCGCTTGCCAAGTATGGTGTTTTCAAGACTCGCACCGCCGAGAATCTTCAATTTTCCTTTATTTTTTGGATGCGAGCATTTGTTCTCATTGAATTTTTAGCAAGTTACCGCCTAAATCAGCACGTATCGCCACTGGCAATGGCCAGCACACCGATTTTGGCGACACTTGGCTGATTTTCGCGACAATTTGCCGCTTTTGACGGTAATTGGTGGATTTTTGCGGCAAATTTCTGATTTTAGGTAAATAGCGGCAAATTGGCTGCGCGTGACAGTAATTTGATCTCTAAAGTCGGTCAGTCGCTGAAAATTCTCTAATGCTGGGTCCAAAGTTAAAGAAGTTCCTGAAATCAGTATTTTTTAATCCAAAGTTCCACAAAAAATCCCAGAAGTAACAATCAATCACAGCGGAAACCAACGTTATCGTAGTTGCTTCGCTGCAAGACCTTTTATTTTTAAACTTGAATTTTCCCACAGTTGCTCAATTTGATTTTTTTTTACGGGACAATTCAAATCTAAAAATAAAAGGTCTCGCAGCGAAGCAACTAACGTCGGTTGCAACTGTGACCGCCTGTTATTTCTGGGAATTTTTGTTGAACATTAGACAACAAAAAACTCCTGATTTTAGGAATTTTTTGAACTATGGACGCGGCATGAGGTTTGCTGTGGTGGCAACTGTATACGCAAACTTTGGGCTATATTTGCTAATAGCCGTTTTCGTGACTATTAAAAGAGTGCATTCAGCGTTCTGCCTGCTCCTCTTCGAAATTCTTATTTTAGGACTCGGGTCGGAGGCAACAACGTGGCACAGAAGTGGTAGCAATGGAAAAGCAGTCCAGAGCCACGAATACTTTACAAACTAATACAACGGCATGTCTTTCTATTTGTAAGGGATATCTATCCCTTTACCGTATTATCAATACGTCACTTTGTACTATGCTCCCAGGGTGACTCACACATCACTTAGAGCCCAGGATACAGTCTATTGGAGAAGCCGTCCAGGACAGACAGATAGATTGTGTTTTCCCACTCCATTATCCCTTCACACGCTAACTTGATTATTGCAGGCAGGAAACGATTTGTCGGCGGCTCGTCACAATCACACAATATCTCTCCGGCGGACACGGTCAAGGAGCGATGATAAATTCTCTTATTGTGGTTAACGATTGTCATGAGGTTGCCCTTGAGCAACTCCCCCACACATTCCCCTTTGCCCCGCCCATTTGACTGTGGCCTTTTAATCCCCCATTACGGAACCTCTTGGCTTCCAATTCTAACCAACTACTGAAATAAACTGCTGCCCCGCACCACCCTCTTCAGTGGCAGCAGCGAGTGGGACCGCCCGAGTGCGGTCCAAAGTAAGTCTTTCCACCACGGGGTTTTAGTTTTTTTTTGGTAGCTTAGGTTAGGGATAGGGCACTAGTTGGGAAATTTTTGAGATTTTTAAGTTGAGCCGCACGATGAATATGAGATTTCAGTTAGCCGTCCGATGAGGTTTTTGAGTTTCCGCGCGATGAAAATTGAGTTTGAGTTAGCCGCGCGATGAGAGATTACGTTTTAAGAAAAGATTGAGTTTTGGAAAAGTGAGCAGAAAAGCTGCCACTAGGGTACCCTGCGGCGCAAGACGCACATTAGAGCCTAGGTTCAGGGCGCCCAATTGGGCCTAGGTAATAGTGCTGCGTGTAGTTTCAAGTTTTTTTTTAGTGAGTTATCGCGTCAGCTTTTTGAGTTAATGAGAATTTTGAGAAATAAGAGAAATAAGTTTATGATTTGAGAATATGGATAAATTAGTGCGAAGATTTGTGGTTCCCAACAGTGCGCCCAGAAGCCCCAGCTATGGATGGGTTAGCATATTATAGCTGGTATAGTAAAAAATTAAAAAAAATTAAAAAAACATAAAACATTTTTATATAGAATTAGTAGTCAAAAAAAATCAGTAAGGTCAAGTTTACTTAGTGTAACAAAAAGTGAGTCAGCCTCTGCCTGCACCCTTTCGGTAATAGCGCTTTAAATAATTAAAAATGTAGCAAGCACAGTAGACCCCGCCTATTTTTTAGTTTCCTCACCAAATATCCAATCATCCCCTTGCTATTTTGTTTTCTATATTTTTCTTTCCGTATTCTTGTCGGTTGAAGCAGCCTTGCTTACGGCACGCCACAACCGTTCTACGCTATACCGTCCTCTTTGAATATTTATAAAAGAACAATCCGCCTAATGGAAATTTTTAATTTTATTTTTGTTTCCTTTTTATTTTTTCCGTTCATTTTTCCTCTTCTTTTCTCGTCATTTCACAATACCAATCTTTTGATGATCCAATCAAAAAATTTTTTTTTCCCCCTTTTCCCTTTTTTTCTTGATTTATATTTTTTCTTTTTCTTTTTTTAATCTCCTTTCTTTTCCTTTTTTTTGCTCTAAATCGCCTTCATCCAATTTCCTCTTTACTTGCTTTATACGTCTACATTCCGCTAAAAACACCCCTGTTTATGGCGTCCATTTTTGAGCGATGATAACTCTGCTTTCCGTTAAACGGTTTACCTTAGCCAACGAAGAATTTTCATACGTCTAATCGTTTTAGCAAAGTCTCGTTAATTTCTCATTCTTCTCTGTATACGAGCAATCTTCCTCCTCGCTTCTTACGTTTCATCATCCTTCCGCCAAAAGTTTTTGACACAGCCAACGAAGACTTCTCGGACGGCCTGCGAGCGCCAGCCGGGGATATTCAGGCAGTGTTTTCTTCCAGAATCACTATTTCAAGCCGACATGCGAGGGGCAGGCGAACCACCAAATTTTTTTTTTAATTATCGCATTAGAAAACTTTGTCGAAGAGTATACCTCGACCAGCCACTCCAGAAATCAACAAAAAACTTTCAGTTGAGATCACCGCATCAGCAACTTCTAGAGAGGACAGTCCCCAAACAAAGACCCCGCTCATGGTTACCAAAAAAATATGTAAATATTTTTGCGCCAGTCGAACCGATAACGATAACTAAAGGAAACTCACCTCCCCAACAGGCTTTCTTGGAAATAAAAATTTCTCTTCCGAGTTCCGTCGGAAATTTCCGATTTTGTAATTTTCTCTTCCGATGTTCCGACGGAATTCCGACTTTTTCATTTTCATTTCCGAATTTCCGTCGGAATTCCGAAATTTCAAATTCTCGTTTCGATTTTCGTCGGAATTCCGACTTCCGACGGAATTCCGATTTCCGATCGGAAAAATCGGAAATGAACCTGAATAAGCCCATAAAATGTTAAATTAACCACAAAAATTTTTAAAAAATTAAGGAAAGATACGTAGACTCGTGTTTTAATTAAGAAGTTTGTGTCATGGACATGGTCGAATTTTTTTCCAAAAAAAAACAGATTTTTTGCACCAAATTTCGACAGAAAACATGTTTTTTTTCCAACATCGAAAAAAAAAATTATTTCCGACGGAAACGGAAATCATTTTGTCTCGGAACGGAATCGGAAATTTTTTTCGGAAGTGAAACTGCCTCGGAACCGGAATCGGAAATTTCCGACATCGGAATTCCGACTTTTCGGAAATTTCCGAGAAAGCCTGCTCCCCAATTAACTGTTCTTTTTTTTTCCCGCTGAGTCCTACATCAACTTCGTGAGTTCTTTTCCTTAATTCCGCAAACGTCCTAGCACAAGCAACGCTTTCCGCTGTAGCCAATAACCCTGCCCTAGCAGCCCGAAAACAGATAGGAAAGTCAGATCTCCAGGCCATGCACATCGGCAGTGGGTTTCTGGCGGTTAAATCCTGTTCAGCAATCAAACCTAGTTATTTTGAGTTTATCCCATTACAACCCCAGGGCTATTCCAAATCACAAATGAAGGTCACACTTCCAACAAACGTCATTATCACTACCTTTATTGACCTCGACACCAGAATTATCACCAGTAGGGCATATCCACTAGACTGCAGTTTAGTTACCAATTTCGAATACATAATTAACGAAACTCTGTTCTCTTTAAATCCGAAAACGCTAGAGATTAGTAAAAACCTCAACTTCCATCCGCAGGAAGTATCTAGTGCTGCTTATTTTACGACCACTCTTCTCAAAGATAACCCAGTAATTTTCCACAACATGATAATAGGATCGTTGCCTGAAAACATACTGGAGACGCACTATAACGAGATTGGGAAGCAATGCAAGGCTCGCCAGAGGCTATTACTCGATTAATTTCGGCCCACACCGACCCAACGTCCGGTCCAATTTCCTCAGCCGGAATTGAGCAAGCTTTTGATTTCAGCCAAGCGCATCTTTGATATTGTCTTCTTTATTTGGACGTTAACATGTACCACTGTCCTCACAGTCGCCGTCGGGTTAGCCGTTCTTCGTGGAGTCGCTCATTTTTACCTCGACCCGGCTCATATCACTTCGCAACACCCATAAACCGCCGACTCCCGAGCACCGCCCTAGCGAGACCACGGCCGCAGCACGCGAGCGCTCTGACTGGTTTTCGAGACACAGTAATAGTCCAAAGAACTTGGAGACATTGGGAAAGTAATAATGTCCACTCTCCGAAACACATGGATCTATTCAAAAAAGCAGTTTGACAAAACTTGAAAGCAATTTCGAAAAGACTACGAACCCACCCGACGACCATTTTTGACAAAGAACTGTAATCAAAAGGTAAGTCTTTCAAATTTATGACAACTGAAATCAATCGACCCGAGGCCGTTATCCAGGATATTTGGAGACTCTCTCAAAACAGCCCTGCCGTGTTCATCTCAATCAGATCGAAAAAATCGTGGATGTTTCGGGCCCAGCCATCACTACACTTAACGACGAGTCAGGTTTGAACACGGACACTTCAACTCATTAAAGCGCAAACCAGGAAGACGGACGCAGATGCAGCTTTATCAGTGAAGATGACACGGCAAAAAATTGAAAATCTATATCGTCTTTTCCTCGATATTAATCAAGAGCCCATGCCCGCTTCGTTCTTAACGTTGGAGTTGAATTTAGCAAACGATCCAACGCGTACTTTAAATACAACAACCTCATCGTCGCTCATGAGTCTTGCGACATCATCCGAGGTTACGTCGATCCAATTCAGGCTGCAAGACCTGGATTGTTTTGTCCCTCTCCCTGTATTCCGCCCACAAATACTGCCTACCGATCCAACATTTTAAAATAGAGAAGTTTTAAAAAACTTAGAGATACGTTTCGCTCATTTTACTGTTACTACTGTTTTTTAACTAAAGAAAACATTCGTGATAATTCCCCAAGTCTTTCGAACATTGATAAGGTTTTGTATCCGAGGACCAGGGACGGTCCTCGCCTAATAGTAAGGGGTATGGTGTAAGGGATATCTATCCCTTTACCGTATTATCAATACGTCACTTTGTACTATGCTCCCAGGGTGACTCACACATCACTTAGAGCCCAGGATACAGTCTATTGGAGAAGCCGTCCAGGACAGACAGATAGATTGTGTTTTCCCACTCCATTATCCCTTCACACGCTAACTTGATTATTGCAGGCAGGAAACGATTTGTCGGCGGCTCGTCACAATCACACAATATCTCTCCGGCGGACACGGTCAAGGAGCGATGATAAATTCTCTTATTGTGGTTAACGATTGTCATGAGGTTGCCCTTGAGCAACTCCCCCACACATTCCCCTTTGCCCCGCCCATTTGACTGTGGCCTTTTAATCCCCCATTACGGAACCTCTTGGCTTCCAATTCTAACCAACTACTGAAATAAACTGCTGCCCCGCACCACCCTCTTCAGTTATTGTTTCATTTTATCACAACTTTAAATAAAACTATTGTTCAAAGATATGATTATTTATGTATTACTTGAATAAAGTGAAATTCCCCCTCCCAAAGCATCTTTTCACCTACAACAGGCCTACCACGAACGACCAGGGTGGCCGCGGCAGGCCAAATGCATCCTTCGCGGCAGGTCTGCTGCATCCGTTAGTATCGCGGCAGGTCGAAAGCGGGTTCGGGGTATGCATGCCGCAGGCGATTTTTCGCGGTCGGCCTGAAGCAGGCCTGCCGCAGGCATCTAGCGAGGTACTCTTTTCACCTGCCCGCGAGCTGCTTTCGACCTGCGGCAGGCCTACCGCAAATCACCTGTGCTTGAGGTGTGGATTCGAATCCTTCCTCATGTTTTTCTTTTTTTTTTTTCTTGTTTTGACCCACATAAGACATATCAGAACAATAAAAATTGGCTACAAATACCATTAGAAAAGCACATTTTCGAAGTTATGTGTGTTGGTGGAGGACTTAAAAAAAATATTATTTCAATTTTTTTTTTCGAACCACTTCAAATTATTTTTATATGTGAAAAAGTATTTTTCACAATTTCTGGTGTATTTAATACGTTCTGAGTACTATTTTTAAACTCAAAAACACTAATAAATGAGTGAGATAGTGAAAAATCTGTTCGAAAGAAGTATCTCAAAAGATTTTGGACTGTATCATTTTTTCAGACTTAAATTATATATTTTTTTAAATATTTTAGCTAGAAAAATAAGAGAGAAACATTTAAAATTGAAAGAAATAAGTGTGCAAATGGAGAGAGAAGAAATAGCATTAGAAACAGAGAGACCCAGAGTCAGCAAGCGCGCTCCAGCACAAGTGAGCGATTCGGCTTGTGCAATTAACGCAGCGTAAAAGATATGAAAAATCTGTGAATGCAGTTCGATTTAGAATTAAAAATAACCTCCAGGACCAATTTTTTATAATCCTACCATTTCTCGTCCCCGCACACGACAAAAAAGTCCTATTTTTGACTATCCAAAAATTAAAGGACCCCCTGAGAATTTGGGTGTGTGGATGATTTTTAGACCATACAAGCCTGGCTGAATCAAAAACTATTTTTGATCTTTTCTCATCTCTAAACTGTTTTTTATTTGACCTTATCCTCTACCCGGAGGCGAACGCAACGTCATGTTGCCAGCCGCGAACAAATCTCCTCGAGAGCGTTCATTCCGCGTGTCTCGTGTGGCGCAGGCGGTAGCACGCTTGCCCGTCAAGTTTTTATTTGGCCGCGGGTGCTGAGTTCGACCCCGCCATGCGCCTTTGACACAGACACACAAAGATCCTCAGTTACAAACCCAAACGGAATTTTATATATAAGGATGATTTTTTACTTAAATTTTATTTTCATCAACTTCATATCGTTCAAAACTATTTCTAAACTTATTTGTCGTAAACGTATCATATGTTTTTTTGTTTAAAGTCATTTTTCATGGAATGGTTACACAAATGCCAATAAAACACATTAATTGTTAGAAAATCAGTTTAAACGCAAAAACAACGTTCAGCAAATTGAAAGATTATCAGTAATTAATATCTCCGCCGTTTGTCTGGATCACTTTGATCACCCTGTTAGGCATTCTCGCCACCAACATCTTCAACTCGGCTTCTGTGCTTGCATCCCATTCAGCCTTGATAACATCCTTGAGGTCCTGGATGGTGTTGAACTGTTTTCCGTGATGATAGGCGTGACGGACAAAAAAAAACACATAGATTCGCGATGGGTTGAGATATGGGCTACAAGCTGACCATTCGTTTCTTCGTTTCGAAGCAAACCAATTCCTTGTAGTGTTGCTGTAGTGAATTGCGGCGTTTTCCTATTGGAAGATGTGGATGTTGTGTCGTTTGCGGAAGCTTCTGCTTCTTCCCGTAATTGATAGGATCATTGACATAGCGACGAATAGCATTCCGGCTTCTTCCAAGTTGGCGAGGCATCTCATGCAGCTTCCTTCCCAGTTTGTGCATCACATCTACGTCGGCCTGTTCCGAGTGAGGAAAGGAACGCGAGCCATGATCGAATGAATGTATCGCAGGCATACTTTTAGGATAATAACCAATTCAGCTTATGTTTACGGTAGATGCACTTCAAACTTTCATCACAAACGACATTACAGTAAGCATAGAAAACCCAGCTCATCACAACAACAAATCTTACATAGCCCATACGTTCTTCAACTCGAACCTGTGATGTTCCGAACTACATCCTTCACCACTACCAACTGAGCTATTTGTTGAATACGCAAACATACAAATTACATGAGAAGTCTACTAAAGCTGCTCGAAAATACAAAATATGTAGAAAATATGTAGTCTAAAACAATATAGACATTAGTTGCCGAGCGCAATTCACCCACCAACCCCTTCTTCAAAGGCCCGCGCGTCTCAACGCAACGACACTCCGTTGTTCCGGTCGTGCTCGGTGTTTAGCGCCACGGGCGGATTGATTCTGTTTTAGAGCGGTCTAGGTTTTTTTTGTTTTTGTTTTTGTTCTAATTTTGTCTTTCTTTCATTGTTCTCTTTTGTTGATCTCTTTAATTTTTATCATAAATTCGCTTTTTATTCCCCGCCTTCGTCTATTTTTACTCGGAACCCGGCCGTTTTGGATAAAACGGGCCAACTTGGGGGCCGAATCGTCGTTTTTTGTTTTTCCCTTCTCTGTCAAGTTTTTGTGGGTAAATCCACGAATACTACCGGCTGTTTGGATAAACGCCCGTAGTGTGGAGGAATCTATAGAAACTGGACACACTTTGATTGGATAATCATTGTGAAACGCTGATCAGATTATTTGAATAAATAATTTGCAGTGGTCGTGGAAAAGCAACAGTCGAAGATGGAGGATTGCTGCGAAAGTGTGCTGAAGACGAACGAGATGGCGGCATTGGATCCGATGGACGGAAGTGGCACGAGCTCGACGAAGAATTCGGAGCGGACCAGCGATGAGCTGCTGGTGAGTGTTAAACAAAGACGAAAACTTTTCAAAAACTTTGCGCGGTTCGTGGATGCGGCCGACGAAGTAGAGAAAAAAGTGATGGAAAAATTGTTGTCGGTGCAAATGTGTACCGAAAGACAACGAGATATGATCGTCGGACCGATAGAAAAATTCCGAAAAGAATTGTGCGAACGGTTTGAAGAACTTGGTCGTGATAAGTGGCCGCGCACAGTGCTCAGGCTGATGAGAGAGCAGAATGTGGAGACAGTGGAAGAAATAAGAGAGTTATGTGAGCGAGGACGCCGTGAAGGAAAAAGCTCTACGAGCGAAAAATTGAAAAATTATCAGAATAACATGACGGTTTTGCAGACGGAGAACGAGCGACTCCAGGAGCGAATTCGCAAGTGCGAATCGGAGAAGCTCGCCGCCGAAAAACGACTGCGAAAAGCGCAACGTGCGTTTGAGGCAGAGAAGCGGACCGCTGAGGGACTCAAAGCAAACCTGCAGCATGCAGCTGGTGAGTTCGAAATTTGCCGTGTACAAGACGAAAAGCATCAAATAATTCAGAAGCGCTCGCGGAGAGCCAGCGGATCGCCGACCGACTCGAGAAGATCATCGCTACGATCACGGACACGGGAGCAAAGCCAAGGTACGTTAGAGGAAGAAGAGAGCGGGGATGACTGGCGCAGAAAAGTGAACGGATGGGACATCCAGCGAGAGAAGGCGGTGCACAGCGAGAAAACTGAAAATAGGCGGATAAAAAACGCGGGCAGTTTGAGTGGTTCGGAGAGGAGTGAGATGAAGGGAATGGTCGAGTGCATGAGTCGAATGATGAAATCATCGGCTCTGCCCGAGCCAAGATGTTTTGACGGTTCCGGAGATTTTGGAGAGTTAAAAAGAACGTTTTTGCTGAAGTATGGTCAGGTGACTAGCGGTGATGACGAGCTCGTGGCCATTTTGGAGGATAAATTCCTGAAAGGCTCAGCAAAGGCACTGTTCAAATCACTAGCGAGAAGATATGAGAGACCGATTAAAAGCCTTTTTGATGAGTTCGAGATGAAACTGAGAAAACGGCAGGGTGACAGCAAGGCTGAAGCGTTAAATGAATTTGATGGGCTCAAAAGGGAAAAGTCAAAGAAAATGTGGGAGTACCTGACGGAAGTGGAAAAATGGTCAAAGTTGGCGTACCCAGAAGTGAGTGAAGAAACATTGTCGCAGATGCGAACGACGAAACTCATGAAGGCAGTGAGAGACGATGACACTCTACACCGCATGCTCATAATGAAGCGCCTGGAGATCCCGCTGAGACACCAATACGAAAATCTCAAGGACATTGTGCTTCAGCAAGAAAACGAGAAAAGAAGAGCCTACGGACAGAAAAAGAGAGAAAATGCGGTGGTAAGAGGAAAACCGTGGATGGACAGGGCTGACGAACGCCGCAACAACCCGCACAAAGAAGATCGGAAAGATGAGTTTGAGCCAAATCAGAGGGAAAGAAACCGAGACATTGCGAACACAAAATGTTTCCGTTGTGGGGCTGTGGGCCACATGGCACGACAATGTACGTCGAGGCCGGTGCAGAATGTGGATGCAGAAAAAGAAGCAGTGGGAGCAGAAATGGTCGAAATGGTGGATATCCTGGGGCAGAAAAGAAGAATAGTGATCGACAGCGGAGCGGTGGTGTCGGTGATGTCCACCGGAGCTTGGGAACGGTTAAAGAGGAAGTGTCCAGAGTGGGAGGAAAAAGTAGAAGTTTTGGCAAAACCGAATTTTTCGCTAGTCGACGCGTCAAAGGCAAAGATGCCAGTGAGGGAGCAGATAAAGGTGGAGATCGGGATCAGAGGGCGAAAGGCGGTAGTAGTGTTCCAGCTAGTGGAAAACGAGTTGGATATTTTCCTGTTGGGAACAAACTCTTTCGAAACCGTTGGTGTCGAACTGAAGTGGAAAGCGGAAAGAGCGGTGGCGCGGGCAGCGCGGAAGCTCAGAGTACCACCACAAAGTTGTGCTCAAATCGCGGTAAGGACGGAAGCGGATCTGGGAGACGTTATCCTGCTGGAATCCGAGAAAGAATGGGTGCCGACGAGTCTATGCTCGAAAAATGAAGATGGGAACGTGACAATCTTGGTGTCGAACTGGAAAGACCAGCCGCTGCTGATCAAGAAGAATCAAGTGATCGGTGTGGGCTCTCGAGACTGGGCAATGTGTAAGCCCGAGGTAGCACAAGCCGCAATAAACATGATGGAGTTAGACAGAAAAATTCCGTTGGAAGGGGCCAGGAAAAAAGAGGCGGTTTTAAAGATCTTGAAAGAAAACGGCGAAATTCCGGAAGGAAAGATTGAGAGAATAGTGGCAGAGTTCAGTGATATCTTTGCAATTGAAGATAACGAACTGACACAGACGAACATGACCGAATGTGCGATTGAACTCGAGAAAGAGGAGCCTATTCGGCAGAAATGCCGACCGGTTCCGTTGGCTCTGCAGGAAAAAGTTCGGGGGATGCTCAAGGACATGGAAGAGAGATGTGTTATCAAAAAGTGTAGGTCTCCATGGGCGAGTCCAGTGGTTCTGGTTAAGAAGAAAGACGGGAGTATAAGAATGTGTGTCGACTACAGGAAGTTGAATGCAGTGATTAAGTTGAACGCTCATCCACTGCCACACATTGAATCCACCTTGCAAGCGCTCAGAGGGAAGAAGTGGTTTACAACGCTAGACCTGATGGCAGGTTATTGGCAAATACCTATGGAGGAGGAATCAAAGGAGAAGACGGCTTTCACAGTACTGAACGAGCAGTATCAGTTTGAGGTCATGCCATTTGGATTAGCAACGAGCCCAGCGGTGTTCCAAGCCACAATGGAGGAAGTATTGGGAGAATGGATAGGGAAATCAGTGCACGTGTATATCGATGATATTCTAATTGCCAGCGAAACCGAAAATCAGCATGCCGAAGACTTGGAGAAAGTTTTGAGACGAATCCGAACGTGCGGACTCAAATTGAAAGCACAGAAATGCAAGATTGCGCAGAAAGAAGTGGACTATCTGGGACACGTCATCGACGAGAAAGGAATCCGGACAGATGAAAAGAAGGTGGAAAAAATGGAGAATTTTCCTGCGCCAAAAGGTCGGAAGGAACTTCATTCGTTCTTGGGGTTGTGTGCGTATTATAGAAGTTTTGTGATGAACTTTTCTGCGATTGCGGCACCGTTAACACCGCTGACGTCACCCAAAGTGGCGTGGAGATGGACGGAAGAACAGCAGAACGCGTTTGAAGAACTGAAGAAAAGAATGACGACGGCGCCAGTATTGGCACAGCCGGATGTGGAGGCAGCCCGAAGCTTCGAGAGACCGTTCTGTATTTTTACGGATGCATCAGACCAGGGAGTTGGAGCGGTGTTGGCTCAGAAAGGAATTGACGGAAAAGTACACCCGATCGCGTTTGCGTCCAAGGCACTTACGCCAGCAGAAAAGAACTACCACGTCAGTGATAAGGAGGCACTTGCCGTGTTGTTTGCAACCAGGAGGTTCAAACACTTCATTTTTGGATGTCCGACGACAGTATACACCGATCATCAACCGCTTACTAGCTTGTTCAAGGCGAAAAATCTAGCTGATAGACTGTTGAGATGGTCAATGGAAATGCAGGATTTTGCATTGAACATCGTCTATCTGAAAGGGAAAGCGAATGTGGTCGCGGATGCGCTCTCGCGAGGAGGAGCACAAGAAGTGGAGGAGATGAAGGAAGTTCAAGAACAGGCCATGATGGACATTGTCAAAGTCATCAATGCGGTGCAGGTGATTAAAGAAGAGGATAGAAAAAACTCTAGTTGGAGGGAAATTTTGGAAAAGAACCGTGGATGGAGTGAGATCATTGATAGGTTGGAAAAGGGAGAACAAGAAGGGATCGTTGACGTTCCGGGAGACGGGAAACGGGAACTTCGGGAGTTCATGTTGGTCAGAGGAGAGTTAATGATGGTAACGAAATACGGCACCACGTTGAGAGTTGTTCCGGAAGAAAAGAGAAAAAGTGTGTTTGAAGAGGCTCATGCAGGAAGATTTGGTGGCCACTGGGGGCCCGAAAAGATCAGCGCGATGCTAGAACGGAAGTTTTGGTGGCCAAGAATGAAAGCATGGATTGGGAAGTGGTCAAAAGAATGCCAACAGTGTTTGTGTGGGAACGCAAAACCAACTTTAACCGCTCCGCTAACGCCGATTGAAGCTAGTGAACCTCTGGAGATAGTGGCTCTAGATTTGCTTGATCTTGGAAGGAGCAGCCACGGAAACCGTTATGTGTTGACAATAATCGATTTATTCAGTCGATATGCGGGAGTATGCGCGATTCCTGATAAATCCGCGGAAACAGTGGCAAAAGCGTTCACGGAATCTTGGATGCTAAAAGAAGGTAGAATTCCGAAATCGATTCTGACAGATCAAGGCTTAGAATTCGCTAATTCGACGCTAGAAAAAATCGCAAAAATGTCCAACATTCGGCTGATACGGACAAAAGGCTACCACTCGAGAATGAATGGGGCTGTCGAGCGATTCAATCGAACAATTCAGACGGTCCTAAAAAAAATTACGGTGATCCCGTCAGAATGGGACGAGAAATTGCCCTACGCAGTGTTCGCATATAATGTATGCCGCCACGAAACTACGGGAGAAAGTCCGCATTACTTGATGTACGGAAGAGATGCGCGGATTCCGATGAAATCGGATCCGGAAGAGGAAATTGGGAGGTATCAGGTGGACCTGGATGACTACCGATACCGGCATGCAGAACAGATGCAAATGGCGCACGAAGAAGCAAGGGAGCATGTGAGGAAGGAGCATGAGGCTGCCAAAAAGTGGTTCGACAATAAGCACAAAGTGCAGAACAGAAAATTTCCGAGAATGGGAGACAGAGTACTTGTCAAAGTACCTGCCGAAAAACTAGGCGCGCGGAATCCAAAACTGGTAAACGAGTGGCGAGGGCCATATCGAGTGGTGAACACCACCGAAAACTCGGCGGAAGTGGTTCCGATTCTGGGAGGCGGCGAAAAACTTTGGGTTCCATGGGAACAGACGAGAGTGGTACCGGTCGAAGTGCCAGACGTTCAAATAGAAACGAAGAAAAAGAGGGGGAAACGAGCGGTGCGAACAATGACAGTCAACTGTGTGAATTCTGCCGAAAAACACGATTTTAGTGTTGAAAACACGAATGGTTTTTTCAGAAACGTGGTCAAAGACGGATGCAACTGTGCGGACCGAAAATGTTCCATCCGCGAACAAGCAGTGGAGTGTCGGACCGCAGAAGAGCTCTCCAAGCGGATTGGCGCCCGGATGCGGAAAGTGGAAGGTGCGGATGCATCTCTGCTGATCGCAAGCTCGGAATTCAAAGAGCAATTGGGAGTAGGAGAACGGAAGGAAGCACTCTACCGATTCTCACAAGTCTGCACGGACCACGCCGAGCTGGTGATGTCGGGCGGAAAAATGGACGAAGAATGGAAGCAAGCGGCAGAAGAGCTGAAACGCGAGGTGATGGAAAGGAACAAGCCGAAGAAAGCGAAGATTGCCGAGAAGAATATCGTCGTGGGGCCAAGGCAAGGATGGAGGTCCCGGAGCTACTATGAGTTTCGAAACGGAGCTACGGAGGCATGGGCGGAGCGTTTCGACTGGAGCGAGGTTCAAAGCGTCATTTTCCTAACGTCACTGACGAAAGATTCGGCGGAGAACGAGAAGACGCTGGCGCTCGTGGAGAAAATAGCAAAGGACGTCACAATAATGACCATACTTCCGGTGCAATTCGAGGGGAACTTTCTGGAGTTAGCAGCCATAGCGGAATATTGGTCAGGAGCTCTCAAAACTACTATCAATGCGCGCGTTGTCGATCCGGTGAAACCGGTCGGGAGTCGACAGACACCGCTGATTTTGTCGGCGCCGGAGATATTCGAGTCGCGGGACAGTTTGATCGAATACATGGAACTCGCCGTGCCGGACCACGAAGCTCTTGTGAGACTGAGGACGGAGTCGGTGGCGGAACCGCACATGAAGAGAAAACGGGTCGAGGGACGCGGACACGCCGCAGCGAGCACGTGCACTGCCAACACCTCTACACCATTTCATCGTTGACTGCAAGTTTTTAATTTCTTTCATCGTTGACTGCAAGTTTTTAATTTCTTTCATCGCTGACTGCAAGTTTTTTTTTATTTCTCTTATTTATCCAGTAGTTAAACTATATGTTGGGCCATTGTGCCATCAATGAGTGTAATTTTTAAAGAATAGTAAGAAAGTTTGAGCACATAGGCTCTATTAGGTTTAAGAATTTGTTTGTTTTGATTTTATCTAGCTTTTATTGTTATATTAAGGTGGCTAGAATAAGTTAGAAGAGCAATAAGATTGGTTCGGTAAGGAGAAGAATGTAAGTCGTTTGAGCGCGTGTTGTGCCAGCACCGGCCAGGGGTCCGGCTCTTCAGACGGGGGGGAAGTTGCCGAGCGCAATTCACCCACCAACCCCTTCTTCAAAGGCCCGCGCGTCTCAACGCAACGACACTCCGTTGTTCCGGTCGTGCTCGGTGTTTAGCGCCACGGGCGGATTGATTCTGTTTTAGAGCGGTCTAGGTTTTTTTTGTTTTTGTTTTTGTTCTAATTTTGTCTTTCTTTCATTGTTCTCTTTTGTTGATCTCTTTAATTTTTATCATAAATTCGCTTTTTATTCCCCGCCTTCGTCTATTTTTACTCGGAACCCGGCCGTTTTGGATAAAACGGGCCAACTCATTGTTAAAAACGAAAAAATATCGTCAAAAAAATTACCCGCACACCCAAATTCTCAGGGGGTCCTATAATTTTTGGACAGTCGAAAATACGACTTTTTAGTCGTGTGCGGGGACGGGACATGGTAGGATCATGAAAAATTGAGCCTAGGCGTTATTTTTGATTCTAAATCGAATTGCATTCACAGATTTTTCATATCTCTTTCGGTTTTGTCCGGGACCCCAAAATCGAGGGGGGTCCTAAAATTGTTGGACGCACTGTATGACACAAGTTTCATAAAGATCTCAAAGCCCGTCCAAAATGACTTCCCTTGTCAGTAATTTTTGAATTACGATAATTTCCTACTTAAAGGGGGTGCCAACTTTCTGGGGAAAGTGGCTTAAAATATACTCTTGAGTGGGGGATTTACGAATATCACATTGAAATCGCACGAAAACAATTCTCTGATTTTTTATGATTTTTACAAAAAAAAATAGAAGACCACAAGGAGTACACGAAAATCGTGGCCGTGGACTAGGAAACCCGCGGCCGCGGCTTCTAGAAACATCCATTTTCACCAGAAGTATTTATTTTTCGTGCATTTTTCCTTGTTTTAATATCGATTTTCGATAAAACATGATCTAATCGCTTATTATAATTTTAGATAATCGCGAAAATACAGTTTAGTAATGAGAGTCAAAAAATCGATATTCGCCTTTCGTTCGATTCATCGTTTTAAATAATTTCTTGTGAACATTTATTGTTCAAATATAAACGTTACAGATAAAAGAGTGAATTTAATTTGGAAGTGAGCAGGAAAACGGGAAAAAAGAAAAGGTATGAGAAATTTTGTTCCGAATTTGTTGTATCGTTACTTTTGTGATCAACACATGTTAATTTGCTATTGTAAAACACGAAATGATGTTTGTTCATTATTTCCCCAAGATTAATGCAAAAAAAATGCGAGAAAGACGTGATAAAAATGTCGAAAAAGAAAATGGCGTTTGAATTTCCCGCCAATTCATGTACTCCACGTGGTCTTCTATTTTTTCTTGTAAAATTCGCCAAAAATCAGAAAATTTTTTTGTTCCATTTCGATGTGATATTCGTAAATCTCCCACCCAAGAGTATATTTTAAGCCACTTTTCCCAGAAAGTTGGCACCCCCTTAAAAAAAATTATTTCCACCATTTGAAACATGTTATTTTTCAACAAGCCTCGCTGTATCAAAAACTACTTTTGATTTTTTTGTTGTTTCATTTTTTTTTGTCTTTTTTGGTTTTTCTTTTTTTTTCGCGATGCAGGAGTATGCGGAAAAATGATTTTGAAAAATCGTAAGAAATCTATATTGTCCATTCGCAAAGAAAGCAAATGCGTTCCACAAAATTTAGTACTTTGTAGATTTCATATTGGTCGCCAAATCAATTAATTTTACGTTGAATTTACACGTGAATTGAATTAATTTGGCAACAAAAATGAAATCCACGAAGTACTGAGTTTCGTGGAGCGCACTTGCTTTTTTCGCGAATAAACAATAAATGCCAACCGCAGTTTGGTTTTTACATCTTGTTTCGAAAAAAAAAACGTATGTATTGTATCAAATAAATTGCATTTATTTTTCTTGTTATTTGTTTAAACCCGAACATGACTAAATATACGGAAAAATAAGCATCAAAGCACATTTGGGAAAAAGTTAAGAAATAATGCTTATTTTCCCGAAAAACTCAAAAATGTCTCAATATTTTAATTTCGCGCGAAAAATCCAGTGGAGCGCGTTTGCTCGGGTCCGCCCACTTTTCAAATCCTAGAGACTGTGTATTTGAAAGATATCGCACTCAAATTTGGTCCCCAAAGAGTTGCCGCAATCCAAAGAGCAATCGTACCCAAAGATGCCGTACTCAAATTCGGTAACCAAAGAGTAGCCGTACCCAAAGAGCAATTGTACCCAAAGATACCGTACCCAAAATTGGTACCCAAAAAGTAGCCGTACCCAAAGATCCACCGTACCCACTCGGCTATTGATCAGAACTGTTGAGAGTACGTCAGACAATTGTTGGAAGCATGTTCAAGAACCGTTGGGAGTAGCGATCCGAACAGTTTCCGAAAATTCCCTCAACAGTTCCCTAGCGTTCTCTCAACTAGTCCCCAGCTATATCTCTATAATCGCTTAGGGGTTTTGCTTTTGTGATTACGATGAATTCTAGTAACAATTTATCAAATGTACATACACGAAAAACAAAAAAGGGTATAAAAAAAAAACAAAAAAAAAACGAAAATTTAAAGTTGAATGACTGTGGAGTGGACATTCTCATTATCCATCAGAGGGGGTTAAGTAGTTGGCACTCTCCTCACCACGTTGCTGCTTGTACTTCTTCCAGGACAAGTGCTTTGGACGTTCTGCTCCTTGCTGAAAACAGTACGATTTTTTTTCTTTTTTTCCTAGTTATTTTTCAAACTTTATCAAGACACTTTTGAGAATTTTAAAAATATTTCGAGACAAACTATTATCGATTCAATATTCTTGCCGGCTACAGCAAGCAATGACGCAAAAAGTTGAAACACTGCCCCCTCAGGTTTTTCAACTGAACGCAGTGCAAAAATGTGAAAGGATGTGTCGTCTCGTTATATCTGCGCCTACTATATTTTTTACGCGGGCACATATGGTAGAGGGCAAGAATATTGAACCGTTAATATCGCTTTTTAACATTTTTATGCCAAAATGAAAATTTTTCAAAATGTTTTTAAATTTTTCTGACTAGGGAATGCCCCGGACTTAATTTGGGCTTTCGCGATGAGTCCTACATGATTCGAAAGATAATTTTATGGAGATTCCAAAAATAAATTTCGTTTTTGCTAAACGCCGGTGGTTTTCGAGAAAATCGCGTCTGAAAATCCAGTTAAAATTTCAATTTTGTGTGCGTTTTTAAATATTAAATGCGTGAGCTGTTCCTTTCAAAATCATCCACGCAGTCACTTTCTTGCCAATCGTTTTCTTGCAACATCTGAACAGCGGTTGGGTGGTTAAGTGGGTAGCGCGTTAGGGTTAGTTTCTAGAGTTTTTCTGGAGGTTCTAGAAGGAGGCGGGTTCGGGTCCTTCACGGTGGGTAACGCTTGTGGTCGTTTGGATGGATTGCATGTTGCGTTTTGTTCTTTTTAAATCAAATATTTTTTTCTCATTTTTTTTGCTTTGCATCTCCTCTGTTAGTTTTTTTTTGTTTTGCCTCTGTAAATTTCAAATTTTTGTGCAATATTGTTTTATAAATGGGACTTCGAAGACTATTCAGTCAATTCATTCTGCCGCATGCAAATAATTTCTTTGTTTTAAGCTCTTTATACTGCTTCAAGCTGTTCATCTTTGTGCCCCTACTTTGATTTTTTTTTTCAGTATGTTTTATATTAATAAAGATCCAAAGAGCCGAATGTGCATCCATTTCCTGAACAGTTCGGAATTCCAACTATCAAAACAATTTTGCACAGGAGTTTGAAACTTACAGTGTTTCATTAATATAAATATGACAAAAATTGATTCAAAAAGAACAAAATCCAACATGCCATCCATCCAAACCACCACAAGCATTCCCAACCGTGAAGGACCCGAACCTGCTACCTATAGAACCTAACCCTAACGCGCTACCCACTTAACCACCCAACCGCTGTTCAGTTGTCTCAAAAAACAATTGACAAGAAAGTGACTACCTGGATGATTTTGAAAGGAACAGCTCACGCATTTAATATTTGAAAACGCACACAAAATTGAAAATTTAACTGGATTTTCAGACGCGATTTTCTCGAAAACCACCGGCGTTTAGCAAAAACGAAAAGTGGTTTTGGAATCTCCATAAAATTCTCTTTCTAATCATGTAAGACTCATCGCGAAAGTCCAAATTAAGTCCGGAGCATTCCCTAGTGAGTCATTTTCAAACTATTTTACATTTTCACACATTTTTGAAGCGATGCTTATTCGTCACCAGAAAAAGTTGAGCAAAGTTTGACTCTCTATTGCCGGCACGCCAAAATAGTCAAACGCGCTCCGCTGAACTCAACGCTATGCGATTTTTATTTTGGTTTCCAAATTATTCAATTTCACGTACAAATTCAACGTGAAATGAAGTAATTTGGAGACCAAAATGAAAATCGCATAGCGTTGAGTTCAGCGGAGCGCGTTTGACCACTTTGGCGGGCCGACAATACCTGAACATATTTTCAGGCATTTCATTTTTTGTATTCTCAGAAATTTTTCGAATCTCAAAAGACTGTATCGTGGTTAGATGAGATTTGTAAGTTTTCTGGCAAGACTCGTAAATTTTCTGGCAAAATCCCTAAATTTCCTCGTGAGATCTCGAGAAAACTTAAAAAGCTCACGAGTAAATTTATAAATATCACGAAGAAATTTACGAATATTGTGAGATATTTTACGAATCTTCGGTTCAGTTTACGAATCTCATCCAGCCACGATAATTATCCGAATTGGTTGTCTTCTATCGTCTCAGCATATGCTCATCATTTTTGAAATTGGAAACATTTCGACATATTGAATTAAGTGAGTTTCTTCATCACTCCTTCTCTCTTTCACTCTCTCATTGAATATAATACGGTCGCATTCATTCAACTTGGGCAAAATTCGTGCCAAGAAGCCGATCTTGGGTTTTTCTATATTTTTTTGTAAAAGAATGAGCCCTTGCTGAGAAGAAAGTACTATTTTCATAACAAAATTCACCCGAATGAATCGACCTCTTCCTCTTCGATTTGCTCGAACTGGTTCCCCACAAATTTTTCTTCACCTTCATAGCTCAAATTGTTCATGTGTAGTCTATCATCATCTCCTTTATCAATTTCATTTTTCTTCGCGAAAGCGCTCTGAATATATCAGCATTATTTTGAATCATTCAGCACGTATTGGATGTTCATTTTTGATAATATTAGAAAATTCTAAGAATTATTGTAGCTGAATGAGTTTAGTAGGTTTTCTAGCAACATTCGTAAATTTCTTTGTGACATTAACTTCTTACGAGGTCTCACGAGTGAGTTCACAGAACTAG
The DNA here is from genome assembly GCA_963572235.1 of Caenorhabditis japonica. Taxonomy (NCBI): domain Eukaryota; kingdom Metazoa; phylum Nematoda; class Chromadorea; order Rhabditida; family Rhabditidae; genus Caenorhabditis; species Caenorhabditis japonica. Next base: position 3,350,743 of record OY754344.1, on the reverse strand, counting down.
CCAGAAAACCTACAAATCTCACGAAGAAAGTTCCAAGCTTACAAGAAAATTTTTGAATCTCATCCAGCCACATAAATATTAGAAAATTCTTCGAATTTTCTAATGGGTTTATTCACGAAATGGCAAAAAATGGCAAAAAACGGCCAAAAACTGCGCGAAAACTCGGGAAATGCTCGGATTAACTTGAAATTTTGGGAAATGATGGGGAAAACTCTCCCGGACATTCCCACAAACCAAAATATCGATTTTTAAGAAATATTGCTTTTTTTTCTGAAAATGCTTAAAATCGATATTTTTTCTGAAATTTTGGGGTAATGTCCGGGAGAGTTTTTACCCTTACCTTTCAAAATTTCAGGTCAATCGAAGCATTTTCCGAGTTTTCGCGCAGTTTTTTTGCCGTTTTTCGCCATTTTTTTCCATTTCGTGAATAACCCCATAATATTATCAATAATCAAATGTCTGAAAAATGTTTACCTCCGACCGTGTTTGAGGGATTTCATCCGAATTGTATGGCGTCGTGCATCATTCGACGGTTTCTCTCTGGAAAAATAAAAAAAAGTTTCAAAAAACTTGAAAAATTAAATATAAGAATTTTTAAAATGTATTGAATCAGAATAATAAATGAAAACCATGAAAAAAACGACGTGGAACAGAAAATCAATAACCGCCTTCTGAAAGGTCCCCAAACGTGCTCCCAACGTTCTCCCTTGCGCGCCCTACCGCCCTTCGGCACACTGCACCTTGCATGGGGAGACTAGATTCAAAATTCAGAGGAAATGGGCAATAGAGCGCACTTGCACCGCGTCTGCCTGCGTCTCTTATCTCGGTACACTCTCTCGCTCACTTTTTTTTTTGAAACAGATCATTAAAATGCATTTTTCAGCATTTTCTCGTTCCTTTTTTTCAAAAATCGCTCTGTTGAATGGAAGTAAAAAATTTTAGAATGTTTTTGAAACAAAGTTTATCAAAATTGGCCAATAATTACTTTGTACACGTTTTGACACTTCAATCAAGAAAGAACAAGAAAAAAAATGTAACTTGTATGTGATTTTAGCGATTTACATAAGAAAAATAATTGATATATCAGTTTTCATGTTAAGCTAAAAAAAGAAATGGGATAAAGTACTCGTCGCACAATTTTTCGTAAGTTTCGCATTGCAATTGTAGAATTATGGTTTCTCGCCAAACCAAAGGCTAGTTTTCGTTGAATGGCACGCAAAACTGTAAATTTCAGACAAAATAAATATTAATTGAAAGGGAAAAATAGAAAATATGAATTTTCGAATAAAAAAATGCCTGCGAAAATAGAAGAACAACTAGAAATCGATAGGGTGCACGAAAGAATCGACCAATTTTCGAAACATTTGATTTAAAAACACTCCAAAAAAAAAATTGCTACCTTTTAACAGAGAGACTTTTCCAAAAATGAAACGAGAAGATACTTTAAAATGCATTTTAATGCTCTGAAAATCATATTTTCAAAAAAAGTGAGCGAGAGAGTGTGCCGAGATACAAGACGTAGACGCGGTGCACGCGCGCTCTATTGACCAATTTCTCTGGTTTTTGGAGCGAGTCTCCCAATACAAGGTGCAGTGCGGCATTCAATGTTCTCTAACGTGCTCCCAAGTGGCTAGGCAACCTCAACGTGCTCCCAACACTTTTTCACATTTGCCGGCACCGCAATGCGGAATCCAAAGTGCTCTTAACGTGCTCCCAAGTGGCTAAACAGTCTCAACATGCTCCCAACAGTTCACCACATTTGCTGAGCAAAGAGTCTGGAACCCAAAGATCCGGGACCCACTGAGTATTGACCATTTGCTGACGTGTATTTTGTTTCCGAGGAAACTATTGATTTATTGTCGGCCCGCCAAAATGGTCAAACGCGCTCCGCTAAACTCAACGCTATGCGATTTTCATTTTGGTTTCCAAATTATTCCATTTCACGTTGAATTTATACGTGAACTTAAATAATTTGGAGACCAAAGTGAAAATAGCATAGCGTTGAAATCAGCGGAGCGCGTTTGACCATTTCGGCGGTCCGACAATACCTGTTTTGTTTTTTTTCGTTCAAAACATTTTCAGGAAGTGTATTTCGAGAAAATGCTCCTGAAGGAGGTGCCAACTTTTTGGGGAAAGTCGCGTAAAACATACTCTTGAGTGGATGATTTACGACTCAGGCATTTCATTTCTTGAATTATTAGAAAAATTAGAAAATATCAGGAAATTTAGGAATCTTAAACAGATTTTTTAAGATTCGTAAAATGTTCGCATAATGCGAATCTGATCAGGAAATTTACGGATCTGATCAGATCTAATATTACCCCTATCGCAGCGCGTTGGGCTGCGTCGCGTGTCGCCAAACGAGTGTTTGAATGACATTTTTCAGTATTCTGGCCCAAATTATTTTTTCGTTTGTTTTAATTTAAATTTTTTATCAACTAAATAATTTCTATTCCTTTATTATTGATTTAAAAAATGTGCCACTTCAAAATCCGCGATAACTTTAAATTAAGGCTTCGCCTCTTTGCTCAAACTTCTGGTGATTTTACTTTTACTTTATTTTGCCCGTGGAAATTTGGCAACAAGGTTGAAATTTGAGGAAAGAAGCGGGGCCGAATTTTATGGACTTGTTCACAAAAGTATTCAAAAAAGGGAAAAATGACGAACAATTGGGATAAAACTGTGTTCAAAATTTTTAACATTTTTCCCGTTCCAGACTTATCGAAGCATTCTCCGGGTTTTCTCCCAATTGTTTTTAATTGTTTTCTTATTTTTGACATTTCGCTGAATAGGCTCACAAAAGTTCCCGTCGCTTGTGAGGTGACGAAGTTGTAAAATCAATAACATTTTTTCAGAAGTCAGGTGCATCGTATTTGCGTCTTGAACCAACCGCCTATCGATAACTGTCGCAGGTTAGCGCTTCTTTATTTAATTGTGAAAATGTTTGCATTTTTAGGCCTAAATCGTTGTTTCGTGCTACGAGCGGCATTCCATTTCACTCGAAGGAACATTTGATGTAATGAATTGTTTTTTTAATCCTGAATCATAATCATTATTTTCAGCGCGACTGCGAGATGGAGACAAGCTGCCAAAGCGACAACAGAATAGAATGGATGGCATATGAAATGGAATACGCGGAAGGATCCCAAACGACGCGTGCAATTTCTGCGTAGAGTTCCCAATAATTTTTATTTTTGTATTTTATTGTGTTTTCAATCGACTTGCGACATGAGAACGCGAGACTCCGCCCACTTATTTGTGCGCTACCTGTCTGCGTCTCTTCAAATATCACTGTGTTCGCGTGGTCGCGCCCATATAAGTGGGCGGAGTCTCGCGTTCTCATGTCGCAAGTCGATTGAAAACACAATATTTATATTTTATAATAATTTTCGATAAATAACATGCATTTGTGTGGTAATTTATCTGTATTGTTACGTTGTTTCGAAAAATCAATAGTTGTTGACACGGTATTCGACAAAATCTTGCCTGGAAAATTAGGAAAAAAGTTAGAAAATTTACGGATCTTATCAGAAAATTCACGAATAATTTTAGGAAATTTACGAATATTATCAGAAATTTTAAGCGTAATATTAGGCGATGCGAATCTGATCAGAAGTTTTACGGATATTATCAGGTATTTTATGATTCTTATCAAGCCACAATATACTCTTGAATCGTTCGTTTAAAATCCCTAAATTATCTAATAATTCAAGAAATGAAATGCCTGAGGAATATCACATTGTAATTGCACGAAAATCGTTTTTTTTTTTCTGATTTTTTGCTAAATTTTAAAAAAATTAGAAGACCACGAATACACGATTTGGCGCGTAAGGCGCGATAATTCTGAAAATTTCGCAAGCATTTAAAGCAGGGGACTATATTGTGGCTTGATAAGATTCATAAAATACCTCACGGCCTCTTAGCACGCCAGGCAGTGCCACGGCATGCTGGCATCTACGTTTCAGCCTCATTTTATGAAATTCGATTTTTTCGCGCGTTTAATTCGCTGCGTACGTTCCGCGAAAACAAAAATAAAAACATGTTTTTTTCCTGCAGATATCCCTTATTTTTTAAAAACATTTGATACAGCAGCAGTGTTGGCAACGCCGCGAGGGAATGTTCTTTCAACACGGGTCTCACAGTGTTTCATCAAACGTTTAGTGTGATTGGGGCGCGTTTGCACTGAGGTTGGTGCCAGCATGCCGTGAGTGCAATCGCGCTCCACTGGGCTCGCTCCGCTCCTTTTGGCGCGAACTTTAGTTTTTTCAAATTTGTTTTTAATTTAGTACTGAAAATTTACTTATCGTCAAATATTTCCTCTTTCCCATAATTTTTTATCGATAAAATTCTCGGCGAAATAAAAAGGAGTGTGAAACCTTTCGAATATGCGTTAAAATTAAGAATTTGAACTCCTGTAGGACAAGGAAATACAGTTTTAAGTTATTAATTAAATTAAAAAGACTGTCTTCTTATGAATTTGCCTATATTTTGTCCGTTTTTCGTCTTTGTATTTTCGGCCCGGACCGACGCGATGGTCAAACGCGTTTAATTGAATTTAATTGCACTCCGTACTTCGTTATTTTCATTGCTTTTGCCAAATTTTTTCTTTCTTTTTTTGTATGAAACTCTACTTTTTTTCTATGTAAAAATGTGTTGTCCAGACCAAATTCATTAATTTTTGTCATAATCAGTCACATAGTGCATAATTTTCGCCAAAAAAATGTTTCCATTTTTCGAAATAAAAAAAAAAAAGTTCAACTTCATTTTTCTGGGTTTTTTTCTGGTTCAAATCAAATCACGGTGATTTTTGAAGTTGTGTTATTTTTTGCTCGAAAATAGATGATTTCAATGAAAATTTTAATTGTTTCTCGCCGAAATAGCTAATTTCCAATTAAATCGGTGATTTTATGAGTTTTTCGACGCTTTTCCTCACTTTTTTGCTCTTTCAAACGTTTCTCTACATTATCTCCGCATATAATTCTTGTTAAAAACGTATTATTTCACGAGAAAATCGCACACAAGAACATCAGAGCGCTCAAAGACGCGCCGTCGAGTTGTGCGCCAACACCACAAATGCGTCAGTGATTGGTTGGCGCGTTGGGAGTCTGGGAGGCCGTGTACCTGAAAAGATCCGTAAAATTTCTGATCAGATTCGCATCGCCTAATATTATCCTTAAAATTTCTGATAATATCCGTAAATTTACTAAAATAATTCGTGAATTTTCTGATAAGATCCGTAAATTTTCCAAATTTATTCATTATTTTCCTGGCAAGATTTTGTCGAATACCATGTCAACAATTATTGATTTTTCGAAAAAACGTAACAATGCAGATAAATTACCCTAAACTCGTGTAGATAGGTCTGTCAATGGATAGGTCCGTCTCCAGTTAGACGCACTCTCGTGTTTCTTTACCGCCCATTTCTCCAAGAAAGAGACACCGTTTCTCTGACCACGCTTGTTTACCAATAACAGTGTGTGGCCGACCGCTGAGAGAGAAGTGAGCGGACATGAAAACACAACACGTCAGAGAAACCAGGCAAAATGAGATAGTGTGTTCCTCGCAGAAATTAAATCGGACCTATCTACACGAGTTTAGGGTACCATACAAATGCGTTTTATTTATCGAAAATTATTATAAAATATAAATAGAATACAAAAATACAAATTATTGGGAACTCTATACAGAAGTTGCACGCGTCGTTTGGGATCTTTCCGCGTATTCCATTTCGTATGCCATTCCATTCCATCCTGTTGTCGCTGTCAGCTTGTCTTCATCTCGCGGTCGCGCTGAAAATAATGCTTATGATTCAGAAATAAAAAACAATTCATTACATCAAATTTTCCAAAGAGACCTCGGCGAGAAATCCACACGTCAAAGCGAACAACATTTTTGACGGAGTTCGCCAAAAAAATCTTCGAATGAAGTGGAATGCCGCTTGTGGCACGAAACAGCGATTTAGGCCTAAAAATGGAAATATTTTAACAATTAAATGAAGAAGCGCTAACCTGCGACAGTTATCGATGGGCCATTGGTTCAATACACAAATGTGATGCACCAGACTTCTGAAAAAATGTTATTGTTTTTAGAACTTCGTCACCGACGTGAACTTTTGTGAGCCTATTCAGCGAAATTTCAGAAATAAGAAAACGATTACAAACAATTGGGAGAAAACCCGGAGAATGCTTCGATAAACCTGGAACGGGAAAAATGTTGAAAACAGTTTTATTCCAATTGTTTGTCTTGTTTCCATCATTTGGATATAAATTTCCACGGGCAAAATAACGTAAAAGTAAAATCACCTGAAAATTGAGCAAAGAGGCGAAGCCTTAATTTAAAGTTATCGCGGATTGTGAAGTGGTTGATAAAAAAAATAAATTAAAACAAACGAACAATAATTTAGGCTAGAATACTGAAAAATACCATACAAACTCTCGTCGACACGCGACGCAGCCCAACGCGCTGCGATCGGAGTAAAATAAGATCTGATCAGATCCGTAAATTTCCTGATAATATGCGCTTATTGCAAAATCGATACGAATCTTACAAGATCTGTTTAAGATTTCTAAATTTCCTAATATTTTCTAATTTTTCTAATTTTACTCGGGTCTCCTAATATTATTCCCATTTTTTTTGATATTTTCTAATTTTTCTAATAATTAAAGAAATGAAATGCCTGAGGGTGCCGTTTTTTTGTTGTTTTTTTTTTGTTTTTCGCATTTTTCGCACCAATTGCGAAAAACTTTTTTTTTTGCATAGGTTTTTTGTTTAAAAAAATCACCGCATTTTTTTTTTGAAAAAATCAAAGTTTGGAAAGAAAAACTTGGAGCAAAGACTAGAGTACGTGTTTTCGAGATGTCTCGCAAACAGTTTTCGCAATTTTCCACCTTTCTGCATAAATAAAATCGGTAAAATTGATAGTATTGTGATAAACAACGATAAAAATACGCGGTGAAAATGAAAAAAATGTTTTGGTTTTTTTTTTCGAGTTTTTTCGCAAAAATTTTTTTTGTGGCATCCCTGATTTGTAGTGAGGTTCAAAGAAATCAGAAAAAAACATCGCGCAGGGTCACTAATTTTTTTTTCACTCTCGTCGGCAACGCGTCCACCATTGTAGGAAGGGAGCGGGTTTGCAGCGCTCTGTACTGAGAATAGCAATTCTATTATCAATTCAACATTCTTGCCGGCTACAGTAACCAGTGGCGCGAAAAATCGAGGCTCCGCCCCATCAGGTCTTTTCAACTGAATTCAACTGAATTCAGAGAAATTATATTCGCCCATCACTCTGCGTCTCACTACGCTCGGCACCTCATCCGCGCACCCTAGTCTGCCTCGCATCCTGCGTCTCCACTAGTTCCGACGTCAAACCTCACACGACCACCGCATCAGAGTTGGGCGTAAAAAATATATTTTTACGGATCCGTAAAACCGTAAAAAACCGTAAAATACTATAAATATCCATCAATAATCAAATAACCGGTAAGAATAAAGGAATGAGGCAAGAACAGCAGTTTCAAGAAACTGTTTTATTAAAAGCCAGAAAAGGGTGAAAATTCGCTGAGTTGAAATTTTACCCTTTCCTGGCTTGTGAGTTGAATTTTTTAAGTTTATGACTACTGTAGTCCAAAAAACTTGCACTACTTTTGTGGGGGTAAAGCGGTTTAAAACCTGCACCGAATAGAACTATGGGAAATTCCGTGCAGTTTTACAGCGTTTTGGTTCTAAGCCGTTTTGCCCCCCCAGTTCTGCTGTTCTATCGCGCTTCATTCTGAACCCTCCAAAATTACCAGAAAAATTTTAATTTGTCATCAAAACAGCGATATTGTGGTAATTTCGCTTATAAATCGGAATTTAACAAACTTCAACTTTTTTACGGATTTTACGGACATCCGTGAAAATTAGTTTTCTTCAAAAACCCCGTAAAATCCGTAAACGTAAAATCCCATATCTGCACCGCCCGTTGCACTCTCGCCTCGCTGACCGCTCAAACGTTCCGATCATTTTGATCTACGCCAAGCCGCTGTATTTATGATTCAGCCCTCTTTTCGTCCCACTATAAAAGGTATCGATCCGTTCACTCCACGGGTTTGCATCCGTTTTGTTATGGGGGTTGCAGTTATTGAGGATGCAATTTGATTGAAAATACAATAGCAGTAAGTTTAAAAAATCTCACTTGTTGTTAGAGTTTTAAAACATTGATTTATGACTTTTTCATTTGAACATCGGGTTTGTGGAAACTGTTTCACTGAAAAAAAAAACTAACAATGGAATTACATATGGTCGGGGTTCCAGAAATTTCCAATTTTTTTTTTAGAGAATTATGAAAAATTCAGAAAATATAAATTCAAAGTGAAATGAAAAAATTTGGAGACCAAAATCACGAAGTAAATTCAGCGGAGCGCGTTTAACCGTCGTGGCGGCTCGACAATACCTTGAATTACAAAATACAAGAAAAATTTAATTTTGAACACAAAAAGATAAAAAAGCAAATACAAATTAAAGTTGGGTCGCATTTCCGCGCCTGTGGCCATAGTACTTTCGCTAAGGGGGTCATTCTATTGTATAAGCACTGGCGTATGAGGGGGGAGTGAGTAAACGCGCCCGGACGCACACACGCAGCGCATCCAAATGATGCCCAAAAAATAAAAAAGGCGCGCGAATAATTTCACAATACCGGAGAGAAAAACCAACGCGTGAGAAATAATTTTGAATATTCTCAGTACGGAGCGCTGCAAACGCGCTCCCTTCGCACAGTGGTGGACGCGGCCACGTTGGCGACGAGAGAGTGCAGAAAATTGAGAGAGCCGTGGCCGATGTTTTGCTCTGGTTTCTCTAAACCTCACTCCAAATGCACGTGAAATTTTTTGTTCGATTGGAGCGAGTTTTCAGCGTTTTATACCGAGTATAGCGTTTCGTAATTTTCACAATTTGGTTTAGTTTTTCTCTCCGATAATGTGCAATTATTCGCGCGCCTTTTTTATTTTTTGGGCCTCGTTTGAATGCGTTGCGTGTGTGCGTCCGGGCGCGATTACAAACTCCCTCCTCATACCCCAGTGTAAAGGTCCTTCAATTAAAGATGCCATTCAATTAAAGATGACACATCTATTTCAGGGGTCCTTCTAATACAGTTTTTACAGTATATTTCAGCAATTTTTAACGAATTTCTGGAAGCCCGAACATATGTCATTCCCCTGCCACATATATTGGAAACTTTAAAAAAACTTACTGATGAACGATTTCTGCTGTAGAATCAAAGTCGGGAATGTCATACTTTTAAACTTTGCAACAAACACATTTATGAAATCAGAATGGTGCGAAAGAAGTCAGGTTAGGCCACGTAACTACTTTTTCTATTTTCCCTCTTTCGCGTTTTGTTCACACTGGTGAACCGCGCGTGGGCCCGCGGCGGCTCCGCAGACGCTACGAGCCCGCCACGGGCCCGCAGCGGGCCCGCCACCGCTTGGGTGCCCTCGCTGGCCGCTGGCGGGCCCGCGGCGGCTATGATATTTGGTAGGTGACTGACAGGTTGAAAATTTTTTGTTTCCAATTGGTTTATAAATGAATTGTGGTTATTTTAAACCATGTAAAATTGCGCATAGGACACTAGTTAGTTGAGTTTCTGATCAAAAATGCTGACATTCATTGGTGATGCGCTGGCGGACCCGCTGCGGGCCCGCCGCGGGCCCGCCAGCGGTTAGCTGACGACCAGAAGGTTGTTGCCGGCTGTCGCCGTCAAAAACCTTCTGGTTGTGCTTGGGGACGCGCGAGTCTCCCTGAATTAAAAAAATTTTTTACAGGAAAATTAGAAAACCACCAAAATTGAATGTATTCAAATATAAATGTTATTTTGTTCCTATCTACCCATTTTTTAAACAATTCATTGCGTTAGAATTGTGTTACGAACCTATTTCATGCAGGAAAAAACAGTTTTGGTAGTTGTTTCCTGATTCATTGCACAAAACCATTAAATAACCACCGTACTCTAAATTTTCAAAGAAAAAACCGCGCGGAGTACACGAAGTGGCGGGAAGTTCAGACTTATTTCTCGTTTCCACCATTTTTCCCTGACTCTCTCGCAAATTTTTCTAAAAATTTTTTTCCAAAACCGTAGAGAAACAAAACTTTATCCTCTGTTTTTGATAAAAAATTTTATTCCGCATCAATTCAACGCACCCCTGTTATATGATAGAAAAGGATGACTTTCATTTGAAAATTCAAGATTTCCATGTCTCCCAAAAAGTTGGAGCTCTGAAAGTTAAGAAAAAAACACGAAATTCCCAACAAAAAACTATAAAGATGAGTAAGGTATGGATCCCCGGCCTACAAAACAAATCAAGAATCACAGCCAAAGCGCTTATCCACTCGACCACAGGCGCACTCCAATTAACCGCGCTAGTGGAGTAGATGCGGACGCGACTGGAAAAGACTTAAAGAAAAAAGAACTCCACACGTGAACTCGAGAAAAATGGGAACAGAGAAAATTCTAAGTGCATACAGTATGCTACCATTCAAACTTGTTCGATTCTGAAAAAAACTTCGGCCGCCTCATGCCCCTTGTGTTTCAAAATGCTTAGCCAAGTTTGGTGCAAATCGGCCCTCTAGAAGTAGGAGAAAAAGTTGGTGACATGAAATCTCACACACATACTGACAAACTTCAGTGCTTAATAATAGTAAAGCTGGTAAAATTTTTGTCTCAAGAATGTTTCTAAATTTTTTTTCCTGGTTTTATTTGAATTATATCGCGCATGATGAGATATTTCACGGCGTGCTAGACCCTACGTAAAGGAATTCGCGCCTTTTCGCATGTGTCTGTGTCTGGACAGTGGCATTCCGCCAAGTCGAACAAAAAGTGTGCGAAAACGTAGACACAGAGACACGAGAATTAGCGCTCAAAAATTTGATCTAAAAAAAGTTTTCTGAAACGTAGTCCCGAACACGCCGTGTATTTAGTAGACTTTGTTTAAAGAATTGGACTTGACCTGCCGCGGATAAGTTGCGTAGAAGTTGCATAAACGTTTCGTTTGTTTTAATGTTTGTTTACGAAATTTTATTCTAATTCAAGAAATCTTTAATTTATCCGAAAATTGAAATAAAACAGATGTAGGCAAAAGTAGGCGGTATTCGAAAACCTAACAAGGGAAGTCTTTTCACAAACCATATTGGAATTCTCTGAAACTTGGTGGGCTAATAGAACCTATCTCTGGCTACAGCGTCAAAAAAATTTAGCTGCCGAACTTCAAAAATAAGCTCAAAAAGTTGCTCCAAAGTTGCGGCTCCCCCCTCCGTCACTTCACTCGTTTTTATCACGACCCTTCAGAGGTTAAAAACTCAACGAAAGGGAGGCGCAGTGGTACACAGGTAGTGCGCGTCCAGCTTATAATAGGTTGCGCGATAAGCCTACCGAGTACCAGCGAAGGACCCCAAAGTAAGCCTGTTATAGGCTTATCGCGGGTCGGCGCCTATAATAAGCCTATAATAGGCTTATCGCGGGTGACTTTCGCCTACTATAAGCTTATCGCGGCTATCAAAAGGCCTATTATAAGCCTATAATAGGCCTTTCGCGGTCATTCAAAACTCGCATGTGGGCTTATAATAGGGCTGCCACAGGTACGGGCGCCTAATAATGCCCAAATGTTCTCGAAATCAAGCCCGTATATATAAAGAAATAGAAAAAATTTAAAAAAAAATTACAGATTTATTGCAAATATAAAAATTAAGTAACAATGTTCAGCGTTTGAAGCAATTGGAATACATATAAAAAAAGAATACAACGTAAAATCAACAAATAATTAGACACAACAGCAAAACATAATTAAGGTTTTCATGCTTTTTTATTGGCCAATATTTAATCCGGCTCTCGGACGTTTTTCTGCATTATGTCAACGCGTCCTTGGCACAAAATTTTTTTAATGCTTTTTATTGTCCATTCGCGAAAAAAGCAAGTGCGCTCCACAAAACTTAGTACTTCGTGGATTTCATTTCCGTCCCCAAATTATTTCATTTTACGTTGAATTTAGACGTGAATTGAAATAATTTGGCGACGAAAATGAATTCCACGTAGTACTACGTTTCGTGGAGCGCAATTGCTTTTTTCGCGAATGAACAATATGAAATATTCCTTTCAAACTTTTAAATAAGAATGTGTGAAAACCCCACGACGACAAAATTCAGAAAAACTTGCCAAACGTCGCACTTTCCAAACTTCCACCTTCGAAACTTCCACTTTCGAAACGTCCACCTTCGAAATGTCCACCTTCGAAACGTCCGAGAGCCTGTAATTCATTGTTATTTAATTTAGGTTATGCACGAAATGACAAAAAAAAGTCGCGAAAACTGAGAAAATGGTTCGATTGATTTGATTTGCACAAAAATTTTGAGCGGAAATATTGATTTCAAAAAATATTAATTTTTTTCTGAAAATTTTTAAAATCGATATTTCGGTCCATAATTTTGTGGGCAAATCCGGGAAAATTTTTGCTCTTATTTCCCACAACGTCAGGTCAATCGGACCATTTTCCCAGTTTTCGCCCAGTTATTTTTATGATATTTAAATATTTCAACGTTAGCTCGGTATTTTTTCTAATGCAGCGTTCAAAATTTAAAAAAAAAAAAAAAGGATTCCTATTGTCGGCCTGCCAAAATGGTCAAACGCGCTCCCCTGAACTCAACGCTGTGCTATTTTCATTTTGGTTTCCAAATTATTTAATTTAACGTTGAATTTACACGTGAAATGAAATAATTTGGAAACCAAAATGAAAATCGAATAGCGTTGAGTTCAGCGGAGCGCGTTTGACCATTTTGGCGGCCCGACAATACATGAATTATTATTAATTCAAACTCCTTGCCGGCTACGATAAAATTTTACGGGGAAGATCTGAGGCCACACCCCATTTGCTTCAAAAATAACAATTTCAACTGAATGCTATGAAAAAAGTTGAGTGCGTGTGGCGACACGTGGCTTTTTCATTTCTCAAAATAACTGTGGTGTTTTCAGAATTTTCAAGTGAAATCCTATTGTAACCGGCAAGAAAATTGAATCTTTTGTATTTATTTGCATGCGTATTTGGGCTCCGAAAATATATGCTAGCCAATTTTTAAAAATTCTAAAACCCTTACCGATTTATTATCCCAACCATTGGAGTCTCTGCTTGACCTCATCGTCGATAGTATTGATTCCAGCGTATTTCCTGACTGCCGACATTCCACGAACTGAAATTTATAGTAATTAGCAAAAATTACAGTGAATGAGGATACTCACGGGGAAGGAAAAAAAGAAACAAGAATTATTTTGTTTCGCCGTGAATAACATCATTACGAAAAAGATATCAACAAATAACCAAGGAAAGAAGGACAATTTTCCGTGATCACAATCAATGATAGGATTATTCACGAGGTGGCAAAAAAATAATGTTTTGTTGTTGTTATTTTTTGCTACCCCGTGAATAATCCCATAAACTTTTATCGATAAACTTTAGACAATTTATCAAACCTTTATCGATAAGGCGCACTGAACGCAAAACAAACCTGTGATTGGGGTTATTCAGCGTAAATAAAACATTTTTTGTTGCCTTGACAGCAGTATTAGAGGAAAAACTAATTTTACACACGCTTAATAACCCCATTCGAATGAACAACTATTGTGTTTTCAATCGAGTTGCGACATGAGAACGCGAGACTCCGCCCACTTTTTTTGTGCGCGACCACGCGAACACAGTGATATTTGAAGAGACGCAGACAGGTAGCGCACAAATAAGTGGGCGGAGTCTCGCGTTCTCTTGTCGCAAGTCGGTTGAAAACACAATATTTGAATGAAGCATTTGTACTATGGAAATTCAGACGATTTTACGATATAATGGATTCGTGGCGGAGTGACAATTCATTTGAAACTGCGAGATGAAAAATCTCTTCATTTCTTCAGATATTTCTTCATTTTTTCGAACAAAAACGTGAAAAATTGTCACTCCGCCACGAATCCATTATATATATTCAATCGATTTGTGACATCAAAACGTGAAATTGCGCCCTATTTTCACGCGAACATTAAATTTTAGTGCCATTTGAATTTTTGCGTGAAGAAAATGGGCGAGGTTTCATATTTTAATGTCGCAACTCGATTGAAAACACAATACACAAAGAGGAAAAACAAGAAAATGACTGTGAAAGAGAAAGTTAATGAAAAAGAAGGATAAAAATTAACTTTCAAAAATTAATTAACAGTAAAAGAACTCTGAAAAGCCATGGGAACTTGAAGAAAAAATAAAAATTGTCCAAAAATTTAGGCCGCCCAACAAGGCTGTCTCTGCTTCTCTGCTGCAATATTATGGATTCGTGACGTAGCGATAGTTTGCTGCAAGTTGTGCGCCAGCAAAATGAAAAAAAATTAGCAAAAAATTGTTTCCTCTCACGCTGCCAAGAGCTGAATCGTGGCGAGACGCAACATTTGCTGACGCATAACTTGATACGCTTTCTCGCTACGTCACGAATCCATAATAGCATAGCCGGCGAGCGCGTTTGCTGCGTCTCGCAGCTAGACGGCGAGTGACTTACGATAGGCCTAGCGCGGTCGCCGCACACTGCGTGCGCGATAAGCTTATTGCAGGAGGGTGGCAGCTGCCACCCGCGATAGGCTTATTTTAAGCTTATAATAGGCCTATTTTTGGCCTCCACCTATTATAAGCTGAACGCGCACTACCTGTGTAGAGTGGGGGCACAGGAGAAAGGTCACGGGTTCGAACCCTCTTGTGGTAAACATTTTTTTGATATTTTTTATAAGTATGGGAAACAGGGCTGGGACCAAAAAAATATGTTTTTTTGGGTGAGAAAAAATTTATTTTTTGATGGTGAAGGTGAGAAAAAATTTCTGTTTTACGGTTCTGCTTCGGGACAGTTCTGATGCGGGAACGTTCTGCCTTGGGGTAGCTCCGTCCAAAAACCTTCTTCGCCTCCGCGACTCTACAAAAAAACCAAAAAAAGTATTGCCTACGTCACATTATCAAAAAAGAAATCAAAAAAAGTTTAAAATTTTTGTCTCACCCAAAAAAAAAACATTTTTTTTGGTCCCACCCCTGTTTCCCATACTTATAAAAAATATCAAAAAAAATTTTACCACAAGAGGGTTCGAACCCGTGAGCTTTCTCCTGTGCCCCCACTCTACCACTGCGCCTCCACAGGTGAAGGGCTTCAAATCCATATCGGATCCGAAACGGATGGGACGTGGAATTTATAGGAATTTTATATGTATCCGATTTTGATCCTATTAGGATCCACGCTCCCACGGATAGGATGCGGACGTGGGAGCGTGGACTGAAAACGGATCAAAAACGGATGGGACGTGGGTGGGACGTGGATATTTTCTAGACTTCCTGAATTTTCCATTTTTTGATTTCACTCAAGATGCTCAATGAGCACATGTATCCAGACAACCAAAAATAGCCGGTGAGCTCTGTGGCACCGTGCCACGGAGCCTCCACCCACCCTTCAGAATTCTCTAACCCAATACCTTGCAACAACTGCGCAGGCGGCGGGTATACCTTCCCATGTGGACCGACACCTCACGGGTTTCGACGGCCTTTATGTTTTGCACGGGAAAGGGGCGGGGCGTAGCGTGGTGACACCAGTTTTTCGTGGATTTTATTATTTTAAGACGTAATTTCCCGAATACTTACTTCATATGCCTGCCGTGGGATATAAGCCCCCACCCCAGCATAAACAATTATTGTCCCTCACCATCGTAGTCCCCCCGACTATCTCGAATCAAAACGTTTCCAAATTAGAACTATGGTAAAGGTGAAATCAGTAACGTAATTGGGAAAGAAAAAAAAAGATTTTATGAGCCACAAATGTGGAAAATGAATTACATATGTGGTATTCACTCTAACTGGCCGGCATCCAAGCAGGAGGTTCAAACAATAAGCCGGCATGCCGGACAAATAGAGTAAATACGGTATTACAAATACTTGTTCTGTACTGGATAATTTGATTTAGCTTATTATTATACAACACTTTTGACACTTATCCATTTGGAAAGAAAACGGTTCTGATTCGGTACAGTTCTGTTTTGATAAAGTTCTGATTCGAAGCTTTTCCTTATTTCGAAAGCGACAAAAATGGTAGAAAGAGCTATGAATGGTGCACTTCTATTAGATGCTTCAATTAATTGGGATTGCTTTTCGATGTCGGTCGATTTTCGCTTGTTGTTTTGCTATTCTGATGCGGTGGGGGCTATTCTTATCAGGTGGGGGGGGGGGCTATTCTGGTATAGCGGAAGGCGATATTGAAATGGAAAATTAAAAAAGGAAGAAGTGGAGGACTTATCTGATAAATAGGCGCTACCTCGAAATAGAACCTTTTCAAAATAGAACCGTGTGAAATAGAACTTGACGCGAAATAGAACCGTGTGAAGTAGAACTGTACATAGTTTTAGCGCGTTTTAGCACAATTGGGTGAAGACTATTGAATAAATAGCCAAACAGAAAAAGTTCCACTCACAATCAGTGGCGTGACCTGTTTTCGATTTATTGACTGGGTTATATTTCACGCGGTTCTATTTCAGAACAGTTCTATTTCCGAACAGTTCTATTTCACGCGGTTCTATTTTGGAACAGTTTCATTTCCGAACAGTTCTATTCCACGCGCTTCTGTTTCGCGTCAAGTTCTATTTCGACACAATTCTATACTAGTTATTATACTAGTTCACTCATATACCAGGATAACTGCCAGGTTTTTTTACAAACCACTGAGTAAATCGGACCAAAATCAACCTATAAGGGGTGCTAAGCCGATCCTTGGTGGTCGATATCAGCTAGGGGGCTACAATGATCAATTACCAAGTTGCCTGCTCTTCTAATAGAGCCTGACATCCACGCGCCCTGCTTCAGATGAACGCGGATTCATTCTCCATAACGTCAAAAAAATTCCAGGCGCCCTCCACGAGGGACACGTGGATCCATATAAGATCCGATATGTTTCCATTCTCCCACGGATCCACGCGCCCTCCATATATATTCCACGCCGGCGTGGATCCACGGCGACCCACGCCAAAACAATCCACGCTCCCTCCACGGGGGCGCGTGGATCTATATCGGATCATATATGGATCCAATCCACGTCCCATCCGTTTCGGATCCGTTTTGGCATTATCTCCCACCACCTGTGTGGTGTACTGGTGTGCACTTCTCTCCGACAATCTCGAGGTCGGGGGTTCGAACCCTTCCTCAGTTTTTTCTTTTTTTTTTGTTCTTGATGACTCTTATCAGACTTTTTTCTTTTGTTTTAACCCACAAAAGACATATCAGAATAATAGAAATTTGGTACAAATACCATTAGAAAAGCACATTTTTCGAAGTTATGTGTGTTGGTGGAAGACATTTAAAAAATACTTCGAATTATTTATATATGTGAAAAAGTATTTTTCACAATTTCTCGTGTTTTTAATACTTTCCTTTAATACTCTTTAATACGTTTTGAGTACTATTTTAAACTCAAAAACACTAATAAATGAGTGAGATAGTGAAACATCTGTTCGAAAGGAGTATCTCAAAAGATTTTAGACTGTATCATTTTTTCAGGCTTAAATTATATTTTTTTTAATAATTTTAGCTAGAAAATTAAGAGAGAAACATTTAAAATTGAAAGAAATAAGTGTGCAAATAGAGAGAGAAGAAATAGCATTAGAAACAGAGAGACCCAGAGTCAGCAAGTGCGCTCTACCACAAGTGAGCGATTCGGCTTGTGCAATTAACGCAGCGTCTTAATTTGGGCTTTCGCGATGAGTCTTACATGATTAGAAAGAGAATTTCATGGAGATTCCAAAACTACTTTTCGTTTTTGCTAAACGCCGGTGGTTTTCGAGAAAATCGCGTCTGAAAATCCAGTTAAAATTTCAATTTTGTGTGCGTTTTCAAATATTAAATGCGTGAGATGTTCCTTTCAAAGTCATCCAGGCAGTCACGTTTATGTAAATTTCAAATTCTTGTGCAAAGTATTTTTATAGATGAAACTCCGAAGACTATCCAGTAATTCATTCTGTCACATGTGAATTTCTTTGCTTCAAGCTTTTTATACTGCTTCAAACTGTTCATCTTTGTGTGTACTTTGTTTTTTTAAAATAATGATCCAAAATATGAATAAAGATCCAAA
This sequence comes from Caenorhabditis japonica, assembly GCA_963572235.1. NCBI lineage: Eukaryota > Metazoa > Nematoda > Chromadorea > Rhabditida > Rhabditidae > Caenorhabditis > Caenorhabditis japonica. The sequence continues at coordinate 3,332,605 of OY754344.1, read as the reverse complement.
GAGCCGAATGTGCATCCATTTACTGAGCAGTCTGCGAAATTCTAACTTTCAAAACAATTTTGAACAGAAGTTTGAAACTTACAGTGTTTCATTAGCATAAATATGACAAAAAATTGGTTTAAAAGAAACAAAACCCAACATGCAATCTATCCAAACCACCACAAGCATTCCCAACTGTGAGGGACCGCTACCTCTAGAACCTAACCCTAAAGCGCTACCCACTTAACCACCCAACCGCTGTTAAGCTTTTGCAATAAAGCGAATGGCAAAAAAGTGACTGCCTGGATGATTTTGAAAGGAACAGCTCACACATTTAATATTTTTGAAAACGCACACAAAATTGAAATTTTAACTGGATTTTCAGACGCGATTTTCTCAATGCTCCTCGCTTGTCGTGAACATGAGTCTCAGCAATTCGTCTTTCCAATGGGAATTCACGAATCCAGCCTGCAATTGAATTTGATTAAGTTTTTTAGTCATTGTTGGCATTTTTATTACCTTGAATCTAACATCTAAAAGTGTCGCGATGTTCAAATACCTCTGCTCTTTATATTTTCTCAGTTCAAACTGTAATTTTTCGGTAATTTTGGCTCTTGCAGCAACGTTCTTTTTTTTTTGACTCAAGGTCAGCAAGGATGATTTTGCATACCGGAATAATAGATGAACAAGTGAATTCTTTTGACTGCAAAAATAAATATTTTGGATCGCTGAAATTCAAAAAACTTTTTTGCATACCTGAACCAATTTTATAGAATCGGCAAGTGGCATTAATAAGTCAAAAACTGACTGACATTTTTTCCATTCGGCGTCAGTAATACCTTCTAAATCCTCTTGATCACTGAGAAATAAATCGAGTTTTTCTTTGACAAAAAGGGCGCGTTTCAAAACATCAAAGATGCTCATCCATCTCACCTGAAAATAAAAGATATTTTAATTGAATTCTAAGAAAATTTTTACATCAACATGCTTTTCAAGCATTAAAGTGGGATTGTCCAGCTGATCAAAAACTTGTTTCCATTCTCTGCGGAGTGTAGATGAAATTCGAATCGACTTGCAGGTTTTTTTCAGCTTCAGCAAAACATTATCCAATCCGGGAAAAGCTGATGTTCCTGCTTTAGCAGCTAAGTTTATTTTGTGTGCAAAGCAATCAAAATTTATGTCGCAAATTACATTTGATGCGCTTTTGGCGTTGGCGGCTCCGTCTCTGATACAAGCTCGAATTTTAGTTCCAATATCAAAGTACTCAATAGTTTTTCTCATTTGACTGCCCAAGTATTCTCCGATGCACGGTGTCCAGGATTTGAAATGTGGGCGGAGTCGAGCAAACGCGCTCCACTGGATTGTTCGCGCGAAATTCAAATTTTGAGGCGTTTTTCATGTTTTTCGGGAAAAAAAGCATAAATTCTTTATTTTTTCCCACATGTGCTCCAACGGAATTATAGCTAAGGTTTTTAGAAATTTTTTAAGCCTAAGAACGTCAAATTTGGTTCAGCCACCATTTCGAAATATTCGATTTTAGTTTCGCGGCTCTGAAAAATACACGTTTTTGTTGATTTTGCGCATTCAATTTAATTGAAAATAAACAAATTTATGCTATATAATTAGTTTATTTTATTTTCTGCTTAAAAAATCCGATCCGCGCCGCTTAATTATGCTGCTTTTTGTTTATTCTCTTCAATATGCATTTCTTGTTATTTTGTGTGATTTTCCACTTATGGACCTATTCATTTGAATTAAAATGAATTTTTATGTCACATTTATTCAATGCAATACGACATATTAACGAATTAATCTGAATTTTCCTGAACCATTGAGTTTGAGTCTTTCTGCAAATCGCGCCTAGCCATCCTGGTCAAATAAGTGAACTTATTAACAAATACATGCATGCGCCTTTAAACATTTACTCCGAGTACACAAAAATTATGACAAAATATGCATTTTTTGACCAGGATGAATAGGCGCGATTTTCAGAAAAACTCAAACTCAATGGTTCAGGAAAATTCAGATTAATTAATTAATATGTTGTAATGCATTGAATAAATGTGACATAAAAATTCATTTTAATGGAGGTATAACGCGTGTTTGGAGGAAAAAGGTTTATTTAACGGGTCTGAGACCCTATCAGAGTAAGAATAAAAGGCCTAGAAACAGTGGAATAAATGGTATTTATACGACAGCTTTCGTGTAGGCGTCGGGCGGGGCTCCATCCGACTTCCGGTTGCAGTGTGTGTGGGAAGTGAGAAGAATGCAGAGAGGGAATGTGGTGTTTCAGCTCCCACGGGCGTTAATGGATCTTGGGATGGAATTCCTATCTCTTGAGTGGTGCGTGACGTATGGTCTTTGTGCTCTCGAGGGTCTAGGCTAGGGGAGATACTGTATCGTGTACTCTGTCCTAATAAAGGATATCTTTATCCTTTACACCTCCCCCCTTTAATTAGGACCGTCCCTGGTCCTCTGAAAAAGAGGAAAATAAAATGTTACCGCTTTTATTACCGGTCTAAGACCTAGTTGATTCAGCTCCCAGACGTGGCCGCACAGCTGGTCCTTGCGGGGGTCGGGTCCCGGTGGATGATGTCGCTCCAGGCCCCTCTTGGCGATGCATGCGCGGTGTGAAGTACGACACAGCAGATCCTCTTTGTCCTGGAGATGGCGACGTTGATCCGGTTATCATCCTCGAGGAAGGGACAGTTCCGGAACGGCGATGTCCGCGTGGTGAGGACCGCGACGACTTTGAACTCGTGTACCTGCGATCCGTCAATTGTTCCGATGTAGAACGGCGAGTCTCCGAGAAGTGTGGAGAACAGACCTGCATGTTCCTTGTAGAAGCACAAGACGCCGGTGTTTGTTGTTCCGGTTCGTTCGCGGATGGTGTTGACGATCCTGACCGCCGCGAGGGCTTCACCACGGTTGACTAGGGACGTACCGGACTGAGAGTGCGTTGAGGTAGATCTTCGTGATCGGCGGTGGACAGCGGCGTCCGACGATGAGGTCGATGACTGGGAAAGCTTTGGTCCTTGTTGCCGATGCGAGGATTCGGCTGATGGCAAAAGCGGCCAGGTCTCGGGGCAGGTCGGGGTCCTCGAATGGCGGGAGTTGTCGGATATCTCCGACGAGGGCGATCTGAGCTCTGCCAAACGTCAGTGCCAGGGCGGTGAAGGCGTATAGAGGCAGTTGGAAGGCCTCGTCCTCTTGGATGGTCTTGATGGTTTCTCTCTTCATCTGAGACAACTGCTTGTGCGAGGTCTACTTTGAATTCCGGGTCTTGTTCTTCAGGTTGTTGAGCTGCGTCAGGAGTACTGCAAGATGGTGGCTTTGTCTTCCGTTACCGGTGCCGCTGACGCTGCTGTGGTGTTGGCGTACAGGATTTTCGCTTCATTTGTTGGGTTGGTAACCAGAATTTTAGCGTTTTTGGACGTGAAAACTGCTGGGGTGATGATGTGTTCTTGTTCTGTAAGAGTATTTGACTGAGAGATCAGGACTAAGTCCTGAGGAGCATTGTGTACGGGTAGAACGCAATCCACGAACGACTCCGAGAGGGGTGGGATGATAGTGTCCTTGAGCACGTGGACTGCGATCCTGGATGGAAAAATTGACTGGTCTGCAGGTTTCCCGAGTGGCACCTTGTCGTTTCCCACTTCGAATACTCCATTGGCATAATCCAATACGAAACGAGGGAGGCGGGATAGGGCGTCATTTCCTATGATGAAATCGTAATCGCAGGGTCCTCCTGGGGTGCACTGTCCCACTGTAAAGTGGGTGGTCTGGAACAAAGTGTAGTTTCCAATTTGAAACTTCACGACTGCCGAACCGGCCATGTGGACTTCGTTTCCTCCCAAACCTAACGCCGTCTGTGAGGATGGTTCCTGCAGTTTCGGAATTCCGAGCAAATGTCGGATGTTCTGTCCAGCTACGGTGAAGCTGGCTCTATCAGTGCCCAGCAGTTGATTCCGTTTGCCTTGAGGGGGATTACTGCTGAGAAGTACTCTGGTGAGTGGCTTAGGGCGTTAATTCTCGGTGAGCGAAGTCGATCAGCAAGGTTCGTGTAGTCCGATGGCGAACTTCTGGAGTTTGGGGTTGTTCTGGGGAAAAATCTGTGCGCTTAAACGGGAGGTATGGAGCGAGAATGTTAGTTGCTAGAATCATTACGATGGTTGCCCCCACTAGGATCGTTACCAGTAGATTATTGACGAGGGTCCAAGCATAGAATACTAATTCCCAAAGCCATTTGGCGTTTTCCCAATATGATACTGCTTTCTGAATGTCGTCTACCGATAGGGGTCCGCTGTTGGGGTCGCCGTGGGTGGATATGATCCTGGTGATTGCCGCTGGTGAACCTTGGAGGGCTTCCCAAATTTCATTATAATGGGTGTCCTGAATATTTTCTGAGAGGGAACCGAGAACTAGGTTGTGGAAGATTAAATGTTCTTGAGGAACAGCTCCAAGAGCCGTGGAGCTAGGAATATCTTGACAACTGGAAATCTGAGTTGGATTTCAGCTGGAGAGAGAAAGGATCCAAACTGTGGAGAGTCTTGTTGGATACGTACTGGAAGTTTGTGACCAGACTACATTCTACTGGGTGAGCTCTGTTAGTAATTACCCTAGTTGTGAGATCAATGAAAGTAACAATGGAGGTATTGGTTGGTAGTCTGACTCTAAGAGCAGGTTTTGAGTAACAGGTCTTGGTAAAAGGGACGAACTCAAAGGAATCCTGGGGAACCGGTGAACATACCTGGAATGAGAGAACGTCGCTACCGATGTACCTGGCAAAGATGTTTTCCTTCTTGAGCAACTGCCGGGCGGCGAGGGTAGGATTGCTGGCCGTGGCTGCATGGGTTGCTGCGGCGATTGCGTTGAATGAGGAGCACCAACTCATGAAGTTGTTAGCAAACCATGCTGCTGTAGTCTCCAAAACAGCTTCTTCGACTGCTAAAAGTTGTGCTGCCAATTGATTAGAGGATACAAAGTTAGTTAGTTCGTCGACGGTGGACGCTCTTTTATTCCTTGTGGCCATGGATACCCCGTATCCTTGATCGGAGATAGTTAGTTTGCGACCACAGTCTATTAATTTAGTGCTATTTCTGTCAAAGGAAATGGCGAACTCTTTCTCTTTACTGAGCCAAATGTTGTTGGTCATGTACCCTTTCATGGTTTTAAGTTCCCAGTACTTACATTCTTGTCTTGGATTTGGAGTCCACTGAAAGGCTGCTCCTTCTCTGGTGTTGCAAAATCCTGAAGTGAATCGGCATCCGGCCATTGACCCGGCTGGTGATTCTGGTGTTTCCTTGCCGAAGCGTGTTGTTACCCGGGTATTGAGCAATAAGCAGTTTGTTAACTCGGTTACCTGGGTGCCGAGAAAAACTGAAAAGGGAGCAGAAGGCCAATTAATAACGTGGTCGTTAAGTGTTTTATAAATTCCGTTAACAGGTACTAAGTCACCATGGTTACAATGTAAAAACTTCTTCATATTCTGGCATTCCTCCGAAGAAACGGTCAATTGTTTGACTGTGCTTTCTTCTGAACGAACTCCAAATATGTTAACTGAGTACTTGGTGACCCGTTTAACAATTTTGCATAAAGTCCCGTTTGATTCGTAAGCTGTCGTATTCGGGCGGTAAATCGTTAATTCCTTATAGACTACTGGATGGGGTTCTGGGCTACTCGCTTTAGAGCAGTCTAGGGGATCTGGTAATCTGATATAATTCTGGGGACTGTGTGGCATACATACCAAAGGATCTACTGCGAAGGCAGGGGTGAGCAGAGAACCCAATGTGAGAAAAGTTAGAAGGCAGGTCTGAGACCAGCGGAAACAACTCACTCTTGCGTTGGAAGATTGAGCAACTGGTGCGCTGCCTGCCAACTCGTCGTTTCTTCTGATGAGAGCGTTTATCTGATTCTGCCGAACTTCCAATTCTGCTTTCAGAGCGTCCATCTGGGCGTGCAAGGCTGGTACTGCTGATTGAATTGTCTGAACGGTTGGTTGGTTAGCAAAGATTTGGTGATTAGTAATCG